>OX579639.1:5481823-6081823 GCA_951230915.1 Antitrichia curtipendula | reverse complement strand
CCTATTTCCTTGATCGGTGGCTTTGAGGATCGGTTGCAGAGTGGGTGGGGTTTGCAGAGTGAGTGGGTTGGCGATCATGGAGATGGCCAAGTACGCGGCCAATTACGCGCCCCTCACTCCCATAATGTTTCTGGAGCGGACGGCAGTGCTCTATCCCAACCGAACCTCCATCGTCTACGGCGAGCTTCGCTTCACGTGGGCGAGGACCATGGCGCGCTGCCGCCGCCTCGCATCCCAAATCTCGCAGCTCGTCTCCGTCGGCCAGACGGTAATTCGCAACAATTCCAACCTTAGCAAGCTCCCTTCACGATGTAATGTGCAAGAATACCCTAATTCTTGTTCCTTATGGTGAATTCTGCAACAAATGCGTGGATGAACTCAGGTTTCTATCTTGTCGCCCAATTGCCCTGCAACTTACGAGGTGAACTTTGGGATCCCCATGGCGAGGGCGGTCCTGAACTCGATCAACTCCAGGCTTGACGCGCGCTCGATCTCCATCCTGCTCAGCCACAGCGAAACCAAGGTCTTGTTCGCGGACTCGCAGTACCTCCCCGTCATCCAAGAAGCGCTTGGGCTGTGGTCCCCGTCGGAAAAGCCGCTAATCATCGTCGTCGACGACAGCTTGAACCCAGGAAAGGTGAATTTCAGGAGCTTTCTTCCTGGGTATGGCGAGCTCGTGGAGTACGAGGAGTTTCTTCAAAGTGGCGACCCGGCGTTTCCCATTCAGTGGCCTCTTGATGACTGGGAGACCATCGCTTTGAATTACACTTCGGGCACCACGGCGAGACCCAAGGGCGTGCTCTACCATCACAGGTACCACTATTACGCCATCGTTGGTCTCTGAATTCTAGCTCAACATGAACTTTTCGGGGTTTTGCAATTAGGGTTTGACGACGTGATTCTTATAACATTCAGCCTCTGCTGCCCCCAATAATCTGCATTCGTCATTCTGATTTTATCAATATGTTGAGCTATATGTATGCAGGCTTGCTATCTTGCCATTAATAACGTAACAAATGGTCAGGTAGATTGCATTATTGCGACCTCCTGTGTTGCACGTCGTAAGAATGTTTCCAGTAGGATATTTACGTAGATGACGTCCAGGACTATGCTAGTGTTTGCTCAGAGTCTAAGAGGACCTGTATTGGAGTAGAAACATGCTTGATACGATTCAAGTATAGAGAGCCAGCTAGTCATGTCAGAATGTACAGCCTGTTCCAATTCTCAATGTAACGGGTGCAGCAAGCTGCCAAAGGACTAAAGAATGCAATTGTATATTCAGGGGCGCGTATCTGACGTCACTGATCCAAGCGCAGTTCTGGGGCGTGGGAGATGAAGCGGTGTACCTCTGGACGCTCCCCATGTTCCACTGCAACGGCTGGGGTTTCATCTGGGGCATGGCCTTAGTAGCCGGCACGAATATCATCCTTCGCAACGTCGACACCAAGGCCATCTACAACGCCATCGTCCAACACCGCGTAACGCATCTCTGCGGCGCACCAGTAGTACTCAACATGATCGCGAATGCATCACCGCAGGAGAAGCAGCCCCTATCTCACGTCGTTGCCACTTACACCGGCGGCGCCCCACCCCCTCCATCAGTCCTCTCCAGCATGGAGTCTCAGGGCTTCACCGTCCTGCACTCATACGGCCTCACGGAAACCTACGGCCCAGCGCTCGTGTGCACATGGAAACCTGAATGGAACCACTTGGATCCCGACCTCCGAGCCAAGATCAAAGCGAGACAAGGAGTGCAGCACATTGGGCTTCAATCCGTGGACGTCCTGAACCCCATCACCATGCGCCCTGTTCCGCGAGATGGGAAAACAATGGGCGAGATTATGGCCCGCGGGAGCACGATCATGAAAGGGTACTTCAAAGACGAAGACGCGACGCGGAAAGCGTTTGAGGGCGGGTGGTTCCACACGGGCGACCTCGGCGTCGTCCACCCGGATGGCTACATGGAAGTGAAGGATCGATCAAAAGATATCATTATATCGGGAGGTGAAAACATCAGCTCGATTGAGATTGAATCCGTGCTGTTCCAGCATCCGGAGGTGCTGGAAGCCGCAGTGGTGGCTCGCCCGGATGCTCAGTGGGGCGAGTCGCCGTGCGCGTTCGTGACTTTGCGAGACGGGGCTCATGTGAGTGTCGAGGAAATTGTGGCGTATTGTCGGAAGTGTCTCCCAAGATTCTATGTGCCGAAAACGGTGGTGTTCGGCGTCCTGCCCAAGACGTCCACTGGGAAGGTGCAGAAATTCAAACTTCGGGAGATGGCGAAGGGCTTGAACAGTGTGAAGCATGCAAGCAAGTTGTAGTTGTGAGCGTGGCGGCCGGGTTTGTGAATTCCTCCTTCTTGCAAATGGGAATGTAATTCACTTGTACTGGAATTTTTTCCTACACCGGTTCGTAAAATTCTTGAAGAGCTGCCTCAACTGCCTTAAAGAAGCAATCCAGATTATGTTCGTGTACACAATCTTGTGTGGGAGGTAGCAACAGCTACGGGAAGAAGACAGGTGCAGAAGATGGTGGTAGCAGAATAATTGTCTGCCTCGGATATATGATTTGGTTTCCAAAAAGCATTCAATCAAGTGCTCAGATGATGTTGTTAGGTTTGACTCCTCTTTCCTGTGGATTTCACAAATATTTTCAAGAACCCTGGAGAAGCGAAGTTGGAGATTGGTTGGGCACCGTATTTAACTCACGGTTTAAGCTGTGACTTGCCAAGGGTAGAGATGTTAATCAAGATTATTGCGACCACCAGTCACAACCTTTGCTCGTTCCTACTTCTGAAGTGTAGCAAGGCTTAATCCTAACATGATGAAGTCATAATCCAAGCATGATGAAAGTGTGATGCATTCTCTCTACAGTGACCCACAATTTTGAGAATCGTTTTGGAGGGTACGTGGAGTTTGGAGGGTTCGTCTATATTTGAAAGAAAAGATTATCTGGAGCAAACAATCCAGTGTAGAAGACTGGCAAGTCATCAGGCATACAGATGACACTGTACCTTTTAAACCAATAGTGGTAACCTATTTGAAACGGCATTTGTTCACTTAGAAAACAGAAAACACGTTGTGCCAAAGCCCTCACCATCCATTGGAGCATAGCGAACGAGCCCAATTGGAAGGTACTCAGTCAACAGCTGTGCATCATACTCTTGGAAAGGAAAAATAGAGAAGAAAAATTGACTAAGAAACAGACATTTCTTATCCATGTTGCTGCTTAGAATCAATTGCACAAGCAATGCCTGTGTGAAAGATAATACAAGCAAGCCAAAAGGACAAACAAGATTTCCAAATGAGTTAACCCATTACTAATGAACTTCAAGTTAGTTTGACAAATGGTGAGAGTGAAATGGGAGTGTGAAATGGGGATACTAAAGCCGTTTGTGACCAGATCCCGTTTCTAATACCAAGCCCTGTTAAAAAACAACATCTCATCTATTTATTCACTCGGACTTTGGTAAGTACTTACATTGCAATGGGGGTGTTTAGTGCACTTTGATGGTGGCCTACAACCTCCCACTTTGATCAATTGTATACAAAATTCTTTACATACCAATAAAGAAGGTTTGACCTCAAGTTGGTTTGATTCTTGCACTACCCAAAGCGACCTCCAATGCAAGCTCTCTAGTGAACTGCAATGAGTGATCTCCCAATGAAAGTACAACTCCTACAAATTGGTTTAAATGCTTACCGTTGGACACAAATAGTATTCTCTGCTTGGTCACAAGAAAGTTGTCAACATTTTTAATAATGGCAATAAGTGCTTCTCATGTGAACCAGTCTCAAATCAAAATTATAAATGTGTATTCTACTGCATCTGGTTTCCACTCTTGTTACATGGTCTACTTCTAAGATGCAAAGATTCGCCTAGACAATGCAAGGGAGCCAAAGCATGAGGCATGCTCTAATTCTAACATCAGGTGACAATGCACTCGTATCTTAAAATTCAATAACCCTCTCCTAGACATTACTTCAAGTTCTCCTTTGAACACAAAAAATAATGTATGTCTATAAGATTAACCCATGTCTATATTTTGGGACCATCCTAGAACTCAAAAGTCTAAAACATCTCCCATCAAGAAAACCTAGTTGCTTTTAATGCTTATTGAAACGCTAGTTTCTCATATCAATCTTTGCCGATTGCAACGCTGATCTCTAATGAAAACGTTGTTGACTGTAAAAAAGTTAGGTTAGCAAGCTACAACACCTCTAGGGGTGGGGGTGCAAAAGATGGTCAGAGGATTCCATAAAGCCCTTTCTAGTGGGAGAGGAATCAACAACAACGAGATAAGTTGGCTAAGGTCTTTTTGCTGCTGGATGGTCTGGTCACGTTACAGCAGAAGAAGCCATCGGTTTAGGGTTTTAGGATTCAGGGTTTAAGGTTTAGGGATGCACTAAGGGAGTGTCAGAGTAGCAGACTCTAGCGCGAAACTCAAGTCACAAGTATGCTTGCCTCTGTGCGCACATTGAAGCTCCCGCACCATCACGAAGCACTATAACGCGGCGACGTCGGCCGGGGCAATGTGGCGCAGCAACTAAGCGCGAGCTCGGACAAGCCCTAATTTTCACTTCATCAACTTCGGGAATCTTGACTCGTTAAGCCACTCTCCCCATCCTCGTCCTGCAGCAAGGAGTCGAAGTACGAGCCACCGAGCTCGTTCTGGATGTCGCCCAGGAGCTCCCGCACGTTGATCCTCTCGCTGGGGTCGCGGTCCAGCGCGTCTTCAATCTGCTCGCGCACCTCTCTCCCGAGCTGCTCTTCAATGGCCTCCAGAAGCTCCCGCAGATTGGTCCACTCCGGAAGATGGTCCAGGGACAAGTCCTCGAAAATTCCGCTGTCTCCCATGTTGCCCTAATTCAAAACGGGACACAGCTTGAATGAGCCTATCCACGAAAGAAATGCTGATCTTGATCTGCACAACACATGTGCAATTCATCACATCTCTGTACATTAGATTACTCTTGGAAAAAAGCGTTAAATAATCTCCATCTCCAAGTCTGAGAAAGCATCTGCAAACCTAATCTCGGTTCAAGATGCGTTTGCTTTCAGAAGACTTCAGCGAAGAGTCTACCTTCCTCACAGCAAGCCATCACTCAGAATAGAGGCACAGAACGAGATCAGAAATCCTACCTGCAACACATACGCACAATCTACATTTCTTGGTGACAACAAAAAGACAACAATCTTGGTGATTCCAGAGAGAAAAAGTACTCGTACTTAATTCAAAACCACTGATTCAAACCCGCTGACGCATCAGTTGATGTCTGTGAACTTATCAGCTCAAACGAGGCTCATCTCAGTGGACAATTGAAAGTTTTACTGACAAGTCCGAGATGTCGGTGGAATCTGCATAAAATGATTGTTCGTAAGCCAAAAGAGTTGTCGAGCACATTCCCTATTCTTTGCCGAAGCAACCACAACGAACAAACCTGCTACACCTCAAAGTATTCATCACCAGGATAAGTCGATACAAAATCATGTAAAGAGCTCTAAAACACCTCTTCAGGCCAAAAGGATATCGCAATAAGCCCTAGAAAGTGGTCACGTTTACATACCAGGCCCATCGGTGGTCAAATTTAGCGCAATGTGCACCCTTGAAGAGAAATGCATCAACCCTCCGTCCGCCGACATTCAAAGCGTAGCTTGACATGCTGACAGACATCAAAATGGTGAAGCGTCAAAAGGGACTACATGACGAGTCTTCGGAGTGCCGGCATTGCTGTGAAATCACCAATCATGCAAACCCTTGCAATGGCGGGCAGACGACAACCATTGCACGCACAAACTCCTGGAGCTCTTGCGGCTGACGGAATATTCCCGGGACAACTCATCCAGCGGTCATAGGAGTCGGCATGATTCCGTTACTGACGTCCTACGCTGAGATTGTGACGTCCTGATTTATGAAGCATGTGAGGAAACAACTCAACTCAGTAAGCGACAGTGCGAACACACAAGCGAGTTTTTTTGGGAAAAGGTTGTGCTGCAAGTTGAACGATGTTAGGAAATTCGCCCCCCAATTTCCTGATTCGAGTGCGTCCAGGTCATCGGGCAGAATCTGTCGCACCGTCACTGTAGCGAAGGATGTTGATTCGTCCTGGCCACTTACGACTGTTGCTAGTGATGGGCCGTGCCCTGGGATTCAGGATACCACTATTTTAGTCTGGAAAGGGGAATCATTCCCAATTTCGGCCGAAGGTGGACTGCAGTTGGGTCGTCTCCTGCGCCTGGATGCCCCTACCGCTTTTTCTGTATCCGAACGTCGGAAGGTGTCTGAGGGTTAACCTGGGTGGTCACGTGCGGCACACCTTGCAACCTGGGGCAGGGCCGACGCGGTGGACGGAGTTCGCCGGATGCTGCCGATGGATGCAATAAGGTGCGTAATTCGTGTCTGCAATGTTTCTCCGAAGACGGAGAGGGGAAGGCCTCCAACCTTGAAGACTGGTTTAATTTTAGAGTCTGTTCATCTTGGATCCCACAACTTGCTTTTCCAAACTTGAATGTTCTCGAGGCACGGTTTTTGGTAGTAGAGTCGCAAGATTGTGCGGGATTTTGAGTTGAATCTTGTGGTTGTCTCTTTACTTCGACAATTTTAGGTCTTCGTCTGGAGTCCTGTATTTCTTGTAGGTTTTAGTTCTGGATTATTTACTTTGCAACAATTTGCAGGGCTTTTGAATTGTGGGACCGTGAGCGTTGACAAGATGTCCAAATTGAAACTAGAGTGCGTGTGTGCGTTCTCCAAATTACGTAGAGTTGATTATTCATAGTCGCGGAGACCGTTGTTTCGGGAGCCGAGGAGCTTGATGTTGTTCTTTGTCGGCAGCGATGGTGTGAGAAACCCCAACAAGCAGGCCGCCAGCAGGGTTAGTTAGTAAGGGCGACCATTTCTTGGCAATGACAGTGGACAATGGCTCCACGAACACAAATCACGACTCTCCTTCCGCGTGGTCTCCTTCGGGGGAGTTGGCACGAATCGGCGAGGATGAAATTATCAGACACGGGACAGTAGGGCATGGCAATGGCAACCACGGGACTGCCCAAGAGAGCAGCATCCCCGACACCGACGCAGAGTTCGACGGCTCCTTCTCCTTGCGGGAGCTTCTGCATGGCAGTCCGCAGAAATTCTCAGAGCCCGAGAGTACGGATTCGAAACCCCGGAAGAAGAAAACGAAAACCAAAGCGGAGCCAACTCTTGGTCCCCAACCCGACTCTCGCTCATGGTCTGTGCGCAACTTGCTCGGAAGTTTTAGGTCACGCGAGACTGAAGAAACGGAGGAAGCCGTGCCAGACGCGGGGGTGCCGAATGCAACCTCGAAAACGAAAAGACCAGATAGCAACACGAGTTCGCCGTTACGCCATGGCTCCCCGTTTCGAGGCTCTCCATTACGCCCCGGCGTACGCAAACTCCTCACCCCTCAAATGTCCTTCGCTCGAATACGCGAGGAGAAAGACGAGAAGTCGCGCATGGTTACAACCCCGGAGGAAATGACACTGCGAGATGGCATCACGCTGCCTTTGATCGGCCAAGTGAAGTGGGCGGAGCTCAAGAAACACGCCATCATCTGGCTCCAGAACCCCAAGAATTTGGTGTTTCTCGTCTGGATCATTGCGGTGGCTGTTTCGGGAGCCATCTTGTTCATGGTCATGGTGGGGATGCTGAATGGGGTGCTGCCCAAGAAGAGTGACCGAGATTTGTGGTTTGAGATTTCCAATCAGATTCTGAATGCGCTTTTCACTCTCATGGCGCTTTACAACCACCCCACTCGGATCCTGCACTTGGTTTACCTCATTCGGTACAGGCCTGCGGATATCATCAAGCTTCGGGAGAAGTACTGCAAGGATGGATTGCGGAAGCCTCATGAATGGGCTCATATCTTGGTGGTGGTGCTTCTTCTGCATTTAAATTGTATTGCACAGTATGCGCTTTGTGGACTGAATTGGGGGTACAGACGAGCTGACCGTCCTGCGCTTGGTGTGGGGATCACTCTGTTCTTGTCGTTTGGAGCCGCAGCAGCTGCTGGAATCTACAACACGTTGAGTCCTTTGGGAAAAGACTATTATCCTGAAGAGGATGGAGCTCATGAGGAGGATGAGCTGCTTGATGTTGTGGAGAAGGGAGGCTCTGCAGGCCACTCGTCCTCCGTCCATCCTGCGCTGTTCAAGCTGCACAACCCCAAGTACAAGTTGCTGGAGAAGCAGAAGTCGTTTGCGTGTCGGCAGGGAAGACCGGTGGTGAATGCGCAATGGGAAGGGGGCCTGTTCAAGTGCCATGAAGAGCCCACCATTAGTGTGCTGTCCGTGCTTTGCTTTCCTTGTGTCATGGGGTTTAATTATGAGAGACTCGGGTTTGGGAACCGATATGTGCATATGGTCACGTTCCTGCTCTTGGTGGGTGCTCCCTATCTCGTCTTCAACTTGGCGGCCATCAACATCGACAACCAGTATGTGTCCCTTTCCCCTTCATTGGAATTAATGAATTATCAGCGGTTTTGAGTGGATTGGGTTGGATTTTCCTTTTTTCAATTTTTTGTTGACATTCTGTCCATCAGATGCAATGTTCTTCACTGAATCCGGTGATATAAAATTTGACCCCATCTGTATTTACTGGCTTTTCACAAAATGATCATTTTGGGAGTAAGAGATTTCAGTCCTTTAGGGTTAAACACAAACGCATCGTACTTGTAAACCTCAGATTTTCTTTCCTGCTTGCGTATGTCATTAGTCAGTGACTCGGTGGTGAATGTTTTAGTTTTGACTAGACTTCGGATTAGAGGGTTAGCATTCCTATTGGTGAACTTCTGGTTTTTAGTGCGGCCATAAGTTAATTGTCAACCCCTATTTGACGAAGATTTACTGTTCGGGTCTCAAGTTTCTTTAGCAGTTTCGATTGGGTCGTATGGGGACTTTCTTTGTCCTATTTTACATAGTTTTTGTTCAGCACTGGCCAAGTTCTTCACTGATTCTGATGATACAGAATTAATCTCCATTCGAATGCTATAATTTTCACAGTATGTGAATGTCATCAGTCAGTGGTGGATGTTTTAGTTTTCACTAGAATTTGGAGTAGGGGTTAACATTCTAAAATCTAAACTATTCGTTTCCAGTGCGGCCATTTGTTCATTTTTAATCAGTTGTTTTGTTTTGTTTCGACAATTTCTCAATGTAAAACGCTTGCTTATACCTGCTGGACTCTCCAAATCCTTTTGTGCTTCTCAAGAGGCATGGTATGGTCACAATCTGACTGGCTAGTTGGTGTGTTTTGTTGTAGGTACGTGAGAACATCCTTGGGCGTAACTGGTTACGTGCTATGCATATTCAGTTTACTCTATGGAGGATTCTGGAGGATCAAAATCCGGGAACGATACAAGCTGCCCGCACACGCGTGGTGCTGCAAGCAGCCCAGAATGAGTGACTGCTTCCAGTGGCTGTTTTGTTCCTTCTGCTCCCTCTGCCAGGAGGTTCGCACAGCCGAGTCTTACGATGTTCGCAACGACCGGTTTTTTGTCAGGTCCATCAACAAGGCCCGCACATCACCAGGAGGTAGTTCACCTGCCTATGGAATGCACAGAGACTTTCCTTCTCCATCAGAGCACATCCAACCTTTGCCGGGCTCCCCTATGGTGCATATCAAAGATAAAGACTCGTCCTTGTTGCAAGACAAGCCTGTTGATTTAACCATCTTGTTCCCCCCCCCTGAGCAGTCTGTGGATCCTGCGTCAAGTCTTCCTCCCACTCCCCATATGGCTCAGAACGCTTGACGAGGTAGGCCGGACTGTACACATATGTAACAAGGAATTGCAAGACAGGAGAGCTTAGGCCACGGAAGGAATCGGGTAAATAGAGTCTCTTCTAGTAAACGGAGGCTCTTCCTCTTCTCCTTCCATTTGTACTGTACAGTAGGATCTTTGTAAGGTTTGCAAGTTTACGATCCGTGCTGTACGCTCAGCGCTTTGCATTTAGTTGTATTGACTGTAGCTGCTGTAGCTAATTGAGCAATGTATGTATGGTAGTGTAATTTTTTTCTTGCAGCAAATGTTTTGCTGCTGTACGCTGAAATTCGTGCTAGTGATGCTTTAGCTGGGTGGAGATCTATCGTAGAAACAGGTCATGATGTTTTACACAGAGAATTTTGGTGTACTATTTATCACTCTATTCCATCACATCAAGTGGAAGTTGTGCAACTAGTGCGCCCTGTGCCGTTTTGCACTTGAGTGTTTTTTCCTACTCGAGTATATTTTAAATTTTCTGAAGGGACTGTGTAATTCTTCCGTGAAAAGTGGTATGTGCAAAGATTACATTTTACGGCTCTGAACAACGACGGAGATCATTTACCGCCAAACAGAAATGCATGAGCTGACCTGCAGTGCAAACTAGAAGTTGATTTCAGCCATGAAACTAACAGATTGCGGGTGTTTCTGACGAGCGGCTATGACCTGGACAATCTTTGGAGACCCGGGAGGCTTGAGATTATGTCTGCTTGGTTGTCCTCATGAAACAAGAACCTCCAACAGTGCTCTCAGTTTGCAAGGGCTAATGGCTGTTAAGTTGTCCTCTAAACCCGTAACTCCCACCCTTCGTCTCAATTTAGTAAACTAGTGTGTCCTGTGCCGTTCCCACAGTCAAAAGAATGCCAAGGGCTTTTTGGCGGTAATAAGTAAGTGACCGGGGACGCACAGTCCGGGAGATCTCAACGTAACAAACAAAACAAATAAACAACCTAACTTAATTAGTCAATTTTGTGTTTTGTCTAAAGCAAAGCTATTGTATTGTTCATTATCAAGTGATCTTACTAATGTGATGCAAATATGAAAGGAGTAGGCCTTTGGTTTTACTTAGTCCTTTTCATTGGTGAGTCTACAATTTATCCACCATCCATTAAGATTGGTTATTTGTTTGTTTTGTTTGTTACTTTGAGATCTTCCGGACTGTGTGTCCCCCAATCATGTACTTGGTACCATCAAAAAGCCCTCAGTAAGGAGGGGTGCATAGGCTTTGTTTTGTGACATTTGGATCTACAACAAAAAAGATATTGAATTTCAAAATTTTATAAGTAAAAAAATCAGAAAATTACTTTTATTTTTTTTATTATTGTGGCAACGTCTCAAGGCACATTAGTCTATACCTTTACCCTTGAGTGCCTAGAGAAAAAATTTGGGGCACCCAAAATCTTATTTTGATCAAAATAAGGTCTAAATCAAAAGTGTACTACCTTAGAAATTATACTGAAAGGAGGGGGTACATGTAAGATGCCCCAGAGTGGGGCAACGGTGGTTCCACCTATTGTACTTTGTTGTGGGTGCCTGAAATAACCATGTTTATACAAAAAAAATTGTGCTTTCCGGAAACAAGGCCCAAAATAAGGTGACCGAGACCACCGGAAAGAGCTAGTTTCATACCAGTGGAGGGACTTTGGCACACATTGGGATTTGTCCTCCTTGGCATTGTGTTGGCATTGTTTGAGGCTTGCAACACATGAGAGGTGCATGGTGGTTCTAGAGTATGAATGCCCTTGCTTGGGTGGCGTACTGGGTTTTTGTTTGTAGATACGTTGCACTAATGGAATTGTTAGGAGCGAAAGCAAGGGGTGTTCAATTTTGGAGAGTAGTTGTACGATTTTAGGGTTGGCCACATGGGGTGCACCGTTTGCTTTATTTGTTTCTTTTGTGCCATTCGCAAGGGGCAATTGGCTTGTACGCAAGGCTCAATCATAGTCAAAGGTGTAGGCAAGCACGACTTCAAGAACAGATTTAGAGTATTGCATGCGGCGACGTGAGGGGTTACAAGTTTATTATACAATCGACGCCATAGCTGGATTATGAGCAGAAGAGAGCGAAAACATTGAATCTGCATTGCCATTGATGGAAATTAGGGCTTTGCCTAAAGAAGTGGCGCAAATTGAAGTGTCCTTGGAAGCGTGGGTTGTGGAGCGCCTCAACACCACCCCCCATCAAGTGGACAATATGAAATTGTGCTTGCAAGAAGATTTTTTGCTTGGGCTAGTGGAACCATCTGCCAATCACTATTGGCCTCCAAATCCAAGTAGGAATTCTTGGTGATATCTTTTTAGATGATAATGCTTCTATGCTCTTGGAGTCTACCATTGAATTCCTGAGGGGCACCCAAATGGATTGCCACAAATTGTGAACAACTTCATTTGGAGTAAGTGGTAGCCTACTACCAATTCAATAAAAATTATAGACTAAAGGCAACCCACGCTTCCAAGGACAACAAATTTTCCATGATTACAAGGACACTTCAATTTCCCATAATTACAAGGACAACAAATTTCCCATGATCAGAGCCAAGGATGAGGGCATGGTCAAGAGAATGGCCACAGGAGGGGGGGGAATTGTAACGGGGTTTGAGTGTTAGGCTTAGGCGTGGAAGGGGACAAGCAACAAGGTATCCATCACCCTGAAATTTTGACCTGAATCAAGCAGCAATACAACTTGATTCAGACGATGAAGGTCAGGAAAGGGGGACGGTGGATCCACTGCGGCAAGTGGTAGATTCTAGTGGGTCATTCATAGGGAGAGGATGCGGACAAGCTCAAAGGATAGTACAGGGACAACAACCAACCCAAAACTACGGTGATGAAGCACCTTGAGATCGGGGGAGAAGGCAAGCGCATGGTCAGCCATAGGAAGTAGGACGGGGGCAGGGTTCTTTATGAAGGGAGACAAATAACAATGACTCTCAAAGCGAGGAGCAGATGAATTCAGAAGGCCTTGAATCTACACCGCCTCTAGGGTGGAAGCCACCGGAGATTCAAACACTAAATTGCTCCCCTCATAGTTTGAGACGTCCTTGTTCAGAGGCACAAGTCAATTCGATAGGTAGTCTTGGATCAAGTCATGCACTGTGGACCATCTCACATGAAGCAACAAGTGTGGAAACGTAGACTTTCTCCCTAATTCAGCATTGGGGCATCACCAAAGGCATCATCATATAAACCAAGAATGGTGAGTTCCTAATGCCCTCCTCATTCATAAAAGTCGACAAGACAAAGGATTCAGACAACAGCGTTGTGATATGGTCTGCCAAATCAAGGGGCTTTGGTGCCATGCCCAATTTTTGTATTTTTGCCACTTGTTGGTAGAGATTTGGGTAGCTACTTCTGTGACTTTGGTAGGGCATTTGGGAACCACTTTGTGACTACCAAATCTCTGGTGGCTTCTTTTTGCAATGCTCTAATTTTGTTTCAATATAAAGTATCCTCTATAGCACCAGAGCTTCCCATAACCGCTTTTATCTTTGAGTATACTAGCATTAGCTTCCTTGCTTGAATTATATTGGATTCCACTGGCTCCCAATTTTGAAATGTGATTGAACTATATTGGCTTTGAATGCACCACTTCTAAATTTTCCTCTGTTCTTTAGCTTGATTGCTTGCACCTTTGGTATTGTACATAAAACTTGATTGCTTTTGCTTCTAGCTTGCTATAATGGTCGATGTCTTTATAAAAGCGAGGAGGCAATTTTTGCTTTACTACTGCCCTACAACTTCCACTCATTAGTATATAGAATTACAAGGCAATTGCACACAATGGTAAGGGTGCATTTTGAGAGATGAATTGTGGTTTGCAATCCCGCTTGATATCCAATACCACAAGTTGTAAAGGTCAAATTCAATTGGGATGCATGTAGCAAAAGCAGAGGAGGTCAAATTCCTTAGGGATTCGTCAGGGCATCACCTGCAATGGTAAAATTTGGTAGGTTATGGATACCTTGATCAGTGAAGGTAAAATTTGGTAGGGATTTATATACCACGACTAGACAAAGCCAAAATAGGGCAATAAGGGCTTCAAATTTGGAAGATCAGATAGGGATTTGTAGTCAGCAAGCTCCTTTGGATGAATAGGGTAGGGAATCCAGCTTCAAATTTGGTAGGGCTTTCAAGCTATAGGAAAAATTGTAGGTAGAGATTTGAGTGGAAATTTCCATACGACCAATAGTAGCTTTTGTTTCTCTCAAATTATTCTTGGCTTATGCATGCAATGACTTTAGACACTTCATTCCTCTTACTAGATCTCTCGGTTGTAAGGGTTTGGGCCACTTGTTTATTCATCCACCTTGCCTTAGGTTTCACGGGCTCTCTAGCTAACTGCTGACAATACAATGTAGGGTAGTTGCAAGAAACACTTCACGGTTCTTGGCCAAAAACGCATTATCGAAGCATAGGACTAGCAGTACTATCGATACTACAAGTATTGCGTCGATACACTTCATCGGCAATCTCCACTGTCATTTCAAATTTCAATCAGGCTACAATTTCAACAGGTGGCGGGTACAACAGTAAGCGCATTAAAGCGGGGTGGCGTACGAGAATGAGGTCCCACTATAGAGCACTTATAAGTACTCAGTAGTACTGTGGACTATGGCGGGGTACTACCGAAGGCATTGTCGTTCAAAAATGCCAAAAAGTAGCAAAAAAAGAGTTTGTGTTCCTTTTCATTTTTTTAAAATGGAAAAAAAATTCAGAAAATTTTCAAATTTTTTTTTTATTGACAACAAAAGCCTCTCATTGCACCAAGAATTTCCTTAGGAATTTTTTTTCCCTCTAAGACTTTTGCGCAAAGGATGGTCACATTCAACCCCTTTGAGCAACTCTAGTATTTTTTTTTTCACAAAATCTCCTTGTCAATCTTGTTAAGGACCCTAAACCTCCCTCATGTCCAATTTGTGGCTTCCAGTTCACATTTTTGGATCGAAAATAGGACTAAAACCCCCCAAAATGCCCAAGATAGACACCCAATCGGGGGCAACTTAAAAATAATAAATTAATTTTTAAAATATTCAAAAAATTACAAAATGTTTGAAACTTTTGTAACTACCTTCACTCCAAATTTCACGCCAACCGGACAAAGTATACAAAAGTTATGAGCCAAAAGTACCCGTCCAAGGGCAAAGGAACAAAGAATAGGACAAGTGTTTCTTGCAACTACCCTGTAACAATTGCCTTTTGTTGTTTGAATTTTTGAGGTGCACATTGTGTTTAGAGTTGAGTACATTAGAGAGTGCTCATTGTTATAAGGTTTCATCATGTCTTTCAAGTTTTTTCTTGATTGGGATTCATGATTGTGTATAGTAGTATTGTGGCTTGAATTGTTCACCGCCATACAAGTACTTCCTGAAGTGCACAGATTGGAACTACACTATTGACTTTGAACTTGTCGACATTCAATGTCAATCTCCTTAGACAACCATGCCAAATACACGACAGAACTCTAAACCCATGGCTGCGGTGGAGTTTATGTTCTCTATATGGTGGCCGCGTTAGTGTGAACTTGACTTTTGTGGCAGATTCAATTGAAAGTAGCAATTGAAGCACAATGGCAGGATGCCTAAGGTGATAGATGGGTACGCGGTTGTACCTCCAAGAGCGCAGCTAGCGTGTCAATCAAAAATGTACATTTTTGATTTGTTGTTTATTATGCGGTGTCAAGCTCTAAGCTTCAAGGCTCTGGAAAAGGTGCCTCTCGATGTCAACAAGTGCTGAAAATTGGCCAGAAGCAAGGTACTTGCTTGCCAAAATCCTTCCCAAAAACTCAAGAGAAGGGGCCACACCGTTGGCTTCACTTTGTACTTTCAAAGTCTAAAACCCCTCCAAATTCCATCCTACCTGAAGAATTCAACGGCACTTTAATTGTTATAATGTCTACATCCTTACAATGGAAAATATCAAAAAAATTCCATAGCTGCAGATAATAATCCTCTTGCAATTTCAACAATCAAGTGGATTCACATTATGTGCAAGATGAATTTTAAATTTTTTTATGAATTCAAAAATTGATTTAAATTATCTTTTATTTTGGAAAAATCATAACTTTCATATCGCATGTCCAAACACCATGAAATAAGGCCTTTGCACTCCATGTGCATAAAGTTTTCTATTTGTGCCAGTTTTTTGGCATTTGAACCTACAATGTGAAAATTAGGGATTTCAAAAAAATTCTAAATTCTAAAAAAAATCTTTTATTTTGGAAAAATCAAAACTTTCACATGACATGTCCAATCACCACAAAACAAAGCCCTTGCACTCCTTTGTGCATAAAGCATTCTATTTGTACCAAAAATGCAACCTAACACACTACAATGTAAAAGTTATTGAATTTCAAAGTTTTTCTAAATTAAAAATTGTAAAGTTATTTAACTTATTTTTATTTTTATTTTTGTGGTGGCGTTTGTTGCAAGTTATGGATTTTTTAACTTAAAAATTAAACATTTTTTTTTAATTATATTGCAGCAACAACATGGGGCACACTAATTTTATGTAAAGGCAATTGAAGGTCTAAAGCTTTGTCATTAAGGCAATGAACAAGTCAATTTTTTTGTAGTAAAGTGTATAAATGGATTTTATTTGATTGTATTGAAAATAGATTGAATTTTCAATGAAAACCAAGTTCTTCAAATGGGCAATCAAATATTTATGTGTCAAGGTAGCCAATCTTTCTAAATAACATTTAGTTAAAGTGGAAAATTGAACAAAAATCACTTTTCAAACAATATCATGGCTTCTTTCTTTCTTAATACTTGAATTCTTTCCTGAATTTTCACATATTTTCGTGAATATCTTTATAATTATATACTATTTACCTTGGTTTCGTCAAATTCATCATACAAAAAGTCTTTTTTTCTTAAAAGTCAAGCATTGGTTTGGATGAATTATTGAGAAGTTTTATAGTAAGAAAAGCCCTTAGAACTTCTTTGATCACCATTTAGATTTTGGATTTTAGAGTGCTAGAGTTTAAATATGATCTTTCCATGCATTAGTTGCCATTGTGATTGAGAGCTTATTTATGTAATTCAAAAACTTTACTTCCCATGTTTCAACTACATGTAGCAGTTTGAACTCATATTTTGCTAGCTATATTAGTAATCAATGTTGTAGTTTACAAATTTCTACAAACATATAATTCTGTAGTGCCACTTATTTTCTAGATGATGCTAATTATTCCAATGATTGTCTTTTAAAACACGTCAACACAACATCTAATACAATGTCAAGGATGTGTAGTTGATCCCATTTGTCTAATAAGTAGATTCTTAAAATATACAAAGAATATTTAAAAATATATCCTAAATTAAAAAATCTAAATTAAAAAAATGCTCGCATATTCGACACTTATCTAACACGATACTTTACATTAGACATCCAATACAATACCTAGTATGGTATTTAGTTAGATTAGACAACCCTAATTATCCTCCTTCAAAATTAGGATAAATTTTTATAGCAAAAAATTCATAGTTTTTTGCAAGGTTATTATTGTTATACAAAAACATTCTTGAAGCATTTTCAAAATTACATCAATGTGAGCTTTTCAAATCGGTAAGTCTTTCATTTTAATTTCATAATTCTCCTTTAATTCCTAAAGGACCATTGTCCCCTCGAGATAAAATGGATTTTGGGCAGGTTCCTATGACTTCAATCTTTGGTGAAACTTTTTGAAACTTACTCATAAGATTAAAAAAAAATTTAGCTTTGTGGAAATATATTTTTATTTCAATTGGTGCTTGGGAGCAACAATTATACCACAAGAAATCCAAACTTTCATTTGGTGGGCAAAAAAAAAAAATTCACAAAAATTTGAAATTAAATTAAATTTTTTTTCTTATAGATCATATTTTTGTCTACATGTGAAGCTTTGATTCATTCCATTTGGATTAGTGATGTGAAAGTTATAAATAATCTTGTTTTGGGGGCAGTGTGAGCATCTTCTTGAAAAAACAATTTATAGGGTTCATTTCTGAATACAATTTTTTGAATTTTTCAAAATAATTGTTTGGCAATGTTAAATTTGCTTTAAAGAACAATCTTATTGTTGGGATTTTTGCGTTTCAATCCCATCTTAGAGTTATTAACAATTTAGTTTTTCTTTCAATCTTGGACCTACTTCTACTTAATAATTTTTTTATTATTTAATGAAAATCAAGTATATAGTTTTTTTTAATTTCCCTAGACTTTCAACTTAATTTTTCAACACAAATTTTTCTTAATTCAAAGTCCATAATGCAAAAAAATTCCACAAATGGTGGTCAAAGTCATCTGAAATTGCAGACTTTTGTTCAAGTATTTTTTTTTCTAACTTTGAATGCTAATATCTTTCAATCTGTATGGCCAAACTTCATGAAATTTTTACCACATGATCTAAGACAAGTAAAGTACAAGATATTATGATTATTTTTTCTTAAAAGTAAAAAATTCTTGGATGAACATAGCACAAATGGCAATTTTGAGTATTTTTTGATAGAAAAATGGCTTTGATCCTTTAGGTGTTAACTTTGAAACAATGCATGGACAAAAAAAATGTTCAATTAATGACTTTAAGAAGAATTGTAGAACAAAGAATACATCTATTTTTGTGAAGGTCTAACAATTTTTGCTTAACTTCCTTGGTGATAGGCCTCATCCTTTCAAGATTAATATTCGTATTTTGACAAATAAAAAGGTTCTACAAATTCAAAATGAAAATAAAAAGTTTCAAATTGCAATACTTAAAAGTAAAATTGCTTCAAATCTTTATCATTATTTACTTAACCACTTAAGAACTAGACATTCAAATTTTCAACCATGGATGAATGCAAACACATCCCAACCTAATATGTAATTGTGATTTTTCATCCATTTTTTATTATTGAATATTCTTGTGTTAGTTCTATAACATTTGTACAATATAGATTTTGAAGAATTTGTTTGGCAAATATTCTATAACTAAAAGGAAATCAATATATATATAACTTTAGAAAGTAATTTTTTCAATTCAAAAAATGACCTGTCAACAATGACTTCAATATATATAAGTATCTTAGAATTTTTTTGTAAAATCATCATAATTAGAGTTGAAAATTTTGAACTTGAAAAAAAAATCATTTTCAAATTATAATTATTCCATCTAGAATTTTAGAAGGAATTTGTTGTTTTTTCTCAAAATTTTATTGATAAATATTGGTTAGTGGAGTATTACATTCAACTATATGGATATGATGTATGGATTATGTTCTACAATTTTGTTTGACAATCTTCATTAAATTATTATTCTAAATTATATTTTATAATACATCTTTACAATTTTGGAAATTAACTTGGACTACCTTCTTGGTCCATAAGAATGGTGCTTCAAAAGAATTTGATCAGAATGCTAAGACTAAGTACCAAAAGTTAACCCCACGTTACAACCAAATTGTCATCTTATGTGCATGTCAAATACTAACAAGACATCAAATCGTAAGATCTTGTACTAAATTAGTATTACAAGCCATGGACAAAAAAATTCAATACATTGCAAACCATTCCATAGAACACAATATTTTATATAACAACAATACAAATTTAAAAAATACAGATTTTTTTCTTCTCCAAATAGGAGTTTTAGAATAAGACTTGAAATTCTCAAAATATCAACATTTCTGAAACTACAACATTTCTTTCAAAAAGGTGTAGGCAACTTTAAATAATAGGAAGAATCCACATGTTGGGTTTGGCCCAAGTGCCATGAAGAAGCTCTCAATCTCTTGACACCTATGTAGCATATTTTCTTGTTGTTTTACTATTAAAAAAAAATATTTTGTGATGTCTAAGCAAAAGGATTTTATTGGACATCTAATTTAACAATCCATATTTTTATGTCAACTATGACGTCCAATACAACATAAAAACATGGATTGTTAACCCCTAAAGGACCGAGGTTTTTTTTCACAAAGACATTGTCAAAAACTGCGGATTTTTGGTATGTTATTCGAAAATGAAAATTGAAACTTTTTTTTGAAACTTCAACCGTACAAAAGTGAACTAGGCTACTATGGCAATGTGTGGTAAAAATTTCAGCCCATTTGACCCCGAAGATTGAAAGATTATAACATTTGAAGTGAGAGAAAAAACTTTTTTTCATTCCTGCGAAACAAGATCAGCAGACTTCGGGCCTTCTTGGAGTAAAATTTTTGCTCTATACAAAAATGAGGATTTTGACCATTCTTAAGTATATGATGTTAGGTTCACTCTTGAAAATTTTCAGAACCAATTGAGATGTCTAGCTTACACTAAATCACCTTGCAATACAAGGAAGTTAAGTGAATTGGCAATACACTAGTTATTTTTTGATGATTTCTTGTGCAATGAGAAATCTTTCTATCTGAAATCCAAACCGTGGAAAGTTAGAGACAAACATTTGGAATATGCAGAAAAAATTTCAAGAATTTTGACTTCACAAATTGCAAGATTGGAGGACTTGAAGTTAGAAGAAAATGTTTTTTCTTCAAACCTTCCCAATATAGCTAACAAAGTTTGACTCCTCTTAGAATCTAATTTGAAGACTAAAATTTTATTTTATTTTGACAATTGTTTGTCATATTTTATTAATTATATACATGCCAAATTTCAAAAGTTGATGAGCTTTTTTGCAAAAGATTCTCCAAAGATTCCTAAATTGCCCAAGCTGCCCAAAAAGTTCAGGGCAGCATAACTTTTGATTCGGGCACTTGATCGGGAAAAAAATTAGTTTTTCACCAAGGAAGTACGTGTTTACTCATTGTGTCCAAATTTCATGAACATCCGACCAAAAATGACTTTCTAAGAACCTATCCAAGATTTCTTGTGTCCGTTTAAGAGACACTTGGTCCTTTAAGGGTTAAAATGGATGTCCAACAAACCCCATTTGCTTAGACACGGATTTCTTATAGTGTTTACAGTGTTCTCTCTAAAACAGGGGGCAAGGGAATCCAATGACTTTCCTTAATTTTAAAGGCCAATACCATCACCTCTTCACCAATTCTACCAATTTGCTACTTCATATCTAGTATCCACCACTTCACACCCTTGATACCAGTGACCTCTTCATTTGAAAAGACTTCTTGGTTGCTCTTAGCTTCTTGATGCAAAGAAGCAAAGGTCATTTGTCTCCTTTGTCACTCACTATAATACCATTTGGAACCTTGGGCCTAGTTTCTATTTCTACAAAGTCTATTCCAAAATTAATACTCTTACCTGCAAAATGCCAACACGATTATATAATTACACAATCTTGTATCCTAAACGACAGTCACAAAATGTCAAAATATTGACAAAACACAACCATACTTGGTTAAAAAAAACTCATAATATGTATAATAAAATGGGCTCACTTATTTAGAAAACAAGCACTAAAAATTTGTATGGTATATTGGTATTAGGTAAAATACTTTTTTTTAAAGTATACACACTTGTAATCACAAGTAGGGCAATATGGGTGGGGGCTTGTTAGATACTTCTTAGTTCTATCGTTGCACACCATTGTACATGAATTTATCATCTTTGTGTATACAAGTGTCAACACTTGTGGGATCCAAAGTGGCAAGTATGTAAAGCTCATAATTGATTAGTCACATTGATTCTATGCATATGTGTTGTTACTATCACATATTCATAGGAGAATTTTGAATGTTCTTTTGTGTTTTTTCATTTTTCTTTGGAACTAAGTAATTGAAAATTGGCATGAAAATTAAATTATAACAACAAGTGCAAATTATAAAAATAAAAGGCACTTATCCCTCTATAGTACATGACAATTATTTTTGAGATTCATATGCCTTCTACTATCCAATACCTTTGCTACTTCTTGTCAAAGATTTTATATTTCTCAAATCAAACGATAGCTCCACTCCATTGTATAAATTGTATTATTCCCATTCCAATCCTGGTTGAATCTTTGAAGAAGTAAATGCTATTGAAAAGCTATCCATTGTGATAACATAATCCTTGTCTACTCAATGTGCCACCAAATTCATGACCATCCCTTGCACCATTGTAGATTTTCTCATTCTAATTGGAGCTACATCCTCTACAATAGGATTAGCCCTACAATAGAAATAGCAGTACAATATATAATAACAATTCAACAAAATTTGCCCACTATCCACAATACAATAGTCTCTAATGCCCAATTTTAGTGATTCTCACTAAAAGAAATTGAGGGATTTAGCAACCATAGTTTCCAACTAGTTTTGTAGTTGTAGGGGGCGTTTGCAATTGGGTGATAATTTAGAGACTGCGGTTGTAGAGGACAAGTTGCACTAGTTGCAAGTTTGATCTCATTCGATAGTCTATGTGGAAGTTCATCAATGAACTCTTCTGACATGGTTGCTAATGTGGAACTTGCTTGGGTGCAACTTGTTTGCAATTCATTTGCAACTTATTTGCACGCTTATTTGCAACTTGGTTACAACTGATTTACAACTCGTCTATGATTTGTAAATTTGTAGAATTTGAAGTTTTAATCCCAATGATTTGTAGATATCAAAAATTCAGATCTAGATTTTTTTTAGATTATCAAATCCAAATATTAATATTAAATAGATTTCACCAATTTACAAAACTTTATGATTTCACAAGTTCTAAAATTCCTTAGACTTAAAAAAGTTGGATGTATTTCCAACTTGTGTATATATTTTTTCCACCGGATCATAGAATATGCTACTTTAATGTATGTGAGGAAGTTATTGCTCCTTGCTTTAAATCTGAAATTTCTCCACAAACATGATATTTTATGACTTTGGGCCTAACTAACAAAATGAAAGCCACGTATTGTAGTTCCAACTCCATTTTGAACTTTGAAAAAATTCCTAATATTGAATGTTTTATTGCGATGTTTGAACTTAGGATGTATGTTCAATGTGTATTTTTTCTAATTATAGAATAACAAGAAAATTGAGTTTATACCATAATGTTTCTCATTTTAATACACACATAGTGAAATTTTCAATATTTTTGAAATAACTTCCTACTGATGTGATTTTCTTTTACTTTTTCTTCAGAAATTCTCAAAAAAATCAATTTCTACAGAAGAATCAAAATTTTCTACCTAAAGTAAAGTAGACATGTAAATTGTGTGACAAACAATGAGGCTCGAAATCAGTGTTCATGGGTCCATCATGTATAGGGGTTAATGATGTGTTGACATTTAGAAAATGACAAAATTATTGATAGCAGTTGCTAAAGCCATCATCTGAAAAAGCGCAATGGCAGTGAAGATTTCATATCGGTGTTATAAAAGAAATTCTGGAAACATTCTCCAAATCCAAAAAAAAAGAGTACAATAGAATGTAGAGTTCTACTGATCTTTCAGCCCTAAATAAGGCAGTGGAAGAATGGAGGCCATGTACCACCCCTGTCTTATTCTCCATGAACAATAGAAGCATCTTAGGGAATTCCGATGAATAACCTTGCTTTCTGGTTTGACATTTTAAAATTTGAATGCAAGCTTTGTACTTCCCGCCATCTCCATTCCCACCAGGAAGTGCTCGACTTCTATCGACGTTCGCTTCAATGACTCCTCTTTTTATACTTTCGGAAATGTGTTTGCAACTCTGTATAGGCAGTGCTTCTTTCGTTCTACCTGCACTTTGCATGTTTGGTTAACTTCTTACCTTGTTAAGAATTTCTTAAAGCTCGTTGCAAATTGCTTAGTAGGGAACGTTGGTGACTTGTGTTCTGTAGTCCGTTGAGGCGCTTCAAGCTCTAGGTATGACATGCACAAATCCTGTTGCACACAGAAAATTCACATTCAGTTTCAGTGCAAGGTTTACGCAGAAGATGCACAAGTCCTCTCAACTGCACCTCCCATTTGTATTTTCGTCAGTCTTGTTCAAAATTGATTAAATGTTGTGGTGTTAATCAATGATGTGAATTGTACGCAAGATTGTTCAGACCCCTGCGACGCTTAAAAATTCTCTAGTTCAAAACTAAAATACCCGATTATATTGCCATAATTTCCGGAACAAGAAGAAACATTTGGATAGTTCCTATGATTCTTGAATTAACAGAGAAAATCAAGTCGACCGACGTTGTAATACACCAATTAAGTTACAAATTTTAGGTCGACTCGACCTAATATTTGGATATGGTACATGTGATTGTATCACCGGACGATTAGTTTGATTTGACCTAAAGGATACCTTGTTTGAGCACTACTGGGACCAGTACTGTATGTCTTGAAGACTTTCTCTTCCGGAACAGACTTTAGGTCGACTCGACCTAACTTGGAACAACGAAAATCTACTAGCATTTAGCTTGTGTCATCTGAAGCCTCCGGGCTCTGTTGCTTTGCTAATAAGGAAATAGTAATCGAGTATGATGTATAGTGAAGTGAATTATCTTACACCTTTAGGTCGACTCGACCTAAATTTGAAGATGACATGAGTTCTAGAATCAACTCATGTGAATAATTTCTACGAAAAGAGTTTTTCTAATTGTTTTATTGAAATAATTTCTATGTGGGTGTCTGCTTTCCAAATATTTGTACTAGAATTAGAAAAACTGAATTAGGTCGACTTGACCTAAAGTCTGTAGGTCCATTTGGTTTATAAACTCCTTCTCTTTAAGATTTTTGGAGTTTATCTAATTTGAGGAACTGGTAGGCCATATATGTTCACTAACTTGACCAATATGACTTGTTCAGTAGCCCTGGCATTTTGGTTGATCCTGCCTATAGTGGATCAATGTAGTTACTTCTATTGCTTTGGTGTACTGAATCCTGCTTGTCTAGACTGTACATCAGACAGTCTATGTTGTAGATAATCTGGCAGCCTTCTTGTTTAGCCATCGTATCAATATCTTCATATAGAGGAATTTTTGAATTTGGGTTCTTTAGTATCCATTAGAATCTGCACATTAGATGGTTTTGATGGTTAGGTCGATTCGACCTAAAATGTTGACATCTAGTACTCTATACGGAATTTGCACATTCAATACTTATAGTTCTAACAATTTTCCTTATTCTCACGTGTGCAGGTGAAATGAGCTTTCCAGTCGATCCTCTCGAGAATATAGACTGGGATGACGATGATACTGAAGACCATGTTGAAATGGATGTTGACATTCATGAGTGAAGGAATTCTAAGGTCACTCTGGAATACGAGTGTTATTATCCTCTATAATGATGCATGTATTCTTGTTGGTGAAGGTATATGCCACAGTGCGAACTCGGATCTTGTGCTTGGTGCCAACGGTCCTCTTGGAGATACTCATGTGGCGGTGCACATTTTCAAAACTCATTCTGAAGTGGACATCCTTCAAGAGCGAGTGCACGCATTGGTAGCATGGCCAATTAAACTAGTCTATTGTCATGGGGCAAGCCTACATGACCATGATGTGAGGGAGAATTTCAACCGGCTACAAGCTAGCCGTGAGAACCCTTTGACTTTGAAGTCTAGCTGGCCGTATACAAGTAGTGTTTGAACCCCCCCTCGTGAGTCTTGCATCAAAATGAAGGACCTTTTCAATCAGGGCTCCATCAACTTGGTGTCTAGCAAAACCTGTTGTAGTAAGAATTGCGTTCAGCCGTTTTGAAGAGAAAAAATTTGAGCTTTCCATGAGCGGATGTATCAAAATTCAACATTCAAGCACAGAGCCTTCATGAAGACTAAAGTTCATAGACAGATGCATCGTAATTCGCGAGGAAGAAGGATGGTGACTATTGATGAAATTGTTGTGTGCGTACGAGCATGGATACATACACTACTAGAAAGATCGTGACCGAAAGAACTAAAATTCAACTAAAAATTGTTGTTTTTTCAGTCATTTACGGGGTGTTGTTTAGGACAAAATATAACTAAAAACTATTGTTTTTTTTTGTTGCTTTGGAGAAAGATAATATAATTTTTTAAAATTTTTAATTTTTAATTTTTTTTTTAATAATTTTTTTTTTTAATTAAAATTTTCAGCCCGAAAAATCCGAGCAGCAAGTGGTAGCCCCGCCATGCGGGCAGCCCCTGCCACGTGGATAGGACGTCATGCGGGCAACCCCTGCCACATGGACAGGATGCCATGCGGGCAACCCCTACCACGTGGACAGGACGTCATGCGGGCAGCCCCTGCCACGTGGACAGGATGCCATGCGGGCAACCCCTACCACGTGGACAGGATGCCACGTGGGCAGGCGCCGCTATGGAGGTTAGAACCTTGCACCTCATGGTTGAGGTCCAAGGTTCTAACCACTACACCATGCATTGGCACAAGTGTATGTAATAGGTGTAGAAATTTATATATTTGTTTTTTGCACTTGTGAAATCATTTGCTTTGTCAAATCAGCAGACTTCGGAGGCCATTTAGACATAGTAAAACAACTTTTTTCAAAAAACTTTGAGCAAATAAAAGTTATATAATGAAGTTAAATTTCATTCCCAAAAATCCGTTTGCAATTTGGAGTCTCCAATCAAAAGTTATGGGCAAAACTCAGAGAGGATGTTTGAAAATGTAAAAAGAAATGTTCCTTCCAACCCCTCTCTGAACTTTGCCCATAACTTTTGATTGGAGGCTCCAAATTGCAAACGGATTTTTGAGATTGAGAGTTAACTTATTCTTCTAACTTTTATTAGTTCAGAGAGTTTTGAAAAAAGTTGTTCTACTATGCCAAAATGACTGCCAAACTCTGCTGAATTCAAAAACACAGAATTGTGAATAATTTAAAAATTCTAGATTGAATATATAATTCCATTGGATTTGATTTTCATCAATCTTGTTGAATTAAGGTATTTATAAAGACTTCCATTACATCTTTTGAACTACATCAACAAAAGTATAAAGAAAAAATTTCAATGCCATTGAATTCCGCTAATTGTCTTAGTTGCCCAGGTTTGCTCGTTTATTTAAAAAATGACTTTTTTGAATATAGCTTTTTAATCAGAACTTTATATGAATTTCTTTGAAATGTTTTAGGCATCAAGCTGTTACTGAAATACACTTTGGACAAAAAATTTATAAGATTCTAGAAGATTCCATAAGATTTCAAAATTCTTAGAAATTTTCCATAAGAGTCTTAATAGATCCCACTGAATTCCACTAGATTCTATTAGATTCTATTAGATTCTACAAGATTCCATTAGATTCTATTAGATTCCATTAGATTCCATTATATTCTATTAGATTCTATAAGATTCTACAAGATTCTAAAAAGATTTCCAAAAGATTCTAAAGAGATTCTTGATTCCTTAAAATTTTGTTGATTTGGTCGTGATTTTTCATTGCACTACTCAAATTAACAGAACAATTAACACAATTCTGTTGATCTCTACAAAAAGTTCAAAAATTAACAGAAATGGTCATTCTACTACCCCAAACAACAGAAATCTGGTTTTTTTTTGTTGATTTGGTCATGAATTTCTAGTAGTGATATTGCCGGGGTTTCGGAATCTACATTCTATTGCTATAAAAAAATACGCATTAAAAGATCGTCGAGAAGCAAGAGAACATGGTAATTTGGGACTACTTAAGCCTAGGCAATACACGAAACAAGTGGTTATTACTTTGCAATGCATCTTGGAGAAAGAAGCGGATCACATGCCACATTGTACTTGGACTCTGAAGTCTGAGCAAAAGGTGGTCTTGAAGATTTGGCTGGCTACGTTTCAATGGAAGGGTTAAATGGCAAAAATCAACGAGATCAGTGTTGCTTTCAGATTGCAAGAGGTATCTACATCAAACTTGAGCAAGATCAGGTCCACTAGGTTTCTAGAGTATGATGTGAAGTAGTCCGGAGATAATTTTGCTCAATGTGCTGTTTGTGACAAGTTGCAGGAGCTCATAAAGAGTGCTCTTGCAGGATCTCAAACCGCTATGTTATGGTCAAGGAGATTGGATAAACCCCTCGCCATTGCTCGCGCTTACAGGAAATTTATTATGCAAACCGATATTGGTTGGAAAGTTCTCTATATGAATGTATCACAATCATGCACGACAAGATGGATCATGCAAAAACCGCTTCTCTTGTCTTTTCACACAAAAGTAAAGAGCTTAATGGCCTAATGAAGTTGCCTGTGTCCATCACGGGCATGATTGCGCATGGGCATGCTGATGTCTATTATGCACATTATGGTTTGGATCTATTTAAACATGATTCCAATTACACCATTGGTTCAATGGCAAAGTTGTTGCGTGACCTTGAACTACCACCAAAGTCTTCTTCAAGGGCATTGTTTGTCAATGCAGCATCGACACCTCTGTTTGAAGCAATACTGAAGGATAAAGAGATGTGTGAAGCATCGCTCCTCCGCCACCGATAAGCTTAGTTTCAGCGACACCGTTGCCACCCATTTTGAATGTGTAAATGGACAATGCCACCGGGGACAACAAAAACCAATATGTGTATTGTTTTTGGTCTCTACTTGTTGCAAACAAGATCTTTCGTGAAGTGCATGTGAACTTCATGATTGTTGGTCACACGCATGATGACATTGATGCGTTATTTGGGAAATGGAGCACGCTCTTGAAGAAGGAGAGCTTTCCTACAATTCTTGCACTCATGAAGTCGTTCATGGATGTAGAATCCATGTCCACTATCCTTCATCTAATTGAAGAAGTGCCTGATTTCAAGGGGTGAATTTAAAAAAAATGAATGTGTAGTTTTTTTGAGTTTAACCCCTAAAGTCCCGTTGTCCCCTCGGGGGACAAAATGGATTTCGGGCAAACTCCTACGGTCTCAATATTTTTTGTGATTTTTTGAGTTTTTTGTGAAGATAGAGAATCACATTAGCTTTCCAAAAATGTAATTTTTATTTCAATCGGTGCCCGAGAGCAAAAGTTACGGTCAATCTTATTTTTTGGGCAATTAGAGCATCTTTTAGAAAAAATAACTTGTAGGATTCATTTCTGAATTGAATTCTAACAATTTAAAAAAAAGTTAAGTTTCACAAGGTCAAGATTTCTTGCTAGAACAATCTCACCGTTGAGACAATCTTATATTTCAATTCTATCTTAGAGCTATTAATGATTTAATTTTTCCTTCAATCTTGAATATACTTCTACTTAACAATATTTTAATGAGTGAAAACTAAGTGTTTCATTTTAAATATATATATTTTTAGATTCTCAACTCAATTCTTCATTATATAAAATTAGAAATTCAAAATCATTAGAGCAGAAATTTTTAGTTGAAAAGGTTCAAAGCCAAAAAATGTAGTTAAGCAAGGTGAAAAAAACTAGATTCCTTCACTTTAAATGCAATTATCTTGCAATCAACACGGTCAAAATTTCTGAAATTTCTTCTATACATTTTTACACTAGTCTAGTATAAGATCCTATGGTTAAATATGCAAAAAATTAAATTAAAATTGTTTTCTACTCTTTGCTCTAGAAATGGCAGTTTTGAGTGGTTTTTGATGGGAAAATGGCCTTGGGACTTTAGGGGTTAAACATTTCACATTTATTCATAACTCAATTGCTTAAATTTTGGCTTAAATGCACAAGGTATAAGACGTACGTGAATATTCCTAAAAGGGTTGAGTGTATACCGATCAGGCGGATTGCCCACGCGCCCGTTGATTGGATGGATCCGTCCGATATTCTATCGCCTTCGCCGAACTCGTCCGATCAATCGGACGGGCCAGACAGGATGGTGGTCGTCCAATTCATTGAGGTCATCCAATGAGTCGGACGGGTGGCGTCCGTGTAATCGGACAGTCCCGACGAGGCAGACGACAGTCCGTCCGCCTTGTCGGGACCGTCCGATGTAGCGGTCGGGCGAGGTGTCTGCCTTGGATAAGAGGAGTCGGACAACCCGTCTGATCCTCACTTTTATCTTCCCCCTTGTGCCATGCAAGAGAGAGTGGAGAGCTTGGTGGTTTATCCTCCATTGGCTCCTTTCTAAATTCTAAGGGAAGGTAAGAGTGTGATTTCTAGGGGGTACTTGTTGCCTTTTTTTTCCAGATTTCGTATATGATCATTTGACAAATCGTATTTTGCCTTGTGGATTACAAATTGCAACTTCTAATTGTGATTTCATTACAATGCCGAGACCAAAGAAGTTTGCAAAGGACAAACATGTGGTGCTTGACATTGATTCGAGTAGAGACGTTCCCTCTCTCGCTTGCAAAGCATTTCTCACTGAGTGCATTGTCAAATTTTATGAGTCAGAAATCACTACGTTGTTGCATACCAAATATGCAAGGTATCAAGAGGAGTGCCTAGATAAATTCAAGGGAGATATGGCACAAAAGTTCACGGATGCTTTAAACGTACCTCAGTGGATTCATGAAATGGAAAAAAAGGGCTTTCAACAATTTTTGAGGAATAGAGTCTATGATGCATTGTGGAATGCAAAGGTGATTTTAGAGAAGTACGGGAAGGAACACCGTGTAGGTGATGGCGCTTTTGAACAGGTCATTTTGAGGATTGACTTGTTTGTTCGTCAGTGCATTCCTTTTGCAAAGACACGAAATAGACAAGATTTAATGAGTTGGTGGAATAGTGATGAGGGACTTGTGGAGCTGCAACGTGGGGCGACGATATATCTTAGCGCTTCCGGAAACAGCAAGGGTGATTCCGCAAGATGATCAAATCATGAGGGGTGGATACGCAACAATTCGGAGGATCCAAATTGAAGGATGTCGTGAGATACCTATATTTTGGGAGTTTGCAGCAAAGGTATCTCATCAACAACACTTACGACCTCAGCTCGCAAGATTGGAACACCAAAACGAGTCAATGACAGTGAGAATTCCACATGATAGAGTTATACAATTTTCTGCTGTTCATGCAACGTACAACAAAGGATACTCATATTGGTGGAATGGCGGAACATTGGGGCAAATGTTAAAAATGGATAAGGAATATCCAGATAACATTGCCATTCGGTTGGCTTATTTTCAACCGACCCCGGAAGAGGTGACGAAAGCTTTTTTTCTTGGTCGTTGGAGAAAGAAGCGTATAGAGCTTGCATGGGCATTGGTGCACCTCATGAATGCAGTACATAGCGCTGGACATTTGCACAATGATCTTTCAGTGGACAACATTATGTTTCACTTTCTCGATGATGAGTCACGTGTTTACATTGAAGTTTGCGACTGGGGCATGACTACTTTGCGTAATGAACCAATGAAGTCCTTGTACATGTTCACCTCTCAGAGAGAGCGGATGGAGACCTTGAAGAAGAGGTGGTGGGTGGACTCTTCTATTGCATACTTGCATAGAAGAGATGCGGATGTGCAAACAATACCGAATTTATCACGTAAATTGGAAGAATATGCGGTTGGTTGAATAGCTCAAGCCATCAACAATGGTTGCATGTCAGCGACCTACATGAGCTTGCATCGGGAAAATGAAGGACGTATAAGATTTAGCCATGAGGATTTGACAAAGATCTTTCACCTTTACTTGGAGCGCTTTTGTAATTCGGTAATTGATTCTCGAGGTAGTTTGTCCAAAATCATCCACCGGCTTACCAATAATTACAACTAGCCTATTCCAGATGAACACTTCCGCCACTCATATTAGTGTCTATGATGTAAGCGGATTACATAGAACTATAGAAGTATTAGATAAATGTAAAGGCGAGTACATAAATTTGCATGATTGTGTGCAAACTATCTAGTATATATATGCACCATCAATATATGCCAATATATGTGCACCCTTATAATTATTATAAAGTTTTGAAATGTTTGTGTGTTTTGAAACTTCCAATGTCTAATGTCTACCATCTATTTATGCATTTGTCATATGTTTTACTTGGAATCCTTGGATGAGAAGTGCAATGCAACAATTATTGTTGATGGATGTTAGGTTGTTAGTTTGGTATGGTTGGGTACAAAAAATTGTATAATCAATGTTGTACGTATATAATGAATTAATGATAATAGACATCCATTGTATGCAAATATTTTTAAATTGAAAAACAATACGATTTATATTTGAACGATATCGCTAAGATGATACCAAGTATCAATCTTCAAATATATTTTAATGCAATATTTATATATCAAAGTATATTAGTACATAAATGCTCTTTGCTGAGATGCCGATATTTTTGTATTATGATTGTCACACTTCATAATCCCATGGCAAAAGATTCCAAGGCCCATTCAATTGTGTGACACCAACTAAAATATTTCTGTCTACTTTACTTGGAATCTGAATGGATGTCATCTCTACAACTTGGTGGTGCGGAACCAGATCCATAAATGCCAAGATTTTGTCCTCCGCCCTAATTGTATCCATAATCGCTTGGCGTAGCTCCTTGATTGGGATTCCCACAGTAAAGACCTCCAAAAGTTGGAGGAGGAACTATATCACGGTGCTGAGACCTTCCTTGCCTTGATTCGAGAGCTTGTGTGGCGCTCATATGAACCACCCGTAATAGATCCGGGATAGTATTGGGAGCCTCCTTGGCTAGATCCACAATCATCTGTCGTTCCATGGCTTTTTTTTGGGTTGTAATAAGTGCCTCGGAGGTCGTTAGCGTAGTGTAAGACCCTTTGATTATCTTGTGATTCAGATGTAGTACGATCATGTTGGTAGGACCTATCATGTCCGTGTTGTGGACCCTGATCCTCCATGCTTCTAAGCATAGCTTCTTGCATTTGTTGATTGAACTCGATGTCTTCCCGAGCTTCTTGACGCTCATGCCTCACTTTAAATGTCACGGGTGCTAGATTGTCTTCTACATCATCATCGTCCGACCATTCATCCTCAGCATCTGGCAATACAACCAACAGAAATCCAAACTGCCTTCGATTGGACCACATTCGCATACAATCGTTTGGTTGAGTCCAACTCATATAAATAACATCGTCAGTGCAATTTATATTGTCAATATTTTTCTGTAAATTGTGCGCCAGTCTACATCTTTGTGGAGTACAACCTCTACCTAAACCACGGCCATGTTGAAATAATTAATGACATTTGGTTTGGCGTCATGTAGCTCAGCCGACCGCGTTACTTCCTCGTATTGGTGAACAAAGTGTTTGCTCTCATACGTGGAAATTTGTCCTTCCCAATGCCGAACTTGCACGTCTGCTCGTTCTTGTGATTACATTTTGGAGAGGTGCGTCATTTTGATGTACTTTTTGCACATTGTGCAGTCCCAAACCTTTTTGGGCTCTTCTTTCCATCCAGGTTCAGCTACACACATTGGATTTGTCTAATCTTCCCAGTTTATATCTTGGGATTTGCCCTTCTTACTGGACTTTGATCTTTTATCGCAAGGCATGATAACCTTGATTAAAATGAAATGATTTGATGACAAAGTTCACATGAATGTGTAGAACAACTGAACAAAATGTTTGACACTTGCCAATGAAACGGGGTGAAGTTGTTAACGAGGCCTTCAAAACCAAGTAATCACCAAAGTAATTTGGTGCAATTTAGTATCCGAGCACAATCATTCACACACCAAAACAGAAGGGGTGCCCAGAGCCACACAAAGGCACCGGATCACCCACTCCGCAAGGGAAACGATTGTGAAAAATAAGCCATCCGCCGTGCTAGTTATGAAGTCCGAAGGTGGACCAAGCAATGCCGATGCGTACATGCGAATCGGACGCCCTAGAATCGGATGGGTAGATCGTGCGGACAGAAACCGGTGTCCGCTAGATTGCACGGCCACCGTCGAAGGCGATCGCATCGACAAACGGAGGTAGCAGATGGGAGCGCGGACGGTCGGACGGGCAATTGGACGCCCGGTCGGACCTTTAGGCCCCTATCTGCCAGACCTTGTCCGCCCGACAATCTGCATGCCCAACGGTCTGTCCGTCTGACAGTCCGTCCGTGGGACAGTCCACGCACCCGACGACGTGTCCGCCCGACAGCGTGTCCGCCTGACGGCTCGTCCGACCGTCTACTGGACGGTTGACCCTAAAAACCATGTATATCAAAAGACGACCGGGGATCAACATCCACGTCCGTGGGACGTCCAGACGTCCTGTCAACCCTGTCGCTAAGAAGGTTTGAACCTTGCACCTCTTAATTCAGGTTTGAAAACTTCTTGCATGGACCTCAAAGCTGACCAAATTGGAGTTGGAGAGGTGGCTGATGAGTCACGGAGTTTGTACATCTATTCTACTAGCTGGCTATTCTATTAGCTAGTTCACGTTGTTTTCATGTCTTCAGGCTTAGTTAATCTATTACTATATCAACAGAGCTTGCTCTAGATTGGAAGCATCTTCACTCCATCTCTCACTAGTAGAAAATAGAGTGACCAAATTATCAAAAATTCTACACAAAAGTGTTGATTTCTTTTGCTAATTTGGATGTAATGATTCCGGTACTTTTTAACACAAAAATGTTGATTTTTTGGTTTATTTTCTGTTACTTTGATCAATATAAAATATTTAAAAAAATTTCACAACCTTCAAAAATTGACCATACATAAAGTGTCACGTGGCCAATAGAAGTCACGTGGGCAAGCCACCAATGCGGCTCCGCCACATGGGCATGCCACCTAGGTAGCCTTGTCACATCGGCAAGTCACTTAGTCAACCCCCTGCCACATTGGCAAGCCACCTAGGCAACCCCGCTATGTAGACAAAGGGGTACTAGCAAGGTTTGAACAGATCCTCTTACTTGGAGTTTGATAACTTCTTGCATGGACCTCAGAGCTTACCAAATCGGAATTAAAGAGGTGGTCGATGAGTCACGGAGTCTGTACATTTGTTCTACTAGCTGGCTATTCTATTCAGGGTTGACAAGACATTCGTACATCTGAGCGTCCCACGGACGTAGGTGCCGACCCCCGGACGTCTTTTCATGATACATGATTTTCAGTTTCTACCGTCCAATGGACGGTTGGACGGGCCGTCGAACAGCTGACTGTCGAGCGGACAGACTGTCCCGCGGAAAGGGGATCAAGGAAGCAGACTGTTAGGTGGACAAGAGGGCTGAAGGTCCGACTGAGCGTCTACTTGCCCGTCTGACGGTACGATTGACCATCCGCATTTTTGTCCGCTTCTTATGTCCGTCGGTGCAACTGCCCCTTGACGGTGGCCGTGCAATCTAGCAGACGCCGATTTCTGTCCGCACGATTTGCCTGTCTGATTCTGTAGCATCCGATTTGCACATATGCATCCACATTGCTTGGTCCGCCATAACGCTCCATAAATAGCGCGGCAAACGACTTATTTTTCACAATTGTTTCCCTTGCAGAATAGGTGATCTAGTGCCAATGTATGGCTTTGCGTACCTATCATAGCACAAGGAAGCACAAATCCCCCTATTAAGTATTAAAGTAGTGTAAAACACCCTAAATGACTTGTGTATCATTCCCAAAAGATTTAACTTGTAATTTCCTCAAAATTACCAGAAACACAATGCGAAAAACAACCCAAGACAAAAGAATCCGGAATTGAAAACCGGAAACTATACTTCATTTTTTATGTTTCCAAACAAATACCTCTTCTCTCTTTCAAATCGTACCAATCCACATACTAGATTTAGACATGGAGGAGTGTCACTATCTTGTACCTCTCCTTATCCGGTTCCAATTTCAGTAACCAAGTTATCCGTTCAATAGTTTAACCTCTATATCAGAGTAATCTATTCTTGGATTTCAGAAAGGGAATGTATATCCTATCTTTCAGAAGATTAAAGTGACCGAAGATTTTACTAACAAAACAACAGCTAAAAGAAACAACTTGGACTCAATTTATTTCTCACAGCGGATCCGGAATCTAATCCGTATCTTCAAATCACTCAGGAAATCCCTTAATGTACTTAGTGACTACAATGACAGATCTACTCCGGATCAATCCTATGAGCCAGAACTGGCAACTGGATAACCAGAAGATCGTAACTACTTTCCCATTCCTCTCTTCCGGATTCAGTCAGATCTCATCAGAACGTCAACTAGTATGTGCCCTCCCACTTTGTAGAGTACACCTAATCTAAGCTTGAATGGCTTTCCCACTCAGAAAAAACATAAGAAATAGCAGCAGCAAGAACTTCCTCCTAGTACACACAGTTTCCTAACCAACTCCTCACACTTAAAGAATCGGATCCGGACAGAATCCAGGGGACTCTTCCTCCACTCCAACACTAGCAAACCAGCTACTCGCACTAGACAATGGTTCAAGCATTGTTGGCATACCAACCCAAGGTCAAAACTTTACAGACCAACGCTTAGGAAATGGAAATCTGAAATGAATTTCCCAAACATTGAAATTGCAAGAAAAAAATGCCCGAGGCTTCCAATTGAAATCAGCCCCTAAATACAAAATCCAAGGGAATCCTAAAAGGCCCCAAGGAACAAAACTAGAGGACAGGAGAATGACAGGTGTCATTCCTTATCCTCCTAAGTTGAATTTCTACCTACCCTGCTAATCCGCAAAATGTGGATCTAAGATCCAAAAACCCAAAAAATAAAAGTCCAAGTGTATCCAACTCAAAAACACCTAACTAGTAGCTTTCTACCTATCATAAACTTTGGTTTTCATCCTACCTTCCTAGGTCCTTCCTAAGTAACTTCCTAAGTAACTTCCTACTTACTTCCTAGTCTGCTTGGGAGAAGGTTCCTCAAGCTTGGCGGATCCTTTCCTAAGTGGTTGTTTCCTGCTTGCAGATGACTTTCCTCTTGGTGTTGTTCTTCCCTTGGATGGTGTTGAAGCCTTACCCTTGAAGCTCGATGGAGAGAGAGGTACCGGATCGGAAAAAAATCTACAAATTATAAAATCTACAAATTATAGAAGCCTACAAAATGTAGAAATATTGGAATCCCATAATTAGAACTCATTACGTAAGAATGCTATAACTTACAATTCTTCTATGTCCAACCTAATGGTACATTGGTACTCTTGATAATTGATATGGGACAATTATAATTGTTTTCTAGTTGAACTCTAATTGTACTCTAGTTGCTTTCAAATTGCAGTCTAGTTGCTTTCAAGTTGCATTCTAATTGCTTTCGAGTTGAATTCTAGTTGAATTGCAATTGAATTTAGATTCTATGCAACTGCAGTTTGACTCACTAGACTCTACATAACATAAAGTTGTCCACATCGACAATTGTAAGGAATATTGAATGTAGAATACCTCACATCAATTCTTATGATACATCCCTGTAATCCTAAACTTCACTTTGCGACTACAACAGCGTATAACTTTGTTCACGTCAAATTTGGTGCAAATACAGAGGGCTACAATCGCAAAACAGTTGAATAGGAGAAATAGTTGCATTGCAGTTGGTTGTGGCAGATACGTTTTTCTTCTAGTGTCTTGGGCTAGTTTTTGGATACATATTGCTGGTTTGGTAATGTGAACCATTGTAGCAAATTGTAATTTTTGTCATTGGTGGTAATTTGTCCAACTTTTGGACACAAGTCATCACTTGTCATCATACAACATCAGGACATATGTCTTGAAAGTGATATGAAGGCAAAAAATTGAGCCTACTACTTCTATCAATATTTTTATATTTGGTTGTTGTTTCATGCCATGCATAAAGTAATTGCTATGAATTTTCTTGCATTCTAGTAGAGTAAATGGCTCCTAATGCAGTCTTCCAATGTACATCCTTATGATTATATGGCATACAAGTTGGTCTTTGGCACAACACTACAAGAGAAAGGGGTGTTTTAAGTGTGTTTTTAAGTATAGTCCTAGAGATACGTTATTAAGTAATGACCTTTATGGAGATTTTCAGTAAAAATTTACTAGAAATACATGTTTCTAGTAAATTTTTACTGAAAATCTCCATAAAGGTCATTATTTAATATCTTATTTCTAGGACTATACTTAAAAATACACTTAAAACACTCCTTTCTCTTGTAGTGCAATTTGGCACAAAATAAGATGATTGTGACCAAAATATGTCAAATAACTAGTGAAAAGTTGGAAGATACTACCATAAAACATTTGCCCATGCTACTCTAATTCTCCATCAAAATGTGATATGATTCTTGTTCTAAGTTTCATCACAACACAAATATATTATAGATTGAGGTAGTCCCTAATATTACCTCCTTCCACCTCATCACTAATCTCTAGCTCTATTACTACAATATTACTACCACTATCATCATTGTGAACAACACATGAGTTGAAATTGAGGTCCTCAACAAGATTGCAAGTTCCCAGACTGTAGGGAACTTGGGACTTTGTCACATCAACAATATGACATGGTTGGGAGACGGTTATATCAAATAATAATATTTAATTAGTTTATTATTATTATTATTATTATTATTATTATTATTATTATTTATTTATTTATTTTTTAATTCTTAAATATTCTAACAATAGTGCACTAGTTCACAACAAGATGAACAACCTTGAAACGGCCCTCCCATGGCCTAAAATCTTATCTAATGGTTCATTCCCACCTTCTAATACAAGTGTATATTTGCCCAAAATTATGCATGCTGATTTGTAGTTTCTTCCACCTACACCTTTCTAAAACCATCACTGTAGGATGTGTAGTTCAATTGCATCCCTCCAAAACTACCACCAAAGGATGCAAAGTTCACTAAGTTTGGACCTTAATGTGCAACTTCACATCCTTGGTATACTCAAAGTTTTGAAAATTTGGAGTTGTATCTTACATCACTAGAAAGGTACTAAAAATAAACGTCCAATGGTATAATATATGCATTCTATGTTTTAATACTCAAATTGCACTAAGCATGTGAAGGTTAAAACATGGGGAGTTCACTTAGCATATCCATTAGAAACCATATGCAAACAAAACTTTGGACCCCTATATACTTTTTGAATTTTAAATAAATAAAAAATATACACACACACATATATATATATATATATATATATATATATATATATATATATATATATAAATAGATTTTTCTACTTTGAAAGTTAACGTTTTGAATTATTGATATTTTTATTTGTTAATAATAATTAGTTACAAATTTTTGAAGTAAAAAGATACACTGTAGATTTGAAAAATAACTTTCACACCTCTATATTATACAAGAAAAAATCGTCTAAAAAATGAAAAAAAAATTCTAAAAATAACTCTCTATTGAAAGCTCATTTTGAGTTGAATATTGGTTCAATGGTCATCTAAATGTGTTCTCTATAATTATTTGAGTTGAAAAACATGGCATTTTAGTTCATTTTCAACCTCTTCTAGAAATAATTTCATATTGTATTTGAGTTGGAAATTTTGGCAATAGAAACCTATAGTCATTTTTAAACAATGCTCAAAATTTTAGGTTGAAATTATAGTTTGTTAGAAACCACTTGTTCGCACATGGTTTGTTGTAGTAGAACTAAGTGCACCCCCCGAGGGTTAAAACAAATTTTTTTAAATAAAAAATTGATGGAAGAAAATACTCAAAATAGATACATGCCTATCATTCCTTGACAATAATCAAAATTAAAATAATGATGCAACTATGCAAGGAGAGATGACACGTGCAGACCACTAATAACCAAAAGTTAAAATGTTAAAAATAAAAAAAGATTGCTAAGCATGTATCTAGATCCCGGCTGAGGAACCTCCACCAAACTTTCCACCACATAGTAATCACACTAAAAAGGCAAAACATCATCAACAATGAATCAAGTTAATTGTCTTCCATTCCATTTTTCTTTGTCAAATGCTTCATGTCTTTGCCCTTGTCTATTTTTACACTTCAATAGACGAATAATTCTTTTGACTTCCCAATATATTTTTACTTATTTTTTAACTTACATTCCAACCTATCATTTGCTTAAGTTCTCCTTTATATTTTTTTTAAATGCCTTGTCAACTGTGACCTCTTACTTCCACTCTCTAAAGCACGTTGTCATGATGTCATAGAATTCTCGAATTTGTGTGCCCCTCTTTTGTTTGCATCACATGTTGTTCTAAACTACAAGGGCTATGTTAATTTTGCACTAACATAAATCCCCCTTTATCAATGATTAGCTAACAAAGGTGATTCCTCTTCCAATGATATTAGAGAAAAACTTGTCTAAAAGTAAAGTCAACATATTCTAGTGACATTTAGTGTTTTTTTGATGCGCAAATATGAAACTGAATTTGTTTTCACATCACAAAACATACATGTCACTTAGAGTATATTGACTTCAAGATTGTATTCCTTAAATTCTTTGTAGTCAAAATTTTGGAGTGTTGGATTTTCATTAAACACTAGTTGCATAAGCTTTGAGCTTGCTTCTTGTCACATGTCTTGGCTTGCTCAAGCATGGTCCATAGTGATATGAATCTAAAATCCTTTGTGGCTCATAATTTATGTGGTTTGACTCCTTGGAATTACTTTGTTGGTTAGAATGTAGAGTCTCCCTTTGTACATGGTGTCTATTTGATCTATCACGTGATAGGCACCTAAATTTTACATAGTGCAGTTCATTACTATGAGTGCATCTAATGCTATATGATTAATATAGGTAATTCAACAAAACACCTATATTGTTTGAGTATAAACATTGCACGTAAGTCATGCTTATTTGTTTCAATCAACTTTTTATATTTTTTGTAACTTTGGAGTATCCAAAAATTGATGACCCAAGGGTGAGCTTTAAAAACCATGTTTCCACTTTTGATGTAAAACAATTTTGCAAAAATATTTAGAAATAGAAAATATAGTCCCTTCTATCTGCATGCATATTTTGAGACTCCAAATAAAATCGGTCTCTATTTTTTGGGGTATAATCTCATCTCCAAAAAGGTTTTAAAAATGGCCAATTTTTTATTTGCTTAGTTTTAGATTTTCTATTTAAAAGGGATTTAAATGTCATTGTATCTATTTTCTTGAGATTGTGTACTTTCTTAGTTTTCCTAATTAGAGAATTATTTTGCTTATGATCTTTGGGGGCTAAAAATCTCTTTAAAGGTCTAAATATTGGTCCTATTATATTTTATTTTTATAAATTTAATTCTATTTCAAAGTACTCTTGAAAATATTAGATGAACTAGACCAAAATGCAACAAACAATACAAGTATTTTGTAGAATCACCCATACTAATTTGATTTTTGCTCTTTTCTCAATACAAATGGAAACTTCAAGTATAGCTACAAGCAACCCAATGTCTCTATTTGTACCAACCATTAGAAAAATTTCAGGCTTCAAAAGAGACTGCAAGTTTTAGATGGCAGCAATGCAATTAGAAAAGAAATGATGATTTTTTTTTTTTAATTCTTGAAAACTGATGTGGCACTATTAGAGTATTAGTGTCACATCAGATCAACTATTTTATTTTATTTTTATTTTTTATTTCTTGTATTTACACTGCGGGGAGGGGGCGAAAATGCACAGTTAGCAACCCTCTATAGGGGTCAATTTTTTCTAATGGTAGAATCATGGATCATTTAGAAGTTGGAAGTCCTCTTTTAGAACACCTCTGAGACGACTTGCTAAGATCCTTGCTAAGATCTTGACTTAGTTTGTATATTCCAATGGTAGCCGCTTCAAAGTTATCCATGTTGGAAAAGAGGCCATATGGTTGTTGGAAATTAAATCCAAGAACCCACCCATAAAATAGTGTTGTATCCACCAAGAAAATTTGTGATGTCATATGCAACACCACATTAATAGTATTAGAATAATCAAACTTAGTCAGATAGGTGAAACTATAGCTTGCATTTTTGGAAACAACTACTTGGTCTAGACTTACGAATTGACTTAATTCCTCTATCTACAATAGCTGTTGTGCTAGATATCTTTTCCTTTCAAGAAAATTTACTATGGCTATGTAATTACTCAAATAATTTACCTTTTGTTCCGGGACTACTAAGTCAAGTGTCTCTATTGGTACTACAACCTTGTCACAAATAAGTTGCCGTTGAGAATTGTGAAACAATCATTAAGATAACAATTTAGTAGGAATATATTGAGGAAGAATTTTCTATTGGCTTGTGTTAATTTTTAAGTTCAACACTTCTATTATTTGGGTAGTTGCATTATTTCATGTGATATTCTCATTTAGTGATGGTATTACACAATTGTATGATAGTCCATTACAATAGCAAGGAGTTATGGTGAACTAGTTGTGTGGGTTAGTGAACCTTAAGGATTATGTAAAAGCTAGTTGTAGATTGGTTAGAATCTATGAATTCAACTATCAAAATCATTGTTGTAATGAGTATTCTACAATAATCATGTTTAGTCACTACAAGAATAGGAGGAATCATGGCATCTACAATTATTTGGGATGTCCTCAATGCAACTGCTATAGACAACAATATAGAATTATGGATTGGATGGATTCCTTCCAACCAAGAAAATGTGTGCTCCAATGTATCTAGTGAACAACTCTTGATCTCTACAAACTCCTCGCTTTTTCCTCTTAATTTGGCAAGTTGGTAATCTTTGGTGTTCATGGAACACACGTCTATAATTACAAGAGCCATTAGAGCCAACAAAGGCAATCTATGACATGCATCAATGTCTTTTTATTGTATACATTGGTTGTAAAAGTTAAGATTGAGCCGAGAAAATTGTATTGGTGTTTCCTTTGTAGACCATCATTTTGAGTTGATTACATTGGTAAAAGTCACCTAGATGAAAAAAGACTCCTATCTTTGCTCGTAATGTAAAGTTTGAACACCCAATGATCACCACCTTTCATTTGCTGCCATATATAGTAAGGCTTGGAAGGAACAAAAAAGGGTTGAAAAATTGCCAATATGTCTCCAAATTCCACCTCAAGTTTTAAGGAGTTGATGGGTTTTTTGAGGCAATCAATGGGAGTTGAAGCATTTTGTGCTCCAAGGGGGTCTTTTTAAATGGAGTCTAATGGCATGTGTAGATGTCCTATGCTTTTAACTTCAACAATTTGTAGGATATTAATTGACCATCAAAAAATTATGAAACAAATTGTGTTGGATTCATCTCTAATTGCCAATACGCTAATCCAAAAAGTTATCTCATTTGTACTCAAAGATGAGACCTTACTATTGCAAGGCACCAATGTTGATCCTCCATTGAAGATACCATGAAGCAATTTGTGAAAAACCTTCCTCATCTCCAAGGGCAAGCAAATGCAAGATTCTTCAACGAGTTGGGGGAAAGATTCTTGGTTATCCACTCATCTTCTTCCACTTGCATTTCTTTCAGCGAGTTGGAGACTTGGGGGGAATGCTGACGCCGTACTACTGTGACTGCCCCTAATGCTGCTACCGTCCCCGAAATCAATGGATCTCGGGGGGTGGCGCGCAGCGCCTGACTCCTTCGCCCTTGCCTAGCGCCGCCCTCCCTCACCGGGATTCTCGGAGCTCTTCCCACCCAATAAGCCAATCGAGCAGTCGTGGGGAAGTTTGAAAGGCTGGCATGCTCTGCTGCTCGTCGTGGTTAGTTCCCCGCTGCCATTAAGTTAAGCTTCGTTCTAGCTCGTCTTTAGTTTCAGAGGATCCGTGGCTGATGTCCACGAAGGCTTTTGTCCATTAGAGGTTTGAATTCCCGTCTGTGGGTATGTCTGTCATCTTCTACACTCTTCCAGTCGTCTTCGATTACTGAAGCAGCTATGGGGTTTGGGAGACTGATTGGAACGACATTTACCATTGTCTGTTTTAAGGGTTCTGCTATTAGAATGTCGGAGCTGGCTTGATAGAAATTTGAAGCTAAGTTCTTGGAGTTGAACTTTGTGCAGGTTGCGTAAGCTTCGCACGGGACATCTGCATTGCACTTGAGGCATTGTAAGGAACAGAAGCTCCGCGATTACAGCAGCATTGAGATAAGGACAGGAGCCTGAGTGTCAGAATTTTTTGATTCGCAGGCAAGGACAGTCAGCTGATTTGATAGTACCCAGGGACGTTACTCATTCGGCATGTTACTATTGAAACGGTGACATCGGAGTTTTGAGTAGAATGAGAAGCCCCGTGGTAGGAAGAGGGTGGGGGATTCGACCAGCATGCTTGGTGGTGGCATTGGCTTTTGTGCTCACGCTCCTTGGATCATGTGGAGCGAAGGAACACAGTGATGCTCCGGCTGAAAAACAGATCTACATCGTTGTCTTTGAAGACATGCCCATTGTGACCTACAATGGGAAACTCTCCGGACTGCGCGGCACTGCCAAGTACTTCTCACACAGATGGAGAAAAGCGCACAAAAGGTACACATTGCTCTTTGCTTACAGGTTTTGAACACACGGTTTCCTTCCTAGTATTATTCTCGAGCAATTTTAATCGCCAGTTTTAATGATACTATCTTTGGGGAATGCTTACCCACAATGCTTGTATTCCATCCTAGGGCGCACATCTCGGATCTTGTGAAGAAATACAACGCGTACTTGATCAAGGAGCAGGACAGGATCCTGAGCGACTTTTTTGGATTTGAAAACTGTGAGAAAACGTACCGATACACGCACCTTGTAAATGGAGTGGCGCTCCCACTCACGGCCGACGAGGTAAAGACACCTTAACCTCAATGGAGCCCATCTCTGTATATAGAGGTAGCAATCAAGCATTGGAATTGGATAGCATATGCACATTATCTTGTTCTTCTCTAGCGTTATGGCGTCCTTCTCTTGAGATCCTTGATTGAAGAGCTTGATTGCACAGGATCTAATCACGGAGGTGAGGTTATGTCCATTATCGTGGAAGTAAAGCCTCATCAATGAAACTTACATCCCTTGCTTGACATGAAATATCTCCTAACAAGGCTCCTGTTTGAGTCGTTTCCCATTACCCAGTCCAGTTAGGTTCAACCTATAGCATCAAGTTCACATCTTTCTCACAACCCATGATGCATGTTCTGGACTTCAGTATTGATAGTCTATTTAATCGCTGTCCCAATTGATGAGCAGGCCTTACGACTGTCGAAACATCCCAAGGTGTTCCGAGTGCAGCTGAGTTACCGGGTGTCCAAATCCACGGTCCACACCCCGGATTACCTGGGGCTTCCCAAGGGGGTGTGGGCGCAAATGGGGGGTCCTGCTGGCGCCGGGGAGAATATGGTGATTGGAATCGTCGACACAGGGATTGACCCCACGCATCCCAGTTTCAGTACCGTGGGACAGAGGCCCTACGGCCCCATCAGGAAATACCGCGGCGGCTGTGATGTCGCCCGTGAGTTTCCTCGCGCCTCTTGCAATGGGAAGATCATTGGAGCTCGGTACTTCGCTGCCGCTGCGAAGCGTGACGGCGCATTCAACGCCAGTCTCCATTTCGCGTCGCCGCTGGACGGTGATGGCCATGGCTGGTTAGTCCGTCTATTTTTGAGCTCTGCACTTTGATCACTTCAATTTCTAGTGCAGTCTACCTTGGATCAGTATTACCTCCTCATGTGTTACTCTGGCATAATTATGGCAAAAAAATTCAAAATTTCTCCTCTAAATCATTTCTAAATACTCTAGACACCATTAAGTGTTATAGTCTTTAACAACCTTCTTCATACCCACTCTTTCCTCTTCATAAAATCATGGGTTGATTCGTGTCCTCTTTAATCTTGTACTAATATTCACCACTCGGTCTTTTGATGTGAAGCGATGAACCTTCACTTTGCAAATTAATAACTTCCTCGCTTGAATTCGATTATTGAAGTATTCATTTTCTGTAAGTATTTGTTTTCCAGAGTGATACCACTTATGGAGGGTTTACTGTATGTGTTTTCTTTGATTTCAGAGCTGTGAGCTTGGGGTTGACGAAAGCTGCTTATTGTTGTTATGTTGCAGCCACACGGCATCCACTGCAGCTGGAAACTACGGAGTTCCCGTGGTGGTCGATGGTGTCCACTATGGCAAAGCGAGTGGTGTCGCCCCAAGAGCAAGTTGAGTTCTCTATCATAAATCTCTCGTGCCTGCAACCTTCCCCGCCACCGTCACATTCCATTCAACCCCGTCGCTCCCTGTAGGAGCTTTGCTTGACGGTGTGCATGCGTTTCGTTCTTACAGGATTGCTGTCTACAAAGCCTTGTACCGCTTCATCGGAGGTTTCATCCCGGACGTGATCGCGGCGTGCAACCAAGCAGTCGCCGACGGAGTGGATGTGCTGAGTCTCTCCCTGGGTCCCAACAGTCCTCCAGGCGGCTCCTCCAGCACTTTCCTCAACGTACTCGACATCGCGCTCCTGAATGCCGTGAAGGCGAATGTGCTCGTGGTTCAAGCCGCAGGAAACGGCGGTCCGTATGCCAAGACGGTGACTTCGTTCAGCCCTTGGGTGTTGTCGGTGGCTGCAGGGCAGGACGATCGCACTTTCCCGAATGTACTCACGCTCGGGAACCGGGGCGTGATCAAGGGAGTGGGACTGGCGCCCCCCACTGCCGGGGTGGGTCTCTACCCTTTGATTTCTGCGGACGATGCCGTGGTCCGAACCGACCCCTTGCAGTCCCCCGGGGATTGCCAGGACGCGTCGTTGTATAACCGGAACCTCATCCGTGGGAAGATCCTAGTGTGCACGTACTCGTTTGATTATGTGTTTGGGGGAAGCACCTTGCAGCAATTGGTGAAGACAGTGCGGACGGTGGGAGCCGCGGGGGTGATCTTGGTGGTGGACTCGGATACTTCGGGTGGCAAGTTTGATCCCATTCCCATTCAAGTGCCGTTCGTCATCTTCCCAAACATGGTCGACAGCACTGTAAGTTCGGGATTCGCACGCTGACCTGATTTTAGAACTCCGCATTTGTGAGATCCGAGTGTTTTCATACCCTACAGAGACCAGAGCTCCAAATTTGGCTTCATGATTTTAGCAGTTTTGAGTATATCATACTCCGTATAAGAACTGTCTTTTATGTTGTGGCCAACACATGTTTATGTTCTGCTTCTGGGGATATGTACTCTTAACCCTAAAATTATAAATTTAAAACTTAATCATACTTTTGACTATTGTCAATTGAATTGATCGTTGACAAGCCATAAATCCTTGGTTTTGTTGGGGTTACGGCGTAGTTCGGTAGTTTTGACTGATAGTGCGCTCTGGTGAATGCAGGCTCTTCTGAATTATTACAACCGTTACACGAAGAAGGATCGCAATGGTAAGGTTACCGCGTTCGGCGCGACTGGCAGGATCGGCAGTGGACTCGCCGTGACCTACACGAAAGCGGTTCAGCAAGTGGCGCTGTTTTCGTCGCGAGGGCCGGATGTAATGGACTTTAACTTCAACGAAGCGGACATTTTGAAACCGAATGTCATGGCGCCGGGGTACTTGATCTGGGGTGCCTGGTCTCCCATCGGCACTGACAATCCTGCTTTCACAGGTATTGAACTCCACCTTTTATCACTGAAATCCTGGAGTGCCCTATCTGTTTATGATCATGGGGATAAATCTGACCTTACGATTTTAGCATTTTTCAGTTGGTCATAGGGGACTCTTCTTTGATTTAAATTCGTTTATTTTTGCCCATCATACGCAACGCTCTTACTGATTCTAGTGATATATAATTTGACTCCATTTGAACAACATCTGTCGCAGTATGATCCAGTGAAAGGGTTTAGGGTTTAGGGTCAGCAGAGCCATGAATTCTTGGTTCTTTAGGGGCTATCTGAACCTGGCCTTCACGAATTTTGTTAATGGTTCAATTGTTCGAAATTACAGGGAAGAGGTTTGCGATGATCTCGGGTACCAGCATGGCCACACCCCATGTGGCGGGTCTGGCCGCGCTTCTCAAAGCGAAGCATCCAACTTGGTCTCCCGCGGCGCTCGCGTCGGCGATGGCGACCACGGCGGATGTCGTGGATCGGCAGGGGCGACCTCTCCAAGCGCAGCAGCCTTCTCCCAATGCCACCCCGTTCTTGCAAGCTGCCACTCCTTTCGATATGGGCGGCGGCGCGCTCAACATTAATGCGGCTTTGAACCCGGGACTCATCTTCGAAACTGGTGAGTCCCTTCATTCCTCTTGCTTGTCTTCTCCCAAAATGATGCGGCTATACTCAATGATGTCATTCATAAGTGTGGTGATTTACATCCTGCCATCTCAGAATCTAACTGACTTCGTATACTGTTTTTTCTCGTACCGTATTGGTCTTGTTTTGGAATCTCATTGTTAGCATGCTTGCACTTGTGAGACATTCTCTTCAGTTTGATTGATATTTTAGCATCACAAGTATGTTCCAGGCTTCCGAATTATGGAATAGAAACTTCATTGATGGGTGTACGAGCACATGCCTGCGAGCAGATGCAAATACACTTTTTGAAAATGCCTGATTGATTCTGACTATGCATGCATTTGTTCTGCCAACACCAGGTTTTACCGATTACGTGAAATTCCTCTGCTCGATGTCGACGCCGCGGGAGGTTCTCGGTGCCACGAAAACCGTGTGTCCAAGACTGGTAGGCCACGCCACGGACCTCAACATCCCATCGATCACCTTTGCAACGTTGGTGGGAACCAAGCTCGTGCCGCGAACCGTCACGAACGTTGCTCCAGTTGGGGAGAAGTACACAATCACCATCCGCAACCCCAGTGACTTCGTGGTCACTGCCAATCCGGCGGTGTTTACCATCGGCGTGGGACGTGCGAACAAGCAAGTCATCACGTTCACCGTGAGGGCCACGCGGGCGTCGCAAGCCGCCAGCTTCGCTCGGATCACCATCACGGGCTCCCTAGGTCACGTCGCCCGCATTCCTGTCTCCGTTGTGAACAAGAGGCTCAAATAAATCTGATTTGGAAACTAATAATCTACGCCCCTTGGGTAGCTGCTGGGGTTGCAGACACTTTGTTAGGATTTGGACATGATCAAACGGGTCATGCAACAGCAATAGGGTTCACGGTATGCAATGCGTTTTCTGAGCTGGTTCAGCTCATGGTAGCAGTAATTCTGTCTCACCTCTGTCGATTGTTCTTCTTCCCGTCGTCACATTCTTTTGATTTGACTTGGTATTGATTCTGACAACATCTACCTGTAGCTTCGTGTGTTCGAGAGACGAGTGAAAATCACTCACCTTTCTGTGGACTTTTTTTGTTACTTCAGAGATTGAAGAATTTGTGCTGGTCATCTTTGTGCTGGCCAGTTCTTGGGGTTACTGGAAAATTATAGCAAGGGACCATTTGCTTGGCAGCCATTCATTCCCGTGCTGTCATCAGATTGGATTGTCTTCCTTGTTTGTTCGTTTGTTCCCATTGGTGGATGTGTGGGGACTCAGGTCCTTCTGACCCGGAATCTGACTGACGTGCGCTACCATCTCACCTTGATTTGCAGTCTCAATGATTTGCATGCTTTTAGTTTTATCCGTCTAATGCATCATTCCCTTCAGGTTAAGAGATACTTTATCGTTACTAAGAACCAGCATACCTGAACGTAATGGAATAATGATGGGTGTACTTGCACATATGTGCAGTTGGATGCAAATAAACTATGTGAACTGCTTTTTTGGAGATGCTTGTCAGCTCCTGATGAGAACAGCTCTTTATTCATGACACTGACAATGGAAATGCCATTCTGTCGTCCGATTGGTGTCCAAAGTCTTGATTTTTCATTTTATATCACTTTTCACAAGTGTTATATGCTTGAAAAGTCTTTATTTCTTTGTACAACAAATGGTATACAAACTGATACTTGTCTGGCGTACTTTGGAAGATGATAGTGAGTTACCGATGCAAACTTCTCTTTACCCTTGTGATAACATTAACATGACATCCATAGTAGTGGTAGTCACGGCTTGTTCAAGGTGCATGTGAACAATGAAGATTTAATAGTGGAGCATGTTTGTAGTAGCCAATGAGAAACCACGTTTTTAGAAGAAGCTATGACCACCCTCTTTGAGGTAGAATGTGGAGAATGGATAATGGAGTTACCTTGGAGTCCTTTTTGGAGCCAAAAAGGTGAAATGAAGACAAAATTAGAAGTCCAAAGGTCAAAGTGGGAGTTCAAAAGGGAAAGATAAGAGAACAACATCCACCTCCGGAGGTGGATGTTGAGAGTGAACAATCAATGTTCCGCTAAGAATATTCCATCGAAAGGAAGCCACCCCTACGCCGCCACCACTTCAATGTTCATTGTTCACCATCACGGTGAACAAGCTGTGACTACCGCTAATGTTGAAGTGAACAATCAATATCACGCTAAGAATATTCCGATAAAAAGAAGCCAACCCTACGTCGTCGCCACCACAGAGATCTCCATTGTTCACACGCACCTTGAACAAGCTGTGACTACCACTAGTGATGTTGATTGGCCCCCTTTCTCACTTGGAATTTGAACAACGGTTGACAATAACAACACTTGCACATACGGCAGTTATATAAAGTACAAACGCTTTCATCCTTGAATTCAAAATGCATGGGCTGAGAATCTTAGCTTCTTAGATACCTTGAAATACCCTGATTCTTCCTCGAATCAGCAGTGGGGTTCAAAAGTGTTCACGGAATCACCCTTCCCAAAATGGTGAGTGGTACGAACCCATTCAGGGAACTATGAAAATATGACTCTCATTTGAATATTCACTGTAGTACGTCAGTGTCCACTAAAAGTGACAATAATAATGACAATCTTGCAGCAGAGTTCGTGATGGTTTCTTTATCCGGTATACCGGTACCCAATTCTTTCGGGAGACCAAAGGCAAACATCAAAGCTCGCACGCTGCAGGTTCTCCTCTTCACATTCTCTGAACTCATAATGAGGCCCACCAGCAACCACGATCCCGATTCTCTGCCCCCTGGAGTGAATGTGATTCCCGTCACATGATTCTCCTCTCTAAAATTAGACTATAATTACAGTAGACGATTTTGGTCATGAAACTTGTTTCCTCATCATCGACACCGTCGTCGTCGTCGTCATCAAACCTCCGCAAAAGAGCATCCTCATCGTCATCATCGCAACAGAAACGGAAAGCCAGAGCTCATCGAGCTTCATCACCAATCGAGGAATCCTTTTGCAACTCTTTGCGTTCTTCTCCTCTGCTGTCGCAGCGGCAGGGCTCTTCACCGTCCGCAGCAGCAGTTGCCGCAACAGCCATGGCGACGTTGCAGGCCAGGGCCAGCCTGCAGTGGTCGCCTCGGAATCTCCGCCATCGCTCACCTGCGATCGCCAATTTCGCATCGCCATCGCGTCTCAGTGGTGGTGGGGCGAGCTTCTCCTTGAGGAAATCGTTGAAGAGCGCTTGCGTGAGTGCGAAGACGTCGTCGTCTTCGTTGTCGCCCTCGTCGTCTTCTTCTTCTTCGCCGTTTCTGTCGAATGTGGAGGATGTGAGCTCGCGGTTGGCAATTTTGGATGGTGGGTTGAAGAGTAAGCTTGAGGTTCGGAATCATGTGCGGTCTGGCGTGGGTGTGGTGGTGACGAGGGCGAGTGCCAGTGCGGTTGCTGCGGATGGCGAGACTACGGCGCAGAAGACTCCTCCCGCGTGGGCGGGGGTGAAACCCTTGCCGTTCGTCTTGTCCGTCGGGGTGGGGCTGGCATTGCGGTTCCTGGTGAAGAAACCCGAGGCCGTGACGATGCAAGCGTGGCAACTGCTGGCGATCTTCGCGTCCACCATCACAGGCTTGGTGCTTTCCCCCTTGCCTGTGGGCGCGTGGGCGTTTCTGGGATTGACCGTCACAGTGTTAACCAAAACCCTAACGTTCGTTGCCGCCTTCGGCGCCTTCACGAACGACGTCATCTGGCTGATCGTGATTTCGTTCTTCTTCGCGCGAGGGTTTGTGAAAACCGGGCTCGGCGACCGTATTGCGACCTATTTCGTCAAGTTGCTGGGGAAGAGCACACTCGGGCTTTCTTACGGCTTGGCGTTGAGCGAGACGCTCCTGGCGCCTGCCATGCCCAGCACCACGGCCAGAGCGGGCGGCGTGTTCTTGCCTATCATCAGCTCGTTGTCCCTCTCCTCCGACAGCAAGCCCAGGCACAAATCCGCCAGCAAGTTGGGTGCATATCTTGTGATGACACAATTCCAGGTGAGCAATGGTCGCGCTCCAATTGAGCATGAGCGAGTATTGAATTGGCCATACAATACCGCGATTCTGATTTCAGTTCTATTGCGTTTTTTTGTTTTTGGCAGTTTTATATAGGTCATATTGGGACTTCTCTTTTGTTCAAATTTATTTATTTTCTGATCAACACATACAGTGCCCTTCATTGATTCTAGTGACACAACATTTGGTTCTATCTGAATTATTTATTTCATAATATGTTCAATCCAATTGGTTGTTTTAAAATGAAGAATACTTTGTCTTTTAGGGATTGAGAAGAGTCGATTTTAGGGTTTTGTGATTTAGCATCGAATTCTCTTAACGAGCTTGCAGGGGTTTGGGATGGTTAATTAGGCAGCTGGAAACTCGAGTGCCCTGTTTCTGACCGCGGCGGCTCAGAATCTGCTCTGCTTGAAGCTAGCGCAAGAGCTTGGCGTGATCGTGGCCAACCCATGGGTGTCGTGGTTCAAAGCGGCGAGCGTGCCGGCCTTCTTAGCGCTTCTCACAACCCCACTTATTCTGTACAAGCTTTTCCCCCCTGAAGTCAAGGACACTCCGGAGGCTCCGGCTGAGGCTACCAAGAAACTCCAGGCTCTGGGACCTGTAACGCAGAACGAGTGGTCTATGGTGGCCACTATGCTGCTTGCTGTCACTCTCTGGGTCTTTGGGTATGCACTTCATCACCATCAAACCATCCTCCCATTTTCGTACATCAGCTTGTTACTCTCTTTGCTTTCTTTGAGTTTTCTCAATCTTACGGTTTTGAGAAGATACGCATTTGATGCAAATGTGTACGAGTGTGCAATCATTGGAGATGACTTGGGATCACTTTGGGTTCCAGAGCCAAACTCTCTTGAGATCAAAATGTCTCACTCAACGTATGGTGATTTCTTGTGCAATCAGAGGTTGTGGACCAGTATTGGAGGGATAATAATTTCATTAAAAATTGAGTGGCATAAACATGAGTCAAGTCATGGTTACACCCGACTTGCTAATAGAAGGCCATCCAAGTGTAGTGAGATAAGTTGCTTTTGGTAACGGGGTCAGCCAATAGGAGACTGGATTAGGTTTAGTATCCGCCAGTTTAAATTGGCAATTGTTCTCATTTTGCAGGGAGACACTTGGGATTGCGAGCGTGGTGGCTGCAATGTTGGGACTTTGTATTCTTCTCTGTGTGGGCGTTTTGAACTGGGACGATTGTCTGAGCGAGAAGTCTGCTTGGGACACGTTGACGTGGTTTGCGGTTCTGGTTGGCATGGCCGGGAATTTGTCCAGCCTAGGTCTTGTCAAGTGGATGTCGGATGCTGTTGCTGCGACTCTTGCGTCGTATTCTCTAAGCTGGCCTGCGGCTTTTGGGGTACTCCAAGCCACGTACTTCGTCTCTCACTACCTCTTTGCTAGTCAAACTGGACACGTGGGTGCCCTCTACTCCGCTTTCCTTGCGATGCACATCGCCTCTGGAGTTCCCACAGTTTTGGCAGCTTTGGCACTCGCTTTCAATACCAACCTTTTTGGTGGAATTACACACTACAGCAGTGGCCAGGCTGCAGTATACTTCGGCTGTAAGTGTTTGAACCATTGACTCTGTATACTCCCTGATGTGTATAATTGCCTCTCCCTGCTGTTGTGTGAATTCTCGTACTTAATTTGCATTGCAATTCTTTGCTGTAGTTTCTATCCCGTGTTGGATTAGCCATGAGTGCATGTAATGACGTGGCGACAGAGAATGGGCTTCTCCTTGCATTCTCATTCATGCATGTTCCCAACTTGACTTGTTGAAGTTGTCCAATCAAATGTATACACAACTTGAAAGATTCTTGGATATTTAGGGAACATGCAATTAGAGGGGTCGATTGTATCTGTATCTGTATCTGTATCTCTGCATACATGAGATTATTGTTCAAAAGACTGGGTTCTATCAATTGTGAAGCTTATTTATATGAAATACTGTGTAACTTTCTGATTCTTGTTCCCTTTGGGTTCATGACAGCGGGTTATGTGGAGCTGAAAGATGTTTTCAAGTATGGAGCAGTGATGGCTGTGTGGAATATCTTGGTTTGGACCGTGGCTGGAGGTCTCTGGTGGAAGGCAATCGGCTTGTACTAGATCGTTTTATGTATCATTCCTACGGCCAGTGTCGCTGCACGTGGTCAAAGTCTTTGATTGCAGTCACATTCTTTCATATGGTCCAACATTTAGTTGTCCGTCTCAACATGACTCTTGTCAAATTTAGAAGTAGTGGAAATCAGTTTTGACCTGAGTGATTAATGTCGTTGCCATCTAGTCTTACAGAGGATGTATCACCTGAGGTGTTATTTGAGTATGTCGGATTTTGGTTCTAGTATTCGTGCTTTCACATTGATCTTCTCTCATTAGTCATCAGAGCTCTGATTAGGGAAAGAAAAACAGAAAGTGAGTATAGTTGTGGCATAGAGGTCACCTTTTGCTTTGACTTCATTGTCACCTCATTACTGCATCAGGAATTTAGTATTATTAGTGGATTTGGCGTTCTGTGCAATGTGTTCCACGGGAACCATAGGAAGGAACATGGTTTGGGACAACAGGTTGATTCATTTTTATGTAAATGGTATGGCCCCTTCCTACTGTCCAAACGCGTGGCAAGGTGAATACAATGTGGAGAAATTTATGTTTGAGAAACACAATGTTATTGTAGTTATTGAGAAGCTGTTGTGGCAGCATACTGAAGCTGAACGATGCATAGAAGTTGTCTCCTCGAATGCAAGCGAGGCTGAAAAGACTAAGTCGGTGGAATGATTCGAAAGCCATGCACCGATGGAAAGACAGCAAACTCAAGAAATTCTTCACATCGTCTCTAATGCCAGATATCGTTGTGACGATGAGCTATCCTTCAATGTGGGCATCATTTTGTGCAATCAATGATTCGTAGTGTCCTCAATTTGTACTTCACTGTTGAAATTTTCAACCCAAGACTTTTACTTAATTCAAAGTTAGAATACTGGTATTCAACAAAGTGCTAGGTTTTGTTTCAAAGATCTTTATTTAAAGATGCTACTCTACTCCAAGAACGCTCCTTCCAACTTCGGACACCTAGTGTAACCTCAGGAAATTGTTTGGGAGATGCCAACATGTTGAAGACGGGCACCCCACTCACATGCAGGGGGTGGCGGAGTTCGTCAGGATCCGCCTGGCGGCTCAGTGAGGGAGCCCTGGCGGACTTGACCACCGCTAAGAGTGGCAGAGCGGCTTTTCTATCCTCCCCTCCTTTTCCAGATTGAAAAGGGAGGGTTCTTGTGAGTCAGGAGGGGGGGGGAAATTGTCAGTTACCTTGCAGCTCCTTGTAACTCTAGGGCAAGTGCTCCATCTACCTACTTTTGTGTTTTTTCTTGTTGTGTTTTGTGTTTTGTATTTTGTGTTTTAATATTTTGTTTCAAATAAGCTTTAGGGTTTTAGAAAAGGATTTGCAAGGGACAAGACTTGTTGGACTTAGGGTTTAGTTTTTTCAATTTTTTCAATATCATTGCTTTGAAGTTATTTTGTCAGAGTTTTGTGAGCATGGAAGAAGAGAGATTTTTGCAAATAGTTCTTTTAGGTAGTCCAACGGCGGCGACAGCTGGACCAAGTTCTCAAGCTTCTCCTCATGTTTCTTCAATCCCTATAGGTCCCCTTCCACCTGTAAGTGCACAGGCAGCACCACAAGAGCGACATTGGAGCAACACCGCAATTAGGTTTTTATTGTCCCAGTGCAAGGAATATGTGGAGATTCACAACATTGTGACAATGCGACAACATCAATGGAAGAGGATTTACAAGCTTCTCATTGCATAATTCCCTACTGAGCATGGACTAAAGGTGAAGTCTCTCTCCAACAAGTGGGAGAAGTTGCGGAGCAATTATTCTAAGATTAAGAAATTAAAGAACCAGACAAGGATCCGTGCCAAAGACGATGGTGCAAAGTTCATTTGGTATGATCAAATTGATGAGATTTTGAGCTTTACGGCGAAGGCCAACGGAGTACCGGGAAGAATGGACCAAAGTATAGTGATGTCAAGAACGGGGACTTCAAATGCTCTTGTTGATCTTTCCAAAGAGCATAATGACGTTCGTCAGTCTCCTCATTTGCAATCATTGCCACATGTTGTTCTAGATTCATCTCCTGGCACCGCCCATGACAATAGTAGAACTAATCCATGAACACGTGCAGCTAATTTGGTTGGCTGTTGTGGCAAAGGAACTTCTTCAAAACCTGTTGAGAAGTCCCGAATTGGTAGGAGCTTGATGGATACCTTGGACAAGCTAATTAATACCACAACAAAAATAGAGAAGTTTTGGATTGAAGCTTCTGTGAATATGCATAAGGAGAATTAAACAATACGTCAAATGGAACGTGACAAAAATAGGAGATTGTAACTTGAATTGTTTCAATTGCAACAGGGTGGTAGTGAGTGCATGGCAGCTATATTTGCAGATGCCGTTAAGAAAAATACGGAATAGCTTTGACATTATTTCAATTTCACTATATTGTACTCCTTTTTTTTTATGAATGTTATTTCATCTCAGTATTGTTTCTATAAATGTTTTTGTAATTTTATAATGATATTTCTATAATGTGTCAATAATTTTTCAATTATGTTTAAATTTTGTTTCAATAATGTTTAAGTTTTTCTTTTTTAATAATGAGGATATAATTTATAATTTCAAAAACAAGTATATACTATTAGCACGGTGGTTTAATTTAAAATTCAATGGACAATATATGAAACATGGCTAAAATTCATTGTGGATTACGTTTTATCCATGATGCAAATAATAGATATCTCATTGCTTCTCCTTCCAATTTTGCTGCTAAACCTTCACGAGGAAGTTGCATCCTCCCAACATGAAATTCAACATAAGGGTCATGCTGCAATCTAACATCCGCAGGCACAGGCACGCGTTGTCTCTTCAACTTACAATAATTATGTAGAACACAACAAGCTAGGGTAATAAGAGTAACCTTATCAACTAACATATTGAACCTTTAAGAATTTGCCAACGATTCTTCAAAGCTCCAAAGGCTTGTTCAATAACTACTCTACCACTATTGACAGAGAAATCAAATCTGCGCTAAACATTACATGTTTTTAGTAAAGAACTCAATAAAAATGAAAACTCTTGAATATGTTGAATAATAAAATAAAAAATATATAAAATAAACATACCTAATGTGATTCACCATTGCTGAATTATCGAAGTTGAAATTATGAAGCAAATATGGTCGGTTTGGATAAATAGTGTCACCAATCAAGTAAGGCCTAATATCCATTCCACTCAAGTGGATGACTAACCTTGCTAAAATTTGTCTTGTGCTAAATTGTACAGCAATAGAAGACACAACAAATTGCCCAACATCATGTACACCTCCAAGTTGGCCCGCACAAACATTCCAAAACATTATATTCGCGTCACACACTCTTTAAAAAACAATGCTATGCAATTTTTTTCGATTAAAAAAATCTTGTGGCGTGGGAGTGTATCATTTGCTCGATTGGATCGTGAGAGGGATATGAGAGCCATCAATTGCACTAGTTATATTTGGTAGACCAGTGATGTCCCTAAATGTTTCTATAATGCTTTGAAGTCAATCGTCATAAGATGTGTGAATAATTTGAAAGAATAAACCATCATCTCCAGTTCCTAATGCTTGACAAACAATCATAGTGTATTTTCAAATAGTAGACTCACCGCATCCATATACATTGTTCATCCTAGCACTACTTACACCATATGCTAATCAATATAAAACAAGTTTTATTTGTTTTTGAATTGGAATAGGGGGTCTAACAAATGTAATAGCAATACGACGCAAGTAGGGTGTTAATAAGTCAACTAATGCCTCAAATGCTAAGAAATCCATACAATATGTTTGCCAATACCTCATATTTAACATTTCTGGAGATGTATGCCATACATCATGGTAGATATATTGACATGGCTCCACCTACCACATGTGACGTGGAAAACGTTGTCTTTAAGCCATAGCAACAATAATTGAAAGTAAACGTCGAACCCCTAAACCTCCCTCAATTTGAATTGGAACAATGGGTACTACACAATGACAACGACATCGTTGTCTACAGCCAAAAAAGGTCAACAATACAACAACGAACGCATAAAATACCAATAGGGTGTGGTTAGCCATTTTTCTTCAATGCATATAGCCTAAACACTAAGCCAACGTTCTTTTAAAATTATGAGGAAGCTAAAAGACAATTGAGGATTCTAAAAAACAAAAACAAATTAAAAATAAATAATCACCACAAGGTGTAATTAAATATTTAACTTGAATGCTTCAACCCTTAATTCTATTTGTAATTTTCTTTAAGTCCTATCAACAACTTGAGAGAGTCCCACGCAATTAGAATTTTTTTCCCTAAACCGCAGATTAGGATTAAAAACACACACATTGTAAATTAGAATTAAAAAATAAACACCCCGCAATTTTCACTTGCACGGCAAGGCGTGGAAGGGATGCAATCATGTGCTTACAAGCAGTGCACTCCCCCCATTCCAATTTGCCTCCCTCCCCCCCCCCCCTTAACACATGGCTAGGCGATGGGCGGGTGGAGCTAGAAACCCCTGCATGTGCATGGGGTGATGGAAGGGCCAAAGAGATGGACAAGCTTTTTTTAGCCCTTGTAAGTTGAACTCCAACCTCTAATTAGGATAGACTTCTTTGGAAAACAAACTTTGAGATTTTTGGAATTGCTTTTGTCAACTTTGGCATGATGTTTATTTCTATATGAGTAGGAAGAAACTACATTGTAGAAGTAGCTTTGTCTTGTTGTCACACTAGAGCAAACACAAAGTTCAAATCCTGTGTTAAAATTAGGATTCCAGAAGTTGAAAATTTGCTTCCCTCACTTTTTACAAGTTTCTTCCCATACTTTTGTTGGTGAATTCTCTTCTACCAATATTGTACAATTCTATGGCGAATTCCAAAAAAATATTTTCTTCTTTTGCAAAATTTGTTTGATTCTAATACATAGAAGTCCGTAGTAAGTAGGGGTCATTGGCCCAAAAAAAATGCCAATTTGAGAATTCAATCATTGATAAGATATGGGGATAGTATCTAGCCTTAATTTAATTGATAAATAAAACTTTGATTCTTTTAATATGTGAAATGTCTATTTTCATTGATTTGAATTTTTTGAGAATTTTTGGTAGAAAAATCAGAGTATTATGATTTTTGAGGGTGGAAATATCAAAGTATTACAATAGAAAAAAAATGGATTTCTAAAAATAAAAAATAGAATAGAAAACATATTTTTAAATCAAAATTTTAAAATACATATTTTTAAGTATATATTTAAATTTATCTAGATTTTGGATATTGAGACCTTGAGGGAATGATTTCTTAATATGCAAGGGTGAAAACTTCTATTAGCTCTCCATCTAGTTTAAATTGGTTTCAAGTTATATATCATGCCAAGCCTAGAAGCACCCCTCTACTGATCAACAATGTAAAAATGACAAGTGGTTTAATGCTTTCATGCTATTATATATACATATAAACATTTGGTATTGCTAGATGCATACATTTGTTTGTTATAGATGTCACATCAAAATCTACTTAAAAAGGATATACAATGGTATAATCAATTGGTCAATTGCTAAAGAAAATGTGTCCAAATCAAAATGGCATCTTCAAAATATGCACAGATGGGATCTTGGGAACAAATAAAGCATAGTAGCAATAAAAATGACAATTTTAGAGATAAAGATAACATCTTTGAGGGTAAAGATAACACCTAGAGTAAAAATGACATTTTTGGAGGTTAAGAAAGCATTTTTGAAGGTGAAGACCACTTCTAGAGTGAAAATGGCATCTTGAAGGAAAAAAAATATTACGGAAAGAAAAAGGAAATCTTGGAGGAAAAAAGGCATTTTAGAAAGAAAGAAGGCATCATAGGATAAAATGATGATACTTTTGGAGATAAAAGACAATATGGATTGGAAGAGAGCATTTTAGGGACAAAAGAAGGTATCGTAGAGAGAAAGAAGGCATCTTGAAGGAAAACAATGATACTTTGGAGGATAAAAAGCAATATGGAGAAGAAGAAAGCATCTTAGAGAAAATGAAAGCATTTTGACAGCATAGAGAAGAAGAGAGTATGTTAGGGGGAAAATTGCACCTTTGGAGGTTAAATTACCCTTTTAGAAAGAAAAAGGGCAGCATGTTTTTTGGGAAAAAGATGAAACCTTGGGGGAAAAAAACGTATGTGTGTGGAGGAAAAAACGTACTGTCAGCAGTGGGGTTCGAACCCACGCCCCCTTACGAAGACCAGAACTTGAGTCTGGCGCCTTAGACCACTCGGCCATGCTGACGACACTTGACCTCCTTATGGGACTCTCTACCCCACACCTCCAGCCATGACATGCTGCATATCAACGTGAATGTTTGCTATATAAACAGTTATTACCGCGAAATATCAGCTTAAAACAATGAGCATTAATTTGCCGCCGTTTCTGGAGTTTGGCTCATTTGAATCCGTCCACTCGAAACCGAATCCTCAGTCACAACCACAGCACCAAAGTACATTTCCGTCGCTGTCAGACTTGCGAAGTTAGTTACTTCTTTACAATGGTGCCAGAACTCAGTACCAATTGAATATTGAATTGTACGAGTAGGTTAGGGCACAGCTTGCTCGATTTCGTTTCTCATTGTGATGAGTGTAGGCAGACTTCGTGATGTTGCTAGAACGGAGAAATTCGGAGCTAGAAATTGTATCGAGTTAGGGCTTTGCCGCGGGTGCTTGCAGCGTTATACAGTAGCTGGAGCGGTTTCCTTCAGCGATTGTGTGCGCTTTCGGGTATTAAGTGCAAGTGATTGAAGGAAGGTTCTTGAAAAGAGTGTGGAAGTGTTTGAGGCTTCTCTCCATGTGTGGATGTGAAAGGCACCTCGCGTACTCGGCCTCCTTGAAACCTCCTCAAGGACCGCCTCTGGTAAGTCCTTCGGTCGTGGATTTGCGATTCAGGTGTCCATCGTAATTTTTGCGTGACTTTTCTTTAAGGTTGTAGATGAGGCACACTTAGGAATAGCGGCGTTCGAGAACGTTCTCGTTTTCTAGCTCAGAGTCGAATTAGACGTTTTTTGAACTTCTCAATTACATCTAAGAGTTTGGAGCTCAAAAACAGAGGATGTTGAAAAGGTATAGAGAATTACGTCAAACTAGGTAGCAAAAGCGCAGTCCAATACTTTCAAATCTGGAATAATTGACCGCTCTTCGAAGATGCGAGATGAGATCGCTTAATTTCATGGGGGATTTTGGTTTCTTAAATTGGTGCAGGGGTTGCAAGAAGGGGAAACATGGATCGGGCGCGGAACGTTTGAAGCGTCTCTGAGGGCGCAACTTCTCTGTAGCAGGCGGCAGGCTTGTTTTACACTCACAGAAACGGGCTTACGTATTGAGTGTCATGGAATTAATTCTCTACTCTTCGTCGATTGCCACTCGAAAAGCATCCATGGTTCGGAGGTGGGTTTAGGGCGTGCTTCAGAGCTTGGAATTACTACAGGAAATTCGACATGTTTAAGCACATAATAATGAATTCGTTTCTAGTTCGTTATGTCGCACTGCACTCTGATCTAAACTCTAAGTCATGTCACAGAAGTTTTTAACTGGATCTCTAAATTCATGAAATTCATTAAGTGTTCCCTGAATTCGTTAAGCAGAAACTCATTCAACATATGCATTTCTAGAAAAAAATTCAGCATTGTATTGAATCATATAGCGGCAGATGGAATGTGAGATTTTGACTATATTTGTTTTTTTATTGATCTTTTCATTTGCTCGAGGTTCAGGCGACGCCGGCTACCGAGCTATTTCAGCTTCGGAGAGGTGAAGCTGTGGATCTCGCTGACGGGGACCGATTCTACTTTGCGGCCATGGAGTGTTTGCTTACGGTTGTCATCAGGCAGAATCACATCGCTGAAATATCAGGGGACGTCAATCCGCCACCCTTGCAACAAGTCTTCGAAGCATGTGTGAAAGAGAGTGAGGAGAAATTGATTGAAAATGAGCAGCAAGTTGCTGAAGTTTCGCGGGCGCTTCAAGATCCAGCTCAGGATTGCGGTACTAGTGATCCACAATCAAAGAATGTCCACACTTTGTGTGCGAATTCTTGTAAGACAGTTGTTGCTTCCCATTGTCCTGATCTGGCTGGAGCACGGGAGTTTCTTGCTGCTCCTAAGCCCTCGGTTATCCCGACGGTAGATTGTCCTATTTCACGAAAATGTCAATATGAAAGTGTTGGAAATGACCAGGAGGATTCTGATTCTCTAGGTCTGGACGCTTATGATTGTCTACCTCTAGTAGGAGGTTCTCTTCGTAATGTACAGAATTCTCTTCGATCCATTTCACCACGGAGAGGACAGGAAGTATCAGATCTTGCAGCTGCTGTTGATGTCGATAATCGTTTGAACGAATCCTATCAATGTCGTGGAGAGAACTTGATAGAAGAGGCATTGCCCAATAGCGCTGTGAATGAAGTCCCTGAAGTTGGTGAATGTGTGCTAAATGCGCAGTTCCCTGCTGATGGAGAAAAATGTAGATCTTCCTGCATACTGGAAGATCATCAGGCGATTGAGACTAGTTTATGTTTGAGGGACAGAGCTCATGGACTTGGAGTTCATGAAGATCTGCCAAATGAAATATGTGCCCCTTGTGAACAGAGGGAACCAGAGGACTACAATCTCATTATGTCTTCAGAAACTGTCAGTGGTCAGCATATAGAAGACGAATTACATCTTTCTGAGCCAGCGACAGGCTTGGCTGTTGATAATGTTAGAGACTGTCGAGCCGAGCTTCCAAATGTGGACAAAGCTGCCAGCGATATCTTACCTACATCCCCAGTTTCTAGGTTCATGGATGCAATCCCAGTGAGAGTGGACTTAGAGGAGCACCCCGAAGTTTCTGGCAGGGCTTACGAAAGAGAAGATCCTGAAGTGTCCATTGCTGTCGACGATGTCTCTTGGCCGGATGGTCCCATTGAAGGAATGGAGTCAGTGATTGTGTCGGTGAGTGGCTATGAAGGTATCGATCGACAAAACCTTGTGAAGCTCATCAACAAGACCGGCGCTGCCTTCACAGGACAACTTTCTAAAGCCAACACACATCTGGTATCTCTCTTTTTTCTAACTTGATAGACTTTACTCTTGCGATCTGGTGAGAGGGGTGTGCATGCTGCTCTGCTAATTTCAGTATTATTATATTAAATTTCAGCGACATGCGTGCGTTGGTCGATGAGCTGTAGGTCTGCTGGAAGTTTCACGGCAAAAAGTTTGACCGTGCAATGAAGTTGCACAAGCCGGTAATCAATCACCAATGGTTCGAGGATAGTCTGCGAGCAGGCAAGAGACTCGCAGAATCTCCATACAAGCTTCGAAGGTAGGCTTTGAACTGACTTTGAACCGGGATTTGGTTTCATCTGAAAATTTCCTCGGACTACACTCACAGTATCACAACTTTTCAATTCTCCGCTGGGTCATTGAAATGTGTAATGGCAAATCGTTTCCTAGTCACCAGATAGGAATTAACTGTTGGTAGTGTCAAAGTTCCAGCGCATGGATACCTGGTTTCATTTGAACCTGGTCGCACCAATCTAGTGTCGGACTAGTTCTGTCTATTGTAATGATTCAGTTGGATGGTTTTGTCAGTGACTCTATCAGGTCTGATGTTCTACTGAATATTAAGAATCTTCCGTGTAGAGATTCTTTACGAGATTTAACTATAGGCGATGTGATGTGCAGCGGAGATGAAGTGGGGCTACTGAAATGGAAAGAGAAGTTGTCACCTCTGGTATTAGAACGGGATCCACCATCCAACACAGCCATAAGTCAACATCGTATTGATCATGTCGCCTTTTTCTCAAGCACAATCGATCAAGAGGTACAAGATGTGATGGTGACTTATCTTGAAAAGAGCAGTTCCTTGCAGATTAAAATTCTTAGAAGCGTATTTCAGTGCATTCTTTATCTGACTCGCGCTTGTGAGTTTAGCTACGACTGAATTGAGTGATAATGTGGCGGCAGGATCAGCGTGGAAAACGTGCCGTGTGTGCTGGATCCGACCAAATGGATTTGCCGGGCACCTCAAGGAAGGCAGCGTTTGGTCGCACTGGAGGCAGAAAAAAGTCACGTAAACTGGTAAAACTTAGTGCTGACCAAGGAAATTTGGTAAGAGAGAATCCAACAGTTCCTCCGACACGTACTGGAGAGTCTTATCTGAGGAGAACTGGTGAGACTGCTGGTACTTCGGAGGAGGGCTACCATAATACGAGGCGAAGATCAGACAGTTCGAGATTGCACGATGCGGGTCAAGTGCATGGGCTGTACAAAAAGCGCAGAAAATCAGCAAGTTCAATATTAGACCGGTGCATTGATGAGCAAGGACGAGGAGCCATTGACAAATCAAGAGGGAGGGGCAGGTCTCCATATTCCGCTGGAACAGACAGAGAGTTCACCGTTGTTAATCTGACAGATGATGTCGACGAAGGCTTGACGGAGAGTGGTTTACAAATGCCCCAGTTAAGTGCTCTAGCTACAGAGGGCACCAATGCTGATATAAATAGAGGGAAGGACCCGGATAGCTCTCAATTATCACAAAGTGACAGAGAGGTTGCTTGTGCTATTTGTTTGGAGCAAACAAAGTCTCCATCTGAAGGTCTGTTGGAATGCGGGCACAAATTTTGCTACATATGTATTTTTACTTGGACTATACAAGTGGTACGTATCCACACCTCTATCTACTTTTCAGCTTGTGTATTTGTAGGGATCTTGATGCTACCTTCCTGTTCGTACTCAGTTCCTTTTTATTAATATGTATTATCAGTTTGGTGCAAGGGACGTACTTTCAAATATCACTGATTTATTTTGGTTGGCAGGAAAAAGGTCCATTTTGTCCTCTTTGTAAAGCACCTTGTGACTTCATCACAAGACAAGAAGTGGATTCGTCCGGAAAACTTGACGAGACTGTGGTTGTTGTGGGCAAGAAAGAGATGGGATCTTCTTCTGGAAGCCAGAGAACAATCGTGGTGGTAAGCTTGGTCAGTTGTTGCTAGTTAATGATTTTAGTTTTTGTGTAGTCATCCCTCCCAATTTCTATCTTTGCTGCTTAGTTGGCCCTTCGACGTGAACTAGTTACATCTTTTCTAACAATCATGACGGCTCAAGAAGGTTATGGAATGCAACAGTCAGCACTTCAGAAATATTAATAAAGTCCTGACAGTCAGTGTGACGCATGTGAACCTTTTGTAGGATGCTGTTTGCATTCAGTGCGGAAACAGTGATGCTGAATCTATGTTAATGAGATGTGGGAACTGCGGAAACCGAGTAATTCACACATTTTGTTTGGATCCCCCGGCTCCACCACCATGGTACTGCCCTGCATGCACACAAAGCCATCACAGGTAAGACTTCTCGTCTTCATTTTGGTTTAACAACATATTTGAATCTCAATTGAAAGGTTGGGTACGTTGGTAGACACTAGATTGTGTTCAGCTTGTCAACAAAGCTAACATTGCATTACCATCTTGGAAAAATAACTTATCGTTTAGTCCTAAATTGTGGTGTTTAGCCTGTAGTCCTAAATTGTAATTATAACGTTAAGCATATAGTCCTTAATTGTGACGTTTAATGTGCAGGGATTCTATGAGATTAGCATGGAATCAATTTCTGCCTGGCTCTACACCCGTTAACGTTGACCCTGAGGTTAGTCTATTACCGTCAAATGTACGTCGAAGAAACTCGCAGCCGTATACATATCGACGACCTTCTCGGCCAGTTTCTGCCTACAGACCAACGCTTCATGCTGAGCTGACGCAAAGCATGGGTCCCGTACGAAGAAATAACGTTGTGGGCCAACACTCTCTCCGCACATGGCTAAATAATGAGACTTCGAATGGGAATACATGAGCCTGCTTTACTTGCTTTTGTTAGTGGCTAAAATGGAGTTTAGTCATTGTATAGTATTGTGTGAATGTAGGCTTTGGGTCATACGATTGTTGACTCTCGTTTTAATATTTATAATATCAGTGCATATATAAGATACTTGACTGAATCTTAAGTGTGGAATCTCTACGTGCATTTTGCATTACAACCAATCATTACATCAGATTATATGTCAACATTGAAGCGAAACAATCAATCACCTGAAATGGTTTACGGTACTCATTGAAATTAACCCGTAAGCATAAGCTTTATGGCACAATGAGCGTGCAATAGAAGTTGGGAATATTTTTTGTGCATTGGCACATCTGACTGAAGCAAGATGCACCTGTTACGAATTTTAGGAAGCGTGATGGAATAGTTATTGTTTTTTTCAAGTTGAAGGATGTAGAGTCTATAAGCCACCTTATCAACATGTATCATTTGTGCACCCATCAGAGGTATTTGAAGTATCAAAATATTCTTCAAGTGGCTAAATTAAAAGCAACGTTATCAAAACCACTCTTCGTGAAGACACCACAATTGAACCTAATCAATCCCAAATTGAATAGAGATGTTGTCCTTTTGCAATTCACCATTTTGGAAGCTTTGTTTATCCATTTTCTATCCCAAAGTCAAGGTCAAAATTCCAAAGGTTTCACTTTATTAGTTACTTAAATGGACCAAAAGACTTGAATCTAGATATGCTTTAGTTAAATCCAATTATTAGCTTTCAAAATTCCCTTGTTTCTTGTTTGAATTAAAGTTTCAAAAACAAATTTGGACGAGATTTTGAGGGAAGTTTAGTTGTTTTTTCTTTTGAAAAATTCCAGATATTCAACGAGTTCTTGCAATTGTTGGCTTTGTGTGTTAGAATCCAGATTATGCACTATTGAATGATTGTCTTTGTATTTATTATTATTTATTATTCTTCAATCTTTATTTTAAACTTCACTTTTAATTTAGAAATTTTCATATTTTTTTAAATATCCAACATAATTGGTACAAAAAAATTTACATATTATATTTTAGAAAATAATTAAAAATGAATTACAAAAAAACTATCATTTTTATGATAAAATCAATTTTAATATATAGAATAAAAAGAATTTTTAGTTTACAAAATAAAAATTTGATGTTTCACCTAAAGAGGGTTACTATTTATGAATTAAATGACCCACATACAAACAAAGGATATTTTTAATGAGGATATAAAATAATAGATACATTCTATAAATATTCTATAAAATCAAAATATTTTTATAGGATATTTTAGGATTATTTTTAAACTATTTTCAAATTAAAATTTATATATTGGAATTACTTGTCTTTCTAAGTAGTTGATTTTTTTTAGTTCTTGAATTAAAATGACCCTACATTTGCTCTTACATTGTTTTTAATACTTTCATATTGTCACCTCCTTGAAATGTTCTATTAATGTTCTTAGTACTTTTGGATGGCTAATCCAACCAAAGTTGAAGCAAGAATTTTTAACAATCAACATATTTAAAGTCTTAACTTAGTATAGTATTGGCAAGGTTAGTACATTGAGAGAGTGAAGATTGTCAATTATATCCTTGAGATGGGCCAATGAAGGGATTGGATGGTTCCATATATTCCTATTGACCTATAAGATCCAACTTATTCTTCAAATGTTTTATAAATATTCTTGAATAATTTGATATATGATTTGTTTGTTGTCCAGCCCCCCTAGTGTGGTAGTAATTTGAATTGAAGATTATAACTAAAAGCGTTTAATAAGGTAAAATAGTTATTTGAAATTTTTTTATACTATTCAAATTATTGCATTTGTGCCTAAAAAAATTGACTATATTTTTTTGGTTATTTTAGAATGATCTTCAATTTTGTTGAAAAAATATGATTTGGATTGTTTATACTCAAATTTATCAATAAAAATGTATGGAATATTTTGTAACACCTAAAATCATCTCAAAAGTTTTTCACACCTGCACTCATTTTTATGTCGCATCACCAATAAATTACATACATGAATGTGATAATAAGATGTGCTAACAAATGCAAAAGAATTCTACTTACATAACAACTTGACTCTGACAACACAATGTACTTCTGTAATGTCACTTTCAAATATTTTGGTTGTCACAATGTTGTTGCCTCCATATAATTACAGTGGGTAGTGCGGCTGTGACAGTGAGATATTAAAGAGACGGAGGTGAACTCAGGAATTTACGAGGGAATTTCAATTGCTTGCTGCGTATGAGAATATCCCCAAAGCCTAGGTTTTGGTGAACAAGATGCTCTCCTTGTTGATCAGACTCTCTTTCTCAGTGGTAGTGACAGGCCGGAAACCCTAAATCCGCCTCCACCTCCAATCTGCTGGTCGACGAGGTTCAATTCCATCATCACCAATTGCTCGGAACACACGCAGCTTTCAGTTGTTCTAACTAGCTTAAGAGGGCGGCTTTTGGTGATCGTTGGAGAGAGCCCCAGGACACTCTGCATTTTAGGGTTTTAGTCGGTGGCGGGGTTTTTGGTGTTTGGCCTTTGACGTTGTTGCGGTCGCTGGTGTGGAAATGAGTGGGCTGTAGATTGAGGACTACTGCGGGGGATTGTTTTCCACGATGCCGCTGGCGCAGAGGGCAGGCGACAGCAGCGAGGCGCGCTACTGTGGAGCGGAGGTCGGGTTCAGCGATGACATTCAGAACGCGCTCGCGTTCGCCTTGGGCGGACAATTTGACTTCATCGTAGCGCCCCTGACGGATCCCGAGTATCGCCCCAGCAAGGGCAATGCCAGCTTGCCTCCGCCGTTTGCAGGGTCCGATTTGGTGCTCAGCCCTTCGCAATGGAGCTCTCACGTGGTGGGGAAGATGAGCGCCTGGATCGACCTCGACTCGCCTGATGACATTGCTCGCCTTGACGCGGAGCTCACTCTCAAGCAGGAGCTCAGCTGGGCAACTCATCTCTCCCTGCAAGCGTGTTTGCTGCCGAGTCCCCGTCCTCTGGAATGCGCCAATTACGCCCGCTGCGTGAATCAAATGTTACAAGGGCTTAGCAACTTACAGCTCTGGCTTCGCATCCCGCTCATCGCCCCGGAACTTCAAGCTGCGGAAGGAACTTCAGACGAGGATGCCGTGTTTTTGAAGCGCGATCCCGTGTCCGGTAAGCCACTGAATGACTCCTGGGAATGGTGGAACATGTTTCGATCATTGTGTGAGCACCATAGCCAGCTTTCAGTCGCTTTAGATATCACGGGCTCCTTGCCTTCCCCGGGCTCGTTAAAGCGATGGACCGGAGAGCCGCTGCGAGCTGCTATTATCCACACGAGCGCATTTCTTACCAACAAACGAGGCTACCCTTGTCTTTCCAAGAGGCATCAAAATTTCATCACTTCTTTGTTTAACCATAATGTGCAAGTCATCGTTTCTGGAGAATCGATGCACCTGGTGGAGCCGGGTGCAGATCCTGCGAGCAGCGAAAACAGTGCCAATGGAGATGAAGGCGTCTCTCTGAAACACCCGTTGCGTCCTTACCTGGAGTATATTGCTTATCTCTACCGCCGCATGGATCCCCCTACCGAGCAGGAACGATTCGAAATTGGTTATCGTGATTTCCTGCAAGCGCCGCTGCAGCCTCTCATGGATAATTTGGAAGCTCAAACGTACGAGACTTTTGAAAAAGACTCGACCAAGTATAGTCAATATCAGAAGGCAGTTTATGCTGCGCTAATGGACCGTGATGCTGAAACGGAGGTTGTGTTGATGGTTGTTGGAGCTGGACGGGGACCATTAGTGCGAGCTTCGTTGCAAGCTGGTGAGCAAGCTGGGCGTCGGTTGCGAGTGTACGCAGTTGAGAAGAACCCCAATGCGGTGGTGACTCTGCATAGCTTGATCAAGCTGGAAGGGTGGGAGAGTTTAGTCACTGTGGTGTCATGTGATATGCGGGAATGGGATGCTCCGGAGCAGGCTGATATTCTTGTGAGTGAGCTTTTGGGGTCTTTTGGAGATAATGAGCTCTCCCCTGAGTGTTTGGATGGGGCTCAGAGGTTTCTGAAGCAAGATGGTATTTCAATACCTTCCTCTTACACGAGCTACATCGGCCCCATTACGGCTTCCAAGCTTTTCAACGATGTGAAGTCGTATAATGATTTGGCTCACTTTGAGACGGCGTATGTGGTGAAGCTGCACAGCGTGTCGAGGTTGGCGCCACCGCAGGAGGTTTTCACTTTCGAGCATCCCAAGTTTACTGGCGGCAAGGTGGACAACCGGCGGTACAAGAAGCTGTTGTTTGAGCTCCCGGAAGATACAGGCAGTGCTCTGGTGCATGGTTTTGGAGGCTATTTTGACGCCGTGCTGTATAAAGATGTTCACCTTGGAATTGAGCCGTCTACCGCCACTCCCAACATGTTTAGTTGGTTTGCTATCTTCTTCCCTCTTCGAAAACCTGTTTATGTTCCTGCAGGGTCAGCTTTAGAACTACATTTTTGGCGTTGTGCAGGACCCAGTAAAGTCTGGTATGAATGGTCCGTGGCTTCACCCGATGTTTCACCTGTGCACAATCCTAATGGTCGCTCATATTGGGTGGGCTTGTAAGGCATTTGAAAATCTTATCTTCTTTTTATCATGTTTTCTGCTTCTTTTATTTATACAGAAACTGGTTTTAGAGTAGATCTGACTAGTTGGAGACCTCCTCCTTGATGCAACTGCTTGAATGATCACAGCTTGTAAGCCGGTTAGAGATTTTAGCAGTTGTGGTGTCCATGTTTTCTGTTCTTGACCTTTTCTAGGCCTTGAGTTTCGAATCTTGATCCTGATGTGACCCAAAACCAATGGGTTTCACCGCAGTTCTAGTGTCTGTATGTTAGCAAGATCATTCTGGAACTTGAGTTTTGTGCTTATGAACACAGCGGAAGGGTCGATGATTTTAGCGAGTTATTGTTTATAATTTCGGCAGATTACGAGTATCAGAACTGGCGTTCCAAAACGACGGGGCTAATATTTGAGGAATGAAGAAATGCATCGTGCCCACTTAGGTATCAAGCCTGCAAATTGTAGAGCAGAGATTGACAGGCCTTTTGCGATCCTTATTCGTGCAGACGTCCAAAGAGCGGTGGTCCTCATGTGTTTCCTTAGTGATCTCGCCGCTCACGCCTAGCCTGACCTAATTAACATGGTAATCTTTCTTCTGCTGGAGATTACCGACCACTGATACTGCTAAGCCAGTCCTTCATGACGCGAAGTCTTAAAGATGCCTTCACCGAAGCTTCAAATCTGTGGCAGTATGGCTGATCTCAAGGTTGTTCCTGAATGCCCCGGGCGTTTTCTGAGCTCTTGGAATTTGTTATAATTTGAACGAAATCCTAAAATTTTGATAAGTTTCATCATTCTTTTTTAGTTAAACTGCAGTAATTCAAACTGGACATGTTACTAGAGATCACATGGGAAAAGAAAACTCAACAATAGGACTTATGAATTGAAAGATTATGATGTTTGATCATGAGGGTGTTAAAGACTGCAAAAGTGATTTGAAACCTTTCAATCCTCTTCACATGTCAAATCTAAAATATTGATCACCAAAAAATTGAGGTTAAAAAGCATAACATTCATAACTCCAATCAATTTAGCCTTTGTCATTTAGGGATTAAGGTAACTACATCCATTGTGGACTCTCTGGAACTAGGTTTGTTGTAACATGGGTGGAAATAGGAATTAGAGGATTGAAAAGTTGGCATTTTATGAATTTAGTGGACATTACCTATACACGTAGCAAAAGGTTTATAATTCATTATTCCAAACTATTGACACTTTTGGATTATCTTCAGAATTGAGGAGGAAATTCAAAAGGACAAGAGTACTATCTTTTTTAGAATCTACAAAAAAAAATGTGATTTGCTTTGATCCAAAATTGTTTTTATTGTGACTGTGTAAAATGACCAAAGGGTCTACAAGAAGGTCTATCTCAAGTATTCCTTTTGTTCCCAAATGATCTTCAATTGTTTATAAATGATCATTTTTGTTCTTGAAGATTCAATAAATGGATAGCCTCTTTTAGAAATACTTAGAAATGGATTGAAAGATCATTGTTCTCAACCTTAATCCCAAACATTTGTCCAACAAGAAAATCATTTTGGAACTAAGGGAGTATTATTGAGTTTTTTTCCTTTCATATACAAGTATCCAATATATGGGTCTTTTTTGCACATCATTCATTAAAAATGAAAAATGCCCAAAATTTTGAAAAAATCTTAGATACACAAATGAAAAGTATTACACACAAAAATATAAAATTCATGAACATGAAGAATTATGAATTACAGAGAAATGAAAGAAGTTGTAGAATCTTTGAAGAATGTCAAACTTTGCATAAAGGTTGTTCAGCCCATAAAAATGAGCATCAAATAAATTGAAACAATTCTAAATCATAGAATACCTCTAAACACTAGAAGAAATTGAAGGGTTTTGCAACTATAAAGAGCAATTGGTTTTTAGGTTGCATCAGACATTTGCGAGTGGTGAGAATCTAGAGGCCCCTAGTTGTTGTGGACAAGTTTTTTAGTTGTATTGTAGTTGCAAGGCAAAACGGGATTTTTTCTCATTTAGCAACTTACTTGGAACTTCATCCATGCATTTTATGACTATTATTTATGTGATATTTGTTGCCACATGAGGTCGGTCACTCAATTAGTGAGTAATGTACAATTTATTGACAATTCATTTACGACTAATGTATGACTCATTTGTGACTAATGCATGATTTGTTTGCAATTCATTTGTAACTTCATTGTGACTTATTTGTGACTCATTTGCCATTCATCTGTGATTTGTTTGCAACTTGTCACTTGTTTGCAACTTGTCAGTGACTTTATTACAACTTGTCTATAACTCATTTGCAACTTATTTGTGGCACATTTGCAATTTGTAGCATTTGTAGATTTTGAAATCTACAAAATGTAAAATTCTACAAATTGTAGAAATTTACTAAATGTAAAAATCTACAAGCTATAAAAATCTTAGAATTCTATTAACAAAATTCATTATATAAAGATACAACTACTAACAAATCTTATATGTCTAACTTGATGTTATTCTTGACAATTGGTATGGAACAACTGATATAAGACAATTGATATAAGACAATTGGAAAATGATTTGAAAACAATTAGGAAACGACTACTAAACAACTAAGAAATGACTACAAAACAACTACTGTTATTTTTTAGTTGCAGTTGTTTCCTAGTCATTTTCTAGTTGTTTTTTGCGATTGCAAATCAACACATAGGATATCATACAATGTGGAGTAGTCCACATCGACAACTGTGGTGAATATTGGATGGAGAATAACTCACATTCATTCTAAATTTGAACTCCGTTATAGCTTTCATAATCCTACACTTCATTCTACAACTCCATTGCAACTAAAACAATGTATCCACTTCATTCTACAACTACTTTGTATCTAAAATATTGTACAATTGATGTAAAGCAATGATGCAAACAATGACGTAAGAATTAAATGCAAATAGAGAAGGCTACAATTGCAGGATAGTTATATAGGACACTTAGTTGCATTTTAGTTGGTTGTGACGAACACATTTTCTTCTAGCACTTGAAAAGACTAAAGGGCATTTTTTGGATTTTAATCAATTTTGATAAAACAATTAGTGTATCCCTATGTATAGATCAATTGTCTTGCATGCAAGTCATATTTCGTAGAATTGGGATAAATGGTTACAAAGTTATGTCCAATTTAGTCTTTTTGTTCTCAACACAAGCAATCATGTGTTAAGAAAAAAATCTTTAATTTATTGAATTTTCTTCATGGATTTTCAATTAAATTTTAAAGCAAGACATTAGGCTGCACAATTTGTAGGACATATACATTTGCTAGAATTATTTTGGAGGATGAACAATGCATGTACAAAATCATGTGAAATTGTTTTCTTTCAAAGTTTCAAGACAAAATCTCTTACAATAAGTGATGTGTGCCATTTTAAAATTTCAACGCAATATACTTCAAAGACTTTATGAACTTAATTTTAAATTAAAGGAAATAATCAAACTAAAATGTTTTTGAACTAGTTAGATTATCCTCCCAAAAAGCATGTAACCACATAATTTGAGAACATTGTTAAACTAGATACAAATTAGTATGCTAGAAATATAGTAATATGATAAACATTTCCAAATTAAAATTTTTAATTGTATTTTTATTTTTTAATTTAGAATTTTATACAAGAAAAATATTTGAAAGCTCAAAATAGACTAATAGTCCTTTAGGGATTAATTTCAAGTGTCAAAATGGTTGAGGTCTTTTCAAACTATTTGCTTGAAACTACGGTATTGGACTTGACCTTCACATACAATATGTATTTGTTGCACTAAGATATAAAATACTTGTAATAATTCTACAAGCAAAAAGTTCTACTAAAATTAGATGACATTATATGACATAAATTTCAATGTAGGCTACAATAATCACACTAAAAAGTGTAGAAGAAAATGTGAAAAAATAATTGTCTTGATGGGTGCCAACCATTTGTTGGGAATTGTTGAAATTGTGTCTTTGTCTTAGAATCATAATTGTAAAATAAAAATAAAATCCTAAAGTATGTTCAATTGGTGCAGTTTAAAATAAATATATAAAATATATTATAAAAAATATTTTTTATTACATGACATCATAAAATATCTTTTTCTTGTATTGATTACATATTCAATTATTTTAAATGTGCCTTGATCATATAATAATAATTGATAAAGGAAAAAAAAATTCTAGATTCAAATAAAATAGTGAAGTTCCACATGATATGTGAAAAAAGATTGTATTTTGAGAATAGTTTTGAATGAATTTTTTCTTGAGCTTTTTCTTTAGTGATAAGTTTTTAGAAGCAAGAAATTTCAAGAAGCGTTTAATTGTCTTTTGATTTTGATTTTTACCATTTTGAGGTGAAAATGCTTAAGAATTTTTCATTGATCAACAATGCATAGAGAGTGGTAAAGAGCAACAGAACTTTAGAGGATTTTTTGGACTCAAGAAGTGCCCTCCAATTTGGGTATCACTATGAAAATAATTGTCATAACCAAAGTGTACTTCTGGAATCAGAAAAGGCATGTGAAGTGGTGGTTTCATGTATAAAATTGTCACGTAGTGTAGGCAAGAATAGGACAGAGGGAGCAATGTGACAAATGTTATTTAAAGGGTGAATATTTGTCACGCATATACAACAAATTGACAATCCTTGCAAATTTGAAATGTTAACACATTATTTAATCATGACCAGGTACTCCTAGAACTATTTCTAGTATGCATGTGCTTTAGATGCTAGAAACAAAAATTACCATATGTACATACTCATATCAGAGTTTTTTGAATTGTACATGTTAATGAACCATGCTTGAGCAAGTTTAATTGTCACCACAAGATCAACAAGTTGTTTAAAAAAAATCACATTGCTTTAGTTGTATAGTTAAAAAACAAAATCTTCCTTTGGTGATCTAATTCGGACAATGAAACCATCAAAATGTTCATGAAAATTAGTTTATAAATTTCTACATAGTTCCAAAAAAACTCCTCACAAGACAATGTAGGAGATTGTAGAAATTATAATAAAGCGTACCAACTCAAGCTACCATAGGCTCCTAATGGTTAGATTTAGACTTATGATAGAGACTCATGGTAATAAGAAATTGTTTATTTGCTCTAAAGAAGTCACTTCTCCCTAATGAAAGCATATTGTCAATAATTTGTGCATTATTATATTGAGCTTACAAAAGTCTATGGGAGTCTTTTCTTGTAGTACAATTCAATAGTTTAAGAGCCTCTTGCACTTTCAATGTTTTCTTTCTTTGGTCACCCATCACTTCAAACCAATGATTGAGAGTATAGACTAGTAGCGGGTGGGAATAGGAAAACATTAGGGAAGATTTGAGGCCTCTGAAAGATTGTTTTGAGGTTGTTTCCACATTTGTAAACCACTGTAGTGTTGGCAAAGTATTAAAAATAAAAAATATATTAAATTAAAAAATATATATTTATATAACAATAATAATAATAATAATTATTATTAAAAACTAAAAATAATTAAATATGAATATTTGACATGGCAATCTCTCAACCACGTTAGACTATTGATTTGGCGTTGTTCCTACATTCCCCATAGTCTGGGAGCTCACGGTCTAAGGCCTCAAGAATCATCTAATGATATTATGTCCTTTACAATCAAGGTACAAATTTAAATGGAAACCAAGATATCCAATTCAAGCTCTTTAGATGGCATTCCTTTAGTCCGAACCAACTCTAATGGAAGACAATTTTATTTTGTGTTGATTTCAATTTTCTCCATGTTGGACACTTTTATAGAATTCTTTGAAATGTGTGTACCAATTGCAAGATTATAAAAGATAGTACAAAAAATTCCTAAAGTTGAAGTTTTACAAAATGTGAGTAAAGGTTTTGTTCAAAGAATATGTTGTAATGAATCTTTTTTTGTCATGGTACTTCATAGCTTTTTGAATTATTGCTTAGTGAGATGCTTTAGCACTCTACTATAATAAAATGAGCATTTGTGACTGTAATATATGACTATAATGGGTCACAAAATTCCAAAATATGATTCATATAGGAATCACTGTAAATGACATGTGAATTAAGTAGGTTTAGTTGTTTTTGACTAGTCGTTTCAAACATCAATTATAATCATAAATACATTGGTTGGAGCATATAATAGGCCATATTTAGATAGAAGCCAGCATGGCATATGTATTGACTAGCCTTTGAAAACTTTCCTCTAACCTACCCAAGTAAAAGAAAGGAAACCCCGATGTGACATGTAACTTTGTATAGTCCTATTTTTAGCTAATGTGAAATATGATCAAAATAAATGACATTATTAGCTAACATAGCAATAAAAGTGAAATATCATTGTAAGCTAACGTAGCATGTGACTTTGTCTAGTCATATTTTTAGTTGAATTTGAGTATAAAGTTTTGCTAGATATATATTTTTTATTGACGCGGCAATACATCTAGAATGTATCTGGTAATTTTTATGATTGAAGGTATTCATGTTTTTAGAAGCATTAAATCATGGTTTTTTGCAAGATTGTAAGCATTATGTAACTACAGTAGGTCATATTTTGGCTAAGATGTATTGTGAACAATATATCAAGCAAGTGATATTTGAAATGACTAAGAATCACATTTCTTGGATTTGTGTGTGCAGTATGTGATTGTGGCAACCAAAGTTCACACTAGGTTTAGTCATAAATTTTAGTCACATTTTTCATACATTCTAAATGGACATGACATGTTGCAATCATGCATCAATATGATTTAGCAACTCAACAAAAGATTCCATGAAGTGGAAAGCAAATATATATGGTTGTAGAGATGCATACAAAACATTCATATAGTCATGGAAGAAGGAATGTAATTTACTTCAATGACATTTATTAGTTACTAATACAAAATATATTACAATAAATTACTTTGTAAATGTATATACGTATATGCCTGTAGAGACTATATTTCTTACAATAATATGAAGGTGTTGGTTCTATTATATTGTAAATAGCCTTCAACAACTTAGTTTTAGCTTTTGGTGCTTGTATATACAATCAAGGAGGTCAATTTCTATGAATGAATAATAAGGCTCAAATTTCAAAAGTTTACAATAATACAAAACATGTAGTACAAGTTTAAGGTATGAAAAAGCCAAAACAACTATTTCTTTGAATATCTAAAAAAATGAGATGTTAAGAACAAGATGCAAAAGGCAGCAAGTGCTAAAAAGCAACAAGAAATAAGAGCTAAAATGCAAGAAGAGACAACAAAAAGCAAGAGTTAAGAGGCATCAAAAGGCAACACAAGGCAAGAACTAAAAGGTAATAAGAGGCAATGAGAAGTAGGAGCTAGGAGGCAACAAAAGATAAGAAAGAAGAGGCAAAAGAAGCAGTGGCTAGGTTTCAAAACCCTAAAGAAGCAACAACTAGGGTTGCAAAATTCTAAAGGATCAGTAGGTAGGGCTACAAAATCTTAAGCCAGTGGCATGTCTACATTTTCTGTAGATTGCTCAAAAAGAAAAGAAAGACAACTACCATAGAAATATGATTGCGAAATATAATGTAGCAAAAATATGACTGGAAAATATAATTGAACATTCTCCAAACATTCTCCGGATATATTTTATGTTATGCCTTTGAAATAACTTTGTCCGTTTGGCGTTATTGTAGGGCATATACTACACGCCCATTAAGTTCAAGGCTCAAAGATGATTGGCAGTCATATTCCATGTTGTGGCTCCTTTGAAGGACTGGTATTGATTTCAAAGAATTCATTCGCAAGTCATTTCCATGACATTTTTCAATTCATAAAACACTCCATTTGTTGTAATGATTGAATTTTTTTGAAGAACTTTTAATTCTCTATTTGATAATAAGACAATGAGAAGTTTATTAAAAACCTATCAATAATCAATAATAAAAAACATTCATAGAGAAAAATTCTACATAAAATAAATGTAATTTTTACGAGCAAACAATTGGTGCAAAAAGATATTCAATTGTAAAGACTAAGACATTAATGATTTCTTTTTTTATTTGAATATGCTTTGGAAATCCTATTTAAGATAGACTTATCCATTTTTGAGTGGCTACCAAAAAATATGCCCTAAAAAATGTTGAAGATACATTAGAAAGAAAATGAAATTTTAAGAGGTTTGTGAATTCTCTACGTGTTCCCAAAGTTGGGAGCTTTGTTGTGGTTAAGTATCTAAAGCACATGTAGTCAGCTAAGATGGCATGGACACTACTATGTCAGAAAATATTTATTAATTATTTATTATATATATATATATATATATATATATGTAATATTTTGACCACTAATGCTTTGGTTTACAACTTGAAAAACAATCCTAAAATAGCACTTTGTGGCTTCATTCTCTTTGATTGGGTAGATGCTCAATTCAAAATGTTCAATACATATATGCCAAAATTAGTGCATGGTTTTAAAATCTATTAAGTTAGACTTTGAAAAATCATAATTAATTTCTTTGTTATTCAAAAAATTTGCAATAAGATTATTTAGATTCTTCTTCAAATTGTCTATACTTAGATTCAAAAATCTTTATGGCAATTTAATAATAGAACTAATATATGTATGTCTTAAGTGTTTAGGTGTATGCCTTCCTACTTTAACACATAACATATGACATGACAACTAGCATGACAATTAAAAAAAGTTTCAATTCTAAATCTAAAATATGATTGTTGCTCTATTTTGTTTTGTTTGGAGACAAGTTGGACTGGTTGGAATGGACTTCCATCCAATTTTACAAAACAAATTACTTTCTAACAACTTTCAATAATACCATTTGTAACATGTTAATTTGACATTTGACATTATTAGTGTATGAAATACCACTTAGAAACTAACTTTTGAAGACACCAAATTGGTGCTTCCAAAGATTCTAAGCTTCATTTCTTTCATTTGAATGTATTCTTGAAAGTAAATTGTTTTCTACAAAACCTTGAACAACTAGTAAAGTATATTTATTGCCAAGATTGTGTAGTATATATTTCAATAGTATTTCTCAAGAACGTAGTAGAATGCTTAGCTATAATACTCTAAAACAAATATGTTAGCAAGATAGAGGTTTCTTTCATCTTGTAACCTTCAATAGATATTGTCTTGAATTTTTGTAAGATGACTAGTGCAGTACTAGGGGACCCCAAGATATTCAAAAAACCATTAGTATACATTAAAGAGTTGTGTATTCTGGAGATCATCCAATTCCTAAAGGACCAAAAATATGTTTGGCATAAATTACTCAAAACTTGCTTTGTCTAGTGCATTGAGCATAAATATTCTTTTGAATTTTAACTATGCAAAATTATACTAGTCTACTACAAGTCAATATATGAGAAACAATTTGGAAACTTTGAATGTTTTGATTGCATGATTATTTAAACTTAGAAGTACAATTTTTATTTCAAATATGTCAAATATGGTGAACAGTTTGATTCTTTTTGAAGTAATACTATTGAAATGTATATAAATTCTTTGCCATTGTTTAATAGATTGTGTCAAGTTTCAAAAGTATAAAAGAAGGATTTTGTAAATTTTACACAAAGCTTTTTACTCTAATTCAAAAAAATTTGCCATTATAATTTTTTATCCAAATATTTAATTGAAAGATATATTTTCTTGCATATAAAATATATATTTTTGAAAATAATTCATTAAAATTAGATTTTTAGGAAACTACTTAAATTTCTCATTGTTTTTTTGAAAAATAATTTTGGTATAATGAATGTTTGAGAGCTCCTCTAACATGATATAAGGTATATGTCCATGACAATAGCTTCAAATTACTCTTTCTCAAGACAATGATACAAATTGTACAATCTTCATAATTTTTATTTTTTGAATTAGAATCAAACTATAGGATCTTTTAATTAATTGAACTTGCTTTATCAATTGCAATATTATGTTGACTAAACTTTGAAAAACAATTTTTCTAGCCCTTCTAAAGCTAAAGTGATATTCCATTTTTGGAATACTTTTGGATAAAAATGCACATGTTATAAAACTTGAGCTTTAGTATATAATGTTGGAAATTGAAGCAAGAAATATAAAATGAAAATAATTAATAAAAAAATCATATTTTTTTTAGTAAAAAATATAAGTAAAAGAAAGTACTTAAATGAAAAACAAAATAATTTATCCACACATAAATTTTAAAACTAAATTCAAAAAAGATTGTACGTTTTATTTTTCTCTTTGTTACCTATTAAAACTCCTATAGTTCATTAAAACAATGAACTACAGGTGTTAATCTAAAAAATATATTGTGTATTTTACATAAGAATCCACAAATAATTATACGGACTAAATACTTGGACCCATTCCAATGTAAAAAGATGACCATGTAGATTTTACAATTTTTATTTATTTTTTATACAAAATTATAAATCATCTAAAGTTGGACAATCACACTTGTTTATGCTAAAAGTAAAGGCTCAAAATTAGTGTCACTATAAAATGAATGCATTTTACGACAACATACCAATATTTCAACATGCATGTAATAATTTTAATATATTTCATATAGATAGTGTGAAATTGATAAATTAGTGTTATGCATTCATAGGACAAATCATTGTGTCCTCATATGTATGATCTCTTTACTATTTTGGGATTAATATTTTAGTAGAACTTGCACTCATAAAATTGTTGACTGAAAAGACCAATACTAAAGACCACAAATTAGACTACAATTGATTCAATAGTCAGGCAAATTGTTTTAGGTCCTTTTGGCATATTGGTAAGTTTGCTATAAAATTATCTGTACTTGTAGCTTGGAATAGTGTGAAGAAATTCAGAATTTATTGTAGATGCTATAGTGCGCATTCCAAATATTTAGATTCCCTTTTAGTAACTTTTATGACAACAAATTGCCTTAATTGTTTAACAATTAGATGTGAATGTCTACATATTCAAAAGTCTAGTCACTACAACAAAACCTACATTTTATGACTTCAAAAATTTAACTAGGGATGATTGGCAACTACTCGCAATCATATTTTGGAAGGCCAACATCTTGGGAAAAAATATGACTGCAAATATGACTGCCAGTCATATTTTGGCTTTGTACTTCATGGGCGTATAGTATATGCCCATTGGGAATGGCTAAATACTTTATAGGGAACAATAGAGAACATGTTTAGGGAACATCTAGTCATATTATGTAGTCATATTTTTGTGTTAGTCATATTTTGTAGTCATATCTTTTCGGTAGTGATTTTTTTTGTTTTTGAGTAGTCCAAGGAAAATTTGGGCAGGGAACATATTTGAAGAGCACCCAGTTATATTTATGCTTGAGTCATATTTTTTGGGGAGTCATATTTTGCAGTCACATTTTTTTAATAGTCATTTTATCTCCTTTTGGGGGCAGCTGATGGAAAATTTGGACATGGAACATATTTGAAGAACATCTAGTCATATTTTTGCTTTAACCTTATTTGAGAGGGGAGTCATTTTTTTACTTTTTGGATAGTCCAAGGAAAAGGGGGTCAATCTAAGGTGACCTTCTAGTATTTTGATTGTAGATCTCATTCCTTAGGGTGTAGGCATAACTTTATTTTATGCCTATTAAAAAAAAATTGTTGATTTTGTATGTTGTGTCTATTATAGAATCTGTGTTCAAATATTTGGAGTGGCATATGTTTATATTTTAAATTCCTCATAGGGGTTACAAAAGAAGTAAAGAAAAGTAAAACAATTAACAACATGAGACAATAGATGGATTCATCCCTAGCCCATCTTGTTAGAAAAGATAGGAAAAGGGTCTCAAAATGCATATTAAATATATTTTGGTTCTTTATGGCGGATTTTTTTCAAGTTGAAATATATATTTGGTGACAAAGATAGTCTTATAAAGTATTGGTTCAAATATAGAGATTGTTGATTTATTTAATGAGAGAGAAGAAACATTGTTTAACAAATATCTTAAGTCATGAGGACATGAATCCACATCTAGTTTGTACACTAACAGATTGGTTGCACTAGGAAATTAACTAATTATGTTGATTGATTGTGGTGGCTAATACAATTAAGAGCTAATTAGATTGGTTGATACAAAGTGAAATCTAATGCAGTTAATTAGTGTTGTAGATTGAAGATTGTGGGGTTTAGAAAAAATACTTGAAACTTGAAGAAAATCTAGTTGAAGGAGAGAAAAAAGAGTGTAAAAAAAAGCCATACTTGAGTATATTCATAGAACAAGAGCAAGTGAGGAATGCCATTTGTATTCAAAGTCTAAAAGCTTGAGGTAGAAGTATAGGTTCCAAGTTGCTACTTAAAGCTTTGGGCTATTGGGCATAGTTAAGAGACTAAGTTGACCCCCTTATAGAGTTTTGACTTTGTATTAAATAAATATTATTGATTGTAATATGCATAGTTGACCAAATTTTTTTTAAGGTCTTCAATAGATACTTATTTAGCACTTATGAGGATTATGTCATTACAATTGTTTGACTTCTAGAATTATTAAAAATTAATTAGTAGTAATTGAAATCAAAGATTGCAGTTATAAAATAACCCAAAAATTAAAAAATTAAAAATAAAATATATAATTTTTTTTGGAAAAAATCAAGAGAGAGAAGTAGAAAGAAATATGTTGAAAGAAAAAAATTCGATCGTAGATGGAATTTATATACCTTATTGTAAAAGTCATTATTTAAGTTGTATACAAAAACACAAAAAATGCAATAAAAATGAATCAAGGCACTGAAGGCAGGCTTTATGATACAACCATAATATGCATGTTGAAAAATGGGGACAAGATGGAAATGGATTCTGAGGCATGTCCTTGAATTTGGCACTTTGTTATTTTTTGGGGTAGAAACCATAATTACATTAGAAATTAGAAGTTTAACTCAAATTTAAGAATTTATTGAAACCCAATTTTGAATTAAAAATCATTTAGGTAATTCTTAAAGGTTTTCAAGAATATATCACACTTTAAAAAATGGATAAAAAAAGAAGGAAAATAGATTATAATGAAATCGGATAATCAAGAGCATTAATTTTGGATTTAAAACATCAAAATTCATCTAATTCAAGCTAGAAAGGGACCTTATATTTAGATGGCATTTATAATGCAATCTTGATAGTAAAAGTTAATTTAGACTTATAGGTTAGAAAAAAATGTTAGGTAAAGTCTTGAAAAAAGAATAAGAAATAGAACTTCATCCATCCATAATTTTTGCTAAAAGAATCCCATTATAAAGATTTTACTATTTTTAAATAGACATGCAACACTCTACAATTTAAGCTATCAAAATTTTAAAATTTTCAACTTGGATTTGGAAGTCTAGAGCTTTAGCTTGGATTGGCCAAAACCATCCAAAACCACCTCAAACTTCTAGTTTTTATAGTTTTTGTCAGTTTTAATTAAGATGTGACCCACTTTAGTAATGGTAAACTACTTTGACTAAGGCAAGTCACATGATTAGGGTTTTGAAGCCCTAGCCGCCACTTCTATGTAGCTGCCATTGATTTAGGGTTTTGAAACCCTAGCCGCCATTTTTGTACCTCCCCCTCAAAGTGCAACATTTAGCTATTTTTTTTCTTTGTTTCTTGTTATCTCCTAGGTTTTATTACCTCTTAGTTTTTGTTTTTTGCTACCTTTTAGCTCTTGCTTCTAGTTGTCTCCTAAATTTTTTTACCTCTTAATTCTTGTTTCTTACTACCTTTTAGCTCTTGCTTCTTAGTTCTTTTCTTCTTGTTGCTTCTTAGTTCTTTGCCAAGTGTATGAATTGATCCCAATATTGGGCTTTCATCTTATTAATTTTTTTTTTAAAAACCTCATGTAAGTTTGGTGTGACATGACCCATGTCCTCAATGGTTTAAAATCCCATAGGCAAATAAGGTTGCCACAATAATATCTCAAATCGCAAGAATTACAAAATTAGGCTCCACATTACATGTTATGGTAATGGAAAAGCAAGTGACAATATTACCAACTTAGGGTAAAATCCTACTTGCCCAACTTTATAGTAAAGTTTGGTCTATGAAGGAGCCAAATTATCCAGATAGGTAGCCTATTAATTATAATGGCCCAATTTTACTTTAAAAGTTGAGGAAACCACCATAGAAGCTTCTATGTCAGTGATAGAGTATAGGAAAGTTCCAAAGGTAGGTGTGGCTTATGCACATCCACCATGGAACACGTGTAAGTCTAAATTCAGGTCTGGATGATACAACCATCCACCCACCCACAAGAGTGGGGACTATTTTTAACCATCCAATTAGGATTTCTTCCCTTTAAAAATTAGAATATAAGGGTCACTTCTGAGCCTTGTTCTACATCTTTAGTTGTAGCAAGTCATTCTTGGGTAACTTGTGAGAGATTAGTGTGGGCTATTCTTGAGCTTCAGCTCTGCTACGGGAATGGCAAAGGTCTCTTGCTTCTATAGATTGTTTGAGAAGATACTTGGATGTGACTATTTTTACTTCTTGCCTTGTGACCTTGTCTTGTTATGTACAAATTTACTATGGGGGATGTTTTGGATTTGTGACATAGATAGCAATTGGTGGCAGTTGTAGACACTTGTTACAACTTCACTAACATAACATTGGCTTGTTGTGTGTATTGGGACGGGTACAGGTGAGGCTGTGCCTTCAAATATAATTTTTCTAATTTGGAACTCTTGATTTATCTTATGTGACAAGCACATGGAGTTACTTTATGAAGTTTATTCTTACTAGGTTTATGCTATATTAATAAACAAATTTGGATCTTTGCACTAATAAAGCATAGTCTCATGACTTTGTCTATTTAATTTGTGAGTTTAGAAGATATTTGTAATGATGTGATATAAGGTATTGTTTGTCCTAGTTTGCAGTGATGTTAAGTTAAGAAAAGTGAAGTCCTGTTAAGGGGTGTTTAGTCTTAAAATAATTCTTGTTGCCTCTTAGTTCTTGTTTTTTACTACCTTTTAGCTTTTTCTTCTTGTTGTTTATTAGTTCATACTTCTTGTTGCCTCTTAGTTCATGCTTCTTGTTGCCTATTAGTTCATGCTTCTTGTTGCTTCTTAGTTCATGCTTCTTGTTGCTTCTTACTTCATGCTCTTTGTTTGTTCTTGTTGCTTTTTGCTTCTTGTTGCATTTTATTTCTTGTTTTTTCTTGTTATTTCTTGCATTTTGTTGCATCTTCATTTATGCTTCTTGATGCTTCTTGTTGGTTCTAGCTTCTTCTTATTTCTTGTTGCATCTTGTTGCATCTTGTTGCATCCTAATTCTTAGCACTTGTTATCTTTTGCTTCTTGTTTTTTCTATCACTATTATTATTCTTTATTCTTGTTTATTTGTAATTTCTAGAGATATAATGGTTACGGTGTCATTATTTCTTCTTATTTACTTGTAATTTCTAAAGATATAGTGGTTATGTTGTTATTCTTTCCTCTTTTTTATTTTCAATTTGTAAAGATATAGTGGTTAGTTGGTTATGGCTTTTTCTTAAATCTTAAATTTATACTACATATTTTGTGTTGCCTTAAATCTTTGAAGGTTGATCTCTATTATTCATTCACTGAAAATTAACCTTATTGATTGTATATGTAGGTATTAGAAGCTGGAATAAAGTTATTAGAGGCTACTTACAACATTAGAACAGCAACATCTTCACATCTTTGTAAGGAATATAGGTCCTATAAGTGTGTGGATTCTTTAAATATACATTTATAGAATGTCATTGTGATATGTTTTGTATTAGTGACTAATAAATGTCATTGAAAAGAGTCACATTCTTTCTTGTATTTTTCTTTTCAATGTAAGTGTCTCTTGTGCATCTCAAAAATCGTATGTACTTGTTTTCAGTTTGATGGAGTCTTTTATTTAGTTGCTAAACCATGTTGGTGCACAACTGCAATGCGTCATGTTCAATCATTTTGAACGTATGAAAAATATGATTGTAGTTCATGACAAAAGCTACTGTAAACCTTAGTCCCTCCAATTACAAACTACACACAAATCTAAGAAATGCGACTTTCACTAATATAGAATTTCATTATGCGACTTTCACAATATGTCTTGGGCTCTTGGCCGAAATATGATTGGATGTAGTCACATAATATTCATGATCATACCAAAATGAGACTTTATATTTTTTTAAATATGACTACATTCAATCATTAAATTATTAGTAACACTCCATAGAAATTGTCACATTAGCCAAAAATATGACTCACAACAGTCATATTTTACATTTTTTTAAATGACTCATGAAGGTCATGTTCCATATCAATAGAAAATATGATTCACGAGAGTTACAATTCACATTAGTAGAGAATATGAATTACAAGGGTTATATTCCACATCAATAGAAAATATGAGTCATTAGAGTCATTTTCTACATCAATAGAGAATATGACTCATAAAAGTCATTTATTACATCAACAAAAAAATATGACTTACAAGAGTTATTTATCACATCAATAGAAAACATGTCTCACAAAAGTCATATTCCACATCAACAAAAAATATGACTGTACAAGGTCATATGCCATGCCAACCCAAATATGACTCATTGTAGTCATATTCCATGTCAGCCAAAAATATGACTACATAGAGTCATATGCCACGTAGAATTTTTTTCTTTGCTCAGGCAGCACAAGACAAAGTCAAAACTTCAAGGGTAGTCAACATATACGCCATGTTAGCAAAATATGGTGTATTATACTTCCAATTTACATGACTACAAATATGACTCATTAAAAATATGACTAGTCAATAATGACTGGATCCAGTCATATTGCACGTCATCTACAGTGATTTTTGCAGGAGTCATATTTTGAGATTTTACGACTCACTGCAGTTATATTTTGTAGTTATAAAACATCCATTTTATTATAGTGAGTGAAATATTATTTTGAGCTCACATCAAACTGAATGTATTTTCAAATTTAGCCTTTGATAATTTTGTAACTGTGAGACTCTAGAGTCTAGTCATTACCCACTTGTCAAATATTTCTTTACATATCTATGTCAATATACCTCACCTCGGTCAATAATTTAGTGAGCCTAAAAAATCATAGAATCTTGGCCAATTAGAATATATTATAAATACAAATTTTGAATTACACATGTGCATGTGAGTTTGAAGTAGGAGGATTTAGTTGCCTCCTTGCCCAATGTGGCCACCTCTATACTCAAAGAGTATAAGTTTGAATCTCACCAATGCATTCATTGAACATATAATTCCATGTAACAATGTAGCACCTCTTAGTGCGCCCATGTTTACTCATATAAATATAAATTCATTTTTACTATTGAAAATTTAACCTTTTTTTTAATCTAAAGGTAAAATATGAAGGACTAGGTGAAAATACATCAAATTTGCACTTTATAAATAGACAAGTCCTATCATGTGACGAACTTCACTAAGTTCTAAACTTCAATCCTAAACCACTGTGTATTGGGCACTTGTATATAGTAATTTGGCTAGTCTATGCGAGCACCATTTCTATTAGTCTAGTCTAGTGTTGATGAAGTACATGTTCTGGAATATATTTTAAAGTTTGTTTGGGTCCACAATTAGAGAGCGTCACTAATTTACAAAGTTACAATGCATAAGGTAGGAGGCTCTAAAATGGAACGGACATTAAGAACGGACCCTATAAATGGTTATAAAATGAACATGAGTTGGTTCTGAAATTGACATTTATAGTCATTGAATGAATCAAGGAAAAAAGCATTACCAATTGCAAGAGCCAATCTTTCTCCATCTTTCTTCAGAATCGCAAGTGAACCGTTTATAGAAGACCTACAAACCAACTCGTTTAAAAATTCATAAGTAATTCAAAAATTCTTGAAAAATACAAAACCACTTGGGTTAGATTCCTCATCTATTTCTCTTTGTCTAAAAAATGAGCTAAAATTATTCCCGTCCAGTGAAATACAAGAAAAAAGGCGGACCAGCCCTTCGATGTGCCGTTTCTGAGCCTCCTACCTTCAGTGTTTTTCTAAGTTGTGATTTTGGAAGTTTAATTATTCCAATCGTCACATTCAATCATGATTGACGGACAATGTTATATTATGGAGAAAAATCATATTCAAACTTACATCATTTCATCATTGCTTCGGTGACGTTATGTATAGAAGAAAGTGCCTTCCACTTAGATTGCACTACTGTACTGACAGTATTGCAAGTGAACTTAGGCAGCAGAATAGGAGTATTGTATAGGAACTAAGTTTAGGAATGAGCTCAAATCTGCCTCGAGATTCGTGAACCACATGACTGGAAACTTTAGATGCTAGTCAGTACTGCCGATCAGGCGGGTCAAATGTTGGAATTCCGTGGTTATACGTCAATTGAAATCTATAGCAATTCTAGATGGCTGCACTTCAATTGCAGAAAGCTTTCCCTGCATCCGGTAATTACGTGGATGACTAACTTACCGAAGCGTCCAAAAATTTGTGCGAGGTCCACAACACGGCATGCATGTTTTGTTAGTTTGCCGCAAACAGAAGAAATTTGATTGCAGTAGTTGTTAGTAGTCAACTCCGAACTCCAGCGTAGATCTAGTACTGTGAAATCAAGTGAAAAAGTCAGGTTTGGGAGGAAGATTCTGTGCAAAGAATGATTCCTGTTGCAGACCGCCAACCGTGGATCTAAATTTGCACGTCGGTCCCTCACTTGCTATACAAATGGAACTGTACTGTACAGTACTGTAACTTAATACCGGTGTACAGTGAATTGACGGAGGTTGAGAGATTCACATGTCAGAGCCAGAGTTGCAGTGACGGACGGAGTGGGGAAAGGGAAGCAACCTCACGTACGAAAACCTGTCATCAGACTTGCGGAGTCACGGGTCGTAGCCACGACTCTTCAGCAAGTTCTTCAGCCAGTGCGGGAAGAGTTAAGAGTTACTCGTCCCTTTGAGCAAGAAAGGCAAGAAAGGTAGACAAGCATATTATCACCCTGATAATATGCAATCTGATTATCTTGGGGCCAATCCTTAAAGGGGCACATGTTTTTCCAAGAGGTGTGATCTCGTTTCACAAATCAAACCAATCTAACCCAAGTGGAATAATTATGATTTTTCTTATTAACCCCTAAAGGATCAAAGTGTTTTTTTTGGCAACATAGCGATTTTGGGCAGCTCACTACGAATGGAATTTATATTTTTTTCTTTGAAATTTTCATACAACACGTGCCCGAGGAGTAGCTTTAAGGCCCAACAATTTTCATAAATTTTGACTACATGGTTAAAAAGTTATTGCATGATATGTCATTTTCAGTCCTTGGCGGGCAGCACGGGCAGAAAAAAAAAACTTCTTTAAAAATCACTTTTTAAGAAAATAAAAATTTGAAATTGTTTCTTTAGATTTATATGTACACGGGAAGCTTTGAATCATTCCATTTAGATCTATGAGTCAAAAGTTATGAGGATTCTTAGTTTAAGGGTAGTTATGGAATCTCAAATCTAAAATAAACTTTGAAGTCCTTTATTTAACTCAATTTTCAATATTTTTGAAAAAAATAAAAACTTTGGGTGTAGATTGTTTATTACAACATTACAACCATTGGGATTGGCATTTTTCAATTCCATAAATAAATTCTTCACAATTTAGTGTTTTGAATCATTCTCTACCTCTTCCTACTTACTATTTTTTTCCTATATGTTGTACAATTCCAAATGATCTGAAATTTTTCAAGCATGTAGCCAACTTGCCTTCAAGAATAAATCCAAAGAGTAACCACCATTTTGGACATTTTTTCATACAAATGTGACCTTGTGAAGGGCAGCTGCCCGTTTTTTTGCAGGGACAAAAAAAGGATTTTTGTCAATTCAAACGCTATTATCTTGCAATCCACATGGTGGAAAATTCTGAAATTTTTTCCACATCTTCTTAAACAAGTTTACTACAAGATCCTATGGTTATATGTGTCCAAAAATATTTTTTTTCTAAAATTTGGCACTAGTATTAGAAATGGCAGTTTTGGAGCGTTTTTGGTGAAAACATAGTAAAAACATTTAGGGGTTAAAATTGTAATTTATGTGAGTTTTTGAAGTGATGTCATCTGAAATTACAAAACCACCTACAAAGTCGAGTCATAAACAACCCATAACTACCTTAAGTACTTACCAATAAAGGATTGACATGTTACCCCTTGTAGGCATTAATTCATTGATTTTGTCAAAAAAAAATGAAAGGATTTGGATGTCTTTTGGGACAAAATTTGGGACAGAATTGGGTTGATTCTTCAACGAGTTCATAACATGTTTTGTTAATGAGGCAAGGGCCCTTTGATATCCTTACAAAGGGTACCCCTATAGTGAACAAAATTGTCTAAACCCCTAAAGTCCCAAGGCCTTTCTTCTATCCAAAACCACCCTAAATTGCCATTTTTATTGCAAGGTGCAAAGTTTTTTAATTTTTAATTTTTGTTTGAGTATCTACTTGCACGGATGTGTAAGTATAAGAATGTATAAGAATGTGAGAAATTTCAAAAACTTTGATTGCATAGATTGCAAGATATTTGCATTTAAAGTGAAGAAAACAAGTTTCTTTGCACATTCCGTATCTAGATTTTTTGGCTTTGAATCTTGGCTAAACTTAAAAATTTTGCACTACAAATTTTGAGGTAAAAGTTTTTATGTTGAAGATTTGAATAGAGTTAGGGAAAAAAATAGAAATAAAAAACACTTGATTTTCATTCTTTAAAAACTCGTTAAATAGAAGTAGATTCAAGATTGAAGAAAACTTAATCATTAATAATTGTAAGATGAATTGAAACGCAATCATCCCAACGACAAGATTGTTCTAGCAAACGAGCTTAACCTTGTTAACCATATTCTTTAAAAAAATTGCAAAAGTTGTAAGCAAAAACAAATTCAAAATGTTTTTTTTATAAAAAATTTATGTGATTGACCGCAAAACAAGATACTCCATAATTTTCACATCACTAATCTAAATGGAACAAATCAAAGCTTTCCATATAGGCCAAATGATAATCTAAGAGATTTTAAAAAAAATTTAAAATTCATTTTTTGGTGTTTTATTTCCATTCCAGTTGAAGTGCTTTAAAGGCTTATTGTGGCATAATTTTTTATTCTAGACACTGATTGAAATAAAAATTATATTCACGTAAAGATAATGTGTTTTCTTATCTTCAAATAAAAATTTCAAAAATCATGTCAAAAATTGAGGTTACATGAGCCTACCCAAAATCCCATGTGTCCCCTAATTTTGAGACTTAGGATTTTATAATTTAATGTATGGCTCCTCATCCAACTTCAATCCTTGAATTAATTGATAAGTTCTTCCCAAGTATTTAGCAAAGCATAATACCTATCCAACATGGGGAAGACCATTGCCTCGTAATACAATGCTATGTTCAATGAAGGCAACCATGTAGTATTCCATGCGTAGCTTTTTACTGAGTTGGGGGAACAAACAATCACCAAGAAGGCCTTGCTATTGTGCCTCCTCCATATCCAAGCTTATGTTGGAAACACATATAAATAACATTTTAAATAATTAACATAAGAAAATATTTTTAACAATTAACACTTGAAAATTGAATATCATGATTTTTTAAACTAGGGCTATGTTGTTCTCCGTACTACCATTGATGCCCGATTGAAGGTTTGGATTTGGCAGACCTTGCAATGGAAATTTTCATATGGATATTGGAGCCTAAAAAGCCTTTGATTTCTATTGAAAATGAAATTTTTATTGATATTCTTCAGCTAACCATTAGTAATTTTATCTAAAATATATATAATTTTCTAAAATATTAACTAGCAATTTGAAAAAATGAATTTATAACCAATCCAACCATAGAGTGATTGTTTCTTAATTTTAGAATGGCAAATTTAATACTAAACAAAACATGATGTTTGATACTATAATATAAGCTTGGAGAGATTTTCAAAAAAATTGAGTATCAATATTAATATTAAAATTCATGATAATTTCAATTTTTTTAAATGTAAAAAATTTAAAACTAATAGAAGATATGTAAACAAATCTCCAAAAAATAAAATAAAGATAAAAATTGCATTTATAGATATGTAAAATGAAGTTTAAAAAATAATTATAGGCTTGGCTTTTAAGAATTAATTAAAAGTCTCTAGACTTCAAACAACATAGAAGTCTTGGAATTCGAAAATACTCAACCATCTAAAAGGTCACGTAAAGATTTCTTATATAATAGTTTTTATTATTTAGATACAACGTAACCATTGTGTATTTGTCCCATGATTGCAATAGTGCTAGTATGTGAGCCCAAGAATGCAAGCTTGTGAGCATTGAGCCTACAATACAGGTACCTATAATATAGATACCACATATTATAAAAGGTGTATATATCATAAATATCTGTAATATGGATATTTATAACATATATACCCTATAATCATAGACAGTTTCTGTAGTGTACACACCTATAACATAGGTATATAGTATTGTAGGCTCATGGGCTCACACTCCTATACTCACATAACAGCAACCCTCCTCACAATTGTGAGGACCTTAGAATATATGCACTGACAAAGTAGGTGGTTTTGAATCATGATGTGGTGACACAAATATGGGTGTTAAATCTAATTAAACTAATGGAATACCCGCAAGGACAATGGACAGATGGTGTGCGCACTATAATTTTTCCTTCTAAACGATTCAATAGTTTCACAGGAGAGTACTAATAAAAGGCACTCACAGTTCCATGGGGATTGATGGTTGGTTCCAATATGATCAGTTGACTTGCATTATTATTGTTTTTTTACAAGATCATCCACATAATTACACAAAAATGGCGCAAATGATAAATGAACTTCATTTAGGGCTTCTTGCACAGGCAATTTTTTTCCTTAGAGGAAGGTAGAACCAACATGATGAACCTCGATGAACAATGCCACCTCAGGCCATATTCTGTTGATACCAAATTTTAGTTTTTGGCACCATGTATACGATGGCACCAATGTTGGAAATGCCAAGTTGATTGAGGGCGTGTACAACTATCTGGATTTGGGAGCCTCTATTTAAATTTTTAAAAATTCTTTTGATAAATGAAGCAAGACTTTACTTTACAACAAAAGAGGCCTCTATTTCAATTTTAATTGTTCCACTAATGAAAGACATATGAAGATACCCCTGGAGCCTCCATTTCAATTTCTCATGGTAATACCAGTCAAGCAAAGACAAAATTGATTCATATTGATGGTTATTTGTAACATTAAATGGTTATTGCTAGCATCTCCAGGATGGTTCATAATCAACTTCAAATATTGTTGTGTAAGAAGCGTAGCAAGGACATTTACTGTGGAAGCACCCAAAAACGTCAAAATAAGGAATTCAGCATACTTGGAGGCACCATTTCAAAAAATTAATATTTTTGTGGTGTTAGTGAGAGAAAATCAAGAATTAAAAAAAATAGATTTTTTGGACTTGGCATGTATTTTCTATGAATTTTCAAAGTTGCACCACTTCACAAGGTCAAATCTTTATGAAAAAATTTCCAAAATTGTTGTAACTCTTTGTATTTGTTCTTCAGGGCAAGTTGGCTACATGCTTGAAACTTTTTAGATCATTTGGAATTGTACAACATATAGGAAAAAATTAGTAAGTAGAAAGAAGTAGAGAATGATTCAAATACTAAATTGTTAACCATTTATTTATGGAATTGAAAATTCCAATCCTGATGGTTGTACTGTTGTAATAAACAATCTAAACCTTATGTTTTTTTTTTGTTCAAAAATATAAAAAATTGAGTAAAATAAAGGACTTCAAAATATATTTTAGAATAGAGATTTCATAACTACTTGTAAACTACCCACAACTAAAACTCCTTATAACTTTCATTTCATTAATTAAATTGGAATGATTCAAAGTTTTTTTTATATATAGAAATCCAAAAAAATAATTTCAAATTTATATTTTTCAAAAAAGTAATTTTTAAAGAAGTTTTTTTTGTTGCTTAGTCTGCCCGCCAAGCAATAAAAACTACATAGCATTCAACAATTTTTGACAATGTAGTCAAAAGTTATGAAAATTGTTGAGCCTTAAAGATACTCTTTGGAAAAATATTATATTAAAATTTTAAAGAAAAAAATTAAAAAATTCCATTTGTTAGTAAGCTGCCCAAAATTGTTATGTTGCTAAAAATGCACTTTGGTCCTATAGGGGTTAAGAAGAAACAAGAAGCAAATATTAAAAGAAAATGAGAAGCAAGAGAAAATGGCAACAAGAAACAAGGAAAAAGAGGCAATTTAAGTAACAACGTGTTGCACTTTGAAGTGGTGGTTGCAAGAAAGTCGAAGCTAGGGTTTTAGAATCCTAATCATGAGACTTGTTGGAGTCATGTGATTAGCCAAATATGACTATTCTAGACAACTAAACTATTATAACAATCAAATTTGGTCCAAAGAGAATACCAATCAATCCTACAAGATGCCTGAAGGAGAGCTCTAAAGCCTTAAACACCTACAAATATGTAAAATAGAAGACATCCAAACAGATGCTATGTATCTGTCATAGTACCCATATCCATGCATAGAGTGTGTTGAAGCAAAATTGCTCACTAGAGACACTATCCAAAAGCATTTTGGAAGCAAAAAAAAGGATTATGCTTTCATAACGTCTATCTTGGTAAGAACATGCAAACAACTATTTTTTAATTATGATACAAGTACCGGCATGTCCACAGAGAGCCCCAATCTTCATATGAATAATTTTGTGACTTCTATAGGGCCTATAGAGACCCTCTATAAATGTAGCTTGTGTAACATCTCGTTGTAATCCTTTTAAAAAAAGTTATAATCTTTAATACGTGACACATGTAAATGAACCCAAATCTGAAAATGCATCATTTACATCCTTCGTAGCTAGAGCTTGACAATGAGCAATACAATGCGTTCCTACAAGAGAGGGTACCAATACTCAAAGTCGAACCACTACACCTTGATGCATTCCAATCATACAAGATGCACCATCAATGGCAATAGCCACTAGCTTCTTCAAATCCAACCCGATCCTGGTTAACAATTCTTTGATGGATTCAAATATAACCTCCCTTGTCCCTTGAGGAAGAGGCATGAATTCCAAAAATTGAACACATAGTGAATCAAACTCCCCTTCCATCAAGTAGCAAGGATACACAATTAGATGAGGTTCATCAGATTTCTCATGTTGCTTGATTGCCGAAAGTTAAATTGTTGGACATCCAATTCTATCCCATGTTCTAGCATCAATTCTACCAAGGCAAAATTTCTCACAACCTTCACACTTCATCACTCCAACAATTGGACCACTAGGAGGCTTAGACCAATACAACCAATGACAACCAATCTTCCACTTACTGTTGAATTTTCATAAAAATATCTTAGGTGTGTTTTGCAATATAGTCACTTGATTTGAATTTGGTGTCCCACAATCCAGATCAATCTCCTTCTCCATGTTGTTTGAATCTTCGTCTTCATTGTTGATCAACTTGGAGTTGGATCCACTGAAACAAAAGTTCAAATCTAGTTAGTTGACGAGCATACCGGGGTGAATGACCAGGACTTCTACATGAACTTGAGGCCATCAATCAAAAAGTTTAATTGTTGAAATATAACAATTCAATTAGCAAGTTGAACAACTATCCACATAATAATTAACAAGTTGAAGTGCTGAAGCATAACAATTCACAAAGTTGAGTTGTTTAATGCATAACAATTAACAAGTTCAAAAAAATTTGGCATAAAAGTTAACAATTAATAAGTTGAAGTGTTGAAGCATAGCAAATAACAAAGTTGAATTGATTTTTGCATAACAATTACCAAGTTGAATTGATTTTTGCAAAACAATTAACAAGTTGAAGTGATACTTACAAGCGAGGTGATGCTTGAAAGTTTGAATACTCCTAAACCTAAAACATCAAAGCGTCACCAAAACAAGAGCATTGACAACTACCAACTAGTGAAGTGGATAATATGGCAAGAGGAAGACAACCAACCCTAAACAAAAGCAACTATCTCAACAAAGGTAGCCAACCGCCAACCACTAAACCCTAAATATGTTTAGATTAGTGAATGAATGAATATTTTTGGATGAATATTTTTGATGGTCATTTTTTATCAAGCCCTTCAAGTGATGTCTTCATTTTTATTTAACATATCTTTTTGAAGGGGTATTTTCAAAGAGGTATTTTTTAAAGGGTCAAATAGTGTTTGATGGGCACTCAAGACTTCAACCTGGAACATTGATCTTGGCCTACCTCAAAAGGAAGAAAACGACTTTCATAGAAATGTAGTTGCATAATTTAATTGCTACAAAAATATAATTGGCAAATTTGACTAAGCAATCTTTGAACAAATTCCCTTTTGTCCCCCATGAAGAACGTATTTTGGCATTTTCAAAGGATGTATATTGTATGCCCATCAAGTAAAAGGCCAAAATATGACTATTAGTCATATTTACAGTCATATATTCTCCCAAGGTGTAGGCCTCCTAAAATGCAACTTATAACAATTGCTAATCATCCCCAATCATATTTCCCATAAATCACTCCATTTGTTGTAGTCTCTTCTTGTAAAAATTGTGTTTAGGGTTTGCTTTTTAGCTCAATTATAACAAAATTTTCAAAACAAAAAGCTCCATAGAATTAGCTTTAATTGTTAGAAAAATCTCATTATTGGAATTAGTCTGTTTTAATTCTAGCTTAGAACTATTAACAATTTATTATTTCCCTCCATCTCGTACCTACTTCCATTAATTAATAATCCTTTAAGAAAAATTACGTTATTTAATTATTTAATTTTTTTTAGGCTCTTAATCAAATTTTTAAATTATGATTTTTTTTTAATTTAAAATTTGTAGTGCAAAAAGTTTAGAACCAAGGGATTAAGGGATTGAGAACCAAGATGATTAGACAAACAACAAATGAACATATACACCTTTCAAGCACACATAATTGTGATTCTTTATTCATTTATTTTAATATAGATTCTTGTATTTGTTCTTTAACATTTGTATACTATGAATATCAAAGACTTTCTTTTGCAAATATTCTATAACTGAAAGGTACAAGTATATTTCACCTCAAAATGAATTTTCTTCAATTTAAAAAGTGACCCTTGAAAAATAACTTCACTAAATAAATAAGATAAAATCCTTTAAAAGAACATCATAATTGGAGCTTCAAATTTCAAACTTAATAATAAAATTCAAATAGAAATTAGAAATATTTAATTTTAAATTAATTTTGTAAGAATTTTTTGAAGAAACTTAAATTTTTTGCTTAAAGTTTTATTAATAAATATTATTTAGTGTAGTAGTCGATACAATCATACAGATAAAATCTATGGACCATGTTTTATGATATTTTGCTTGAAATTCTTCATTAAATTTTTTTTAAGTTGCATTTAAATTTTCATTTAATTTATAATATATCTTCACAATTTTGGAAATTTGAACTATTCCCTAGTTCTTAAAGTAATAAACGACCACCAAATATTTTCTAACAAAATTTTGGATATAGATAGAGTGGTGACCAACGATATTGTTTTGTAGTTAAAACTTTATATGAAAAAAATATCATTGATTTAGCATTTATAACTTTCATCTAGTTTCAATTACTAAAAAAATAAAATTCTATCTAACAATGTATCTCTAGTTCAAAAAAAAATTTAAGTAGACTTAAATATAGTTCCTGTGTTTTGATTCTAGAGATACATATTAAGTATAATCTCAATCAAATGCTATACCTAAAATTTTAGGCTTGGCATGAAGGCAAAGCCACACAAGGCTTAAAAACTAACTAACAATCTATTTGAGTAAAACAAACAATTATATATAATTATCTATGTTTTATCTATTCTTTTTTATCTACTAAGGCCGTTTATTGACCAATTTTTTAAAATTTTAGGCATGTTGTGATAACTTTGGATGTTGTGACAATTTTTTTGATTATTTATTTATTTATTCGTTTGTTGATATTTCTAATATAAACCCTAACCACCATTTTCTTCATGAGTTTTGTTTGTATGATTTTGAAAGTGTTGTAGAAGTTATTTTAAGTTCATTTAGAGGCGGGAAGCAAACCATAGAAGTCTTGGCAACTAAGATATTTTGCCATTATCTTAAAAAACTAAAAAATAAGATTATAGATTATAGGTGTGTATAAAGGTAGAATCTTAAAATAATTTAATTGTTATATATGATTGAAAATTATGAAGAGTTCTATTTTGCAAGCAATTCATTGAAGCATTTTCTTTCAGAACTAACAATTGAAGTGTTTTTTTTAACTCAATTTTGCATAGTCTTAGCAAAAATTAATAAGGTACAAATTGCATATTAAAACATTATTGATATTGAATTTGATATTTTTAAGTTTTTAATTACATATTAGCAATTTAGTACACAAACTTCTACTTTAGAAAATAAAACCATGGATAAATGTAGAGTATTTATTTATTTATTTTTCATGTATTTCTTCAATATAGTATTTATTTCCTAATGAACAATATACAAAATAATTGTGAATTTTTTGAAGTTATGTAATATTTTAACTCTTAACTAGATTAAAAAAATTCTTGATTTTGAAATTCAAGCAACATGACTTTGAAATTGGTGATTTCTTTTGTCCTAAATTTTTTGAGGTTATACTTAATACGTTAAATGGAAAAATATTAACTTTGATTAACAAACAATATGATGAAGACAAAGAGTTTAGCATTGTCATGTGATAAGTTAGTTTAGTACAGTTTTTGAATTGAAACAAAACAATTCAAGAACTTAAAATAGACTGAAATTTGAAATTTATTTTCAACTCTTTCTAGCTAATTTTACAAATGCTAGTCACACATATCTTTGGAATGTCAGTTATTTTTTTTGAATAGGGTCTTTATTTGCAAAGTATAAAACCACTAGATTCTCTTATTGAAACAAGGAAAAAGAACCAAAATAACTCAAAATCATTATTTAGAGTCATAAAGTATGATTTAAGGACATTTACTGTGAAAGCACCCAAAAACGTCAAAATAAGGAATTCAGCATACTTGGAGGCACCATTTAAATATTTTTATGGTGTTAGCGAGAGAAAATCATGAATCTAAAAATAAATAAAAATTCGGACTTGGCATGTATTTTCTATGAATTTTCAAAGTTGCAATCCCCTAGACCACTAAAACCATCCTGTAGGTGGACCTAAATCTGAATTTTGAGAAATTCAGCACTTATCCAATCACAGGGAAGAGAGGAGAAAACTTTATGACACATGTCAAAGACCATTCCATGGAAGTCTAGGGACGGTTTAATATCCATTTAGGAATAAAGATTAGATACAGAGACGCTATTGGGTGTTTCTACCTTACTCAGTGGAAAAACATGTAAATTTTAGGCTGGAAAATTAGCCAAGGGGCAATCTATTAAGTGGGAATATTGAGCAAAAATTTAGATTTGGATTGCCAGAGATACTTCCAACCACTAGAGAGAACAATTTACAGTATCATGATGCCACAAGTCCTATGTGTCACTTTATAGTATTTCCTCAATATTCCACTTCGTCCTACATGTTGACTACTTGAAGTGTTTCTTCCATATTCCACAATAATCTTCATCCATCTAAGCCTCAATTGATCCAAGGAAATACTAAAAATGAAAGAATAACAAGGACAAGCATCATGAAGGATTTTCAAGGAACAAACTATTTTGGGTATCAAAGAAGTATTAGAATTAAAGTACTAAAGTTATTGATACTACCCTAAAACTTTAATTAAAATATTGAATTTGTTGATACTCCCCAAGGTTGCTAGCATGTAAACCTAAGATCTTGAGCCCATGAGCCTAGGAGCCTAGGCTCCTACATGATAGGTACCTTCAATGGTTATAAAATATTTATATTATAGGTGTTTATGTTATAGATACTTATATTATAAGCACCTTCCATGGCTATAGAATATTTATATTATAAACACCTTCCATGCTATAGGATATTTATATTATAGATGTCTATATTACAAGTACTTGTGTTATAAGCACCTTTCCTAGCTATAGGATATTTATGTTATATGTACGTATGTTATAGGCACCTTCAATAGTTGTAAAGTACTTACTCGTACCTAGGCTCAAGGCTTGTTGGCTTGCATTTCTAGACTCACATGTTTGCTTCGTTGGATACCACCCTCAGTGTTCAAATTAAATATTGAAGTTCTTAGGGGGTACACAACATAAAATGTTCATTGATAGTGTGCATTCAAATCCCTATTACATGGGGGCTATGTAGGTAAACTTTTTGAATTTCTATAGGGCTATATTTACCTAAATTCTTTAATTCACCTTATTTCAAATACCCTATATTTCATTTGAAATTTTTTCTTGGGCTATTTTTTGTATATCCTAAATTCATTATTATAAGTATAAAAAATTGGCAATTTTTTTCAAACACTTTCTCAAACTGTGGGGTCATAATGAAATTCATGACATTAAACTGCACATCCAAACAACAATACTTGCAAATAAGAGAGAAATTATTCACCACTAAGGTAGGCCCCCTCCAAATGGCTATATTACAAGTACCTATGTTATAAGCACCTTTCCTAGCTATAGGGTATTTATGTTATATGTACGTATATTATAATTACCTTCAATAGTTGTAGAGTACTTACTTATACCTGGGCTCAAGGCTTGTTGGCTTGCATTTCTAGGCTCACATATTAGTTTTGTTGGATACCACCCTCAGTGTTCAATTTAAATATTGAAGTTCTCGAGGGATACACTACATAGGATGCTCATCGATAGCATGCATTCAAGCCCCTATTACATGGGGACTATGTATGTAAATTTTTGAATTTCTATAGGGCTATATTTACCTAAATTTTTGAATTTACTTTATTTCATATATCCTATATTTCATTTGAAATTTTTTCTTGGACTATTTTTGTATATCCTAAATTCATTATTATAAGTATAAAAAATTGGCAATTTTTTTTCAAACACTTTCTCAAACTGTGGGGTCATAATGAAATTAATGACATCAAATTGCACATCCAAACAATGACAATGACAATGACAATGAGCAATGAACTGAAAAGAGTGAACCATGAGGTTGTGCATTAATTAACAGCCCCCCTCCCTACTAAAAAACAAGAGCCGTTGATTTTTTAGAAAAAAAAATTACAAAACCTCCCTCCCAACTGTTGATCTCCAAAAACACTCCAGAGATACAGAGATGGATATCTATACGTATTGGGATACACTTCAAGATACGGATACTGGAATACTTACTAAGATATACATTGGGATACAAATACTGAGATATATACTGGAATACATATATATACACGTACTGGATACATTTTTTGTTTAAACACATTGTCCCATATGCATTGGAAGCGAAACTGTGGTAAGAGAAGTACAAACAGGGGGAGGGGAGGGGGGTACAATTAAAAAAAATTAATTTAACTTTTGAACTGATTTGGGGGGGGGATAGTCTGAAAAAAAATAATTTAAATTATGTTTCTGAACTGATGGGGGGGAATTAATTAAATAAATATTGAGCTCATACAATGACAATGAGCTCAAAAGAGACACTTGTGTCTTATACAATTGTAAACAACGTGAGCAAACACACAAAACTTTGAAACCTATAGCCCATTCACTTACGAATAACTTCCAAAGTAAAACATTTCAAACACAAAAGAGTCCAAAGCAGAAACACTGAAACAAATGAGACATACATAAACTTGAGAACCTTACACAAAGTGCTCGTGTCAAAATTCAAACCTGCATTCAGTGTCAAAATGCATTGTGTAGAAATAAAAGCACGTATTACCAAACATAACACAAAACATTTACAATGTTTACAAAAATGAAGGATGCATTATCACAGGGTCTGGATTTCGAAAGGTCCAAAAACAAAAACAAAAAACTTGATGTCTTCAAATATAAAATACACAAAGGCACTGCCATCATCATGCACCTGCACATTCTAGACCAGAAACCAAAATGAATTAACTCAACCCCCAAAAATGGAACTGCGGAAGTACTCACAGAGTGGACTAAGTTTTTGATTGACTGTGTTACCTCAAACTCTGGAATGGTTCTTGTTTCCATTTGCTCGTTTTCTCTTCATTTGTCCAGCCTCCTGGCTTGGCTGTCTTGTATTGTGGTGTTTATTTTTAATGCAGTGGGATTTTCCCATTTGTTCAAAAAAAAAAAAAAACACCCTCTGGAATGGTGCTGTTTGTAAAGTAATCCAACATGCGGCACCTACGCTGTCCAGAGACCAAACCAAATGACTTACAACATCGAACAAAAAAAATGGAATTTGAAAACTAATCATTCACTTTGCAATTTGTAGTTTAGGATGAGTATGGGGTCACCCAAATGTTGGAAGAGTGTGCTTGCCCGTCTCCATGAATGACCATCACCTCTACCTGCCATCCACCACTAATACAAGCTCGCAGTTGGTGAAGTTCCGCTACACCAAGATTGTCAAGTGCCTTCGACCACAGATTTAGGAGGAGCGACATATCGAATTTCCACAACTTTCTAAAGATTGTCATGTTGCCATCAAACAGCTGCAGCATGTGATTGGCCGTCTGGGTTGTTGAGAATTTTTTAGCACCGTTTGCAGCAACAACCTCCACGTTATGCAAAGCTAGTTGCAACGCTGGTACCTGCACTGTGAGCCCTATGCATGCCTGGAGTGACCTTGACAAAAACAATTGCACCTAAGGGAATATGCTCTTAAAGCAACCATTTAAGGGCTCGTCCACCTTGGATCGTTTTCCAGAGAAAGAAAAATAGATGTGTTACCTAACACAAGTGGTTTTGTATTTTTTCAAGCATTTTTGAATTACTTAAAAAATTTCAAAGATTCGAGGCATAGGCACCTATTTGTGAACATGGGTCTTCCAAAATCTGTTCACTTACAGCTTGTAAAGAGATGTGCAGAAATCAAAGACAATGATTGGCTCTTGCAATAGAAAAATAATTTTTCCTCGATGCATTCAATTGCAAAACTAGTCCATTTAAGGATCACCCCCATCTCCATTCTCCACCTAAAAATAGGAGCAATTTGAAGAAAATGGGCGCTTTTAGAGCACACTACCTTAAATCCTAGAAATATTTTCAAACCACCTAAATCCTAACCCGTCCACACAAGGATCAAGCTAAATAGAGCAGAACCTCTTTGAGCATTCTCTGATTTGGAAAAATCCTACTATTGCACCAAACTGTAACACAACCCCCATATCCTACAACCTCCACAATCCAACAACCTCACAACTCAGCTAAACCCTAAACTAGAATGTGCAACGGCTACACACCACATTCAAACACCTACATGTGACTATCTAGGGTGACTTGCTTGTCACCCCAGGTTTTCAATACATGGTTCTCTCCCCCACTCCCCAAAAATCAGGAGCCGTTGGATGGGGGGGAGGGAATTTCCACCACTCTTCAACAAAAAATCATGAGCTCTTGAATTTGGATACGAGCACATGTATGAATACAGATATGTATACGGACGATAGATTATGTATATGACAAAATATAGATTTATCCCATAATGTTTGCATCTCCCCACCCCCCCTTGAAATTTACAAGTAGGGAGGGGTAGGGGTAGGGTGAGTGGGTTGAAAAAAATAATTAATTTTAAAAATTTTCATTTTTCATTCCCCCCCCCCCTCCCAAAAAAATTTAATTTTTTGGAGGAGGGAGAGTAGGTGAATTAAAAACTAAAAATTTTAAAATTAAGTTTTTTTGTCATGGTGCATAGTTGTCACTATGCACCATGAAGAGGCAGTAACTTCTTGCCTATAATTGTCTTCCTCAAAAAATACAGCACCTTGGTGAAAACATTCAATTGCAATAATGACAAGTTTGATACAAAAAATCCAAATCCCAAGCTGAGCGGAAGGAAAGGTCCTAATTTTCATATTGTAGAGGTCAAAAATCGGAAAGCTATAGACTAGTCAGAAAACTGCATAGTCAAAAATCCATGAAAAATCTTAAATCCGCGTACACATAAACTAAATCACACTTGGATCATAAATTGTGCTTGGGATCCTTTTTTTGGCAATGCTATTGTAGAAAAAAATTAACAAAAATTTGTGTATTTATTCCTATCCTTCATTCTTTATAAATCTATTTTTCCATTCTAGAGATGCTATTTTACTTCTAAATCTTTTCTAAATTTTAGGACTAAGGTAATTATAATATCTTTTTATTTGATCGCAAGTAAAGGTAAAAAAAATGGGAGTGTGCCCCCCGGGTTGAAGTTGCTAATATCATCCTCAAACTTTGGGTACTCTCACTTCCTCTAAATGTTGTTGTTGGATCTTTTGTGGCCTTGTTTTGTCCATTTGCCACATTGGATGTGACATTCCATATGGAGTACTAGATGACCTTTTGAAGGATTTACTTCACTTATACTTGCAACTCATTATATTAGACTTTGAAAGCATGTATCAACCAACAGCCAATGTTGAGCTCTATATTTGTCAATATGTAAACCCTAAAGGTATGGTCCCTATGGATGCAAAATAGATCCTTTTAATTCTCATTTAGATTTATTTTTTTGAATCCAAATTCCATTCCAAAAATTTATTACCTTTATTTTGAAAATTAATTAAATCCAAAATGATTTATCCAAAATGACTATTAGTTTCCTTAAGTTGTACTTTTCAAGCTCCCTCAATTGAAAAGATACTTCTTTGTAGATGCAGAATCCATGGTTGCAAAATTGACCCTTTTAACTTTCATATTTTTTTTTTAAGAATTTGAAATTCTTCCCATCTTGATTTCGGAAATTAATAGGACCTCAAAGGTTTAGTCCATTGGTTCTTTCAAGAAAAAAGTTTTTAACTCCAATAGGCATGAAGGCTAGACATAAAGGCTTCAATATTAATTGTGTAACTTCCTTTTTTTGGTAATTTTTGTTATGGCTTCATGCCATCATTTTCATTACAGTTCATTCCACCATTTTCTTGGTCATAACTTAAAATGGATTCTATGGTTGCAAAATAGATTCTATATTTGACAACACAAAAATTCCATTGATTAACTCAAAAATCTTTCAACTCTGATATTTTATTTTATTTTATTCCAAAAAATTTCAGCCTGTGGTTTCACAAATTAATTGAACTATAAATGTTCTAATTGGTTCCCTAAATTGGAATGACACTATGGGCTTCAATTTAAAAGTTGTGACTTTAAAATTCCATTATTTTGTCCTCATTTCATTCCACTATTTCCGTCTTTGCTTCAATTCAATATTTTAGTTGTGGTGCTTCAAAGGCCCTCCATGGTTGCAAAGTGGACCCTATATATATATCAATACTGAATGTCTGAATCCAAAAGGTTACCCCAAAATTGGCTACACTAGCTTTGACCTAAAGGCCTAAAACCTAAAGGTGACACCAGAATCTTAAAAATTACAATTTTGTGAGTTTATATAAATATTTCTAACTTTTTAAAGTCAATTGACTCCATGATGTTTCCAATTTTTTTCTACATTCATGTACGCTAGCCATACATTTTGCACTACTTGTATTGGTATATTTTGAAGGTCTAGTTAGGATGCAAGGTTGGAAATGGATGCTTTTATATTAGTACAAAGAGCATTCACCTTTTACTTGTATTGCTTTGAAACAATTAGTTTAATTTTTACTATCAAATTTCACTTTGTTGCAAACTAACAATTCTTAAATGTTACATTGAAATAGTGTCTTGAATCTATCATGTTCTTTGAATTTTGAAGTGGTTGTGGACACTCCAAGCATGGTTGTGAAGAATAAGCTAGCCGAATCAACAAAGAGGGATATATTAGCCTATTGTTGTTGTCAATGACCTAACCTCATAATAAAGATCTATTGTCATCACTCTAACATTATTCTTCTTAACGCAATGTTCCATAGCCAAAAAAATTGGCATGCATTGAAATTATTTTTATACCCTTAATCCCTAATGTCCCATTGTCCTTATGGGTGACAAAATAGATTTTGTGTAGATTCCTCCAAGCACAGTTTTTGGCACAATTTTTTGAAACATTTTTGAAGATAGAAATATACATTAGCTTATTGTGATTATATTTTTTATTTCAATTAGTGCCTAGGAGAAAAAGTTATACTACAATAAGTCCAAATTTCAATTAAGCGGGCAAAACAAGAAATCCAAAAAATAAAAATTTTAATTAAAAAAATTATGTTTTTCATATATTATATTTTTATTTATGTGAAAATATTTTATTTATTTCATATTCATTTGAAATATGAAAGTTATGGTGCACCTTGTTTGGCAGGCAATCAGAGCATTTTACTACAATAAAACAAGTGTTTTTATGACTACAATATATAATTGCAATGAAATGAAAAATCTTAAAATATGATTTATGCAAGAATCATTATAGATGACATGCAATATGATTGGGTCCAATTGTTACCGACTAGGGGTTTCAGACATTTGTTATATTTATAAATACGGTGGTTGAGGAGTATAATAGACCATATTTTGCTAGTGTGATGTATACATTGATTGGTCTTGGAGGCTAGACTTTTTTTTACCTATTTGGACAAAGGAAAAAAAATCTAACATGTAACATATAACATGTGGAATGTCTTTATAAGCTGATGTGGCATGTAACTTTTTGTAGTTATATTCTTTGCTGATGTAAAATATAAATCTTACAAATCATATTTTTGTTTGATGTCATCATGTCATCATGTGAATGTCATTGGTAATTTTATGATTAAATTTCAATCATGTTTTTGAAAGTATAAAGTCACATTTTGGCATAACTATGAGCATTATGTGGCTACAATTAATTATGTTTTGGCCAAGATATGTTGTGAAATATGACTCAAGCAAGTGATATTTCAGATTACTAAGAGTCACATTTCTTAAATTTGTGTGCATGTGATTAAGGTGATTGAGGTCTACATTAGCTTCAATAAGAAACTACAATCACATTTTGCATATATTCTAAATGGACATGACGCATTGAATTCTTACAACAATATGATTTAGCACTTGAACAAAATATTCCATGTAGTTAAAAAAAAATACATGTGATTCTAGAGATGTACAAAAGATAGTCATATTGGTGAGGGAAAATACAAAAAATAATGTGACTCTCTTCAATGACATTGATTAGTCACTAATATAAAACATATTACAATGAATCACTCTAGAAATGTATATTCATACATGCCTATAGGACTTATACTCTTTACAATAATGTGAATATTTTGACACTATTGTGTTGTAAGTGACCTCCAACAACTTCGTTCAAGCTTATGGTGCTTGCATATGTAATCAAAGAAATAAGTTTTAATGAACAAAAAATAAAGCTCAACCTTAAAAAGTTTATTGTAACACAAAATATGTAGTAAAAGTTTAAAATAAGAAAAGTCAAAACAAATATATCTCCATAAATCACAAAAATACAAGAAAAAACAATAACAATGGCAATGGAGGGAACTAGAGGCAAAAGGTAACAAGTGCAAAGAGGTAACAACAAGCAAAAGCTAAATTGCAACAAGAAGCAACAAGAAGCAAGAGTTAAGATGAAAAAAAAGCAATAAATTAACAAGGAGCAAGGACTAAGAGACAAAAAAGGAACAAGAACTAAAAAGCAACAAGAAGCAAAAATTAAAAAGTAACAAGGAGTAAGAATTAACCCTAAATTTTTTTGACTATGTTTTCACTAAAACACTCCAAAATTGCCATTTCAAATACAAGTACCAAATTTTAGAGAAAAAACATTTTTGGACAAATGTAATTAGAGGATCTTGTAGTACGCTGACCATTTGAGAAGATGTGGAAAAAATTTCAGAAAATTCCACTGTGTAGATTGCAAGTTATTAGTGTTTGAAGTGATAAAAATCCTTTTTTTGCCCCTGCGAAAAACTGGGCAGCAGCACTTCACAAGGTCAAATCTTTATGAAAAATTTCCAAAATTGTTGTAACTCTTTTGGATTTGTTCTTCAAGGCAAGTTGTCTACATGCTTGAAATTTTTTAGGTCATTTGAAATTGTACAACATATAGGAAAAAAATAGTAAGTAGAAAGAAGTAGAGAATGATTCAAAATACTAAATTGTTAACCATTTATTTATGGAATTGAAAAATGACAATTCCAATGGCTGTAATTTTGTAATAAACAATGTAAACTTATGTTTTTATTTTTTTTCAAAAATATTAAAATTGAGTAAAATTAAGGACTTCAAAGTTTATTTTAGAATAGAGACTTCATAACTACTTGTAAACTACCCACAACTAAAACTCCTTATAACTTTCATTTCATTAGTCATATTGGAATGATTCAAATTTTTCCATGCATATAGAAATCCAAAAAAGTTGATTAGATATGCAAAAAAACAAACAATTTTTAAAGTTTTTTTTCTCTTTGCAATAGAAATGGTAGTTTTGTAGGGGGGGACCCGGGAGGGGGGGTATGGAAAAAAGGCCTCGGTCCTTTAGGAGTTAAGGTAACTACACCTTTCTAAAATCACCCCATACAATTCCTTGCCTCAGAATCTGAAATGTATTGCCTCTATTCGTGAAAGCCTAAGATTGCTTCTAGATACAATTATAATTAATTTTTCAACTCTTTAAACATTCATACTTTACTCACACGGTCTCCCAAAAATGCAGAAGAAGAGAATCTAAAATACTCTGCCTTGACTTCCACCAAGATCCAACAAAAAATGAAACAATTCAATAATAGAAACCATTCTCAAACCCTTAGAAGATTTTGGGTGCTGTTATTTCCTTACAAGGAATTTTGCGGTCACTTCCATCCGTGGGAGGACCGGACGACCGAGGGGGTCGGTTCACCCCGGCTCTGTGGCGACGTTGTTACCAGCAGTCCCCTGTCCTGTAGAAAGGTCCGGTGGAGTTACCACTAGAGTTAAAGGGGAGGTTGCCAGACGACAAGTCGGCTTGGCGCGGCAGGCCGTGCGCGAGGGGGCTGCGCAGCATCTGGCGAGCGGTTCGCCTCGGGAGGGACCCGCCCCATTGGCGACACTACAGTACACGGCCACGGCCACAGAACGAGAGAGAACGTGCCTGCGCAAGTCTCACTAGCATTCGCACTACCTGCCTGCGACTGTAGCTTGCACACCCGAGACAGCCGATCCGAAAGAAGAAAACTCAAAGGTCGTCTCTCCTTTTGTCTCTCTTGCCTCGTCTGGGTCCTCGTCAAGTTCAGTCCTTGGAGGGCAGTCCCGTACGCCCGTTGCTCCAGCCTCGGAAGATTGATGTCAAGGGTTCTGCTAGTCCTGCTCGTTCTGCTCTTGAGCTTCGTTTGACAATCGGATTCCACGGGCGGAAGGTTCTGGTCCGACTGCGACTGAGGAGGAAAGCATGAAGAGAGGTTCTGATGCGGCGATTTTCCAGGCAATGCATGGTCTGTCCACGTTGATACAGTTTCTCACCACTGCGCCGGGAGTGGAAGCACCCGCAGCAGGAGCGCGGAGGGGGCACCAGGTTCAGTGCGATTTCCGGATGGTGTAGTCGTTTCTGGATCTCTTTGCGAGAACGAACGCAAGGCGGTGGGGAGAGATAGACAGACGTCGGGTGAGTGGGGGATCTCTGAAAAGTAGCAGTCAGTCGCCGCAATGGGGAGGGTGAAGCTCGAGATTAAGAAGATTGAGAATCCGACGAACAGGCAGGTGACGTACTCCAAGAGACGCAATGGGCTTATCAAAAAGGCGTATGAGTTGTCAGTGCTGTGCGATATCGACGTGGCGCTCATCATGTTCTCGCCTTCGGGGAAGCTCACTCAATACAGTAATTGCAGGTACATCGATCTTCTTCAGGGGGACTTGGACTAGTGACCTAAAGCTTGCTCAGGCGCATGGCGTAAACCGCAATCTAGAGAGAGGTGGCGGGAAGTTTAGTCTAGATATTGGGACTATGGTACCCGAGAATTTCTGAGTGAGGGATCACATTCACAGTGCACTCCGAGTCTAGATGTTTGTGCACAACACGATTGCCTTGAAACATGTTGCTAGCTTCGTAAACAGTTCTGATCTCGAGTGTCAAGCTTACAACCTAGGATATATTGATGGTATTGTAACGGTGTCAACTTACTCCGGTATCCATGTCCCGTTCCGAAACTTGCAATGTTGTAACTGAAACGCTTAATTCTCGGGTTGCCGATATGATCTGATGCTTTCTTCGTGGAATTAAAACTGGGTGCTCCATGCAGTATTGAAGACGTGATCTCTCGGTTTGCGAACTTGCCAATGCATGAGCGAAACAAAAGGTTAGTGTTGGACTTGTTTCGTTTCCTGACCTCGAGGATTGGAGGTTGGACTTTATCAGACCTGTTCATGAAAGTTCGATTTTCAGGCTCTCAGTATGGGTGTTTTAATTTCCTTTTCTGTTGTGGGGACAGTTTTGAGGATATGCTTACACGCTTCGCCAATTTCCATATGATCCATGATCGCAGCAAGTACGCTAGGTACTGTATATCCTTCTTTCCTCCACTAATTCGTCTCATTTATTCGTTAAGCTTAATGTGCACATTTTTTGGATTTAGTTGTGTCAGTCGAGGTAGCATGACTGATCTGTTTGCGATGTGTGTGTGCATTCGCGGTGGACGTCATCTCAGAACAAATCAAAATCTGGAGGTCAGCCTCATTCAACGTTGACTGTCATTTGTAAATTTATTTTATTAAGCCTGCGATGTGATACGTTTCATCCGTTACAGTGATACGATGATAATGGGAAACTTATGAAGCTGAAATTGGGTTTTAGAGTACTCGTAGGGTTTTAGAGTAGGCGCTACCAAGGGTTTTGGAATGACAGGACTCTGTCTGGGTGGTGGTGTGAACACAGTATTTACACAAGTCACTGAAGAAGTTGAATGGGGAGAGGGATCTTGCATCGAATCATCAACTCCTTTCGGGAAACAAGAGTTATGAAGTTGGGGTATGTTATAGAACTCTTTGTATTCTGACTGATCTTGGAAGATGATCTCGTATTATATCGAGGATTAGTCGAAGCCGTTTAACCGATTTTAAGTATGGGTCATTGGAATTTAGTCTCTGGATGCTAATGCCTCTCAGCGCAGACAGGCAATCATGAATCGGCAGGTGGCATGGAAGATTATATATTAACGTAACAAGGTGTACTTTCTTGAATGTTTGATCAGCTACTACAAGAGGAACTGAAAAAATCTCAACAAGAGAAAGAGTTAGTACAGCAGAGAGCACGATTATATTTGGCGGATGAGCAACTGCTACAGAGCATTGCTTCCGTCCAGCAACTTGCCAATATGGAATCCGAGTTGGAGCAGGCACTCGAACGAGTGCGTGCAAGGAAGGTAAATGTACTGACCTCGGCTTTCAAACCCCTGCACAATTTTTTCCATTTTGTCCGTGTCTCCGTGACAGTATTAGTTTATTTACTCCTGGCCCAGATGATTTAGAGGCTGATCATTCGGTGGGATTTTCGTACAGACGTATGTGAGCAGTGCGTATCAGGCTCACAGCGTTATGCAGAGACAGGTGCAACCTCTTGACAACCTTGCTCAATTTACATAATCTTAAAATGATTTCCTGGTATCACGTTAAAGCATATCTGGAGGCAACCCCATTTTTCTAGTTGCACTAACTTGAGATTGAATCTGTTTCTTCCGCAGCAACATGAATTTCTGGGCAACAGTTATCAACAGGTATACTTTGATTTGTGATACATTCTACTTGCTGTTAGTCGGTCCAAAGTGATCGTCTTGTTCCTACTGAGCACGTTGATCAAATTCACGAGATTTTAAAATTTAGGTCTACTCAACAGATATAGTGATATAATTTTTCACCGCATACAGATGATGGCATTACGCCAACAGCAGCACCAACATCAACATCAACAACAACAACAACAGCAACAACAGCAGCAACAGCAGCAACAGGGGAGTATTACTGCCTCTCAACCTCAATTCTTGCAGTGGAATATGCCTGAGCGGGCCGAAGCAACTCTTCAGGACTTTATGGAACAACAAACGAATCCTAGTCAGGCAATCGTGCCTGTTCAGATGCCAAGGTACTTTATCTTGTTCTCGATTATTAATTTAAACTTGCCTGATTTGAGGCTTTGAATTACAAAATTTCAAAGAGTACAGAAACTTGAACACGGTCGATAAATTTGCTAATGCTCCGCAGGGAAGTGGCAAGCAACAATGATGCAAGTCCAACGAGTTTCTTTGAACGAGCAGCATCGCATTCCAGCCTACATAGCCTGGGACAGATCGGTCAATTACAACGAGGATTATCAATACACGACATGACTTTGGAACAACCTGGTGGTCAGTATGACGACTCACAAAAGAAAGCCAAGCTGGAGGTGAACATGGGCTTTGCATCGTCCAGTAGTAATGGACCTGCTGCTGGTGTTGCTGCCGAAGAAGAAACCGCGGAAACCTTCACCACACAATCTGAACAAGCTCACGGGAGCACCAGTGCTTCCCATTGGCATCAGTCTCATCATGCACAGGCTTACGCCAGCTCTCAATATCCAAATGGCTTCTTCCATCAGGTACTGTGACTCGTGCACGGTTCTTGGCCTTCTGGCCCACTTCTTAGGAACCCTAAAACCTACAGATCACTTCTAACTTCCTATTCGATAAAACGGTAGATTTCAGTGGCGGCTACTGAAACCTCAACTTCATTCTACTAGATTTTCGAGTACTAGGCACTTGAATTTCCTAGTTTTCAGAGCTTCGAACCCCACAATTTTGGCACTCTGAAACACGACAAGTTAACGAATATGCCCATTTGTTAGTGAAAACTGCGTTGATTTCACCTTAAAATGAGGGGTTTGGGTTGCACTGAGGGCTCTGTCAGATCTCAAACTAGTATTTTTGGCAGAGTGCAGATGCGTGGAAATGATTCCCACCGATGAATTCGGTCCAATGGTTGCCGTGAGTCACTCTCCGAAAGGGGCTACTTGGCTGGAACCTATGCTAGCTAGCTTTTGCTGTTTGGTGATTACCGGTATTATATGAGAAATCATAGGTCTCCACACGAACGAGTGATCGTTGTAGACAGTGTAACTGTTGGCATGCACGCAGCACTGGTAGAAATTCTGTTTCATTACAGTGGACCGTACCGTGTTCAATTAGCCTAGCTCGGTCCATCGTAGGTAACGATTTGCTCTTGAAATTTAGTTAGTTCAGGGAGATTTCACATTCTCACCGAGAGTGTAGAGCAGAATTTCAATGAATTGGGCTGGTGCCATGTATACGTTGTTTGTAACAGTGCAACCAGTAGGAGGGTTTTTTTCGGTCAATTGAAGGCCCCATGTTTACATCAGAATGTTTGGCTCAGAGTTGACGCTGCCATTTTTGCACATGATACTAGGATGCATTTCGATGCCTTCAGTCGGAAGTAGCTTGTATCCGTCGGCTCGTGAATGAAAATTCTCTTTCTGTAAAGGTCGCCTCTTTCGACATGTGCACTTGGTTACCGTCCATTACGACTCCCCCAAATGGCGTAACTGTTTGTTCATTTTGGCTTGTAGCGTTTTTGGTTCGTTGTTGGGAATGATATCGCAACCTCTGACAGCAGCAGCTTTTGAGTCAAAAGAATCCATATTAAACAGCACGGCGCAGACAACTCATTTAATGCAGAAATTGAAAAGAAAAAACACACATGGCCAACTCATTCCAATACTAATGACGGGGCCTACCTCTTAGTATTGGAATGAGTTGGATCGAACGTGGAGAATGCCTTGGAATTCAGGTCTACGGCTTTCTTTCAGGTCATGTCCGACTGAGGCGCTGCTAATTTAAAACAAAGTTTTGAGCTTGGTGAGTGGAAATTTCTTGTACCTGATACTTATAAATTATAATTTTGAACTTCTCAAACACAAAAACGGGGTCAAAAGGTTCAACAATAGAGAATTCAGTCCGCTCCTTGGAAGTTGGAACATCGTAAGCTAACGCTTTTTCCTTGGCTTCAATATGGCACGAGCACACTCAGGAAAGTTGAGAACGAATTTATACGAGTTGAGGACTCTCTTATCCGTGAAAGGACAGGCATATGACCTCTTTTTCAAACTTTCACTCTATTGCTCCCATTTTGTAACTATATGTAATTGAAATTTTTTATAATCATTTTACAAAGATATAATTCACATGGTTTCCATAAGTTATAAAAGTTTCAATCCTTTTTTATGAAAAAAAAAACACCCCGCATATCGGCATATTAGATACAAAAATTAATAAATAAATAAATAGATGTATTTTAAGTGTTAAACATTGTGATACAAATAAACTTAAAATATCATTCTAAAATTAGAAAATCTCAATTCCTTGGTAATAGATTGGAAATTCAAATTGCAATTAAATATTGAATTTTAGGAATTTTTCAAAAATTCAAGTTGGAATAGAAATTAGACTTTATAAGATTCATTTCATTTAGTGGATTCAACTTCAAAATAGATCGCTTTTTTGACTAAAAATTAGATGAAGAAAAAGGACTAGATGTTGCCAAAACATGTCCTAGTGTTGTGTGGAACTGTGGATTTGCCACCTTCTTATGGAGAAAAGTCAAAAAATATCACTGAGAGGGAAAATCTAATACTCTATATTGAAAATAAGTTGAAGCAACTCATTCCAAAGATATGGATGATGTACAATTTTTTTCATCCTTGAAGCTTCCATAAAATCTTCCAAAGGACATAAAAAAAAGGTCCTCTCAAACATCTCACGGTTAATCCTCAAAGGTTGAGCCTATGACTACATTTCAAACTTCAAAATCCTTCTTTCTATTTGCAACTAATTTCAACTGTATATGACTACAAAACAACTAAAAAAACAAAACTAAAAACAACTAATAAAAAAAATATATATATTAAGAATTGTAATCGCATGTTTTTTATAAGTCATAAAAAATTTAGTGTTTCTTATGAAAATTTCAAATTATTGTAAATTTTTTAATTAAATTTCTAAAAAATCTTATCAAATACAAAACATACTAATCTTATGCAAAATATCTAAAATATTTTCCATAGGCATAGATTATAGTGTAGAATGTTGTGGTACAAATCAATTTTTTGTATCATTCTAAAATTAGAAAATGAATGCTCTGTAGTGAAGGCCTAAAGTCCAAATTGTGTTTCAAATATTGAATCTTAAGAATTTCTTATATTTTTGAATTGAAGTAAAAGTTATACTTGATTAGCTTATGGACTATCTTCATTTTGTTGGTTGGTTACAATTTCAAAAAGGATAATTTTTATTAGAATTAGAATTCAAATCAAGTTAAAACTTAAAAGTGTATAAACTACATAGTGATTAATGGATTTATCATTTTTTTAATGATTATGATTTTTCTATTGAAGATATTGTGCAAGGGTGTCCATTGCAAATCTTGATTTTTTAGTGTTGAAGTCTTTAGAAATGAGCCTCAAATACATTATATCTTGTAAAAATTATCACATTAAAAATTCATTTATAAAAAATTTAGAGTAGATTTTGAAAAGCCGTAAATGAATTGGGATTATGCATATTATGCCCTCTAACTTTATATTTTCTTTGGTGCCTAATTTTTTAGATTTGAAATTGGAAAAGAGGACTAAAAGACTTCAAACCACTTTCACAATTTTAACACCCTCATGATCAAACATTATAATCTTTCAATTCATAAGTGATGTTTTTTTGTTTTTTCCTATGTGGTTTCTAACATGTCTAGTTTGAATTTGTATAGTTACAATTCAAAAAAAATTGTTAAAACTTATCAAGATGTGGGTTTTTTGTTCAATTTAGAGCAAATTCCAAGAGACTCAAAAAAGGCCTTGGGCATTTTAGGGGTTAAGTGAATAGAGGTGAAAAAATGCAAGTGGGTTGGTGGGGATGTATCATTCAAACATTGAGATTTGAAAAACGCTACATTTGCAAAATGTATTTCATCTCTATGTCAAAAAACATTCTATAAAAGTCTGAAAGCTGTATTCCCTAATAGGGAGTTTAATATTTTAACTAACGTTAAAAAAAATTAGTAGTTACAGTGGATATATTTATATTTTAAAAATAATGCAAATTTCTCAAAATTGGACATTGTTTATAACACTACTAAATGGTAGCTAAGATGGTAGCTAAGAAGACTAAAAACTCATATAGCTTTTACCAAATGCTTGAGGCCTTTTTTGAGTTTCTTGGAATTTGTTCTAAATTGAACCAAAAAAACCACATCTTGATAAGTTTTAACAATATACATAAATTTCAAAGTATTGTCAACCACAAAATTTGGTACCTCAGGCATTTAGAGGTTTAAAATGTTTGGTATTTGATTTGGTACAAAGGAGATTTGAATCATCCCAAATCAAAATGAATAATGGCATGATAAGAATCTTGACAATTTTTCATTGTTGCAATTTTCTTACTCATGTTATCTTGACACAAATTGATTTATGATTTGCACAACATTTTTGAAGTAGTGAGTGAATCAAGCTAATCACATCACTAAAGAATAAAAGATAAAATTGATTTTGCATTGGATTTGAATGTACTTCATCTATTTCATATAACACTCATAATAAACTTTTAAAATATTTATTATTATTCATTGAATGTCAAATCTTTCAAAGTACACTCATACATAAGGTACACATCTTAATATTAACCCCTAAAGTCCATTGGTCCTACAAGGGCCAAAATGCGACTTTGGGTAGGGTCATACGGTCTCAATATTCATCATAATTTACTAAATCTTTGTGTAAAGCTAGAAAAACACATAAGCTTCTTGGGAATATAATTTTCATTTCAATCAATGCCCGGAAGGCCAGAAGCAAAAGTTATTGTACAAAAAGCCAAAAATGGAGGATAACGGACAACCCCCAAAAAATCACAAAAAGCCACAAATTAGTATTATTATTTTTTTCCTAACACATTATATTTTTGTCTACATATAAAACTTTGAATTATTCTATTTGGACTAGTGATGAGAAAGTTATGGACGATCTTGTTTTTCAGGCAGTCTAAAGATGTTCTTGGAAAAAACTTTTTATCCAACTTTGAATGCTAATATCTTTCAATCTGTACAGTCAAATTTGATGAAATTCTTACCACATGATCTCAGACAAGTGAAGTACAAGATCCTATAGTTAGATTCTACAAATTTTTTTTTTTTTTTTCTTGGGTGAATGCAATATAAATGGTAGTTTTAAATGTTTTTTGACAGAAAAATGGCCTTGGGACTTTAAGGATTAAGAGGGATAAACCATAGACTTCCAAACAATGAAGTATTGAGATTGGAAGGAAGGAACTAGTGCAAAAAAGTACTTGGTTTCATACCACTTTTTGAAGTACTTTTAAGAAACCTCAAAACACACAATTCTTGTGGTATCTTTGTGTTATTTATTTCCTTTGGATTTTGAAAAACTTATAATAGTTTTGTTACTTTGTAGACTTGCAATATTAAAATTTTTAATCACATACTACAAACTTGACCAACTTTGGATGTTTATTGAAGTAGCACACCTTTGTGAATTATTGAAAAGTATCAAATAATTTTCTTTCAAAATATCATAAATGGTGTGCCTTGGATTATGGCGTGCATGTCTAATGTCTTCTCCAAAATAGTATTAATAGAAGGTTTATAGATATTGGTTCAAAACAAGGGAATTATCCTCAAGGTAAGCCACCTCTTGGAATTCATTCATAGATACTTGTCTCTCAATTCTTCAACTCAAAGCAAGCAAAGAATGTTGGTAATTAATGTTATATGGTGTGAATGTATATTAGTGGTTAACCCCTAAAGGACTAAGGTAGTGTGCTCATAAAGCGACACTTTAAGGGCTGATCGGCCTTTTCGATGGGTTTCAGGTGCCCGAAAATATTTCCCCCTATTTTTCACTTGAAGAAAAATTGATGCGGAATCTAACCCAAGTAGTTTCATATTTCTTGGAGCATTTATGAGTTACTTATGAATTTTCAAAGAACTCTGCCATAGGCACCTATTTGTGATCCTTAGGCCTTGCAAAACCCACCCACATGCGGTCTGAAAAAAGATATGGTGTGACCAAAAACAAGCAGTGAAGCATTGAAAAAGTAATACTTACTGTTCCTAAATGCGACCTTTACTAAACTTAAGCCCTAAATGCCTCAAGGAACCAATATTGTCTTCACATACTTTCAAGTCCAATTCAAAGTGCTGTAACTTTTGCATCCGATTTCCAAATTCAAGAAAACTTGTTGGGAAATTTGCGCTCTGTCTTCTAGTTTGTGTGATAAAATTTTCAGATAAATCCAAGTTATACTGATTTTTTGGGAGCCAATCAAAGTTCCAGAGCTTCAATTTGAGTTCACCAAACTGCATTTGATGTCTGCAACTTCGGGGGTTTCTATCTCCTTCATTCTAAGATTGTTTTCAGTAAAATTTGTTGGGTTATGTTCCCCTTGAAGTCTAGTTATTGTGTTAAAATTTTCATGTCAATTCAAGTTGTTTTGAATGTTTGGGAGCAATTCGAAGTTCAAAATCCCGACATTCTTGGATCACAGTGAACTTCGGCGGCTTATAACTTCTTCATACAAGGTCCGTTTTCAATATTTTTTGTTGGAAAAGTTGCGCCTACTAGTCTAGTTTGTGTGGCTAAAATTTCATATCAATACAAGAAGTAATAAGTGACTGAGAAGCATTTTAGTAAAAGGATGTTCAATCGTAAAAGTGTTTCTTGCAAAAATGAAGTGGACACCTGTCTTGTATTCACTCTTTATTCGAAATCGACCCACCCTGGCTCTTATTAACCCATATGTGAAGTATAAACCAACATCCAACAAACCTTATTAAGCTCTCACATTATGCACAGTCCATTTTCAAACTGCTTAGTGTCCATTTTCAAACTGCTTAGTGTCCATTTTAGAGCCTCTTATAGGGACGGTTCGAAGAAGCGGGTTGCAATTCGAGCCATCTACCTTAAAGTGTGTTTTTTGGCAACATAGCGATTTTGGGCAGCTCACTACGAATGGAATTTATATTTTTTTTCGTTGAAATTTTCATACAACACGTGTCCGAGGAGTAGCTTTAAGACCCAACAATTTTCATAACTTTTGACCACATGCTTAAAAAGTTATTGCATGATATGTCATTTTCAGTCCTTGGCGGGCAGCACGGGCAGCAAAAAAAACTTCTTTAAAAATCACGTTTTAAGAAAATAAAAATTTGAAATTGGTTCTTTAGATTTATATGTACATGGAAAGCTTTGAATCATTCCATTTAGATCTATGAGTCAAAAGCTATGAGGATTCTTAGTTTAAAGGTAATGGAATCTCAACTCTAAAATAAACTTTGAAGTCCTTTATTTAACTCAATTTTCAATATTTTTGAAAAAAAATAAAAACATTGGGTGTAGATTGCTTATTACAACATTACAACCGTTGGGATTGGCATTTTTCAATTCCATAAATAAATCTTCACAATTTAGTGTTTTGAATCATTCTCTACCTCTTCCTACTTACTATTTTTTTCCTATATGTTGTACAATTCCAAATGATCTGAAATTTTTTAAGCATGTGGCCAACTTGCCTTTAAGAAGGAATCCAAAGAGTTACCACCATTTTGGACATTTTTTCATACAAATGTGACCTTGTGAAGGGCAGCTGCCCGTTTTTTCGCAGGGACCAGAAAAGGATTTTTGTCAATTCAAACGCTATTATCTTGCAATCCACATGGTGGAAAATTCTGAAATTTTTTCCACATCTTCTTAAACAAGTTTACTACAAGATCCTATGGTTACAAGTGTCCAAAAATGCTTTTTTTTCTAAAATTTGACACTAGTATTAAAAATGGCAGTTTTGGAGCGTTTTTGGTGGAAACATAGTCAGAAACATTTAGGGGTTAAAGGTGAACCTTTGTGCGAGGCAAATCATCCCAAAGCCCAAAACCAATAGATGAGATAAAAAGAAATTCTATTTTTTTTTGTAAGTGAGAGTCTTTAATAATCTTTTTTTTAGAATTGGAATAAATTGTTAGCTACCACACAAGTTTCCGATTTCTGAAAAAATATTTTTAACTGTGAACTTACACTTATCGGTTGCTTATATGAATTTTTTTGTTAAAATGGTGGTATTCCATACGCCATATTTCCATCCTTCTTTAGCTCTACAGCCTAGAACTTGTATAGATTTCAGACTGCACGGTTTAAATGTAAAAGTGCCAAGTTTGTGGAATACTGCCATTTTAACAAAAAAAATTGGTTTTATTGTTTGACACTAAGGCAAAACTACTCCTAAAACGTAACTTCTTCAGTTCCCGCTCACAGAGAAGTAGAAACACCGTGAATTGTGAGATCATGAAAATTCATTTCGGACTCCAATTTTGCACGGAAGTTCACCCCAGATACCCACATTGGCAAGAGACGAAACAGTGCTGATGCCTGGCTTAGAGAATACGGTAAGTTCCCAGTGTGTGGTAACGCTGACGATGGTGAAGAATTCCCCCACAATTTTGTCTGTCTGGGAAACATGGACGGAAGCTGGCTGGCTGGACAGGTGCAGTAGCCGGCCGGAAGCGTGGAGATCAGAATAGCAAAGAAGTTGGAGTTACGGCTGCCTCCGTCCGGGCTCCGGGGAGGGCTGAGGACCCACTGGGCAGCATGATATCCGTCAACTGCGTGTGAACAACTGAAAGGCCGCGGTGAAGTAGGATCCTGGAATAGTCTTTCACCGGCTTCTGACACTGCAAACGTCGACGACGGACGGACCAACTGAACCTCGCAAAGCCAGTTCACTTCGGTTTCTCCGGCCAACTGAACCCCGCCTGCGCAGCACTGTAGTTTTCACTGCAGAGACGTTGCTTCAGTTTCAGTTTCTTCCATTTCTCTTTCCAGTACGTTACCTCCAGTTTTTCATCCTGGTATCCTCCAGGTTCATAACATTCTTGAAGCTTGGGAGTTGGGACTTGTTGCAGAGTGTCATTGTGACAAGAATCATTTGTGGTCCAGTGGCCAACAATTCATGGACCTTATCGGCTTATCCATGATTCAATGTAGAATACATTCACATGCAGCTAATGTTGAAGCCTTGGTTAATGGGAAGCAAAAAGGATTTCTTTCTCTTGACATTCATGAATATTAGGTTCATGACCTCATCTAGCACTAGTAGAAAATGAGGTGTTTGAGTATAAAGGAATTATAGTGTGATTGAGAGCTTGGAGCTAAAGGCTCTTATAGACACTAGTCTTGGTGCGCATGATATGGGCTTTTGGAATCAAGTTCTAATTCTATGGTTTAGAATCCAAATTACACCTCCTTTCTACTAGTGTAGAAAAAAATGAGCTAGTCTAATGTAGTTTCATTATTAATCCCCATCCATGATATAGAACTACCCTACGCTAGCTAGGGCCTAGGGTCAGATTTCTTAAAAAAGAATTCAAAATATAATTAAATATGACATCTAATAAAATTTTCAAAAACTATAACGTGGCATACTTAAATAGTGGAGGATTATTAATGAAAATAATCTAAATCTTCAAAAAAACAAAAAAACAAAATTGTGGATACTTCATAAAGCTGCAAGTATCAGTAAAGCTCGAAGTACAGATAAAGTTGTAAGTACTGCTACAAGTCAAGGAATATATTAAAGTATGCTATTGGTCACAAAATATCTTGAACCATATAAAAACGAATTTCCAAAAATTCAAAATCGAGTTATTGAATTAAGATTCAACCAAAAAGAAAAAGATTTCATATGGAGCCTAATGAATCAAACTCCAACATACTGTATAGAAGAGGATGTCCACATTACTGGTTTCAATATTGGATTTTAAAATACCAACAAATTTTAAAGATTCAATGAACTTGACAAAGTAATATCAAATCTTCATGTCTTTTTGAATGTGGATTTTAATTATAAACACCGAATTAGACATTCTTGCACTCGAGGGGTGCGACATTGCACTTGGCTAGTGCGGCATCAAAAATGAACAATCTCAAATGTTGTGGGGGGGAGCAATTATTGCAAACATCGTTTGCTCTTAGTAGGAGAAATTGCTTGGTGAAAAGTTGTCAAACACTCCATTTTTTATAATTACTTCATAAAAACCTTTCACACTTTTCACTCCACACTACTTTTAAGACATGTTACTCTGCGCTTCACACTCAAGTACTTCTACATACCTACAACTACAAGTACGTCAAACAACACTGCATAATATCATATCTCACTAGTACCTATTCAAATCATTCTGCAGACGTTCGTCATCTAGGTTCTCCATCTGCATTGCCATGTACTCGAGAAGATGTGCTTTAGCCTCTACTGGAATGATCACTGTCTCCTCTGTATTCACGCCATACACTGTAATCTTGGAACCTATAACATGACCACTTCTCCCTCGACAAGGGACATCCGTCCATGAATATATACTGGCTTCCTTCTCGGTCCAGCCCAACATCTCACCAGACGGTTCCCACGTTGATTCCATACAGTTCGTGTACCTCACTCGGTTACTACCCGCTTCATCATGTGCTCCAGGTCTCATAGTAGGCCAATACCACAGGACCTTCATCTTTGAGGCCCACGTCCCCTGCCCAAATTCGAGCACCTTCCCTAAAAAAAAGGTACTCCTCCTTTTACTTCCGCTAGTTCTACGGTAAGGGCTACGTACTACCCTACAACAACGTCATTCTCTGGATTGAATGGAGGAAATGGATCTTCCTCTGCAGCTTGTCGTACCTTTGGTACAACTGCATTCCTTCTGCCTCGAATCCTTTCCCTCGTCACTCTTCGTGATGCTGTTTGTACAGGTCTATCTCTGCGAGGTCCGAAATACCCCCTTCTCTCAGGATTTGGCATTGTCGCCATAATCCTATCAACGGCTACACTCTCCGTTGTATTCCCATCCTCATCAGCAACTGCACTTGGAATTGTACCTCCTTCCACGTCAGGAACAATTCCATCATCGCTGTTCTGGTTCAGCACATTGCTGGGCCAAAATGGTAAATCATGGACGCCTTCCCTATTTCGTTGTGGAAATTCCTCCAAATACTCTTTGAACTGTTCTATTTCGTCCACCACTTCTATATTCCTGATCGGGTTGAAGCCTCTGTCTATCATCTTCTTCTTGTATGCAATGAACTCGTCCAATGCTTTCAATTCCCTCTGATCAGCTGCAAACACCTCCGCGAGGTCCGGTTTCTCTGCTACACTAGGCAATGAGTTCAGACACAAATGCCCTCTTGTTGGGCCCCACTCATCTGTGCAAAAATACTTGTGTTGCACGCGGACCAACCCATTCTCCACGTAAAACCTCATATGATGTGGAAATATAATGCCCGTCAATGATTCCCCTCCTCGTAGTAAATGAGGTGTGATAAATGCCTTCCAGTCGCGAACGTGCTCAAGCTTACGAGCACTCACAAAAGCCTCTGTGTACGACGTTCCCTTCTCCACCAGCTGCAACATCTCTGTCAAAGTGTCTACGTCTTTCCTCTTCAGTACGTTCGAAATCACATTGAACTTCTGATCAATGTCTTCATGTGTGTGGCCCACTATCAAAAAACAAAGATGCACTTCCTTGAAGAAACCAAGCCCAACTAGTGCAGCACACATGACAAACATGTAAGCGTTCTTGTTTTCCCTCGTGGTGTTATCCGCTTGAATCCTCAATGTTGGTGGCAATGACCCCTTCCTTCGCTTCACGTCGCATATGACGTTCATCACCGACGTTACGACTTGATTGCTATCATGCTTGTGGTGAGCATCTATCCACACGTCCGCATACAGGCCAATATCATGTACAAGTACACCACACAAATGAGTCTTCACAAACCGAGATTCAATGTTCTTCACGGTCTGCCTCATCTTCGGTATCATGGTCGTATTCTGATCCATACCGTCAACAATCAAACACATAAAAAAGTCCGGAGTGATCATCGCGGACCTCTTGAACAACCAATAATCTCGCCTCTCTTCCATTTGAAATCGAATGTGCAGCACGTACAGCTCTTTTATCTTCACCTTTGCGACTGCATTTGTCGTGGATTCCGTCCCACACTTATACTCCCAACAATGATAACACTTCGAAAACCGGGAGAAAGGTGGAATTTGCACATGTGGAAATTCCTTCCGCCAAAGCCGACGAAACGAAGACATTGGCAACTCCGACCCGTCCACTAATTTCTTCACTTCTTCGTTCACATATTGAAAAACATCCAACTTGGTGGTATTCATTGGCAACAGAATCAACGGGAGAACCGCATTGTCCATTTTCCTGCGAATCGATCGATGGGGCTGTTGACAACCGGCTTCGTTGAAGAAAACGTTGAGGCTTTCCCTAGTTGCAGACATTTTTGCACTTTCCCTCTGCTAACACCTGTTTCCATGAACGGCTGCCACTCTACCATATACAGCATGTGTTGTCTTCAACTGCTTCAAACGCCTTTGCGAATAATCCAACGCCGCGGCGTAGCATGCATTGCACACGACCCTACCATCCAATTTTGTCACGTACTTGTCTCTTGTTGGACCCTCCGTGCGAGTGTAAAAGGCATTAAGCATTTGCATTATCCAAGTAGCACGTGCTTCGTACTTCTGTCCCCAAGCCATATATCGTTGATCCAATACATACTTCGCATCTATATCACGCAAACAATTGCGTTTACATGCTCCCCTTTCCTTCGCACACATAACACTATCCAGAGTAACTTTTTGACTTGCAGACTCTCCCCTCTCTCGTGGACTTCTCACCCTTGCCCTTCGATTTGCCATTGAATACCTCCTCCTTGGTGTAAGCTCTGGTAGTCCTTCTGCTCTTGTAAAATCCACAGTGCTACCTTCAGAGCCTTGCGTCAAAGGATAACTTCTTTCTTGTGTGCTTCTTCCACCTTCACTTGGTGGCGTGCATTCGGAAGTGCTTGGGTTCTCTTCTACATCATGAAAATCAAACTGTGGTGTTGCAACAGGAGGAAAAGAGAAATTCTGTCCCTCCCTCGCATTCGTTGCCGTTGTTCTCACTTTGTAGGGACGTGAAGAACGAACTAAAGCACGACGCCATCGTATAATTTTATCTACACAATCTCCCATAGTCTTCCCTACCAACTCACCAACCCATTCTGTTTCATGTACAGCATGTGTAATACGAACCGCAATCTCAGAAGGACATAATTTTTCTTGGTGAAGTTCATCACCACATGCAAAATTCGTATCCACCACGCCCACCCCCACAACTTGACCTTCGTCTCCAAGTAGTTGAACCATGCCATTGGTAGTTTGGAATTCTCTATGTTCAGGTGCACGATATTCTTCTTTGAATAGTCTTCCTCGTACCACACGCGCCAATCTTTCCCCTATGCTCCTTCGCTCTGTAGCAATCAATGTTGTCCCTACCGCATTGCATACCACTGGACTTCCAAATGCTTCTGCTGCCATTTTCCACCTTCTCAAGTGTTGTATAATACTCAAGTACTTGGTGCAGAGCTTTTGTAATTCAATATCTTCGAAAACCACTATCCTCTCTGCATTTTCATTTACACATTATACAATAAAAAAGTGGTCCTCCACAGTGTTCAGTGAACAATAAAAAAATCCTGACCATGGCTACTTTTCAAGCCCTCTTAAAGAATACTACAAAATCAAATCCAATGTAGTTGTTCCTTTTTTTCCTTCAATTGCTTCAGCAAGTATCTGCAGATATACTTGTCCACCACATTGAAGCAAACATTGCATGCTCTTTATACAACTTCCACATATTGAATTTTTGTCAACATCAATGTTTCAAGTGTCCATTTTGTTTAAATGCATAACACATACACTCTACATTTAGAGGGTTACATTACCTTTTTTACTCTATCGATTATTAATGATGTTTTATAAGTGCACAATTTTTATACTAATATATTTGTATTTTTAACTACAAACATCGTACAAAACCGTTGGAATCCTTGTACACTGGCCACTACATTGTAAACATGCAAACAACACCATCCCATTACAACTTTTGATTCATGCGTGATAACATTGATAGCACTGATAACATTCGTCATGCTCTCTTTCTTTCTAAAGGTTAGTTTTCAAATTTCAATTTGAAATGGTAAAATCTAGTTCCTGTAATAGTTCCTCTACATTCCATGTAATCATTCATTCCATGACTAATGAAGTGACTAAAGAGGTCAGTTTTTTGTTCATTCTTCAATTTCTTATCTATTTCAATTTTTTATGGTTCAAGGACGTGAGTCTCTAGGACTGCAGATTAAGGAAATGCACATGGTTTATGGCATATACTAAATGCATACAAAATGGCAACTTCATAGTCACAAATGAGTTGACCAATGCTAGTTCCTTTAAATGCTCAAAAAAGCCTAATTCTCAATATTCTAAAACTATAATTTAAATACAATGTCAAAATTTTTTAATGATTTGGAGTTTTTTGCGATTTGTACTTATTAAAAAAATTGCATGTCAACAATTGCAAGGTGGATTGTGTAATGAGTTTGATATCTTTTCAAGTGAAATTCACTTTTTCAAAAAATCATTTTACTGTGCTAACATAATTTGTATTTGTTCATGTCACCTCCAATCCCCCCAAATACTTATTTGCAAATTACTCAAACATTGTAGAAAGAGTCAGCATACTAAAAATAAAAAATATACATTTCTCTTGTTATGATCTCACAACTCCTATGCAATTTTGCACTCAAAGTTGGTATATATGCTACTGAGCTAGCTCTTTAAACATCTGAAAGGTTAGATTAAAAAAATAAAATAAAATTTGCGTCATTGGGGATAACTATAAATCCGTGCTCTTTTTTCATAGGAAGAACACACTTGGCAAGGCTTAGGCACTTAGGGGTTCAAGTATAACTCTCTTAAATCACTAGGTCATTAAAAAACGCCCCTATAAATGGCTCCTTAATGGAACGAGGTGTTCTTTAAATGGAACGAAGCAATAATTGAATTGTCAGCTGTAGTGCTATGTATGAATTAGAAAAAAAGGGGTCTCAGCCAATCATTGGCTTCGCTTTATCCCATCTTGCAAGTGAGCGGTTTATAGAAGACCTAGGGTCACAAAGAGGAACCCATGATACATGTCCTCTGGAAATTCATAACTAATTCAATATTGCTCAAAAAAATATGAAACCACTTCTGTTAGATTACTCGTATATTTTTCTATGTCTAAAAAATGAATTAAAAATACTACCAACAAAGGAAGCATGGTTGAAAGTTGAATATAAAGCTTCAATTTTGTTACATGTACAATACAGTGCTGTATAGAAGGTTATTCTGAGGACGACACTTCCTTGTAGCAGTTTGCTTAACCCCTAAATGATGGACATATAAACACTGATTTCAAGGCTCAGTGGCCATCACTCAATTTGCTGTCATTTTGCAAATAGATATATATAGAAAAACTTTAATTCAATTTATTATAAATATATTTTATTATAAATTCAATTTATTATAAATACATTTTATTATAAATTCAATTTATTATAAATACATTTTATTATAAATTCAATTTATTATAAATACATTTTATTATAAATTCAATTTATTATAAATTCAATTTATTATAAATACATTTTATTATAAATTCAATTTATTATAAATACATTTTATTAAAAATATTTATTATTAATACAATTTATTAAGAATACAAAAAATGAATTTATTATTAATACAATTTATTAAGAATACAAAATATAATTTATTTTTAATACAGTTTATTAAGAATACAAAAGATGAATTTATTATTAATAAAATTTATTAAGAATACAAAATATAATTTATTTTTAATAATTAGTGAAGAAAAGATTTTTTTGTGTAAAGTCTGAATTTTTTTAATAATTAGTGAAGAAAAGAGAAGGAAAATCACATCAAATAGAAGATTATTTTAAAAAAACTGAGAATTTCGTCATGTGTGTATACTACAATGACCAACACCATAGACTTAAATAAGTTTCTATCTCAGTCTATAATTAGAAAATAATAAACATTGAAAATACAACCAAAGTTCAAATTGCAGTACAAAATGCAATAATTTGAATTTAAAAAAAAATCAAATTGAAGATGAAACTAGAGTAGAGGACCTTGATTTTGTTATTTTGACTCAATCTAAAAAAATTTTATTTCTTTGCAGAAATTTCAGATTCAGAGCAAGAAACCAGAACTTTCCCAATTTCACTTAAATAGTGATCCGTTTTTTTTTTAAAACTTCTCATTCATGTGAAGTTAGACACTTGCATGACTACAAATTCAACTGTACACTCTTTGTAATCCACCATGGCGGGTGAACAAAAATGAAATTGATGAAAGAAAGTATCCAAGCAATTGTACAGATTCAATGCACAATCATCCGAATGCAAGAAAGTGCAGTCCTCGGTGTTACAGGGTTCAGTAGGTTTGAAGTACATGCACGTGTTGATTCAAGTTCATTCAGTTGCCGGATATCCGGAGCATGAAACCTGCGGTTCCAGGAAATGCGCGAGGAAACAACAAACGACCAGTTCGATGTCTCTACTCTCCGAAACGGGAAACGTGAAAACAGGAAACCCTTGCTCGGTAGTCCGGCGACAGGGCAGTGAGGCACTCTAAATCCCACTTCTCAATCCTGTTCGATCCTTGCACATGATCGTCCAACCAGATGATTCCGTGAAGCAATACTACACGACACTATTTACAGTGGAAAATAGTTTGCGTTGACGATTAGAGAATACAGACACAGCAAGCTTTGAATCGTGGACTTCTAGTGGCGCAGCACTACGAATTCTCTGACTTCGGGGTTGCCTTCCGTCTCAAAATCTCAGCCATCTGCGTCTCCACCTCATCGAGGTACTTCGTCCTGTGTTTCACATGCGGTTCTAGGGTCTGTCCGGAGGAACAGAATAAAACTTCGACAGTATGGACGTTTCGGAGTGTACAAGGTCTCCTCTGTGAATTTTTTCATACATTCATCGACAACTTCGATTAATGGGCTTTCGTTTCTTAGGAACAGTGTTCTGCAGTAGACCCCCTCCACGCGCGGAGGGTCTGACTGCAAACACTGTTCACTTCTTATTTAGAATGAACAGTGTTTGCATACAGACCCCCCGCGCGTGGAGGGGGTCTAATGCAGAACACTGTTTCGATTTTTCTTTATTCCACGTCATGAACCTAGTTAGCCTATTCGAAGAACTAACCCTATTTGCCCGTTTTTTTATGTCAGCGTTCCAGATGGCAAGCTGAGATCGACACTCACCTGCTGCTCGGTGGACCAGGTGCTGTTACGGTTCTTCATCTTCCCTCGCCGCTCCTCTCGTACACCTCCGTTGTTGTCCAGGTAATCACTCCTCTCCAGTCGCTCCTCTGCAGTCTGCCTCTTCCTTACCACGCGCTAAGCATCAATATGTAACATCGTTCTCATGTTTCATCTGCATTTTCAGGTTTTGAAGTTAGAGAATTCAAGTGGAGGAGCTGATTTGCGGTGCTACTTGTGAGTTATTTGCTGAATAGTCGTTGCCGAGTTCGTTGCCTAGTTCGCTGCCGAATCGTCGTTGAAGAACTACCGTTTCGGAGGTACGAATTGACAAGAATCTGTACTCAATAGCAGCTAATTACATTTCTGCACCTAGTTCGCAGTTGTCGGCGGTAGTCAGAGAGAGATACGTACCCCTGTTCTGGAGCTGCAAATTGCGGCGAATTGGGAAGTCACGAAGCTGTTGCAAAAAACGGCAAATTCTGCAGTGCAGTGTCCCTGTACAATTTGAAGATTTTCTTGCTTCGAAGTATTCTGCATTTGTAGCACCTCTCTTCCCGTTTCTGTCTACGTCTGTCGGAGCTCGTACTCCTCTTACCCTGAGATCAAAGTGAGGGAGCGGGGGATTGATAACTTCAAGGTTACGTTAGTATCACTTGCTCCCTTTGATTTCGAGAGTGCATGGTAGGGAAGAACAATAAGCTACTTCGACCGGAAATATGCTAGCCATGGACTTCGGGAACCCGTAAATGCTGCTTTTCGTGAAGGAAGCTTCTTCTGCCCTGCAATCCAGTGTGTCCGAAATCTGTTCGAGCTTCCCACGTAATGCAGGTCTGAAAATGGGCTTTCCCGGGGCAGCCTTTCTGTCATGCATGATCGTGATTCAACTTCAGCTGGTTGATTTTTACCTGCCACAGCAACAACAGATTTCAATTCCAATAGTACCTTGTCATAAAAAGAACCGAAAGTGTTCTTTCCGAACGGCAATGGGCATCGTACCTTATAACATATGGGTCGTAGTAAATTACAATTTATGAACTCAATTTATTAAAAATACAATTTATTAAAACTACAATATATTAAAAATACAATTTATTAAAAATATAATTTATTATTAATACAATTTATTAAGAATACAAAAGATGAATTTATATTTATAAAAAATTCAATTTATTACAAATACATTTTATTAAAAGTTCAATTTATTATAAATACATTTTATTAAAAATTCAATTTATTATAAATATATTATATTAAAAATACATTTTATTAAACATACATTTTGTTAAAAATACCTTTTATTAAAAATACCTTTTTATTAAAAATACCTTTTTATTAAAAATACCTTTTTATTAAAAATACCTTTTTATTAAAAATACCATTTTTAAAAAATACCTTTTATTAAAAATTCCTTGTATTAAAAATACCTTTTATTAAAAATACAATATTTGAAAAATATAATTCATGAAACATACAATTCATGAAAAATATAATTTCTAATAAATTCAATTTATGAAAAATTCAATTTATAAATTCATTTTTGCAATCAAAGGCTTTGAATTAATTAACCTCAGAAAAATCCATTGTTCCCTCGAGGAACAATTTGGGTCCGGGTAGGTTCTTAGTGCCTAAATTTGAGGTGAATTTATTTTACATTTTTAGAGGTTGGGGTGCTTTACAAGAGTTTTGTGGATATACAATCTTAGTTTCAATCACGTGCGGGATGAAAGAATTATGGCACAGTGAGCAAGAAATGGAGATTGACGGGCAGTCCAAAAATGAATAAATGAAGGCAAAATTATTTTTATTTAATTTTTTTCCCAGAAGATTATGTTTTTACTTGTACGTGGAACTTTGATTTATTCTATTTGGATGAGGGATGAGAAAGTTGTGGACAATTTTATCGGTTCGTGCAATTAAAGAAGTTTTTTGGGAAAAACCTTTTTTTAAATCTTTTTTTAAAACTTTGAATGCTCATTTCTTCCAATACGTATGGTGAATTTTGATGAAATTCTTACCGCATGCTCTTTGACAAATTAAGTACATAATCGTACGGTTGTAAATCAAAGAAAACAAATGAACTGGTTTCTTTCTAAGAATAGAACAAAAGTGGTAGCTTTGTGTGTTTTTTGCCTAAAACACCTTTGGGGTTTTAGGGGTGAAGGGACGTGAGGAAATGAATAATTTGATGAACACTAAATAGGGAGCAGTTGTTACATGTATCCTTTTCGTGGGGCAGTGTAGGAGTCAGTCATATGTGGCCTATTTCTAGGACTTTGACGTCTTTGCAAGTATTGTTCAAAACAATATTTTTACCATGTCACGGTCCTGTATTGATTGTAAGAACACTTGAAAGAAAAGAAAACAAACTTGAACAGTCAAAATAGTGAACTTGTAGAACAAGGACTTTACAATCTCTTGAAGAAGGTCAAAATTTGCAAAGTTCTCAAGTGACATGCAAGTTTGTTGTACTTGTCTGATGTATTTAAAATGAATATAATATGGCCAATAGATTCAGATGAGGACAGTGGGAGTAAGTTGTCATTTGTTATTGAAATGCATTAAAATGGGTTGATAGATTCAGTGATTTCATTGAAAAGCAGCACTGACATGAACCTGTACATTGATGTACATAAGTACATTGTTTTCAATTACGTGTTCTCATGTACTTAAAAATTAAAATTTAAAATTACTTAACCACATGAGAGGTGGTTAAAAGGATTGCCTGAAGGCTACCGTGCGTACCTCGCTATTTTAAATTGCTTCACTCTTTTATGATGCTAGCCAAGTTACTTTCACTGTCTTTTTAGTACTGCAATCTTGGAGTTGTATCAGTGTTCTAAGAGTTTTCATTGAATTGTTTGTGAATTGACGGTGGTTAGTTTCTATGAAGTTAATTCAATACTTCAGAGAATTGGAGACCTTCATATTTGAAGTTTTCATCCTTAAAGAAAATGAATGGTGGAGTTTTTGATTGTGTATCTTGCTATAGCAGATTTCTCAAGAAGAGTAAAGGTTGCGGAATGCAACAATCAATAGTGAAAACGGCATAGTCACGCATGTTACATAGTGGCTTTTAGAATCAAGAGCAGCAAGAAGATCTACTTGAGGTCCATTTTAAACCTTTTCAAAAAAGAAAAAAATTCATTAATATAAGTCGGTTTTCAATCGTGCTGATTTCATTTTCATTCTATAGAACTTGTTATTTATTCTCTTCAATAATGGAACTGTATGTGAAAGAAACTCCTTAGAACGTCAATGAATGCTAAAACATTGTTGAACTTTCCTTTTCAGGGCATCATGGCACCGAAGATGCACTCGAAGTGGTTGGAGCACGGATGGTGGATTGTAGCGAACGACAATGACAGGTCTTCTTTGTGGATCACAGATTTTCCAATTGGGCTAGGGCGTTCTGAGTCTGCATTGGCGTCCTCACATGGAGTCATCGAGGGCCTCACGGGCATCGCTGACGGAGGACTGACTGTGTCAGTGACCACAACAGAAACGGCACTTGAGAAGTATAAACTGAAGAAGATATTGATGATGGCTCCGGTTCCGCCACAACTTCTCTTAGTTCTTACTCCAATGCGGAGCTTGAAGAGTGTGGCAAAAGATTGGAAGAAAGTCCCTCATTAATTGCAGGTTAAACGAGAGGGAGTGGTTCAGAAATTCATGGGGATGACCTCTGAACAAGTGCGAGCATTGCGTCATCGGTATCGGGAGATTCTAAGCCGTGAAGAAATTGAGAGGATGAACCCAGGTGTTGTGCAAGAGCGGCCTACACCAAGAGATTCAGAGGACTTGAATGAAGTGTATCGGGATCTTGCTACGCCAGTGAATCCAAATTGGGTTCCACTTGATGAACGGAACCGCAAGCGAGCTGCTGTTGAAAGGGGATTAGGAATGCATGCAAATGAGGGGGGTAATTCTGGTGGACAGAGGGCACAGCGTCAATGCCTCCTATCTGCAGCAACCGATGTTGTTGTTCAATCTACAAGTGATACCGAAGAGGTACAAGTGCAAGCGATCGCAGCAGTGAGGCCACCAGTACTGGAGTCTTCAGTTGCAGAAGAATCATTGCAATCGAGGGGGGAGGGAACTCAAAATCTTGTAGTGAGCGAACTCCCGATTTTTCCAGAGCTTCCAAGTGAAGGAGAAGAAGGAGCTCCAACCACAATCACGGAAGTTGGATCAGGATCAAGATCAAGACCACAAAGAGTTGGCTCAGGTGCAAGAGTTTACAGATCACGTGTTGTAGTGGCCAACGTGGATGCTGCTAGGATTGCCAATCGTGCAAGACGGAGTGCTACGAGGGGACGAGGGGCTGGTGGAGGACGTGGTGCTGGTAGAGAACATGGTGGGGATGATGTGCAGCATGCTTCTGCAGTGGAAAATGTCGCAGAAGACCAAGGACGGCGTCGCACTCGTGCAATGGATGCTGCAGAAGAGTAAGGCGCCAGAAAGCGAACAGCAGCACAGATACGTTGTCGAAGAGCAGCCTTACAAAGTCGTCTTCCACAAGGAAATGATGGCGAAAATGATATTATTGATGATGAGTCCTCTGAAGGTGAACCAAAACAGGAGCCTAGAAGAGTATTGCTGAAGAGCATTACGAAAGCATCTGTTGTTTTTCCTACTGAGACGGAGTACAGAGCAGGATATATATGGGGACAAAGCCTGATTTTTGATGCGAAGATCAATAGCATCCGCGATGTGGCTAACGCAGAGACGAACCACAGGGTGCTCATGGATTGGCGTGTAAATGAAATGTACGAGCGCCTCAAGGGATCCGAAGCTGATGGAGTAAGTGCGATTACCCTTCGTCCCATTGCATATCGTTATGACAGTATCAATGACGAAGGCGAGACGGAGGTGACGTAGGTACCGTTTAGCCAAAAAGGGACTGCACGTGAATTCGAAGCCGTGTATTTGAAACATTGCCGAGCGGATCCATCACTTTCGAGCACCGCATTGCAGAGAAGGTGGCTGGAGAGCAATATTGTGTGGGAGCCAGTAGATGGCCAACATATTGTTGGTGCTTGTAAACGAGCTGAACGGGAGAAGGAAGAGGGACATTTATCCAATGAAGAGTACCGTGCGCAGTTTGTGAGCCGGAAAGCAAAGTTTGTGGTGTACAACAACCCACAGTTTTTTATCAAAGCGTCGGTCAAAATTAATGCAAAGGAGTTTGACAGGAAATTTTTCACAACGCATTACGAAAATCTCATCAAACTGCGCGACATATGGAAAGCATGTGGAAGTCCAAGTGTGGCTACTCGAGCTGACGATGCATACAGAGCGAAAGCGTTGGCAATGGCAGCGAGTGCATTACATTTAAGTCAGAGCTTATCAAAGAATGTATCGTTGGAGGAGTTGTCGAGGAAGATGGTGGACTATACACGGCATGCTTGGCATGAAGACGAGGAGTCCTATAAGGCTATCTTGCGGGTGTGCAAAGATTATGAGGACGGAAAACTATTTTTCAGCAAGAAGGCAGAAATTAAATGGAAGAAGATGGCTGGAGATCAAAATCTTGATGTCACATTGGATGGAAACCCGAAGCGGAAGAGGATGGAGAAGACGTGGTGGAGGCCATTGAACAGTATCTCTACGGCAAACTATGTACGTGTGGTGAAAGAGATGTCTGCAAAGGATGTGGTGAACGGAAAGCGTCCTTCGCAGCGATACTATTTCAATGATGCTGCTTCCGCGAACCCCTCCAAAGGTACAATAGCGTATGCAGTGGACCAAGTACAGCGGAAAGATGCCATCAGAAACCAAATTCGGTTTCTTATGGTAGAAGCAGGGGATGAAAATCCATCGTCCATGGATGATTTCTTCTCCATCAACGCAAGCAAGTATGGAGATTCAGAAGGAAGGCAGTTCATCTTGATGGAAAGGACATTGGATAATGACACGAAGACCTCGTGGTGTTTTCCTGCAGTGACGACAGTTCAAATGCTGAGCAGTTTGGAGAATGCCATCCCAGCTTTCGTGAAACAACACTTTGTGGATATCCGAGCGGGTCGCAGAGGTTATGCGGGATATGGTCGAGACGTGGAGGATGTATCCAATGCTCGTTGGAATTGGCAAGTTGCAATCTCAGTAGCGCAACACGAAGAACGTGAAGCCTCATTTCACGTGAGATGTAGAGAAGGGTTTTTTGAGGACGAATACATTGAACTTGGCAAATCATGTTTATGGATTTTTGATTGTAGACGTGGAGGTTCGCAAGGGGCGGACATACCTTGGTCGAACGAGGACTACAGCAAGGTTATGCAGCAACTGAAGAACTGGATGTCTTGCATTTTTCGTTGGAATGCCGTGTTTTTGTTTCCGCCAGGCGTATCCTTTGACGAAGCGATGGAGTCGAGGATGGCGTTGCCAGAGGGCTGCCACGTGCTCCAAGGTTCTTGGATATTTCAAGCAGAAACCGTGTCCTCATACGTGAATGATCTACGTCATGGCGAGCAACGACGCCGTGGTGTACAACCCGTTGGTGGCATTGTCATCATCATGAATTATCCCAAAGAGAGTGGGTTTATGGAAAACCTTCCTAGCGGTACGGATGACTTACATGTTATATTTCAAGACTCTTGGAGTACAGAAGTGATGCCTTGAGCGCAAGACAAGTTTGAGAGGACACCAACGGAGTTGAAGAGATTGGTACAAATGTATTTGCCACGGAATTGGGGGTTGGTGACATTAGGCATCGCAATGGTAGTGCCAGGGATTTTGGAGACGGGATATGTGGGCAATGATGTTATCATTATGGAAGGTGTCTCGTTGAAAACGCAATTCGTGTACAAAAAATTGCAAACGATGTATGGGGAGAAGTTGGTGATGGTGAACAGTGTGAGTCTGGCCGCCAAACGCAGACCCTCACAAGGGTTGACTAGAGAAGAGAGCTTGCCCGGTCCTGGTGTTTCTGAAGCAGATGGAGCTGTGCCACCAGGTAGAATTGAAAGACTACCGCGGTCATCTAGGGATTCTTCCGAAGAAGAAGGGAGAGTTCAAGCGAGAAGGCGGAGAAGGCAGAAGGGGAAAGCTAAAGCAGTTGATTCGAGAGCCTCATCAACGAACGAAGATGAGAGTGATGCCGAGTGGACACAATCTGACAGATTACCAAGTGCTGGCCGAAGTTTAGGTTCTCGTGACACCGATGCAGTCAGTGACGCCCGTGGGGACCAAGCAAACTTGATGGAAGTGGAGCAAGACCCAGATTTTGTTGTTCCAGAAGTAGTTGAGGAGGTGGACAACGTGGAACCGGAACAAGTTGAAGAGGCCGTGGGAGAAAATGCAGATACAACAGAACAAACGAAGTCTATGTCAGTGTTGTCAGCATTCAGTCAATTGGATCAAATGAGCTTTGTCCCAGATGGTGAGGGATATTATCGTAATAGGGACAACGTTCGATTCACTCGGACAGGTGAAGGACCACATTACATTTATCACCGAGTGACTTCCATCTTGGAAGGACCTTCTCTGACGCCAACTTTATCAGAAGGAGTGACAATACCCTTTGCAAGCACCATGGTGGATACGGCGTTGCAGTTTATCTCTCCGCCTCCAATGAGTCCAATCGGTGGACCAAGTGCACATGATCAAGCGGAGGCAATTGGTGGAGGAGAAGGAGGAGACTTGGTGCAATCATCTGCACGAAGATTAGAGACACCGGATGAAGCAGGACCGTTATAAGAGACATAGTAGTACGTGTGATGGTAGAATATGGTGTGTGAGAGTATAGACCTTGTGTGCTAGTTTTGAAAGACTATGAAGATGTTCGAATAATTGTATGGTTTTTGATTGGTGTGAGCACATAATTAAAAAATGTGAAGGTAGTTGCTAAACCTTCAATGTCATTTTGGATTTATAAATAAATATTCTAAAATTGTGGTGAATATTGTTGTATACATGGTATACGCATATAAAAATTATAACATGAATGTAATTGCAAAGTGCTGAGCATGAATGTTAATACATGAGACCAAACCAAATGATTGATAGGAAGAAATATTATGTGTTGGACTTGTATTTTTCTTGGAATAAATGAAATTGCATCCTCATAGAGAGTTTGCATTCGAAGTGATAGCATTGCATGATGAAATTTAAAAATTGATCTCTTGAAAACCTGGGGGGTACTCAAGCTTTTGATAATACATTTTTTGTGAATAGTTTTGCATACAATCATTGCACTTGGCCAAGTGCAAGAATGTCTAATTCGGTGTTTATATTGATTACAAATTTACAACATACATTACTTCAAAACTAGAGGTTGTATTTGTTGACTTTAGATCAAAGGAGAAGAGGACTTGCATAGTTGCATTTCTAAAAGCTACATGCCAGGAATGTGAAGGTATTTAAGTAGGACAAGTAGAATATGTTAGTGATACAATGTTTTAGTCAAAAAAACGTTTATAGAGTGGTTACTTGTTAGAGTTGGAGGAATTTTACTTCCCTTCATTTTCTCTATTGATGTCACATAGGAATATAGGATTTGTAACATTCATTTCCATTTGGGAGGAAAGGTGAGAATTCATGAGTTTTTGTCCTTTGCAATTATGATGGACACATTAGAGAAAAAATGGGGCTTTGAAGGGCTATTCCATAGCCCTGAAAAGACCCCGCTGATTAGTTTTTTTGGCCTAAAAATTATTTTTTCTCTTGTACTCGTGTACCTGAAATTGCAATGTCAGATGCTCGGCAATGGTTCAAAATCCAAATCCAAAGTATTAAAAAAAATCAAGATTAAGGTACTCTAATGCACTTTAACCCTTATTATTTAATACTTTAGATTTGGATACACCTTGCAATCAAACTAAGCTATGTGGAAAAGAACAAATGTTCAAAAATAATCCAATTATCATCAACTACACTTTTTTTTTCGTGGCAATAGAGTTATTCGTAAAGTCATCCCTAGTTTGATACCCAGTTTTAAACAAGCTCTTATACAAATTGGTGAAAGGAGGTAAAGCAACCCATATGGGATATGTAAATGGTTGGAGTTGTAAGTAACTTGTAAGAGCTTGGAGGAGCTCAATCTTAAAATAAACCCATATCCTTTGAGAGTTCATAAAGAACAGTGGATTTCATTATAAAAACAACCTCTCCACCCTCTATTCTCACAAACTGTCAATGTACAATTTCTGTGACAGGTAAACTCAGGTCCAAACTTTTTTAGGCACCATTTCGATGCGAAAGAAAGTTTGGTCCCAAGTTTTGTTCTGCTAGTGTTGATTGCGCGAGCTTTTTACTTTTTCACCTGCTTTTTTACATAAAGCAGGGCTTCAAACCCCAGTTTGACCTCTAAACTCGGGTTTACTTTACGAATAACTTTAATGTGAAGAACTAATTTCATTGACATTCGATGTGTAATAAGATGAAAAAAGGAGCTATTGAAACTAGTAACCTTTAGATTTTTACAAAATTTTGACACAAGGTGTGAATATGTTCCCCCTAGTAGAAAATTGCCAAACAAGAAATTAATTTTTTTCAGTCTCATGCCTCTTACTCTTTAAGATCAAAAATTATAATACCTTGAACTTTTAAACAACCTAGGTAGCTTTAGCCTTCAAGTACTTAGGTAGCTTTGCAAAACTCCTCTTCTATTTTTGAAATTTGTTGGATATATAATTTATATAAGACAAGATACAAATGTAAAAAAATCCATGTGTAGTACAAAAATCTCATTCTAAGAGTCAAAGTTTTTTGACCCTATTGTAGAAATGAGCAAGTTAGAAATTAGTTTTCTTCCAATTTCAATCATTATAACCTTACAACTTAAGTATACAACCAAAGTTATTGAATTTTTGTCACACATTTTTGTAGTAGTCTAACTATCTAATATAAATTTATAAGGTCATATTTTGGATTTAAAACATTTTTTTCCATCTATTTCTCACTGCCTCCAAATTAGATTAGCTTTGTGGGAATATAATTTTTATTTCAATCGATGCTTGGGAGAAAAATTATGCCGCCCTAAGTCTAAAAAGTAGCTCAAGGGTCAGCTCAAAAAAAATCACAAAAAATTAATTTTTTTTAATTTTTAATTTTTTTTCAAATATTACATTTTTGTCTATATCTAAAGCTTGAATAATTGAATTACTCTATTTGGACTAATGATGAGAAAGTTTTGGACAATCTAAGCATCTTCTTGAAAAAAATTATTTTCTTCACTTTAAATGCAAATATTTTGCAATCTACATTGTCAAAGTTTTTGAAATTTCTTCCATGCATTCTTATACTAGTTTAGTATAGGATTCTATGGTTAGATACTTAGATATGCAAAAAGTAATAATTTTTGAATTTTTTTTCTCTTTGCAATCAAAATAGCAATTTTGAATGGTCTATGATGGAAAAAAGGCCTTGGGACTTTAGGGGTTAAAGAGCCTCCCATTCCACCTTAACCCCTAAAACCCCGTTTGTCCCCTCGGGGGACAATTTGGGTCCGGGTAGGTTCCTGTGACCTCAATTTGTAGGGAATTTTTTTGGGATTTTTTGAGGTTGTGCAGTTCTGCGAGAGTTTTGTGGATATATAATTTTTATTTCAATTGGTGCTCGAGAGAAAAAGTTATGCCCAAAATAGAGTTTGGCGGGCAGCACAAAAAAATCACAGAAAGTCAAAATAAATTTCTTAAATATTTTTTTCAAATCTTTGTCTTTTTATCTACATTTGAAGCTTTGATTCATTCTATTTGGACTAATAATGAAAAAGTTATGGACAATCTTAGTTTTTTCGGGCAATCGAAGCATCTTCTTGTAAAAATAACTTTTAGGATTCATTTTTTAATGCAATTTTTACAATTTCCAAAAAAAAATTGTTAGACAAGGTTGAATTTTCTTTCTAGAACAATCTCACTGTTAGGATTATGGTATTTCAATTTTGTCTTAGAGCTATTAGCGATTTAGTTATTCCTTCAATCTTGAACCTACTTCTACTTAACAATTTTTTAATGAGTAAAAATTTAGTGTTTTTTTCTTGAATTTTTTTTTCTAGATACTCAACTGAAGTATTCAACATATAAACTTAGAAAATCAAAATCAACAATACAAAAAATTTAAGTTAAATAGGTTCAAAGCCCAAAAATCTAGTCAAGCAAGGTGCAAAAAAACTTGTTTTCTTCACTTTGAATGCAAATATCTTGCAATCTATTGGTTCAAAGTTTCTGAAATTTCTTGCACACATTCTCATACTAGTCTAGTATAAGATCCTACGGTTAGATATGCAAAAAAAAACAATTTTTATAATTTTTTGCTCTTTGCAATAGAAGTGGCAGTTTTGAGTGTGTTTTGATGGAGAAAAGGCCTCGGGGTTTTAGGGGTTAAAAGAAAACAAATTTATACAGGCTCATATATTTAGGAAGAATGTGCCTTGAAATCGATGAGGCAGTTCCACTTCCGTAAGTGTCTCACACGAGGATTATTCTGTCCCTTGAGTCTAGATATTCTTGTGTGCTTCAACAATCAACAGAGTTCCAGGACCCACGCTACACTCGTGCAGAATTTTGTGTTCGTATCGACCTTTGTGTCAACAACATAGACATCAGTATTGAACTTCCTGTTCAGTTGCACTGTTTCAATGGAGACCTGCAGACAAAACTCTGCCGTGCTCAAGCGCTGATCGATGCCCTGGATGAAAAAGTCCCCCAAAGACTTCAGTTGCTGACTCCTTCCCCTCCACTCAGGCCGTAACTTATTCGGAGTATTTCACTCGTGCAATGAAGTCTCCTTGATGTGTGTCAAAACAGAAGGAAAAAAAAGTCCCCAAAAGTTGGATGCAAGGGGGGACAAAAGGCAGGCAGATCCCACCCGCAAGTTGGACCACCCGGCGGAAGCTGCGGAGCTGCATTAGACCCATCGCCTGATCGCCACCTTGGAAACCTATCTTTATATTCGGAGCTGCTGCTTTGCAGCGCAATCGGACCCCACCACCAGGGCAGTGGCGACAACCTCCGGAGCTCCAAGCTCCGCAGCTAGCCTGGAAGCCAGCCTTGGGCCGGGATACTTTACTTACGGGATGCCGTGCTGTCCAGCTCGACAACAACGCCCATTCCCTCATCACGCGTGCTCACTGGACTCCACTCAACCCACCCTACCTCACTTGCTGGGTCGCTCAGACAGTTACTCGCTAGTGACCGTGTTGTCAATCGCAACACGGTTCCACCCTTCAATCCACTCGGAGCCGCCCACCCGCCTGGAGTGTATTACCACTCTCTAGCTTAGCTTAGCTTAGCGAGCTTCCGGAATGGATCTTGTGCGAGGCCCACTTCGGAGCCATGCAACGCCGACTGAACCCCGAGAGGATTCCTCTTGTAACAGTTACCACGATGTGGAGATGCGGGGCAGCCGTTCACAGCCGTGCCATCAATAATTAAGTAGACAGACAGTCGTTCCAGCCAGTGTGTAGTCCTGGTCCCCGTGGATTGAAGGTTAAGTTGCGATTTCGGTCAATTCTTCGGTGGTGGACCAGAGAGGAGCTAGGGACTGGGAGAATTGGGACTCTGGGAGGCAGTAGAGATGGGGAGGGTGAAGCTAGAGATTAAGAAGATCGAGAATCCGACTAACAGGCAGGTGACGTATTCCAAGCGACGGAATGGGCTTATCAAGAAGGCGTACGAGTTGTCAGTGCTGTGTGATATCGACCTGGCGCTTATTATGTTCTCGCCGTCTGGGAAGCTCACGCAGTACAGTAATTGCAGGTGCTTTAATTATTCTTGGTTTCGTGGCGTCGATTCGTGTTACCTTTCTCGTCTGGTCGGCTTGCACAATTCGACTGTCATGAAAGTTTACAAGTTTGGTGTACGTGAAGCATATCTGCGTGAGGCTTTGGATTTAATCAATGAGGTTTAACCTAATGCAGGTCGTAGCCATTAATTTGAATCGTAACAGCTTTCTCTGTGATTGCATAGAAAATCTGATTAGTTGATAGGGTCTATGGTATATCAGGTCGCGTAAATGATTCAGTAGTCGTCAATCTGGTTCTCTTATTGATATTCACGGTTTTACAGTAGTCTGGGGTTGGTCTTGAGTCGAACAATTCCGCTCGGTATCATGTGATAAGGTGTCTTTGAGATCTGGAGGTTAACCTAGATTTTAGTCCTCATCCGGGTTTTTTGTTGAGCTAACTCAATGTCCGTTCCTGGATGGCAGCATCGAGGATGTCATCGCTCGATTCGCCAATTTACCTTTGCATGAGCGGAATAAAAGGTGTGCAAGTTTGCCGGCATTCAAGTGATCGTATCCGATACTTCCATAGTATTATGCAGTGGACATGAAATCTTGGTTTGAAGTTTTTTTAGTTTCTTCGGCCTAATCAATAGGGAAGTCTGCCATATCAGCTCTGAAATGTATTATGATCAGAACTGTACTGAAAAAAAATGAAAAAATAATATGTTTCGTGGTCTTGTGGGTGACGATTCATGGGCGATGTTCAGAAAGATTGAAAATCTTGAGGTACGTTCGACTTCCAAATTTGCAGTCTAACTCTACTGAGTGTACATCTGCAGTCTTACAAACGGGAACTACAAACACATTACTTGTTTACTTACAGTATTTGGGAGATCACTTATTAGTATTTTGCGTTCTGTGTGCAGTATCTACACAAAGCCTTAAAGAAACTGGCAGGAGATAAAGAACTGGTATCAAATCAGCTCATATCTGGAAGGTTAGAATCCCAGAATGCAAGTTGATAATTTGTAGTCGGAGACCACTGTCGTTTTCTATATAGAATGGTAGATTCGTTGCAATTTGTAATTCGATTTGTATGTCATCCAACTTCCCTGTGAATCTATTTCTACATGCAAGAGTACTGATGTTGTAAGTTGTGTTTGGGATTTGGGGTTGTTTTCTCTGCCGACAATTATAGTAAGACCTACGAAGTAGGGGTAAGCTATGGACACGGTCTCCTGCTGAAGTATCTTTTCAACGTTTCTGACATTTGAATCCCCACTTGTGAATTACCATTTTACACTTGCCGTGAAAATTTTAGGATATTGGTGATAACAGACTTGCAGTGCAACAGCTTTAGCTAATCATTCTGTAAATATGTGGTATTCCTTGAGCAGTTGCTGCAAGAGGAATTGAAAAAGTCACAACAGGAGAAGGAGTTGGTGCAACAACGAGCCAGGTGCGTCGCGATAGAATTCTTACATTACTATTCCCGGAGAGTGTGGAATGAGAACATGCTTATATTATAGTGTAAGATATAATTGTCAGAGATTCACATCGGCACTTAACTAGGCGGGCGCCCTAATGAAACGTAAATTTATACCGGACCTAGTTGTTTGATTGAGCTTTCTACAGATGAATTGCGATTTTTGCGCTCTGAACTCCGCTAATATAACGAATTGACATTGTAATTATGATCAACTTACTTTCCAACTGCCTCCAAGTTACTTCACCTGTGGTCATAGGTATTAAAATAGCTGACCAGCCTGACCTGGTGGTGGTCTTGTTAAATTTCTAGGGATCTGAAACCTGGACTCACACAACGATGTGCTGTGCAGATTGTATTTGGCTGATGAACAACTGCTTCAGAGTGTAACCTCCGTTCAGCAACTGGCGAACATGGAGACAGAGTTGGAACAGGCAATTGAGCGTGTGCGCTCAAGGAAGGCAAGTGCTCTAGCGCTTCTCTGACCTGCAGTGTGTACCCGTGTACCATGCTCCATTTATTTTTCATTTTTGAAGGCGTAGTGTGAATCAGATTTTATTGCAAGACTGACACACCGCAAAACGTCTGGGTCATGCGTCCCATAATTTACGATTATTGGGAAATTGATTTGTAGCCTTTCATACTGTGTTGCAGGCTTATGTAAACAGTGCTTACCAGGCTGCTACTGCGATGCAAAGACAGGTGCCTAACCCTTGGACTACCCTTCAGTCCGTACTTGTTTGATCACTTATTTTATTAGTCCTGGAAGTTGGAACAGTGGAATTGTGTTAGTAATGCATCATTCCGGTCCCTTAGTGCCCATCAATCCTTGCAGATGCTGGCTTTACAGGCCCAGCAGCAACAGCAGCAGCAGCAAGGAGGAATGCCGGGGGTCCAACCACCATTTCTGCAGTGGAATAACCCGGAGCGTGAAGCAATTCTTCAAGACTTCATGGACCAGCAATCAAACTCGCAAGCAATTGTGCCAGTGCAGATGAATAGGTAACCTTACATGTTACTGTCATGTCAGTAATGTAGTAATATCTATTTCAATGGGCAATGACAAATTTTCCAGAGATTTGCACTCTCCCAGGCGCTTTGTCTGGAATCCAGCATCTGTACCAGTCGTCAGTTGGTTTTTGGATCGAGTTCTGTACTTTTGAATGTCACAATTTGGCGCTTCTTTTGAAACATGCCAAGATTTAACTAATTAGACCATATGCATGATTATCACATCATTCCAACTGTCATACTATAGGGCATAAACTGCCTATGACTCACAGCGATTTCTTTAACTCTTAGTGCCAAACTGGCAAAATTGTGACATTCAACTGCCCGTCTAGAGTCCTAAGTTTACTCCAATCCTAGAGTTTTGAGCTTTGTGCAGTTAAATGACACAATCTTGTCTCTCTGAACCGTCCGTGCCTACGTAAGAAATTTGACGTTGAAATTGGTGTTCTAGATGTTTGCTGCTTCATTTTCATATTTGTGAAACATGCAGGTTCAGACTAGGTTCAGACTGGGTTGAACTAACTTGTGATCTGCAGGGAAGTGGCGACCACTACTGAAGCAAGTCCCTCCACTTTCTTCCCCCAATCAACGTCGCAATCCAACCTGCACAACCTCGCGGGGCAGATCAACTTCATAGGCTCTGCTAGCCGAGGATTGCACGTTCACGACGTGGCGTTGGAGCGGGCTCGTGATCAGTACGACGCGGAGGCGAAGAAATCCAAGGCGGACGGATCCACAGGGGGCTTCGCCTCTTCGAGTAGCAGCGCCGGGGCAGCCAACGCGGAAGGCACCGCCGAAACCTTCACGGACCAATCAGAGCCTGCTAGTGCTTCCAATTGGCAAATCTCACGTCATGCCCATCATCACGCGCAGGCGTATTCCACCGCGCAGTTCCCCTCAGGGTTCTTCAACCAGGTATTGATTGCTTTTCAAAATTTCACTGCGACAGTAACCCGGGCACGAACCTCAATCATCAATTTCGGTAAATTGACGCGATTCCGGTGCCGAAAGTTGCGGCATACTCAGAGTAGCTCTCAGAACTAGGACAAGCGAAAATCTATGTTTCATCCAAAACGCCCTGAAAGGTGCCAAATGCCGAAGTAGTGAAATACCGCCAATTTAAAGAAATTGACCTTCTCATTTAATTCCTTTTCAGTGAAATTCTCGCTGATTCAGCTATACTGCCGAATGTTCAGAAATCAGATCTGCACCTCTCCTAGCTAGTTTTTCGAGCTTCGGGTACTTAAAGTCCTTGTTTGCAGGCCCGGGCGACTTAAACGTCAGAGTCCTTAGTACTAGGACCGCTGTAGATCTGAGGTTCCAGACAGGCGCCTCGGGAGTGCTTATCTTTTGAAATTCTGCCATTTTAACTAATAATTAACAAAAAAATGAAGATTAAGGTTAAGGCTAAGGTTAAGATTACGATGCATGGCACTGAAAGTATAACCATTGCAATTGATGCAGTCGTTAATCGAGGGTTTGTTTTGTCCGGGCTAATCTTGATGTCTGAACATGGTGTGCAGAATCCAGACTCTTGGAAATAATGCCACCCAGTTGGAGCTTACTATCATTGTAGCGATCTAGCTAGGCATGACGGATTTTGTGTACAAGTTTCTTTGAGGGGTGGTCGAGGGATTCCGGATTATCTGTGGGGTCCAGTAACCTTCACACGATTCTGAAGCCCGGATAACCAAGGGGAATGAAGCGTACGAGGTCCGACACGAACCTGCGCATTGAATTCAATGCAGGCTGAAGTTCATGCATGCCATCTATGATCACTCCTGAAGGGGGGTCTTGTTAGTGGAAGACGAAGACGTGTGGGACCTTCAACGCAGCGACAAAGTTCCAGCTCGCGTTTGGTTCTTAATATACGAAGATACGGCTGAGTTTCTGCAGCTGAAATTGGTGCAGGCAGCCGTGTCTTCGTATTGAACCTAACCGTCAACAAATTCCTGGCCTGCAAGAGTTCAATTGCTCATGCAACTGAAGTCCAGATATCTCTTGTGGCTTCATTGATGCCAACCTTCTACCTTTAGTTGCAGTGTTCTGAGAATGAGAACCACTGCAGCTTCCATTATGTTTCAAGGTACTAGCAGATATCAGATCTATTACGGAGTACTATGTCAACCTGCCTCTGCATGTAAGCGCGAGGTGTTTCCCTTAAGTGTTTAATAAGGACAATGATTCATTTTGTCAGTTCTTAACTTCTTTGCTTCTGCAGACCTTGACCTCTGCTTCCTCTAACTTCGTTTATGTCACTCGACAATCTGTAAGTTATGCCCTCATATTTATAACTGACTCCTGTACTCTGCTGCTGCGCGTGTCTGCCTGTGGTGCAGAGGTCTCGCTTGTTCAATGTATAATCTACTCCGTATTATAACATGGCAGACGCCTTGTGCTTTGGGATGACCATATTTTACTGATAGAAATAAGTTATACCACGCTGCAACAGTCGGCGGTGCATGCATTATGAATTTTTTTTGGCAAGAGAAAACAAAAGAACCAGTTGGACCCCATTTTGTCGAAGACTGACCATTTCCCGACATGTGAGTTATTTTTTATGCTTTTTCACCCGTCCTTGCTCACAATTCACAAATGCTTCGCATGCCAGACAAAGCTCCTGCATTCTGCCATTCATCAGAAGACAAGGCAAATCTTGCCAGTTGACATTTGGATATCCGGTGCCCACAATTGGCTTTGCATAAATGCATGATGGTCGTGGCCCCGACCGGGCCCACGGCCCACCCTCACTGCTGGTTGTCAAATTTAACCCCTCCGATATAAGGCTGTCCGAGTAAGTAGTAACGGTAAGCATTTGATTTTTTTAATAAATTTAATGGGACTGAGTTGCACACTTACACTTGCACCGTAGCAGCCAGTCATGGCACAGTTCCCCAGGAGCGTTGCCCCGTGCGACGGGGGGGCACGGAATACCGGCCTCGGACGGAGGGGTGAAATTTAGCCTTTCGGTTAATGCACAGGATATGAAGACAAATGGATTGATCACCTGGCGGCCTGGCGGGGTGGCGGGGGTGACCTGGCTTTGGTGGCATCTACCACAATAGCAACTCAACAACGATCGAGCTCGCTCCCTCCGTCGGTCCCGTCCCTCCCTCAGGGTGCTTTTGAAAAGGGTTCATGATGCAGTGAACTGCTCCTGTTACTGTACCAGCCAGTGTACTTCATTCCTGCTGCACAGCTCCAAAGAAATTGGGAGTACATTTTTGTCCACACTTGTCGGAGTCTATTCTTACTGCTCAGAGCATCCAAATCCGTTCCTTGGCAAAGCTTTCTAGTTTCTACAGTTCTGGTTTACCTTGCATCATGTGTCTCCTCAAGCAGTGCCAAGGAGCAAGGTTAGTGAACCCATGCACAAGGAAAGTAGAGCGTGATCCCTCATGGATTTAATGAAACGTTTCCCTTAATAATAGCAGAACTCTGTGGAGGTAAAAATTGGACCATTTCCTCATGGTAATGATACAAATTTGACCCCTTGGTATTCTTGTAAAGGATTACCTCATGATAATGGGGTTAAGGATATCAATAATTGTATATTATACGATACACCCCATATTACATGATAAAGTAGTATATACCATATAAATTATATTGTATATATATATATATAGTCTTGTACAAAACAACTTCATATGGTACAGTGCACAAAATCATTCACATTTCTTATCTCATATAGATGATGTATGAGAAGTAGATGCGAGTGGGAGACTTGTTTATTATAGTTCATGGGAGTCTCACCAAAGACAATGCTTATGGGTGAATGTCCTCAACAAAGAATCACATGGTAAAACCACATTTTTTTGGAAATGTATACCCATATGGAAAAGATATTAAACTTTGCCTCTTTGTGTGTTAAGTGTTTATTAAGTGCTGCATCGGGCAAAGCTTGCTACCTTCCGTGTGAGGAAGCTCCTCCAAACATGTTCAATTAAGTGGTTATTGACAAGTGAACACAGGTTACACAGCCGGCTCATTTGGATATATCCGCTGTGTGAAAATTGTACACTGAGGATGTGTGGTCCCACGCCAATTGTGGCAGCATGTAGTTACCCAAAATATACATTTTCCACCAAGGGATTCAATTTAAGCTGACTGGGTACGCTGGCTGGGAAATCTGAGTCTAACTGAAGGACTGAATTTCGTCACTCAATTCAGTGTACGCGTAGCTGAAGAATATTTGTTCAGAACTTTTAAGTTTTGCGAAGTTCAAGAATTCAAAGAACGACTGTGCGAGAATAAAGCCTTTTGTGTCACAAAAGAAAAAGAAAACGAACGTGTGTGGAATTTTGGAATATCTGCTAGGTTGACTTTAGGACTGGCTGTGTAGGGCACTACTTCGGAAATCTTATCCTCATCTAATTTCGTTAAACTGGAGTGTTTAATAAAAGCGTCAAAATTGTATCTTTCCAAGCTCAAAAAACTAGGGTTAAGGAAAATCCAATCTGAGATTTTTGTCTTAACATGTTTGTTTTGTTTGGGGCAAATAAAAACGCCACCCCACCAGGCAGGGATCACCACTGGTCCTCATCAGCCGGTGTCGTCGTGTCGATGGACCGATTGAAAATTTGAAATACGCCAATTTCACTGAAATCCGCACTTTCAACTAATATAAGGTTCAATGGACAACCAAGATTACCCTAATCAAGTGCGCCTGATGAATAAATTGCAGGCCATCAGAATAACGACACTGCGTGTTCGTGGAAACATGGCCGCAGATGGGCAGTGCATGAGTGTTCGACCCTTGGAGATATTTGGTGGCTGCCGTTGCTTTTCTAAAGCATGTCGTTATTTGTGATGCTTGCTCGATGTCTTCAATCGGTGATCATTATGTCATAATGTCAATCCAGGAGAGTTTCGCCGTCGTGGCATGTTCCGATTGGTTAAGAAGACACAGATTAGAACTGCTAATGCTCACTATTTGCATGTGCAAATTTTCAGCAGGGTTGTATGAAGTAGAAATTCCACTGGTCTGCAGTGAGAGAAATTTGAGAGAAATCTCTCCTACTACCAACTGGTATTAACTTAGTGAACGAGGATTCACCTAATTTCATGTAGTGATTCATGAGAATCATTGTTGAAGTCACCTAACTTTTCACCAAATGATGCATCTATTCATGAATTGAATCTCTATCAATCTAACTTATGTTAGTGGATCAAATTAAAAATGTTAGTGGATTAAATAAAATAGTGACCCAAACTGTGCGGCAGTAATCGATTCTTCGCTAACGTAGATTTGACAATCTATCTTCACGGATTCTTTTCAACATGAAAGTTTTGTGCTCTTGTTGGATGCATTCAATTTGACAAATTATTTTATTGACTTGAATTTAAGTCATTACAATAAAAGAAAACTTTGTTTGTATTGTGAGTCCCAACAATTGACTTTGCGAATTTATCACAAGCATAACAATTTGATCATGATAATTATATGCAATGGCTTCTACTAAAGCTCAACCTATAGGCCATAAACTTTGTGTCGTATGTTATAAAAATGTCATATAGTATTTCAAAAATACATCAAGTTTTCAAAACCTCTCTGTTACTTCCAATCAATATTAACTTAGTCAGTGCCGATCCACCCAACTTCAACTACTAAGTTCATGAGTTTGTTGAACTCACCTAACTTTCATGTAGTAAGTTCATGAGACTGTTGAACTTTGTTGCAACAAAACTGTCTTCACTAATGTCCACTCAACTTCCATTTTTTATTTCAAACTATGCACCTATTTATGAATTTAATAAAATCACTATTTCTTTGTGCAACTACCCTAATCATGATTTGCATCACCAATGTTGATGTGAAAAACACAGTTTGAAAAGTTTCCATTGAACTGTGGAAAGTTCACTAAACTATTTGGTGGTGAAGCATTTGAAGTGCATCCAGTATCCTCTGATGGCACATTTGTTCTTCCACAGCTCACTAATACTCCAGCATTTTTCACTTCGGATGGTCTTTGAGTGCTTGTAGGTCTTGCTTTGCTCAACTTGTCGAGGCTTGCATCTATTGCCGGACTTGGAGACACTATTAAATCTGGAGCAATTGAGCTTGGAAATTTAGGGCTTCGGTGTGCTTGCTCAAGCGTTGATTTTTTCCACGTCTCTTTGAATAACTTGGACTTTCTAGAGGCTTCTAAAGTCCTCTCAAGGAGATCCAGGTCAACTGTTTTCCAAAAATCATCATCCAAACTACGGACTTCACGTTCAATTGAGTCTCTAGGTCCACCGTACACAGTTTCTTGAGTATTTGTAAAATACACAAAATTATATACAATCAATTTCACCAATTTAATACATGATCTTAACCTCACAACTTCACAAGATAAGAACTAAAGGTTTAGAATGCTTGATAAGAACAAATATTGTACCTTGTGTCTTTGATCCACTAAGCATACTGAGTTGCTGTGAATGAAGCTGACTCAAAGGTTGACTCTGCACGTTACTTGGATTCAAAATTTGCTTGCAATGCCAACCTTGCAGCTCTTTCTGGTAATGATCATTAAAACTCAATGCCGCTCCTGTATTAGTGTGATATGGTTGACGGCTTAGAGCTTGTGCCGCCTTCTGCTTTAAAGAAGCACTCTAATCATACCTTGCAAGAGTTTTGTCATTACGATGACCGATCACTCTTGTTATGATGTCTCTTGGAACCTGAGCAATTGACATGCGGGTGATTGCAGTTACTCGACCATTCTTGTTAGTAAAATCTCCTTCTATTCCTACATCGGTCATCATGCCTTTAATCCACTTTCTGATTGTACTTTCACCTACAGGGGTCCCTTTTTTATACCAAATTATTGATCTAGCATTATGAATCGGTGACAAGAAAAGAGGGCCAACTTTCTTGGACTCTTCTGGCATGTGTGCTAGTAAGTTAGAGAATGTTTCTATAACATCCCTATTAAAAGACAAAATTGGGGGACGAAAATGCTCCTGTTGAAAGCGTTTCATTGATGGCTTGTTCACTTTTGACAGCTGCTCATCATATCTGCAACCACCCATCAATAAATTTAGTATATTAGTAAATGACAATAATATTCCTACTAACAAAGCAATGGCAGCAATATTCCTACAAATTGAAAGTTTGAAACATCAAATATTATGAGATATCAAGGAATCTATTACAGAAGTATGGTCATAGTATGATTTACCTTAAAAATGCTTCACCATTTTCATCTTTCTCTAAAGAGAAGTCAGAAACAAGCAATTTGTGCAACTCTGAACCTCCTCTAATTAAGAATTCTGTAACACAAAACCAAGAAAATCGCTTTTGACAACCAGAAGGATGTGGGCACAGCCATGTTGCATGGATGAGAGAGCAGTATTTGTTCCTGTTGGAAGCTAACGCAATCTACTTTGCGTCTCTCTTTAGTGGCTCCTGCATCTTTGCTGCATTGCATGGCATCTACCACTATTTTAGTTGCACCCATGAACCAAGGGTGTTTTTTAATGTTAAATTGGGGTTCACTAACTCTAGTCAAGATTATGCGCTCATCTTGTGCATGGCAAAGGATTCTATTGAAAGCTTGTAGGGGATTCATAATGGTTCCACTAGGATATAGGTCTCCATTTTGTTTGCACAACATACTAAAAAACTTTGTAAGCAAAGTTCCAAATTCCTGCAATGGCAATTTCTCTATTGAATCACATGTTTTCAACCCACAAGCTACTCTCCACTGATCAAAACGATTTCTCGCCCATGTGTCTGTTTTGATGCTTGGATTTCCACTACTACTCAAAACGCTTTGCACTCTTGCTGGGTCATATCTCAAGAAACCACCTACTAGTTTCTCACTGCTTGTTGGTGATAAAACCGATTTCAATGGAAGTGAAGGGTTTTCATTTGAACAACTCGGAGTAGACAAGCAATTACTCTCATTCGTTGGAAATGAAGGAATAATATCAATAAAACTCTCATTGCTAGCAAAGGACATCGGAATGTAAGAGTCAAGATTGATTGCACTATCTGGAATTGCAGTGACACAGTCATCCAAGTAACTAGTAGAACCAAAGTTTGGCTCTTCCAGTGAGTCAACTCCACAAAGACTTGGGGTACAAAAATCTATTCCTATGTTGAATAGATCATTTTGGAAACTTTCACTTGAAGCATTTTGCACCTGCATAGGATGAGAGCACAAAGGAACGACCTCAACATCGATAGAAGGAGAAACTACTAAAATATAAGGATTTGAAGATCTTCCTTCTGCAATTTTTTGAGCTATTGCCTCTTCTCTCGCACCATCACTGTTCCTACCACGTCCACCTCCACGACCTCTTGTCGAACGTTGAGAAGCATACAATTCTAATCCTTTCAGAGAAGGAACTCTCAAACTCTTGACTCTTTCCATGATGAATTTTAGCTCTCTCGATTCAGACACTTACAATCACTCACGGTTGTGAACAAGTGACAAATGCAATGCCCCGGCCTTACAAAACAATGTTGTAAGGTCAAATATTCTACTTTTAGTAACTTCAACTAAAATTTTAGTTGGTACAACAATTACATACACTAATGAGAAAAATGTTATTGTTAGTTAATATTACAATCTTGAGCAATCCAAGAAGTCAAACGGCTCAACTCTCTGCATTGACATTATGTCCGGTAACTGCAAGCAGACCAAGTTATAAAAAATAATTGTCGGTCAGTACCAACCTCGCCGCCCCGCGGCTCAGTAGGTCCTAACCGGCTATTATTTTTTATAACTTGGCCTGCTTTGTAGTTACCTAGTCGATATTCTCGGTTGACTTCCTCTGGATTGGACTGCACAAAGTCATACTATACTGAGTCGTTTTTTGACACGTAACGCATGAATGCGTCTTTTACTCTCTCAATGCTCTTGGTTCTATGTGAAATTGGGGTTCTCAGTCAGTGTTGGCTCGGAGTCTCGGACAAACAGTCATAACTCATACGAGTAAAGGAGATCACCTATTTTCGACCACTTAAGCAGTTTGGCCCATGTGCAACATGGAGAAGGTTGCATTGAGTTGAAAAAATGCAAATTTTCATCTTGTCATAGAATTACTATGTAGCTCATGATTATAATGATGGATCTGTTCATTCTGTTGTTTCAGAGTTGACAAAAAAGTGAGAAGATAATTATAAAGATTCAATAGGATATGCGAAGCCAGATTTACATTTAAAGAATGAAGGAGTTGCTTATTGGCAATATGGCAAGAGCTAGAAACGGGAGTACCTTCACTGTGGAAATTTAGATTTAAAATGTCATGTAATCTCATTAGAAAAAGAATGGGGTTTCAAGAGGGCTGCCAAATTTAAACCAGCAGTGCAAACTGCAGGAAGTGCAAATTAAAAATAATATTTTTAGGAAAAAAATAATTAATTAAAAAAAGTGGAATCTGACGTGGCACCTAGTGGCCCTCTTGAAACCTAAATATTTTCCTAATTAAACCTCTCTATTAGAAGTGCGTCCCTAGGCTGGACTCTATCAACATTACAACACCAACTCCTCTTCTGAAGTAGCAATGGCATATCAAATATGTACTGGATTCAGCAACACAGAGCAAACTTTAATACAATCATCATAACGGAGTCAGCAGAGAAAGATTGACAATAATCTTTTCGAATTTCGGTGGTGGGAACGCTGTCGACAAATCACACGCCAACTAGAGTTTTCAAAAACGATTCTACTAATTTGGTGACAGTCAAGCGATTCAGTTGCAAGAACGAACCTAATACTCCCGACCACGTCCGAAATTAAGAATTGTCTTAAAACCATAGTTGAGTTGGCGCAGATCTATACTGACACAAGATGTTCGTTGGAAACACGGAAGATGCATTTTTCAGCAACGACAATAGGCCCGGATGAGAAAGTACAAGAGGTCTCCGAGAATGAATTCCATCACCAAGTCTAGTGCAGCCGAATTCACCCTAGCGACCAAACATCATAGCCAAGCGGAGTCACCTGCACAACTGGATGATTTCGAAACCAGCTCTTCTACGGAAGAAGAGTGCCTAAAATGACAAAGACAAGGCCTGATTCAGTTGTACTAGTGGTAGTCACAGCTTGTTCACCGTGATGGTGAACAATGAACATTGAAGTGGTGGCGGCGTAGGGTTGGCTTGCTTTCGACGGAATATTCATAGCGGAACATTGATTGTTCACTCCCAACATCCACCTCCGGAGGTGGATGTTGGGAGTGAACAATCAATGTTCCACTAAGATTATTCCTTTGTTCTCTTAACTTTCAATTACATCCGTCCATCTCGCCATTATCCATCCTCCATTGTTCATTCTCAACATTTGAACAAAAAGGGTGGTCACGGCTTGTTCAATATTCGTCACTTCTCATTGGCCCCTCAAAGCACTTTCCATTGTTCATTGTTCATTGTTCACCATCACGGTGAACAAGCTGTGACTACCACTACTGCAACCAGTTCAAAGTAGTACGACTGCCAAAGTTCGCAGAACTTCGTATCACAATCACCTCCAGAATTAGCGAGCTTTCGACATCGTGCAGTACAACAATCATGCAGTTACTTCCTTGTCTTTGTCGATTTTGTCGGAGTACTAGCAGAGAGTAGGTAGTAGAGGGGTACTACTGGCTCGTAGTACAAGATCATCACGGCAAGGAAGAACCTCGAGGTACAGTAGGAGGGGAAAACACAACAGTCTACGATCTCTGCCGAAAGTGTACTACCGAAAAAGTATCCCCTAGAAAATACACTTACCACTAAGGATGACGAATTGCTTTGAGTATTGATTTTTTAAATGCAGTACTTGCTATTTGCACTGAGTCTGTGACGAATGAACGGATAGCTTGACAATTATATCGAGGTTACAGTCAAAGATTCAAAAAACACTCTGCCTCCACTCTCGGGTGCAACATATTGGGGACACAGCGCACGGAGTCACATTCAAACATTCCAGGAATGAAACATGGCACTTTTGGGTGGAGATAATTTATTGACAGGAAAAATAGAGAAGCATCAAACCACTAGCCGAATTGCAGGGAATGAAAGAAACCCCCATTCGTTGGTTCAATACAGACATTCAACACAGAGGATATAATGTACGAGCTCTCAAGTTATGATCAATACAATGATAAACAAGCAGTGCAACTGCTTTGGATTGCTGTGGAAAGTTTTTCTGTGCACTGAAATGAGAAATCTATTGTATTCCCAAGATCAGCTTGAAAGTTGGAGAGACGCAAGCTGCTTGACGTTGATGGGATAAATGTCCGCCAGGGAGCCGGAGAAGAAGCGTCGGCCGAGGATGACGTTGGCGGCGTCGGTGGGATGGAAGGGGTCCCAGAACAGATGGCTCTTCCTGTTCTTGCAGAACGGTACGCCGGGGAAGCAGGGAGTCAATCCATGGTACAACCCAATCGGCATCCCACAGCAAGCTTGGTCCTTCGTTGCGAAGCCTGCATCCAATCACCCATGTCAGCTAGCTATGGCTCCAGACATTATATCATTATTACAAGTAGCAGTTGCAACACATCGAGAATTAGTTTACAATGGCTTTGTAGCGGTTTCATACTATGGTAAAAATTTCTGGTCTATTGCGAACCATTGCAAGAATGTTGCAAACTTGTTGCAACAGTCTTGCACACGGAAGCAACATATCGATGCCTTCCAAAATTTAGACACTCAAAGTTGCTACTAAACATTTTCCGAAAGGAACAACGTTTTGCACAACATGCTTGCCGGAAAACATCGCAAGATTGCTGAAACATGTTCCAAAATTTTCATGTTTGCATGCTGAAAAACTTTGCTGAAAAACGTTAGTAACCCCTCCAAATCCAAATATGAAGAAAATGTGTGCATTTCTCGTGACAATCGTCAAACTTTCCAAATGTTACGCAAGTGATTTTGAAGAGTTGTCCAATTTCACGTTGCAGAGGGAACTGTGCGCGGAATCAAACGGGAATTGCATAAGGAATATAGCCCACATGTAGAGTTCTAAGTAGAGTTCTAAGGATTGAATGATCGGAGTTTGAGTGTTCAAGATAATATGGACACGAGTACTCACCGAAAGCGGAAGGATTTTTGATGATTTGCATGACGACGTTGTAAGAATCGGCAACGACAAACTTGGCTTCTGAACCGTGAATGCCATTGAGCTCATCCACCAGCCACTTGAGGGCAGCGTTGAAGCCCGACACGAGGTCGTTGTCTTCTTTAACGCAACGCCCTTTCTCCGTCGCTTGCATCGTCATGCGATATGGGATGCACCCCAGCGGCCCCACATTCGTGAGCACGAACTTTCGTGCTCCCAGCTTCACAAGAGCCTGCAAATCATGTTGATCTGTGTGTCAGGTAGGAGATACTGGAGAGAAAATTTGGGAGAAAATTTTGAATTGTACTATAGTGTCCAGAATCACAAATCCAACTGAAATCGTGGTATAATTTCAGTTATACTAGCTTGAAGCTAACTCATATACCTCTCATTTGCACAAAATAATTGTCAATTCAATGCATTTTTCTCCCAGTAATAGCAAGGCAAAATTGCATCTTCAAACATTGTTGTGACGGAAGAACAAGAATGATGTATCTTTTTTAGACCCTATTGTACATGTATGTACCGTCAACTGCTGGCGGTATGTGCTGATGAGCGTGTCTTGAAACTGCTTCGGGGTGAAGAGCATCGGAGACGGAGATCCGTCGATCAAGAAATTGTTGAGGTAATCGTTGGAGCCCATGGTGATTGTATAAATGGCGTTCTGTAGAAGCTCCTGCGCTGCTGCTGACCCTAACATCTGCAGAATCTGATCACTGGTGTTTCGAAACAAATTGATCTGCTCCCACATAGGTATTCGGTTCACCTGCAATCCCAACCACAAATTAAGTACTTGTTTACCAGTTAATCCGCATATTAATCTCCATTTGCCACATTCAGGACTTCAATCGACATCATGCATGACTTCGAAGGGAAGACTAAATCCACAATAGTCTAAAGCTTACGAAAGTGTAGCCAGTGAAGTCGAGAATCCCTGCTCCTCCAGAGGCATAGTTCACCCCTTTGAGAATCGCCTTGCCCTTCACAGCAGGGTCCAGAAACACGGGTCCGAAAGGAATTCCCAACAGCTGATCTGCAAGTTGAAATACATCATTCATTGCATCCTGAACAATCAGCGAGGATGAATGATGGTATAAGAAATACTTAAACATCCATATTTTTACTAAGAAAAATCATCGATGGCATGAAACCAAAGTCCGAAAGGAATCTGAAGAAGAAAGAACTTTACGAAGGATGGTGAAAAACAAATGTCAAGCCTGATTAGCAATTTGATTCCGTAGTCGGATTTTTTATGGAGTCGAAGCAGATTTTTCGCATTGGTATGAATTCATTTGATCATACCGATGATATCTGCAACTGTTCGCCCGTTGCAGAATCTTCCAGTGGCTTTCCCTCCTGGAAAATCAACGCCATTGGCACCGTAATTGGCCCGGGCCAATGAGCCGATGTAGTTGTTGTTGCCAGCATCTACAAGCGAGTCCCCGAAAATAAACGAGGCTGCAGGAAAGCTGCTCCGCTTCTCAGGCCTCGTTGCAGCACATGAACATCCAATTAGGAAGCACTGGAATGTAAGAATCAGGACCATGATTGTCCGCAACCCAGCTTGAAAATACTTCACCTCCATGTCGGTGATCGTGCAAACCTGCTCCCACAAAATTCCCAATTCAGTCGGTTTCTTTATCCACCCTCAACAATTAAAAAGTTGAATACATTATGCCACAAAAACAATGAACTTGTTCAAAAGTCAAATTAAATTGCAACTCTCAAGTGGTGGTGATGGCGTGCGAGCGAGCGAGCGAGCTTGTGATCACATAAAGGCCATAAAAGTCAAGTGTCACTCTCTCATGAGAAAAGCATATAAAACCATACTCCTTCTGTTTAATGGGAGCCCTTTATGTAACCAAAAAACAGAGATAAAGACGTCTTGACATTGGCATCATGAACGAAATCCTGATAAAAATGAGTTTGTTACCCAATCAGGCAGACTGCCGCAGAGACTGATCCTGGACAGCAACAATGTTGGCACTTCACTTAGCAAGGATGATTTGTGTGGTGACTGACTGAGCTCGATGCTAGCTCAAAGTTCAGCTCATGAAAAAGGCTGTGATGATGAAGACATTATTGATAGGATTATGTAGGGGTCTGACGGAGGCTCACAGTGAAGATCGAGAGCATGCAGCTGGACTGAATCTGCATCCGTGAGAGATGAGCAAGCAGGCAGGGCTGAGTGTACTCAGATACTCAGACACCAATTGTGTGTGTTAACTGAGTGTGGCAATATTAATATTGATATAATATCATTTAATATTCTTGGTGTTTTTTTAAATTGTGATTGTGCAATCTACATGCTGCCCCCATCCCCAGTGAGCTTATGGTATAAGGTAAAACAGCCCTTGTGGTCAGAATTTGGAGTCTGTCCTCATGCCATTGCTGAAATTTTTCAAATTTTTTCCCACACAAAGATAAGTGTGAAAAATAGTGAGAGCAATTGAAATTTTATTTTTTTCAGACAAAGTGTGAATTAGTTATATATTTTTGAAGTGATCTTCCCAACATGGTCTACAGGCTGTCCAATAACCAACAAAAAGTGTATCCAATATGCTCATCTTAATCACCTAAAGTGGTCACAATAATTTCTTATGTGGAATGCCATGAAAAATTACTTCCTACAATGATTTACAATGGAAAAATTGGGTGTTCCTAATGAGGTTACTAATCATTCCATAGGTGTCAGGTTAGATATTGATTGTGATTTGGAAAAACACTCTTTTTTAACACTTTCAAACTCTCAACACTAATATTTTTATGTAAGATCGATTTAGAAAGAGTGTGAACAAGGTAAAGACTTCAATGTGCATTTGTATTAGATGACTTCAAATGTGGTTCAAAATTGGATACCGGAGTTAGCACTAAGGAAGTGTGCTCTAAAAGCGTCCATCTTCTTTAACCCCTAAAGTTCCGTGACTATGTTTTCACTGAAAACGCTCAAGAACTGCCGTTTTTAGTACAAGTACCAAATTTTTGAAAAAAACTTTTTTTTGACTCATGTAACCGTAGGATCTTCTAGTATGCTGACTTGAGAATATGTGGTAAAAATTTCAGAAATTTCCACCACGTGGATTGCAAGATATAAGCATTCAAAATCACTGAAATCGTTTTTTGACCCCTGCAAAAAACCGGGAAGCTGCACTTCAAAAGCTCACTTTTCTATGAAAAATTGTCCAAAATGGTGGTGCTTCTTTGGATTCTTTTTCCTGAACAAGTTGGCTACATGCTTGAAAAATTACACATCATTTGGAATTGTACAACATATAGGAAAAAAATAGTAAGTAGAATGAAGTAGAGAATGATTCAAAATACTAAATTGTTAAGAATTTAGATATGAAATTGAAAAATGCCAATCCCAATGGTTGAAATGTTGTATTAAACAATCTACATCCTATAATTTTATTTTTTTCAAAAAATATTAAAAATTGAGTAAGATAAAAGACTTCAAAGTTTATTTTAGAGTAGAGATTCCAAAACTGCCCGCAAACTAAAACTCCTTATAACTTTTGACTCATTGGTCAAAATGGAATGATTAAAAGCTTTCCACGTATAGATAGCTCTGGAAAACCAGTTTCAAATTTTTGTTTCTAAAAAAAGTGATTTTTTCTGATCTGCCCTAACTGCCCAGCTGAGAAAAAAAGTAACATATTAGGCCATAACTTTTGACTCATATTTCCAAATGTCATAAAATTTAGTTCAAATGAAAGGTACTCCTCATCCACAACTTCTATTAAAATTTCAGCCTCAAACTTGTAAATCTCTGGCCACATGTACCTGCCCAATTTTTTTATGTTGCCAAATTCTGCAGGCTGGTCCTTTAGGGGTTAAACCACCCCTATTTTTAGGTGGAGAATGGAGATGGGTTGATCCTTAAATGGACCATTTTAGCAATTGAATGCATGAAGGATAAGTTATTTTTCTATTGCAAGAGTCAATCATTATCTTTGATTTTCACTCATCTCTTTACAAGTTGCAAGTAGACAGATTTTGGAAGACCTATGGTCACAAATAGATGCCTATGCTCCAAATCTTTGAAAATTTATAAGTAATTCAAAAATGCTTGGAAAAATACAAAATCACTTGTGTTAGATTCCAAATTTATTTTTCTTTCTCTGAAAAATGATATAAAAACATTTCTGCATTCGGAAGCCTGTGAAAAAGTCGGACCAGCCCTTAAATGAGTGCTTTAAAAGCATGTTACCTTACTTTGTAAGCTTACTTGTGTCATCACTGGTTCACAGAATTCTAAAGGAGAGCAGTCCTTCTCATTGCTACTGAATGTTATGTTTGTTTTATTTTTTAATGATGTATGCTTATGTTCACTTGGGTAGAATTTTAGCAAAATCATAACTTACATTTAGCACCCTTCATGCCACCGCCTTTCTTTTATGCATCCTGCTCATCACATTGAGCCTCCACTTGTCCACTTAGCTATTGATGAAGTATTGTTGGGTGTGGGATATTTCACATCAACTATTGTAGAGGCCAAGGCACTAATAGTGCATGCTATTAAATATTATATTGATTTTAATTTGATTTTCATTGAATTTTGATGATCATACTCAAATGGAATTAGATTATATTACAATATGACACTGGTAGCCAATACCTCCAACTTTTATCATTTGCAACTTATGCAAATAGCTTCTTAAATTTTCATTTCAATTCCAACTACTAGTGATTTGATTTACTTGTATAAGGTAACTATTTCATTTACATTGATTGTGATGAAATTGTGATTCTGATTGCAAATGAATTGTGATGAGTTTATCTCTTAAATACTCCAAAATCCATATTCTAAATGATGAATGGAATGCTTTCAAACAATGTTTTCTACAAACAATTTTTCATTCATCCAAAGTAATTCTTCAATCTTTTTGAACAACTTTCTGCAGTGACCATTTTGATGAAAGTGAGGTAAACTATTAAATTGTATAAGATATAAAAAATAATGTGCAAAATTCCAAAAAATATTTGAGCATTAAAGGGCATTTTTGTCCCTCAAAAGACATTTTAGGCTCCTTGGGCCTTCTATCCAAAGAAAAACAAGAATTGCAAAAGCTTTTGTAAACATTTATTTTCAAAAATTATTGTGTTTTTTCCCTTTGTCCTCTCTACAGACATCAAATGCAGTTGCACTATTTCAAAATTTGCATTGCCATAGTAAGAGCGGGGTGGACTAAAAGGTGCTCAATTGGGAGGGCTTCAATCTTTGCAATGTTGCTCGAGAAGCAACAAACATTTAGAGTGGCACTATGCACAGAGCCATTTGCAAATCTAATTCTCCTACTTGTCCAGTTTGAAATCACTATGACAAATTCCTTTGGTTGCCTCCTCCCCCCTCCCCACCTCCCCCTTCCACACACAGACACAAGAAAGTATCTTTGAACAGTTAAGATTCTCTTCCCTTAACTCATGTTAGAGTATCTTTTGTTTTGTTTTCTATGCAAATCAACAAGGTTATATATTTGTGAAGTCAAATAGCATAAGGTAGCTATACTTAATTTCAAATGCTTTCTAAAACCAATCATTACAAATTCTTGCCTAAAATGTACTCCCACTATTCATAAGAGTCTATAGTCAATTATAGAAACACCTACGATCTTATTCTTTGAAAATTTGTAGTTTGCTCATAGAATGTCCATAAAATGCATTCTAAGAGAATCTAGAATTTTCTTTTAATTACCAAAAAGATCCTCCCCTCCCTCTCCCCCCCCCCCCCCCCCCCTCCAATTTCAATATAAAAATCCAAATCGTGCTAAATTGTTTATTTGTATGATTTTAGGTGTAGTTACCTTATAGAGTGAAACTCAAAATACTCAAGTCCTGTCCATTTATGGAACCAAATTATTCTAAGCTCACTCTTATTTTATTAAAAGCTCTACATTTTTTATAATTTCAAACTTGTGAACAACATTTTGACAATAAAGATGGATCTAAATTACCTTGTGGTTGGTTTATAGCATTGTAGAACTGGACTACCGATTGGAGGTGGGATTATAAAATGATATCCAACCCGACAGCCTGACAAAAATAAAATGCACAAAAATCCAAGAAGCTAGTGGGGATGGGAGGATGGTGTTTGGAGACTTGTTTTTGAAGAGTCCGGGTCACCGGTGGGGGAGGGAAATGCTCCAGCCCATGCCCTAGCCTGGGCCGGCCACCATACTGGGAAATGCTGGTGATGCTCTTACTGTAAGTTTAAATTATTTGAAGGCTTCTTGCCACACCCTGTATTCCATCAAGCATTCATGTTTCCCATAATGATTCATGAGCAGCACTCATGAGCCTGGGAATTATATGTCCGCCAATTCAACAATTGAATTTTGAAAGGATCCAAGACTTGGAATAGGGCATGCGAGGCGTGGAGGAAAATGGCCCGACATGTCATTGCAATACCTCCAACCTTACCAGAGGAACTCATGATTGAGTCCTTTTGGTGGTCCGAATTCTCCTCCCAAATTGGATCGGGCTTTGCCAGGATTCGTGCATCCAAATTGCATCAAGCTGGATTACGAACGGTGGGTGATGCACGGATAGGGAACAGATTCCTCTCCAGCGTGGAGGCTTCCACCCAATTTGGTCTCTTACCAGAGGAATATGGGGCGTGGGACGGTGCTATTAGCTCCCTTGGCAGAATTTGGGGTTCATTACTCACGGATGTTCTACCTCCACCAGAGGCAAGGGAGTGGGTAGGATGTTTTGACTCCAATTCTGTGTTACAACCCCAATTCGTGTTACAAGTTCGCCCTGGTGCTGGTCTTTCGATAGGTGGCCCTGTTAGACAATGGGAGTTGGCGCGGACTGAGCGGTTGATGGAAGTAAGGGTGGGATCAGGAACTCTAGGTGCGTGGCACCCTCAGGTGGATGCACACAGCCTTTCCTTCATCAGTACGGGTGTATTCCATAGAGTACGAGTATCCAAGGTGTTCAGGGGCCAAAGAAAGTTGGAATCCTTGCTATATTATGGGAGGATAGATCATTTGGAATGGGATCCCAAAAGATTGGCGTGGGACAACGCCAAAGGCCCTATCCCGTTACTGGAATACAGCTCAAGGCTAGGCCGCGACTTGTTGAGAGCCGACCACGTAGTTCCAATCATGGTAGAACGCAAATGGCAAGGTATCTTGCCTAGCTCACAACGACTCCGATGGACTACGGTTTGGGCCAAACTTTGCACCCCTAAAGAAGCAGGATTGCTCTGGTTAGTATGGCACCGTGCAGTGGTAGTAAACGAATGGAGAGGTCGCATTAACCATGGTATTGATACGGAATGTCCAGTTTGCCCACGTCAGACGCACGAAACTATTCTCCATCGCTTCTGGGAATGCCCCTCTGCACAATGTGCCTGGCAATGGAGTATTCATATTATGAATGTCTTTATTAGTCACAAAGACGCCCGAGGACCCTGGAGGCCTCTTACTTGGAAACAAGGAATTTTTTCCAATCGGATTCCGCGTAAGCTTGATGGGGCAAGATTCCTATGGGCGGCTTTGCGAACTATCATTCTGTGGTCCTTATGGATTGAGAGAAATGACTCTGTTTTCAATGATATTAAATGGCACTCGGTTAAACTTCTGCAAAGGATTTGGCTTGGGCTTGTGGATTACGGCCGTACGGAATGGGCCGCGGTTTGCAACCTCAAGATGAAGCATCCAGACCAGTGGCAGGTTGCAAGGGATAAATTCGTTTTACGCTGGGGTCGGAATGAAGTCTGCGCCACGATTGTTGACGAGGCGCTGCGTTGGAGACTTGCTGGCCCTAGAGCCGGCTTCGTTTTTCAACCACATTAGTTTCTGGGTGCTTTGGTTGGGCGGGAACCGCCCAGCCGCGCAAGCGCGGCTTCGGTCGTTGGCTCCTTTTTCTTTTCTGTTTTTTCTCTTTTCTTTTACGTTGATTCTTTTCCCAGGCCATTCTCGGCTGGGGTTTGTATTTTATTTTCTTGCAATAAAGGAACCTTTACTTGTGTCAAAAAAAACAAAAAAACAATTGAATTTTGATATCATCAATCAAATATTAAACTATTTCATAGACAAACTGAAGTGGTATCTGTCAATTGTAAGGTAGGAGGCTCTGAAAGCAAGCATCTAAGGGCTGATCTGCCTTTTTCATTTTTTTTGGATGGAATTGTTTTCAGACAAAGAAAAATAGATTTGATTGTAACACAAGTTGTTTCGTATTTTTTGAAGCATTTTTGAATTACTTATGAATTTTCAAACATGATGAGTCATAGGTCCCTATTTATGACCCTAGGTCTTCCTTAAACTGTTCTCATGCAGTTTCTAGAGAGAAATGGGAAAAACAAAGAGAATGATTGGTCCTAGCAATAAATAATATTTTTTTTACCAATCCATTCAATGACTACAGAAGTCCATTTAAAGACCACCTTACATCCATTTCAGGCGAGTCTATATGGGCAGTTCTAAATGCCCGCTCGCTTTCAGAGCCTCCTACCTTACTCCAAAGCTGGCTAACTTATGTTTACCTTCCTTACACGACAATGGGTGTATGAAAAGAAAAGAAAATCTCAGTTTCAAACTTGCAACTTTATGATGTGCAGAAAGTTCACTCATGGAAAAACTTCAAGTTTGGATAGCAATGATTTACTGTCTGTATCTTTGCAGACTCCCAATGTAAGTAACTTTTATTGAATGAATTCACTAGTTCCCCCCCCCCCCCCCAAAAAAAAATCCAAAACAACAATTGGGGAGTTTTGTCTCTTTTTTTTCCCCATTTTCAATCAACATCAGTACTGCAAAATAGCCAGCAAATGATGTGAAGGATGGCAATGGTGAATGATGTGGTTGCCACATCAGGGATGGGGACACTGGCACCACCCTCCTTGCTCCCCGTGAGCCGTAGTGGCCTTTTTCCTCACGCTATCCGACAATCCTTCCTTCGTGAGAACTTTGACACTCTAACCACAACCAGAGATAAAATCCATGAATCCGGTTCAAGTACCCACACTTTGCACTTACAGGACGGAGTCTGTCTCTCCAATAAGTTAGACCTTGCCAGCATGTCCGATTGCTCATCAAAATTTGACAAGTCATGCGTGGAAGCTCAGGTGTTATTTTAAGGAAATGCAACCCATTTATTAAGGTGAGTCAGACTTTTTATTGCCAGGCACCCTTCTCAATTCCACCCTGACACGTACCTGTGGGATACATTTCAGACTTGTGTACACGTGGGTAGAATTGAGAAGGGTGGTGGTAATAGGTTGGTTCACTTTCATATCTTGATGACCATATTTTGAATGATGAAATGAGAGTGCTCTGTGGTGATGCTTTGCTCAAATATGGTTTATATGTGTACAAATACAACTTGATTTATATATGTATTATATTTATAAGGATATATTGTGTTCTATATGATTGTGTCACATGAGTATTGATATACATCTATCCGTACATGCTTTATACAAAGTAATATATGCATGGAGGATTGCTATTATGTGAGTTTAGGATCAAAAGTCCACAAGCTAAGGAACCTAGACACCTATCTTATAGGTGTTCATATTATAGACACTTTTCCATAATTATAGTATAAACTATGCTATAGATTTCTATATTATAGATGTTTATATTATAGGTGTTTATATTATAAGTGCCTTCAATACTTGTAAGGTATCTACTTATACCTAAGCTCAAGGCTCATGTGCTCACATTTCTATGCTCACACACTAACATCGTCGGTCGTAGTAACAAGCTCAGTGTTTTTCCAAGGCAAATATTTTCTACCTAACATTGGATAATCATATCCTCAATTAATTGTACAAAGAAATTTAGCCTACATAATAGGAGCGAGGACTTGTCCTTATCATGCCCGCTAAAGGCATGTAAAACATTCCATGGGAAAAAGGATAGTGGAACCTTCAACGTTGAATATCCTTTGTCAATTAACCCCTAAAGTCCCATTGTCCCCTCGAGGGACAAAATGGATTTTGGACAGGCTCCTATGGTCTCAATAATTTTTGTGATTTTCTGAATTTTTTTTGTGAAGATAGAGAATCACATTAGCTTTCCAAAAATGTAATTTTTATTTAAGTCGGTGCCCGGGAGCAAAATTTAAGGCACAAAAACCCCAAATTTTAGTTCGGTGGGCAGAAAAAAATCCTCAAAAAAACTTTAAATTAAAATTTTTAAGAAATTGTTTCATATAGGTTTTATTTTTATTTACATGGGAAGCTTTGATTCATTCCATTTGGATTTGTTATGCAAAAGTTACAGTCAATCTTATTTTTTGGGCAATTAGAGCATCTTTTTGAAAAAATAACTTGTGAGATTCATTTCTGAACTCAATTTTAACAATTTTTGAAAAAAAGAAAAGTTTCACAAGGTCAAGATTTCTTGCTAGAACAATCTCACCGTTGAGATTGGTATGTTTCAATTCTATCTTAGAGCTATTAATGATTTAATTTTTTCCTTCAATCTTGAATCTATTTCTACTTAACGATTTTTTAATGAGTGAAAACTAAGTGTTTTTTGGGTTTTTTTTAATTCTAGATTTTCAATTCAATTCTTCATCATATAAAATTAGAAATTCAAAATCATTAGAGCAAAAATTTTAAGTTAAAAAGGTTCAAAGCCAAAAATTATAGTTGAGCAAGGTGCAAAAAAACTAGATTCCTTCACTTTAAATGCAAATATCTTGCAATCTACATGGTCAGAATTTCTGAAATTTCTTCCACACATTCTTACACTAATTTAGTACAAGATCCTACAGTAAAATATGCAAAAAAAAAATTAATTTTGTTTTTTGCTCTTTGCTCTAGAAATGGCAGTTTTCAGTGGTTTTTGATTAAAAAATGGCCTTGGGACTTTAGGGGTTAATGACAAAAAAGTCCTAATATTAGACCACGGGCAAGCTTAATGTTCACTTGGAGGTGGACATCATGAGGGATGTATATTATACTGAATTGCCTTTTTTAGTTCCCAAGGCGGGACAACCTAGAACATGTAACTAGCTTCAAGGGGGGCAAGATGTTGCATTTTACAAATGGAAATGGTGTGGCATAATCCATGCGTGAGGTCAACACTATAGGCCCCCCTAAGCCATCTCCCTATAAAAATTTGGGTTTTTTTGTTGTCTACGTTGACGTATTTTTTTGGACATCCATTCTAACAACTTGTATTTTTATGTCAATAATGACGCTCACTGTAACATCAATCACTAAATTCCTACAGATAATGGTCCCCACTAGATCTCTTTTTTGATTATGAAGTTACAATTATATAGTGAAAACATTCAAAGGATGAACAAAACCAATGCCTCATATCGATGTCATAACTTCTACTAAGATAAACTTGGGACCCTAAATATTATGTGTTTCTAAGAAAACAAATTAAGGGGAGGAAATTGAATAGTTTGGATTTTAAATATGGATGGATGCTAAATTCCTAGGATATGAAGCATTATAGGGTACAATCATATGTTAGGGGAAGAATGTGAAGAGAGTAGAGGGATATGTATCTTTTTCTCACCCAAAACTAGTCAATTTATTTATAATCATATAGTCAATAGAATTAACCTTGCCCAATGGATAATATTCACCAATTTCACTAAGGGATCATTAGGATTAGAGAAAGTTTGTGCACCTAATGAATCCTATAGAATGCATTATGATGTTGCATTGACTATTGCCAAGTGTTGCCAAGTGCCGATTGGAGACTAAAACATGCTCTTCAATGATGAGGGCAATTTTCGCCCATCAAGTAATACAACTATGATGGCAGAAAAATTGGCCTTCTTAGCCTCCTCAATTGCTTAGGCGTAAATAATTTCTATTAGGTTTTAGTTGGGACAATTATAAGAGACATGTACTAGGAAGCTCAAGAGACTTGAATCACTTATTAGATACTATTGGTTTCTAGTGGAAATCATAACTCCACCACTCATATTAACCCTGGAGAGCTTTGACGTCTAATTTTTGGACAACAAATATATTGAAAATCATTTTATTTCAAATTATTGCTTGGATGAAAGCCATTCTAATTTGTGGAGATACTTTATGAAGTTGTTATCCTATCTAATGGTTGAATTTGGTTAAACTAGAGTACACATTTTTCTAAAATTACAAATGTAGAAGTATGTCAAGTTCCAAATTGCATTGACTCTAGTTCAAAATTGGATTTACAAAAATGAGATCATAGATTTAAAGAACACAAAAATTTCAAAAAATCATTGTGTGAAGTGAACCTCATTTCAAATCCGTTCCAACAAATTGCACTCAAAATATGATAATATTTTGTTTGTAATCAAATTTAGAAGGAATTTTGAAATTTTCCTTTTAAAATTTATAAAAAATATTGGTGATAGCATTTGTGAATCTAATCGTATTGATGGAATTGAAAACTCAAAATCTACAATTTTTATTTGTATATGAATTCCACAATATTCTTCAAAATAATACTTTATGATGATTTTTCTCAAATCATGAATTCTAGAGAAGACTCTAGACGTTTAGGAGTTAAAGAATATAAAAAACTAAGAGATAAGTAAACTCTCTTTTTGATCACTTCACTGTAGTTTTGCATCTCAAATTGTAGGCAATCAAAATGTAGGGATCAAGATACAAGATGAACATTACCTTCCTTAGCAAAAATTTAGTATTGTTCCTACTGGGACAGAGTAGCAGATGATCTATTTCCAACCTTTTAAGCAATTACGCATATTTGGTGCAAAGGTTTTTTTCTTACAAATTTTTTTTCATGTACAAAAATAGAGTTTGGAAGGATAATATATTTTTTCATAATTTTATTACACAACATCTAATTACTATGAATTTCTTAGTGGAAGATTATCTTCAATTTATAATGGTGATATAGACCTTCTTATTTGTGACCATATACTAATTGCAAAATTGACAAAGGTCTGGTTGCAATATTGACAATCTTGCAGCCAATCAAAATGTGCCACAACTGCACGAAAACAAAGTAGTCTATAGATTGGAAATATGGGTGGGTAGGTGGGTAGAAATGGGTTGGCTACTATAGTCTCAAGATGGCAAGCTTGCCTACAAAGACTAGTTTATTTTGTCAGACTGCACAAGTTTGTCAAATAATATGAACTATTGTGCCAGAAAAGAGACCAAGATTGAAGAGCTACCATAACCAACCTTAAATCTCTCTTAGGCAAGGTTGCTCTACAGGGAGACCCTATAGAGCAAGTCATATGATGTCATGATATAAGATAAAATCCACAAGAAAATCACTCTTTGTAATTTAAAGTATACACTTAAGTTAAGAAGGTATTTAACGCAAGGCTATTTACTCTAATTATTGCATTTAATATGACCATATTTTAGATAAAAAGTTAAGAGGGGCATATTTTCAATACACTCTGGTTTTGTAAATTGATTCATACAGTTTTTAAAGTGGAGCTATCTTACATATCAAATTTAAGAATCAAATTTTTTTCTGCCTCCACCTTTCTTCACAAATTTTTCCTTCCCTCTACTACATATGTGTACATGTTATACATTGTGAAACCAACAACAATCAATTGAATTCAAGTGCCATTGACCAAGTGGAAATTTTTAACTCCTAAAGGCCAATTGTACATTGAACAAACAATTGAAAAGCTAGGTAGGTTCCTATGAAGTCAATTTTGGTTAGATGTTTATGAAATTGACACAAGATGTGAACATGTCCCCTCATAGTGGAAATTTAATTTAATTTTGCTGTAAATATTTTTGGAAACCCTTGCAATTTGGGCATCTTTTGCAAAAACTCTCATCAACTTTTGAAATTTGGCATACAATTGTCAAAAAAATTTAGTTTTCAAATCACATTCTACAAGGAGTTAAACTTTATTAGCTATGTTGGGGTGGCTTCAAGGAAAACCTTTTCTTCTAACCTCAAGCCCTATTGTCTTTCAATATGTGAAGTCAAAGTTCTTGAATTTTTTTCTACATATTCCAAATCTTTGTCTCTAATTTTTTACCATTTGTATTTTAAATTAAAAAATTTCTTCATTGCACAAGAAATCATCAATAAATGATTGGTGTATTGCCAATGCACTAAACCTCCTTGCATTGTAGGTTGATTTAGAGTAAGCTAGACTCTATATTTCCTTCTAAATTTTTTCATAAGTGAACCTAACATTATATTATTTATGAATGTTAAAAAAAATAATTTTTGTAGATCAACAATTTTACTCCAAGAGGGCTCAAATTTTACTAATCCTAATTTGCAGGAATGAAACGAAGTTTTTTTTTCCACTTTAAACATTATAATCTTTCAATTTACGTAGTCAAATGGGCTGAAATTTTTTCCACACATTGCTTTAACTATATAATACACTTTTGCATGATTGAAATATATATATATAGAGAGAGATATAGATACAGATGTATACACACACATATACAAAAAAATCAATAAAAAATTAGTAGTTTTGGATTTTTCCTCTTCCAAAATACCTTCTGATCTATAAAGGTTAATAACATTGAACACTTCATAATTCCTTTTGAAATTGTCCCATGAATATCTCATTCAATATGAGTGTGATTAACACATATAGCTTCAAAGATTGGAATTAAATGGACTATAAATTCTATCTTCATGCTGTACAATTTTTAGTTTGTTTAACCTGCTAAGATAAACCTCCTTATTCATGCAATGTGAAATTTTTTGCCACTTCTGGTTGATGTCTTACATTTACACATAATTTTTTGATACATACACTACTAGTACCATGGCGCAATTTTAGTCAACCACCCTTCATTGTAGATTTTTTTGACTATGTCTATTTTATCATCCATATGAAATTATCTATCTACATCTATACTCATCACAATATGAAAAATTTGTACAACCCCTATCTGTCAAGGCTAACCTATTAATAAAAATTCCTATTATATAATATTTTTACATAGCCTAATTTTTATATTAGAGTATTTAGTATTTCGTAGACTCTATAGTAGCCCTACATATTATATAAATTTTATCTCCTTTGAATTAAATGGATCCTATCTTTTAACTCACAATGTTTTTCCCAAATCAATAGTGATCCCCTCGGGAGAAAATCTCACACTTTTTAGAGTTTCTTCAAGAATTCCAAGATTAGAAAGTAGAAGAATAATGCATGAAGGCAAGGGTCAAGTAGAGAGCCCTCGGTGACTACAAATTAAAATAATTTTTTACTACAATTTATCAACAATGAGTGTTTAATCTTCTTCTTTGAAATAGAACAAGCACAACTAGATTCTTGGTGTTTTTGTTATAGAATTCCTGAATGGTTGTCTAAGTGCCATCCAGCTGTGCCTTTCAAGCAATGGATAAATGTTGTGTTTTGTTAAATCCTAATTAACCTAAATGTAAACCCTGAGACAATGTAGTCAATCAAAAGTTAGAAGTCTTGATCAATTTTGGCTAATATAGGTCAAAACTCCGGACCTTTAACAAAAGTAAACTAATTTTAAATTTTAACTAGCCTAAATTGTAGAACTTTTTATCCCCTTTATAAAATGGAAAAATTCATCCTAATTTGAATTTCATATTAAAAAGTTATTAGCAAATGAAGTTTTAGCTTTAAGTTGTCCAATTAAACTTCATCCATCAATTTTTACTATTCTATGGATCCAAACTTAGTTCTGATTTTGTAATTTGGTTTTAAATTAACTCTAGTGCCTACATTTTCAATTTCTCTTGAATTAGACAAATAAATACTACTTTCATCTAATTCTAAGCCCAAACTTCATCCTATATTATCTTCTTTAATTTTAATCTATTATCTAAGTGTAAATTAGATCTGCAATTCTTTAATGATTTCTTAAATAATTTTGACTTTGAATTATTCTTTGGTTGTTTTTAAAAGATTCTAATTGACTAGTTACTTACTACTCTAGCCATCTATTTCTAATTCATTCTTTTAGATTTTTAATATTTTAGATTATAAATTCTAAAATTAAGTTTCTAAAACATTAAGACACTTAAAGTTTGTACTTTCCTATCAAAAGCTACAAACGGTTGAAATTTGTTCACTATTCAGTATTTTAAAACTTCATCTACTATTTTCTACTAACTTAAACTACCAAATTGACTATTCCTTTTGTTTTTTACCTATGACTTTAATTTAGATTCTAATACTCTTTTATTTATTTTCTTGGATGATTTTTACTATTTTTCACCCAAACTAACTATTAAATTTCATCCTAGCATAACTTCTTTTATTTTTATCTAATATTAAAGTATAATATGTTTTCAAAAACTTCTAGACATTAGCTACTCAATTTTGAATTCAAAATTGGACTTTAGCAAAATTTTAAGGGTCTGACTTAATTGTTTAGCTTCTAAGTTAATATTCATATTTAAAAAAAATAATATTCCTATAGAAAAGAACAATTATGATAAAGGGAAGTAGGCACATACCTCTAGCGTATCGCTTAATGATGATTACGATGAAAGAATGAAGTCTACATACAACTAATTCTATCTTTTATTTCCAAGCATTTTTTTTCTAAATTTTTTTTTCATACTCTTTTCTCTATCTTTTTTTCTTTTTCTTTTTTTGAGATATTTTGAAAAGCAAATCTATCAACTTCTAATCTCCTAATTGCTTACTAATTGTCTAAAGAATTAAAAAAAATGATGATTAGAAGCCTATAGAAGCTCCTAAAAGATTATGGAAACTCTTGGAAGATTATGGAAGCTGCTGGAAGATTATGGAAGACTATGGAAGCTCTTGGAAGACTATGGAAGTTCCTAAAAGACTACATAAGCTTTTAGAATCTACGAAAGCTTCTACAATACTAGAGAAGTTTCCAAAAGATGTTAGAGTATTATTGGAAGGTCTGGAGGGTTCTTGGAATGTCTGTGACATCACCTCCCCTTCTAGCAACGATTCCCAAGAGGAGCACAAATGACTTGTGCATCACATCTGCAAGAATTTAAGAATCCGACAAACTATATCCACAATGTAAGTTGCCTTTTGCTCCCTTAACAAAATGTGAATAGGGCCGCTCAGTCATTAGTTGTGACCACAACTTTCTTCTACAAGACAGAATCCAAGATACTACTCAATATTGGAACCTTTAAAACATTCTTATAAAGTAACTTCTTGACCTTTGGGTTTGAAGCTCCCAACCTGCGATAAATTCACTAAAGCTCAAGCGTTGGGTTAAAGATTATCATACTATGGTTGATCAATACGAGGTTGTTTTAATTGTGCCAAAGATTCACCTTCATCTTGAAGTTGAGGTGGCGAAAGATCTAGAGGCTGCAATGGTTGGTCTAGTAATTGTGATATAGAAAGCTCAAATTTAGGCTCTGTACTTTGCTCGAGATCTAAATAATTTCTAAAAGTCTTCCAATTAGATATTTTAACAAAAGCTAACTAAAGACTATTAAAATTTCTTGCAACTAGAGTGAAGACTTTTCTTTTCTCCTCTTTATATTAAACTTTATATGGGAAGGCTTCCATGAGAAGCTATTGCTGCAATTTATCAAAATAGAATTGGTGAAATTCATGTACCTTTTGCGACGTGTTGATTAAGTTCATTATTGATTTCCATATACATTCATTGATATCCACATCAATGTACCAAGTACTCCAACTTGCCATGTTGACGCCGTAAATCAAGTACTTTTTTCACTCCTCATAGTCTTTATGATTGTCTGTTCCAATAAAAGGTAGTGGTAGTTGACTTTTTTTCAAAAAAATTGACTCTTTATGCGGTTCAAGAAGAAAAATATGAAAGATTGAATGTACTTTCATCGATGCTGGAAGCTCCAATTGGTAGGCAATGGGATTGATTTACATTCAAATTAAAAATGGCCTTTGTCGGCAATAGTCCAATTTGTCGTATGGTCGAGTAGTCTTGATGTTGCGCTAAATGAGTCAAACTTTATCACCAATTTCAAATTGAGGTGATTCTTTACGCAATATATCTACCGATGTTTTGTAACCATCTTAAACTTTTTGTAGATGAAGCTTCATAGTTTCTTGAAACTTTGATAACCTTGAGTCCAAACTTTAGGCTATCGGATTGTCCATCTGAAAAAATGTTGAATAGATCAAACTTAAAATGATATCTATAGTTGGCATAGAATGGCATTTGACAAGTCAAAATATGGACAATATTGTTATATGCAAATTCCACCTTTGTCAGATGTGAAGTCCAATCATCTTGTAGATAGTTGGTGGTACATTGTAAATACTATTCCAACACTTGATTTACTCATTCCATTTGTCCATCCTTTTGAAGGTGAAAGGTGGAAGAAATGTTAATTTTCAACTTCAAGGTTTCAAAGAAGGACTTCTAAAATTTGGAGATGAATTGCGATCTTCAATTTGATATAATATCATCTGATAAACCATGATATTGATAAATAGTGTCAAAAAAACACCTTACTATTTCTTCATTGGTGATTGTTTTTTTTCATGGAATATAATGCACCATCTTTATCAATCGATCCACAATTACACATATAGAGTCAAAAGATTTTGATGGAAATAAATCCGTAATGAAATCCATAGAAATTAAAAACTATGACCGCTTTGCAATAGGTAATAGTTGGAAAAGTCCATCTAGTTGATGCCATAGGTTCTTAGATCTTCAACAAGTATTACAAGAGAGTACAAATTTTTTAACAACCTTTCACATTTGAGGCCACCAAAAATCTATCAACACAAGTTTTAACGTTTTGTTAAACCCAAAATGTCTGGCGATAGGAAAGTTATGTCCAGTATGGTAAACTTGAAGACATTAAGGACCCTCCAAAATATATAAGAGCTATTTAAAATATAAAAGCTCATCCATCAACTTGAAATTGACGCCATTGTAATGAGACCAACGCAAGATGTCAAGAACTAAAAGGTCTGAAGTTGATGTTGTATGAACTTGGGTAAAGAACAAAGAATCAATTGACATTTTCATAATTGTTGCACACAGCTAAAATTGTTGAAGCTTAAGAAGAATTGTTTGTTGTTGATTTTATATCGTTTCTCCTTCTTTGGATACTAAATATGATTTCAAAGACAAGGCGTTTGACAATTCTTGTTGCTTCCCATAACGGTATGTAATGATGAAGTTGAAGCGTGAAAGTGACATGTTCCAACAAGTTTGATGTTGATTCAAAACACAAGCAGACATGAAATACTCAAGGTTTTTGTGATCTATATATATAATCATCCACTGTGACGCACTTTCAAGTAAGTGACGTCATTTTTGAAACAAGTCCATAATAGCAGAAAGCTCCTTGTTGTGAATCTTGTAGTTGATCTTAGTAGTTGAATTTTTTTCCGAATATAATGCAACTGGATGAAGTCTCCCTTCTTCTTCCATTTGCAAGAGAATTGCGCCTAATGTAAAATCTGAAGCATCTATTTCCATATATAACAGTTTGACAAAATATGGATGGATCAAGATTGGGATTGTTATAAAAGTTGACTTCAATTGTTGAAAAACTTTCTTTGTCTTAAGTCCCCAACTTAGCTTCTCCATACATATTAGTTGAGTTAATGGTGCCACTATTTGTAAATAGTTTTTAATAAAGATCCAATAGAAGTAGGCAAATCCAAAAAAACATTGTACATTGCATACTATTTGAGGAATTGCCTAGTCCGATAGCTTGAATCTTTTTTGGATCCATCAATAATCATTTGTTGGAGATGATAAATTCAAAAACTCTACTTGTAGTGATGGAATATGCATTTTTCTAATTTGGCGTATAATCTCACATCTCGTAGCTTTTGTAGCACAAGTTTCATGTGTCTTTCATATTCTTTAATATTCTTGGAATAAATTAGAATGTTGTCAGAATAACATACAACAAATTGATCTAAGAACTTGCAAAAGACATCATTCATCAAATGTTGAAAGATAACTGGTACATTTATAAGTTTGAATGGCATAACATTGTATTCAAAATGTTCTTATCTTATTCAAAATGTTGTCTTCCATTCATCCCCTTTTTTATGCGTATCAAGTTATATGTTCCACAAAGATCAATCTTGATATACATTTTGGCTTGACCTAGTTGATCGAGAAGTCTGTGTATCAATGGTAAAAGATATCAAATTTTTATTGTTATTTTGTTCAGGCCATGATAGTCAACGCACATCCATAAAGAATCGTTGTTCTTCTTTACAAAAAAGATTGGTGCTCCTGCTAAAAATAAAGAATGTCGAATAAAAAAGTTTACAAATTTTTTGTCGGTGTACTCTTTTAATGCAAAAAGATTATTTTGTAAGAGATAGTAGATTGGACCATATGGTGGTTGAGCTCTATCTTGAAGATCAATGGCACAATTGTATGATTAATACTCTAACAATGTTAGCATTTTTTTTCTCAAATAAATCTCTAAATTCTTTGTATTGAATTGGGATACTCAATGATGTATCGCCTTTTTCATGCACCAAAGTTGCATAAATAATATAAGGGTCACATTTTGTTGTTGTTTTTATAAAATCTTGACTCTGATAAGTACATGTTTGACAATTGAAGGCTTTGGAGAAGATTTTATCGCTAGGGTCTCTAAAGAAAATGATAAGCTTCATAACTTCTAGTCTACAACCGGATTATATTTTTCGAGTCAAGAAAGCCCTAAAATCATAGGATTGGATGGAATTTTGATAACATTGAATACAATTGTACTTCTATGTTCCTCAAATGAAACCTCTAGTGGTTTGGTTTCATGAGTGACATCCCTCGAGGATAAGGTTCAACTGTCTATAGCCTCTATATGCACAAGTTCTGGGGTTTTATTAGAAGAATCTTATGAAGTTTTGTAAATTCTTCATCTAAAAAACAAGCTAAAGCTCCAAATCTAACAAGGCATAAATTTGCAACTTTTTCTTGGGGTCCAAACCGTATTGCATCAATTTGCATGTCTTCTAGGCCTTGAAAATGTATACTTGTGACATGTGTTGCCTTGGCTATTGGCAAAATATTTGTTTGTGGTATTGGTGTAGTTTTAGATTGTCGATTTTGATGTCTCTGAAATAGCCAATTGTCGCATCTCACAACTTGGCTTATCGCTTTTTTTAGTGTTTGAGGATCAAAAAACAAGAATAATAAATCCTTCACGTCATCTCTTAAGCCCCATTGGAGTTGGCTCATAAGTGTTTCTTCACCCTAATTAATGTTGCAAGCGAGTTGTCAAAATTTGGAAGCATATAGAATTTGCAAAGCCAAGAGTGATCGTTGTTATAGAAAATGGATCTTAGTTGTTGCCCAACAATTCTTATTATGTTCACCCAATGCCTCAACAAAAGTTGTTAAGAATATTTTGAAGTTGCTTAGAATCAGAGATTTTGTCTTAAAGAAAGACGTAAACCAAATCAAAGCTTGTCCAATAAGCAAGGTCCCAATCAAGCCTACTCTTGATTTGTTTGTTGGATACCGTCAATGATAGAAAGTGGTGATGAGTTGAATTTGATTCACAAATCTTCAAAATTTTGATCAGAAACTATCAAATTCATCGAGGAGACTAATCCATGACTCCTTTGTAGTTGCAATATTTACGTCTTATGTAAGCAAACTTGTTCTTGAAGTTGAGGCAGGCGGCATGGGTTGAAATGCCTTAGTTATTTTTGAATTCGTGTTGACTTTAACAATAAAATCTTCAAGAACATTTGTTTTCATGGACAAATAATCAGTGGCCTTAAAGACAAGATCTAATTTTAATTCTATCATACTAATGTCTTCACTTCTTGTCATTTTGATTTATACAACAATAATACAAAAAAATTGAACTAGTAGATAAGAAATAATTTAAAAATGAGTAATCCACAATCCTTAATGTTAAAGTTGTTTTCAAGAAGGGCATTAATCTACACACAATCAAAATAAACTTTTCTTGAGAAAAAATAATATTAGTTTAAAGAAGGGTAATCCGCAACCTCTAAACACTTGATATTTTCAAGAAGAGGGATAATCCACATGTAATCGAGAAAACCAACCTCTAATATTAATTTTATCCTTGGTATAATCAATGACTAGAATGACAAACTTTACATTGAACTGATATAGTGTTCGTTTGTTAAGAAGTCAAGAACCTAATTTGTAAAGCAAAATTTGAAAGATTGGTTTGACAAATTGTAACGGATGGAAGAGATATAAGACAAGGCAAGAGGAATTATGGATAAGAAGACTTGATATCAAGTTCAAGAAGTACAATACTAGAGCTAAAACCACAAGCTAAGATCCAAAAGAAGTGTTGTCAAGACTAACATCACAAAGTTTACAACCTACAATTTGTCAACAGTTGACAAATCGTAGGTTGTAAACTTTGTGATGAAGGACTACCTTAATCTCAAGCTCTATATATACTACCATCTAAGAGGTTCTTCTAGAAGCCTATGAAAGCTTCTAGAACTTTCTGGAGCTCTATGAAAGACTATAAAAGCCTCCGGAATTCTATGGAAGATTATGGAAGTTTTTTGAAGACTACAAAAATTCTTAGAAGACTACAAAAATTCCTTGAAGACTACGTACAGAAGCTTCTAGAAGATGCTAGAATATTATCAAAAGGTCTAGAGGGTTCTAGAATGTCCGTGACAATTAATAGGCTTCAACTCCACTACAAGTTCTAACTATAGACCTTCCTTGTTTGCGACTACTAAGATCCAAAAACGTTGAACATAAATCATTCAATCTATTAGTTTTGTAAATCTTACAGTCTTTCTTAATTGGAATCATATTCTACAAGTGCTTGCTCTAGTGTATATTTTAGACTATAGAACTTCACTCAACATGTTTTTGGGATTCCAGTCACTTCATCCAGTATGTCTTTGAACCTCATTATATCACTTAGAATGTGTTAGAACCTAAGGACCTCTCTCAATATGTTTTTGAAACTCCATTCCGCACTAAGGATGTTTTCAAAATTGTAGACCTTACTCATAATGTTTTCAAGAACTCCAGACTCATTCAATATATTTTTGGACCTCTAGACCTCATTCAATATGATTTTGGAGCCTCAATAACCTCTCTTAGTATGTTTTTTGAATCCCAGGCTTCATTTCAATATGTTTTTTGGACCTCAGTAACTTCACTCAATATATTATTCAGTACCCCAAACCTCATTTAGTTTGTTTGTAGACCCAAATTTCTTTTCAAATGTTCTTTTGGCCTTTAGGCACCTCATATTATGTAATTAGGGGCAAATGCACACTACGGAGATCCACTATAGACTGTCACAGTTCATAGTTTCAGATGCTTATAAATTAATTAATTGAATTTGATTAAATTAAAACACACAAGTAATGAAAAGGACTTGTTTTTGCATTGTATACTTGATTTATGAAATGACCTTAGAGGTTAATTAACAAAAATCCAATTATTATACAACAAAAATATTTGATTATTCACTTTGTAAGGACTGTCACAGTCCATGTCATTTTCATTGAAGGACTCAAAAATTCAATGAAATTTAAAAGATATGGAATTCAATTTTCACATATAGTGTGACATATACTAAGTAGTGAACATCTAGCTTGAAATTATATCAAAATCTATCTTATTTTTATAGATTTGGACTTTTAAATGATCAGAAAGGTGATATTTTTTGGGGACATTTTTCATCTAGAAAAAATTGAAATTTAAGGATAGTGTCTGAACTAAATGTATTCCAATTCAGTTTATCTAGGGTGGCCCATTTTTAAAATTTGAAAATTAGTTGTTTAGAGGTAGTTGCACAAACGGGCTATTGCTGAAGTAGAATGGGCTCATCTAATTGGCCACGTGTACGACATCCAAGGCTTAGGGTTTCAATCCCTTTCTCTCTCCACTCTTAGGCGTTTTTTTTGTTGTGTAAGTCGTTTATTAGCAACGGCCTTGGAATTGTCATTCCTTGGCAATGGTCTCTCAATTCTCATAGCACATCAATAATTTCTTAACTTTGAGTTGTATTTAGGGTGGCATACATTGTGTGGCGGCGTCTATTAACTCTAAGGTGTATTTAGGGTGGCGTGCATTGCGTGGCACTAGTCTCTCAAGTCTCAAAGGCAGGCTTTTAGGATCGTGCAAATATCAAAATTCTTACAACATATTGATGGCTTCTCTGCTCTTTGCTCTCCCCTCTTGCTTTGAAAATTGAATAACGTGCCTATATCAATAGTGATGGTGAGGGTCTGCGGTTGCCTCTTCCATTGTTTTTTTAGGGTTCAGCGTACATTTGGAGGGGTTTTCCAAGATTTTGTGAATGTTTTTTAATTAGATGTCAAAAGCATTTTTTTTTATTGATATTCTATTTGAAGTTTGTGGGTTTGCAAGGTTAAGAGGCATTTTTTACTAAAATGGGATCAAAGAAAAAGCAACAATCATGAGCTGGTGTTTCGAGGCTAGGTCCTCGACAAAGGGCTCTTCTTCCAGCTGAGAATCTTATCACAAAGTCAACAAATAGAGAGGACATGCTTGCATCTCAAAATGCCAGGCAAAAGCTATGTAGACTCAATAGAGTGAAAGCAGATGCAATTGAACTTTCTGTTTTAGAATTAGAGATGGAAGAAGAGTCCATTGAGCGGCGGGAGAGAGATGGTAGATCAGTGGAAGATAAGATGAGCGACCGGAAACACCGTAGGGTTACTTTACTAATTGTTGATTCTATTAGGTCTCATTTAAGTGTGTGTCATGGCCCATTGTCAAAGAAGATTGTCTTGAAAAAGGCATTAGATCATAAGAAAGTGGTAGAAGATCTACCCGACCACATTTGGCCCTCAGGGTAGCACTGGCTTATAAGGAAGTGATTGCTGGGGTTTCGTGTAAGTTAGATACGGTTAAAAGATCCAATAAACATCATATTCATTAGTTTGGGAGATTGAGGACCTCCCAAAATAATCATTCTGATCTCGACTTAAATCAACAATTTCCATTAAAATGAGAGTTTTGATCTAAATTGACATAAAACCTTTTAATATTAGGTCAAATCTGAAAGGTTTTCTATTAGTTTAACTCGAATCGAGTTAAATTGACATAAAACCTTTTAATATTAGGTCAAGTCTGAAAGGTTTTCTATTAGTTTAACTCGAATCGAGTTAAATTGACATAAAATCTTTCAATATTAGGTCAAATCTGAAAGGTTTTCTATCAATTTAACTCGAATTGAGTTAAATTGACAGAAAACCTTTCAATTTTAGTTGAATTGATATAAAACTTTTCGTTGAGTTTTTTTTTAAATAACCTCTCATTTCAATGGAAAACTCCCATTTTAATGAATATGGTGTTAATAGTGCGGCTACGTTGGCTGCAAAGCATGCAATCCTAGATGCAACGGTTAGCTGTCAAAGCAAATCTTCAATGAGACAAGTTGTAAAGGCCTTAGGGGTTCACCACCGCAATGTTCACATGGCCATTCATAGACGAGATGTGCTTAGTACGATTGGTGATTTCTTGTTCAGTTTGACTGTTAGAAGGAAGCGAACAGATGGACTGAAGGAAGAGGAGTGCATTGTAATTATAGGCATGTGTGTGTGTGAAAGCCAAGTGTCACCCAATAAAAAAGATGTTACACACAAGCGGCTATCTCCAAGAGTTTTTGATGAGAAGCCAACCCACTACTAGCAGGAAACACAAGTATACCTAACATATCTTGAAGTTTATTAGTGTTTCATTTAATTATTTTTATATAAGAGTACTTGATGAGGGTCTATATATGAAGTTGGAGCAAACATACTAAGGAAATCCTAACTTTTAATTGTATGCCTAGTATGGTTTCCAGTTGAATGTATAGAGTATAGTCTATTAGAAATCCATTGTCCAGGCTATACTAACCTTATCAAATACAATAGTATTACTCAAAGTACTTTTTGTATTTGCATTTTTGAGGAAGAAGTACTATGCATGGACTCTGTCTGAAACTACATTACATGTGAGTACAAATCCGAGGTGGTTTGTTATACGAATTATAAAAAGTCTATAATCAAACATAAAATAACTTCTAATTTTCAAGTTATTGGAAAAGGACTAGTTGTGTTGAAATATGTCCATGCATTCCACTGGATGTTCATGTAGTCCATTGGCTAGGCATGATAAGGACCTATAAAGTCCATTTACATTATTATTGAAGTACTTTTTGGACTATCAAGGAAGTTAGGGATTGTTGTATATATGGAATGTACATAGTAGTCCAAGATCTATACTAACTAGTATGCAATTTCCATTACCTTGTTGGGATAGTTCTGTGAATATATAATAATTGGTTCATTATGCAATGGCAGGGCCATTTTTTCATTCGTTTCAAGACCTCTCACCCTGATGTTTCGGTTGCACAAAGGGCATTTGATGCTTTGAAGCCTTTTTTTGTCAAGCAACTTCGAGAGAGACAAACATGTTGTTGTATCTATCATGTTGAAATCAACGAGCTGCGACTAGCACTGAATTTCATGCGAGCCAACAGATGAAAGGATCATACTTGCAGCCATTGCCCTGGTGTGTGATGTGAAAATTCATGTTTGCAGTTCGAGGAACTCACTCAGCTTTGGGAGGCATGTGTATGTGCAAAAGGTGAATTGGATGAGTGGCATGATGTCAAATGTCTATACGGTGAATGCCCCAATTGTGGAGTTGAAAAATTGCAATTCTGTCCAAATGAAGTAGAAGGAACGGATGGACTGTTGGTTGAATGGAGAAGGTTTGCAAAGGAAGAGACTCTATCCAAATCTGGTAAGGTCCTAAACAAGCTGAACCTTGTCTACAAAAAATCCACCTCTGATCAGTTGATAGAGTATTTAAAGCCGAAACTGAAAACATTTGTCACACACAATTTTGTTGCAAGGTGGCAAGACAAAGAATTTAAAAGGAAAATAAAATCTTTTCCGGAAGATACTATTGTGTCCATCGTGGACTTTGCAAAGAATTATAAGTTTGAAATTCAAAATGAGGTCCAGAATATGCATTTGCATTCTTACTAGATAAGTATTCTTGTTCACATTACGTTTTTTCATAACCCTAACCGTGATCCACTTGATGAAGATACATGGATTCTAACGGAATATCACTTTTACATTTCAGAAGATAAACAACATGATTCTGAGTTTGTATAGTATTGCTTTGGCTTACATTGGGATCATATGATCAACAATGGATTTAGACCCAAGCAACACTGGGTCTAGAATGATGGTTGTGCTACACAATTCAAGTCATCTAGACCTTAGTATTTTGTAAGTAGATATCCTAATATGACTAGAGGGTGTAGTATGCTATGGAGTTTTTTTGGAACAGGTCATGGAAAATATCCACATGACGGTGCTGGAGCAGTTGTCAAGTCGTTTATTCGAAGAGAACAATTGAAGTGGCAAAATGCTATGCCATTACAATGTGCAACTGATGTTGTGGATTTTTTGAAGGCTAACCTATTCCAAAGGGTCAAGACGTCCTATAGTGGGAGCAAGAAGCCCATGAAGTGTTTCTTTTGGCATGTGCTAGAAGATGATGTCCAACCACTCCGGAATAATATCCATGCTTGTGATTCCATAAGTACTCGCAAATTACACTATGTAATGGCTACTAATACTAACAACCTTGCATCTCTTATGGTAAAAGAGTTGGCATGCTTCTGTGAATTTTGTATTGGCAACAATTGGACCAATTGTACAAACCAACGGTGGACTGGTGCGTGGACAATGAAGATTCTACAATCCCAAAACATTGAATTTGTGAGGAATCAGATGTTATTTGATTGGGATGGACTTTGGAGCTTTGGAGTGGATGGAGAACTTCTTGCACGTACCTTGGATGTGGGCGATAATTTTGCTGTGAATGCAGCTCAAGGTAATTTTGAAAATGCTGACTTTTGGCTCATTTATTACACAAGGCCTATTCATGTTGGGAAAAAGGCTTTCAAGTGTAAATGGGGTACAAAATTTGATGTTGATGATGAAGTTGTAAGTGGATACTACTACCAGAAGTATGGAAGGGGCAATGATTCATATGTACTTCTTAAAAACTCTGAGCTAGTGTTTATGCATTCACATTTGGTGCAGCTTGTCAAGTTCTTAATGCCACCCAAGGACCATCGTGTTAGTGGAAATGATATGGTGTACACCCTATCTGATGCTACTCGACAGGGCATTATGTCAATGATGTCATTATTGGAGGTTGATTAATATTGTTGGTTCTAATTTTAACATTGTAATATTGGATAGGTTTATATGCTACACTTTTTTTTATACATTCTTGCTATTGAAATTTGATGTAGATTTATTAGGAGGGGGGAACACTGCAGAAAGGCTGCTAATGAGGTTCAATTCCTTGATGTGCTGTGATTGTTTAGGGTTAGTATATTTCTATAGGGACAATGTAATAAAATATAAGAAATCCATTGCAATAGAATGTGAATTCTTTTTTTGTCTTTGTGTTGGAGAAATGAGCGGCTATGTAGATTATGGACTCCTATATTGTGTGAAGGTAGTTATAGACATTTATGGAATCTACAATTGTGGATAATATTTGGTTAATTGCATTGCCCTGTTGTATGTGATGTCTTCTATTGACTTTATTCCATTCATAAGATCCTTTTTATCTCAATATTTTTTTTGATTTAGATAATTGACATTATAATTATTTATGCCATAGTTCCTAACCTTGTAGCCATGGACAAATGACAAACTTCAAATATGGCTTTGTAAAATATTCATATCATTTGTAGAAATAGAATACAATGCATTAGCATTAAACTTAGATCACATTAAAGTCGTCTTCTAAAAAAGAATATAGTAAGACAAGACAAAGGATTTGTAAGTTCTAGTCTTAAAACACTTGAATGCATGAAAGATTTTCTAAGGTTTAGGGAAGAATAAAGCTCTAACTGAGTTACAGGATAGGAACAACAATTACAGACTTTTCCAGCATTGTGCATTAAAAAAATGACTTAGAATGTAATGGTCCTAGGATGAATTGTCAATGCGCATATATTTCAGAAGTTTGATTCCTTTGGATGGTTTAGAAATGTAATAGGCTAATTCTTGCACTTATTTTAGATAATGTGCATTTTTTTATGGTCTAATAACAATATTGCCTTAACAATGCACACCTTTAAAGATTAATTTCTTAACAAACGTTGAAACTATTATTAAATGCATTACTAAGTTTATGATAACACAATATTAATGCTGGATATGAACTATACAAGATTAACAATCTTATCAAAGCACTTAAATCTTGAAATCCAATTGAAAACTTTATTTTATATTCAAGCATAACCAATACATTAATGATTGATATTTAATAATACTCCAAAAACAGCTATCCAACTTTAAATAATGCTTTGAACACTTATTTCACATGCTATATAATGAGATCAGTTCAAATAAAATATAAATAAAAAAATCATAGTACTTAGATATAATATAGAATAATCTTACATAGATATGAGTTATTTGCTTCTATAACATATACTATATTCTATACTATCATAAACCCTAACAGTCACCCAAAGAAAGTTTTCCTTCAACTAATCTTCGGTCATAAGTAGCTAAACCAAGTTGGTTTTGTTTTTTTCAAAACCCTTGTACAATGATGAAAGGTATTTGCCCTAAAACAAAGTACATCCCCATTTCTTGGAACAAAACTAGTCTTAAATTCTGGAAATGCAAACAATGACACTTCTTCATCTTCTTCCACATAATCTGCAATGTAAAACAATACATTTTTAATAGATGAGTTCTCAAAATCAAAATATATATAAACTAATTTCAAAACTTTAAATAAATGAAAAAACATACCTTTTTGTAGCCATAGGATAAATCCTAGATCATAGTCATCTTGATCAAGATGAGGACGACAATTATAATCCTTTGTTACAACAAATGTGGTGAAAAGAGATTTTCCAAGTGAAGCTTCACCATTAGCAAAGCCTTCAACTTGTAGAATCTTCCTAAGATGTTGAAAAACACTTGGATAATGAAGCGCCAATCTATCAGATACAAATTCGGCTAACTCCAAGGCAATTTTATAAACATCTGTGTGTTTGTGACTATACCTGTATTTAAAAACATATTATACTATATTAAAAATTTAGAATAACCATGTAAATAAACTTCAACAAAGACAATGAAACTATAAGACAATGAAAATACAAAATAAACTAAAAAGCAAGTTAGAATACATTCCATCCTGTGTCGCCCATACTCCACCGCATCCCATATACATTCATTTTGCTTCCTTGGATTTTCTCCAACCAATCAACATAATCCCCATTTTTCTCCAGATATGATGCCATTTTGCCCATCAATGCCAATTCTCCTTTGCTAAATATTCTATTCCTTAAACTAGCAAAAAAAGAATTAGAAGGCAAATCTTTCCTCAATACCACAGGACAAGAGACACTCTTATAACTAAGCATTTGGATGTTTAATCCTGCATTAGTGGATTTGAGATCAGTCACCCATAGTTTATGTTTGAAAACTTTCAGAATATGATCTTGAAAGTCTTCTTCACCTCCTACACTAATAGCCTTGACAACTTTGCCATGGTCCTTAATGTCTTGGATAAGAGTCTTTGCCTTGAATTCTAAAATACACCCATGCTCTTCACAATAAAACTTCTTCTCTCCAACCATACATGTAAGTCCATGTGAAGCAAACAAGGGTAGTAAATTTTGAATTTTTTGGTTGTTTTTGTGTCCACTAGAACTATAATGATGCAAAAGGTGCTTAGGATTGATTGGGACCTCCACTTCACAATAGTGACAAAAGTCTAATCCTAAAGAACCTCCTCCACATTCCTTCATCAATTTTCAAATCAAATTGCCCTCAAAGGATTCATCATCAACCCTTGGATTAGGCTTTCTCTTCTTTGATCCATCGGCATTCCTCTTTTTTTTCCCCATCCTGTCATGTACACAAAGCATTATTAATAAAAGAAGCAATTCTATTTTTTGATCATTTATGTATATTCTATACAACTAACTAATCAAATGGGTGAAAATGAATTCCAATTAAAGTACAAGAATGAAAATTAACCTCTAATTGGAGTACTAGGGAGCAATACACAATGTACTGGCGCTTTCTTCCTTACCAAAGTTATTTCACATTTCTGCACCTCAACTAAATCCTAGATCCTACATTCTACATCTTACATCCATATGCAACAGACCACATAGGAAACACACCTATCCTATACATGAAATTCTATTCTTATACACTTACATGTAAAGTCAAAATTGAAGGCTTGCTTCAATAATTTAAAAATTTGCCAAGCGCAACCTAGAGATCTCCATGTTATGATCAACCACATTGTAAAGTAATAGATAGTGTCAAAGCAAACACCTCAAACTTGAGATTCCAAAGAAATTAATGTACATTGCCAATATCAACCAGTATTGATGTGAAAATAAAACTGCTACAGTGACTACCACAAAAACATTCTTATTTGACTATAATGCACATACAAAAGCTACACCTACAAAATTAAGTGAAAGTAGAAGAAGTATATCTACTCCATGCAACATGAACGCTCATCAAGTTCATACTAAAAGACTTTAGAATAGTTCATTTTGTCACAAATTCTACAATAATAATGGGTACATATACCTTTATGGAAGACCACCAAATTGTGTCCAATGCTTCCTTGATAACAATTGTTGAAATTAATGATACTAATTGGCCCTCATACTCCACCAAGATGTACAGCAGCTTGCCACCCAACTTTTGACGACCTTGTAGAAACATATTCCAGCACCCGTAGTCTAAGTGAAACTCATACACATTCTTCTACAAAAACTTATAGGCAAACATTATAATTCTCTATCTCATGATTGGTTCACTAACGCAGTTAATTGAAGTCAAGCAATCCATGCAATGAAGAAAACATTACATTCAAGTCGACGAGTTTAATCAAGATTCCACATTCTATAATCTCAGCTTCAATTGGCTCTGCACAACACCGTCATCTCCATTCAGTGCATAGCAAGGTCATATTAATTATATTGAGACTTTTTGCAGTCTCATTTTTATTCTCAACTCAAGGATAAACTGCTTCACCTCTTACTAGTATTTTTTAATAAATAGGTAACAACACCAAATTTTAGAATTTCATTATAGAATCACTATTTTAGCATCGGGTTTTTTTTGTTTCAATTACTATATTTTTAAATGAGTTTTTCAATAACTAGCATTCTGTCTCAAAATCTGTAAAAAGTCTCAATATAACAAATATGGCCTTTAACGTTTTAAAAGATTCAAGGGTCGCTTAAGATTGCACAGACGAAACATCAAGCTTGAAATTTGAACTTATGTCCTGAGCAACTTGTGGTGAGAGAACAAGCTTCAATAATTCCTTGCATTTATGACAATTGACGCAACAAGGGGCCAATCCACCTCAAAGCAGGGTTGTCTATCCTAACGTGACTCTGGGTTTTTACGTCATGATGTCTATCACGTCACGTCATGACGCATCGTGACACGTCATGATTTCGTCATGATTCCATAAGAATCTTGACAACCCTAACCCTAAATTCTAAATTTCAAAAAAAATAAATATTTTTTTTATAATTTTTTTGACAATCATGGATGGAAAATATAATGTATTACTACTACTTAACATGTTAGCGTAATTTATGTTGATCTTCCTAGAGAATTTTAACATATTCCATCAAAATAATAGAATATTCCATCATGACGGACTTTGGGAACACGTCACGTCAACGTCGTGACATACTGACATCGTGACGTGACGTGACCTAGACAACCATGCCTCAAAGTAGTAGTTTGGAACCTTGTTATCTCAAATACTATTACATGGTCACAGAGAAGACATGTGAGTGCCGCCAATTCATGCTTGCTCTTGTTACTTGGATTAGCAAAAAGTGGACATAAAACAAAAACAACATAAAATGAATAAAAATTTGATATTTGCACCAATCAAGGTGTAGGATACCTAGCAATTTGATGGCAGCTTCAAGCGTTCCTCCGTTGGCAATCAAGTTGTCAACAACCACCACACGCTCATTCTTCTCGATGGCTCCCACATGCATCTCAATAGTAACTGTATTCATGTCTGATCATAGGACCTACAATGTGTGGAAACCATACCACAGCATAAACAATCATCCTCTTCCTCAATCATATGCATATTGGTGTCTACAGCTCATAAAGATTCATTCACCACAACGAAGAGCTAGCACAAGCTTGCAACATGTGGATATAAGTAGCAGCATTTGCAATGTCGTAGCACATCTGGCCATGCCATTTCAATGAGACAAATAACTCCAAATTCACGAGTTCAGAAACATTCCATTCCAGTCTTTTCAAAGTTCCTATCTAGGTAATTGGCATGGCGACCTCAACCACAGACCCAGAAAACAACGCTGAGACTCAGACCAGGAAAAGACCTTCAAAATACAAGTGTAAAACAAAGAGAATCAAGCCTCTTATTCTCCTCTATTTGCAAGCTTGTTGACCTTCATCTCTGCCAGTGTAATATCCAATTCAATTACATGCCGCTAAGTTAAGTGTACTGAGAAATCGTAAGTCGACAAGGATGGATGTAATCATTTCATTTCTCTCAAAAACTACGTACTTGTACAGCTACTTACTTAAATAACAGAAGGTATGATAAAATAAGGAAGCTTAAGTAATGTGCAGGTGGCTGTTGGAAAGCTCATCCAAACATACCTAGTGCTCCTTGACACAAATTTTTAGCTCAGTTCTTGGTCTCGTAGCCTGTGCCTGAGTTTTTGCTCTGGAAGCCATGGTCAACCGTCGGCAATCGTCAACTAGAGGACCGCTCGATTCTGCTCTGCAACCATAGAGATAGAAAGATTCGAGACCAAATTTCAGTCACACAAAATTATGAAGAATATAAGTTTTAGTTAAAGTGAAAATGCTCCCATATATTATAACTCTCGCATAGCTTATAAGTCCTTGTGGGAATCAAGAAACACTCATGAGAGGTCACCTTCATTATTGGAAAAATAATTTGCTCACATAATTTTTGGTTTGCATTTTTTAGTGTCTTATACTACTGTTTTTTGTTTCTAACGACTCTGTTCTTGAGCTGCAAGCACGCGTGAAAAGATTGAAACTCGTCAGGAAACCCCCCCGCTCAAATTGTTGCTAAATCAGAAACTAGAGAAGGAGAGTATTTTGTTTCCCTTAACCAAATTAAGATCATGAATAGCAGTTGTCACGGGAATTAAGAACAAGTACCGCTTACAAGATGCACATTATCAAGGGTGAAGAAAGGTATACAATAGCCACAAACGGCAAGAACCTGAAATATCCGAAGCAGGAATGCAACTATTGACGATCTATCGTCAAGGTATTCAGCAATTGCCCTGCAACCACGACGTAGATTGCTCCCATTGAGACTTGCAGGTCACCTTCAAGTTGACATAGCCAGGACTGCAACTGAAATAAAGATTAATCACAACGCATAGATGGCCAATGCGAGAGAATTTGCAAGTGAGGTAAATGGAAGACAACCGACTCCAAGAGAATGGCGAGTAAATAAACTGACCAAAATGTAATGTACAAGGCCTGGCAAAACTCACCATGAACCATACCAATCATCCTATTCAATTTCTGATTGTTGTAACGAATCAAGAGTTAAACGAAACCTTGAATGATACCTTATTTAGTTAATCTTGAACAATAACTAACGTCATTCCACCTCCATCTGTATTGCAATTGCACAGTACTGAAATTTTGTAGCAAATCTGTATTTGCGAATGCTAAAACAAGAGACAGATTCTAAAGCATGTGCGTGGGCTAAGGGTGAAGCTAGGCTCAAGAGAGACACAATACGTGTACCAGATGTTTACATTGTAGGAAGTAATGCCCCTGAGAAACATTGAATTTTTCAATTGCAGAAGCTTATACAAGCTCTCCCTATATCGCCTCCTTGCGCCGCTACGGCATCACACTTCTAAAGACCTACTCTAGGATACCGCAATGCCCCACCCTCCCATATCGCCAATGCCTAGACATTGAAAGACTTGTCTGCAGTGTCTTTGAAACTTGTCTGCAAAAGAGCAATGGGGCGCAAAGGAATAGGGCGGGCAAATGAACAAGGCGCGCAAACGAAAGTTGAAGGTTGCGCAGAGAAGGAGGAGAAGCAATATGAGGTGAATCCTTGAGTGTGTTTGCCGCAACGGCCAAAATTGAGGTGGAGAGGATTGTCAATACAGACTCGTTCTGAAGATGCACAGAAACTGACCATTGAATTGTGGAGACTGGAGAGGGGTCAGGTCTCGAGGTGCAGGGAAAGTAATGCAAATGCAGGCTGTGAATGCGAGCTGACAAAGCTGTGAATGCAGATTGACAGAGCTGTGAATGTGGGCTGACAGAGCTGTGAAATAGGCAACAGTTCCATTTTATCGACATATGCACTTGTGTAATAGGATGATGTAGGAGCGCTCTTTCTTTACCTCATCGATAATTTGGAAGATAAACCCGTCTCAGACTTCCAACAGAACATTTTTGGGATTGTCATCTGGTAAACGGAATGCAGAGGTGGGAGTGGATTCTAGAACTTCAAGAGTCCCAAGAAGGAGCTGGCCCAATGTCCATTGATGTCTTGGAGAGCCAAGTAATACATAGAGGGCTCAATGAGCTGCAATTTATAGTCGACATGCATACTTAGTGGATTTGAGTGCTTTGCTTTGTGAAATAGGCAATAGTTCCATTCGACATGCATACTTAGTGGACTTGATCTGTTACAATGAAGTTATTGAGTACGTTGTACGTGTCGAGAGATCTCTTAGTACAACCATGGAGCTATAATTTTCTTGAGCAGCTTGACCAATGGCCCGCATGGTTGTTTGGATCCACCACAATCTCTTACTCTTGATGAGGCTAATTCAATTCGTCAAAACACAAACTAGTTGTGGTTTCTATCCCTGACTTATTCTTTGTCAAGGTGAAGCACTGGGTACACTCTGAGTGCACATGAACTCCATGCAAGGGACATGATGACTTGCTGCTAAGAATTTGGAGTGTTGTTTTGGTGGTGACAGCGTTGTGTATTTTGAGCAGTATTTGCGTAAAGTATACGTGGGCTCTGAATGCGGGTGACCCACTCAAACGAGGCCAGGGTGAACTGACCCCGTTTGGGAGAATACTGAAATGTTTTATTCTTCACACATGACAAAATTTGTAAATTTTGAATTTGTATTTGCAATTAGAGGCCCCAAATTAGCTAGGAGAGATGTACAAGGTAAATGAATCGGGCACAAAATATGGGACTTTTTCTTTTACTTGCTTCATTGGAATGACTTGGAGCGGCCAAGCGTGGGACCCAAATCACACCATTCCTTGAAGGACAACCAGAAGGCTATTTTTGCATAAAGATTTTGCAATTATATTTTGACTTTTTCATTCAAAAAAAGGTATCAAACACTATTTAGCTTTAATAATATAAGATATAGAAGATGAGTTTTGAGGCTTAGATTTGTCTTTAGTAATAAATTGGAATATCATAGCCAAATAACAAATTTGACAAATCTTTGCCAAACAACTAATTAAATAGTAAAAAGAAAGTCCAATATCCAATTTTCAATTTACTCAAATTTTGACAATATTGAATTCAAGCTGCAATAATTTAGTAAGTTGCTTTGTCCATATGTACTTCACATATTTTTACTTGCCACTAGTTGTTTGATTGGCGGATAGAAGGCAAGAACTTTATAGAAGTAGGATAATAGGGAGGTGCAACAATTTGACCATGTATGATATGTAAATTAGAATATAAAAGACCTCAACCGTTCATAGTAAAGTCAAATGCAATAATTGTTCTCATTAATAAAGTTGCATACTAAAAATGAATTAAAACCAAACATTTTTCTATGTGCCCAAGGCTTGTTTGACCATCTAAAGTCCAATTTTAGTCTTTTGCAAATCCTAAAGTCCCCCTTAAAGTCAATCCTAAAGTCACAAAGCTTTTTTTTGGTCAAGTATCTCTAAAAACTACCATTTCTAACTATACAAGAGCAAAAAAATTAACAAAGGTGTTTGGAGGCACATTAGAGTATAGGATCTTACAATACACTAGTATGCAAATGTGTGTCAAAAAATTTCAAACACTTTGACTGTATAGATTGGAATGTAAATGTGCATTCAAAATAAAGAAATCATGATTTGGACACCATGGCAAATTAGTTTATGAGACTTTGAAGCTTCTTAGCTTAATAGTGCTGAAAATTTATGTGCTACCTAATTTAGTTATTTTAGGTTATTTAAATATTATTTGTATTACATACTAATTCATAAAATATTGATTTTTTTTCCTTTAAATAGTATTTAATTTGCTAGATTAGTTATTTTTTTAGTTTAGTGTATTTACTTTTGAAACTTATTATTAATATAGGCATGTGCCTATTATTATATATTATTCTACTTCATTTATATAGATTTATGAAAAAAAATTAGTTTATTTAATTGTGTGTACTTTGGTTAGTTTATTGATTTTTTTTTAATTTTCACAAATTAACCACTTCATTTTCATCACTTAACCTATTCTAGAAATTCAAACTTTATGTTTATATTGAATTTTATTTTCACTCACTTTACAAATGCTTTAGGTTCTGTAAGTGACTTTAAATATTTATTATTGTTACTATAATTATTATTATTCATGATGTCCAATAAAATGTCAATATTTATTTAATTATACCTTTATCTATAAAATAGTATTGTTATTTTATTTTTGCAACCAATAATGCTTTTAAGTTTTAATATTTGCATATAAATATAAAAATACATCTTTTCTTTATTTTTAGTTTAATCTCACAACTTCAAACAATATACAAAGTCTTCTAGCATCCCAAATCAATATTAATAAACAATATATTGTATAAGCAAGAGATCTTTATATAGTATGCAAAAAACTTGTTTTTCTAAAATGGATCCATTTGCTTATCAATTTGTGTTTGCAAACTCAACAATCATGTTTACTAAGTTTTCAATTGTATCTCTTACAAAAATATTATTTTTTTAAGGTCAAATTCTATCTTTGTTGAAATATAAACAAACATATTTTTTGGTATGGTCATTTTAGCTTTTAATACATCATACAAACATTTATTAGAATTTAAGTTCCAACTCTAATATTCATTTTCTTTGGATTTTGTGCACAAATCCTCCTATAGGCATGCAATATGAAATCCTTCTAAGTTTGCAATGACATACAAATTTTTTTTACATTACAATGTTCTACATTGTGATGTTCTTATATTGAGCAAATTGCATATATTATTTAATACAATTTGAATTTGATATGGATTTTTTTTAATTTATTCTTAAGAAACTTATTGTAAATTCAAATTTATATAACAAATTTGAAAATTTTATGACATATATTATACATATGATTTCTTCTCTAAGACAATTGATATAATTTATGGTCCCTTAAACTTAGCAATGAAGAGTTAGGATCTACAATTTAGGGTCATGGATTTAGAGACTTCAAACGCATTTCAATGTGCTTTTAATTTTACAACATCTCATTTTCATATTCCATTATGATTAAATTGTTGGATATAAAATTATATTCTTTGAGAGAATTGCTACAATTTATCCTTTAAAATTTCAAATGAGGGATTAGGGTCTACAATTTAGGGTCTAGAGTTTATGGCTTCAAACATACTTCTACGTACTTTTGATTTTACAACTTCTCATTTTAATATTCCATTATACATAAATTGTTGAATATAAAATTATATTCTTGGAAACAATTGATATAGTTTATCCTTTAAACTTTCAAATGAAGGATATGGGTCTAGGATTTAGGGGCTTGAAAGGTATTTCAAAATACTTCTAATTTCACCAAATGAATTGGTTAGGCACATCAAAGCACTTCTATGTGGCTCAAGTCAAATTTATTTCATGAATTGGCTCCTGGTGCCTTCACCACTTGGTTCCCATTCTGTTTTGGATTTGGATGCATGAAAGAGTTCACATGCCAAGGAAAGGTACCAAGTGGATATTTGGTGTGCAATTTGAAAGAACATGGCTTCTTTGTTCATCCTCCACCTTAAGTTGGCACAAGATTGGGACTTGGGACATAGCAATGCCTGTCAATGCCTTCATGCACAGGGTTGAAGATTTCAACAGGCCTTCTAATTATATACTGGAAACTTGGAATGCAAGTATAATATTAAATAGAGCCCCATTGCCTACACCAAATAGTGCAATTAGGTTGCCCCACACTAATTTCTCATATCTTACACTTTTATTGCTATAAAAAAGATTTTCATCACTAATTATTGCAAAAAATATATATTTAAAAGACCTTGCAACCACTACAAAGTTGCCAAAAAATAAATTTACAACCTTCAAGTTGTAAACTATGTGAAATTCAAGCATGGTCAACATATAGTCTAGAGCAACCTAATTGCACTATTCAGTATAGTGATTGTGATCAGATCCTAAATAGAAAAAGCCTTCTCAGGCTGATCATGCCCATCCCAAGTGTCACTATGGGTCTGTTTTTTCTGGACATGAATGGTCACTGTGGGTTCTAGTTCCATGGCTATAGTTATTGTAATACAATACTCACCTTTTTGCATTCATGAGTCTTGGATTTGCAGACCACTTGGGGTCCGAGAGCTTGATGACCAACATTTGATTGGCAAACCATACCTTGAAAATTGCACAAAATCACATACTATGGCACGGACTATAGACTTCATTTGGCAGTGCCATCTCCAATGATTTATGGGTGGCCTTTATTTTCAAATGTGCATACCTGCCATAGAGTAGGTTTTCAACCTTTACATGGCTAGTCACAATATTGTTGTTTTTTGGAACAAATGAAATAAAATTTCATTGCAAGATAAGGTACAATACCCCAGCTACAAGTAACCTACTATAGAGAGTTGGACAGAACAAAGACACATGATAAAGACAAAAACCAGACAGGTAGAGCATGCAAACAAACAACTAAGAGCACAACAAGAAGGAGAGGCACTAGGCCTCTATGGCCAGCTAGAGGAAGCAAACGCCTTACTACTATTCTAAGGGGGGGTGCTTAGGGAGGTTAAAAAATAATGCTATCTTGAGGGCCAAAGGCAACCCATCCAATCACCATATTTGAGTTGCTTGGAGAGTTGCCATAGAGATGCTTTAATTGAAGTCAAATTTATTTAGTGCGTTCTTCCTTTCTTCATGTTGCAGTACTATTTCAGAATTTTATTCTAATGTAGTACCACCTAGAGTACTATTGAAGCCATTGAATGCTGAAATTTCTAAAGTAATTTAACTAACTCAGATTTTTTTTTTTTTTGGGACACAAATGAAATGGGATTTCATTGCAAAGAAAACAAATACAACGTCCAGCCACAAGTGGCTTGGGAACAAATGAGACGAACTAACAACACAAAGGACCACAAGAGATCGGACGACAGACCAAGGAAGCCACAACAAAACGCAATGCAAAAAGAGGCCGTGAGTCCCCTGATGGATGACCAACTAACTCAGATCTGAATTCTTGAATCCCAAGACCACAAATGTATGCTTTGTATTGGATTTAAGGTCGCCAATTCATATAAGTCAGTTGCCATCTTGAGTTCAAGGTGATCATTAACAAGGCTGGAATTACATGTACACCAATTTCTATTTGGCTTTAATGTGATGATGCTTCTTCATTGCTCTGAATGTACTGGTGGTTGCTAATCTTGAGGGTCATGATGCTTGTTGACTCTAAGGGTGCTATTGATTGCTCATTCTCAATATCATGCCTTAGAAATTTTTATTGTTTTATTTAAAAAAAAAAATTGAGGGGACACAAATGAAACGGGATTTCATTGCAAAGGAAACAAATACAACACCCAACCACAAGTGGATGTCTTAGACTTTAAAGGAATGTATTTGTTCAATAGAATTTCTTATTTTTGTCTTTGGGAGCACATATGGTATATAAACATACTTAGTGGTTCTAACTTCTAGCAAGCAATATTTATATCCCATAAAGATTGGTGTTGGTTTCATGAGGTCATATAAGAGGATGGATTTGATATGAGCATATAAGCACCAAGCTCAGTGGTAATGGGATTACCACAGTTCATTGTGATTGGCAATTTCCATTTGGCTTTGTGGTTTTAACATGGTAAAATCTTCAATTTCTAAATCTAAATTAGAGGTAAATTAGAGGTGACAATTTCCATTTGGCTTTGTGGTTTTAACATCTTAATTTATACATGTAGAAAAATAATCTTCCAAATATATTCCATTTAGATTGGTTTAGGCAACTACTATAAGAGGCCTCATATACAATGATCTTAAATCTAAAAGACAATTAGGACTTATCTTGCACAATCAACGATTGAAAATTCACAATTATTCCTCTGGATTTTGTTCAAATTTAATTCAAGTGTACAAGTGCCCAAATCCTCACAATATGTAGGGGTCAAAAATCAAATAAATTTTCACCCTATTGATATAATGTTCTAATTAAAAAGCAATCAAATGTCTTTCCTATTATTTTTAGCACCTATTCATAAAAAAATTTAAACATTCAAACAAATATCATAAAATTTTGAAAATAGCTATGGACAAATACTATAAAATAGACATTAAATAAAGTTTGTAAAACAAGACTCTGGCAATTCCATATTCACAAATTTTTATTGGATTCACTCTTGTGCATCTAGAACCAACCTAAGCATTAAAACATTTCCATTTTTTGGAGGTGTTATATAAGTCAATCCATCCACTTCTAAATCCTCTATCAAAAAATCTAGAATGGCCATTACAGTTTTGGTTAAAATCTTGTTTATAGAGTGGAGCCTAGGATTTTGGGTCTACATATTGTTTACAGATTTCAATTGGAGAGGTCTTGAATTGTTTAGCTATATATGAATACCGAACCAAAATATCGTAGAAGTATAGAAAAATTTTGACTCTAAGAAGAATGTTCTACAATAAAATCTTCAACTGTTTATTATGCACTAAATAATGTTCTAGTAGTATTAAGGTAGAAGCACTCATCTTCAAATTTGTGCACTAGTGATTTTGACTTCATAATTCATATTGAAGAATTCATTTAAGGGAAGGGAAAAACAAGATGCATCCTAAAAAACCATTTTCTTCTTTAAAAATTTGAAAATTTCCAAAGTAGATATAAGATTGATCGAACAAAGAAATGAATTTACTAAACCTTCTGTGCTTCAATTAACTCACAATAAGCCTAATAATCAGATTGTGTTAGCAAACACACTTAATCCATTGACTTTTAATTGATTTGGAAACTTGTAAAAATGAATTTGGTATATAAATTCTATTAGCAGTTTCATTTTGGAAGATGTTTACATGGCTAACAAAACAAGATCTCAAATCATTTTTTCATCACTAATTCTAATACAATGAATCAAAGTCCAAACATGTAGACAAAAATATAATCCTTTTGAAAAAAATATAGAATCAAAATATTGAAATTGCATGATTTTTAGGGGGCTACTCTTTCAAATGCATTTTTTTTCCTAAAAGAGTTTGAGACAAAAATTTTAATACAGTAATTGAAGTCACACAATGTTATCTAAATCTGTCATTGTAGATAGGTTAGGATTTATGCTTTGGGGAGGTAGAATTTAGGATTATAGGATTTTGAAGGATTAAAATTTTAGAATTTAGGACTCATTAGGATTTACTGTGATTTAAATTCAAATTTCAACAAAAGGTTTTGGAAACTTTATGACATATATTAGACATGTGATTTCATCTCTAGAAATGAAGACATAAAATTTCATTCATAAATAGCTAAGAAATGGAGGATCCAAAGTGAAGGACTTTCAAATCTGACTACACAGTCATGGACTCTATCCTTTAGGATTAAGATGTTTTAACTTCCAGTAGAATTTTTACCATATTAAATAAGTTTTGGCCTATTTGGGAAATAATGTTACAAGCTTCATAACATTGTATCCCTAGGCATTGATCCTCCCCATGGTAGGAAGGTGTTATACTTTGCTAGATGCTTGGGAAGAACATATTAGTTAAATCAAGGATTGGGATTGACAGAGGAGCCATAGAAGACAGTTTTGTTCACTGGTGGAGTCTTCTTTTCAAGGATGCAAAAGGGATCCTCGTTTTAATGGTAAACAATATTAATGTGCTTGTGCCAGGGAGCATTGACATCATATAACTAATCTCATGCATAGGCACCGATATTAGATGATTCACTTCAGACATCAAATCTTTCAATATTTGAAATCTCCATTGCCAATGATATTGATAGTTAGTCCAGTTCAAAGAGATAATCACCATCAATTCACATATAGTAGCATGATGTCTAAATGCCAATAACTCAGCATGCCTTGCCAAATTTAAAGTTCCCTGGCTGGATTCATTCAAAGTTTGTCTTTTTCTCTTTTTTGGTGGCCCACAAAAACTCCCACCAAAGACCTGCAAGTAGTCCTTAGCCTTGGCCTTTGCTCAAGCCACTACTGAACCTCCATCCAACCTGCCCAACTCTCTCAAAACTTGAGTAACCTTTGTAGGCTTCTACAAACTTGCACACTATTGATTTTGATTTGAATAAGGCTAGCATGGTAGCATTCACATGCAGAAATATTTTTCTATTTTGGTCATTTGTGATAAGGGTAGTGATATTTGAGAACACTCAACCATTCACCCCCTTTTATCCTCCATATTGTAATCCCATATAGTATGGCTATATGGTAATGATCCACAAAGTCTTGGAAAAGATTTAGGTGTGTTATAAAATATTTTCTTTTTACTATTTTGAGGTTTTCATCACAAGAGATTGTTTGGGGGACAAATGGGATTTTGGGCAGGTACCTACGGGCTGAATTTTTGTCATGATTTTCGAAAAACTTTTTTTGAAGATAGAAAAACTGATAAGCTTCGTGGAAATATTACTTTTCTTTCAAATCGGTGCCTGGGAACAAAAGTTATGCCCAAATAAGCTCAAAACAGGGGAGAGGGGGCAACAAAAAAAATTTGCAAAAAATTTAATTTAATTTTTTAAAAAAAATTCCTTAAGAATTATATTTTTGCCTATTGGGGAAGCTTTGATTCATTTCATTTGGATATTTTATGAGAAAATTATGGACAATCTTGTTTTTGGGGCAATTAGAGCATCTTCTTAAAAAAATAACTTGTAGGGTTCATTTTGGAATGCAATTTTTGCAATTTAAAAAAAATAAATTTCCACGTGGTTTAGTTTTCTTGCTAGAACGATCTCACCATTGGGATTAGTGCATTTTAATTCCATCTAAAAGATATTAATATTTTAGATTTTCCTTTTATCTTGTACTATCTTCTACTTAACAAATTTTTTAAGAATGAAAATTAAGTTTTTTTTAATTTCTTTTTTTTTCCTAGACTCTCAACTCAATTCTCCACTACAAAGATTTAAAGCTCAAAACTCTGTAGTACAAAAAATTTAAGTTAAAAATGTTCAAAGTCAAAAAATCTAGTCCGGCAATGTGCTGAAAATCTTGTTTTTTTCACTTTAAACGCAGATATCTTGCAATCTGTGTGGTCAAAAATTCTGAAATTTTTTCCACACATTGTCAAGTCTTATCTATGCCTTTTTTGAGGACTAAATCGAAGTCTAAGGTAATTCAATTTATGGTTTACTAGTGTACTTTGTCTTTGATTTCTGTGATTGAACCATATCCTAGTGAACATTGAGTCTAAATTAGCCATCTTATATTTAATTTGGACTCAAATCTATAGATTGAATTTTGGACTTGTCACTTGGCCAATACCGTATTTTGGATTTGTCACTTGTATAGTTGTTTGCCATGTCAAGTGATAGCATGATAATTTTGCCTTATTTAATGGATGGTGGCTATTCAAGTACTAGTTTGAACATATAGACATAAGTCAAAAAAGTAGGAGGTGATAAGTCCAACTACTTAGACTAATTTTAACCCATGGAGATTAGAATGTACTAACCACTTTGAGCACTATTGCATGGCCACTCATATTTGAATTTAAATTTGGCCATGGCTATGGAAGAACTTTATAGTTTAAATACTTAGAAGATCTACTGCATACAACTAAAACAACCCTACCAACGGACTTTTGAGATGGCTGTAATGGCTAGGTGAAATTTAATTCCTGACAACAATTGAGATATAATTGACCAAACCCTCAAAGTAGATAAGGGTTTGAAATCAAATATTTTTTTGAAGAATTTGTAATGAAATTATCTACCTTCCAAATTAGTTTTCTATTAGTTGACAAGTATTTAAAAAAATTTAAATCGAATATCGACTTTTCTTGAAATAGCTTTGGACAAATATTGTAGTAAAAGTATTTGAGATACAACTGGTGTAAACCAGTGTTGGTCTGTTATTAGGGTTCTCGGCGGGTATGAAGAAGGGTATCAATAGGGTATGAGGGACCCGACCTGTTCTGTATATGTGCTCGAGGAAACCCGAAGCTTCTTCATACTTCGTCGTGTATGTGCACACGGGTTACTGCGCCTCGTACCAGATTGGTAGGGTTTCGCGAGAAGCGTACAATTATTGGAACCAGCCTTCGGCATTTGTGAGAGCAAGTACAGTAGGCTATGAGATGTGAAGAGTTTAGGGTACCTGTTAATGCAACAAAGAGTGCGCTTCAATGTAGAGCGGAGTGGCTGTAATTGAAGGACGCGGAGTGGTTGTGATTTCAAATGCATCGAGAGGGATCAGCAACGGCTTGAAAAGGGTATGCCTCCTGTGTCGTGCATTTTTGTGAAGCAAGTGGAAATCTTCTGTTTAGAGTTTGTGCTGGGAGCTTAGGGTTTTGGATTGTGATTGTTGTTGCGCACCATGTCGTCGTCAATTCAACCCAGTTGTGCTGAAACTGCAGATCCGACCGAGAGCATCGACTTGGAGAGCGACCCGAGGCATGATGATGTTTTGCGGCCAATTTTGGAGGGTCTGGCAGCGGAATCGGAAGCAGCTTGGCGGGCTTCATATGCGGCATTGAGGGCGAATGCCAAGTTCTGGACACCCTACCATCGTAGCAGTGCCGTCTGGGCTTTCTACCGATTGAAGGGAGAGGATATGGTTGTCGATGTGAGGGAGACACAGAAGTTGAGGTGTTGGGTTTGTCACCCAACTGAAGCAGAATCGAGCAACTCAAGCAGGAGGGGCACTCGCTCAAGGAAGGGGATTCTGCAGTACAATCCAGCGCATGGGATCACGAGCATGAAGACTCACGTGGAGAACGAGCACGCCGAGGAGCTCGCAAGGTACGTGCGGGAATCGAAGGCTGAGGAGGGAGACACAGCCAGGCAAAAAACCAAGAAGCGCAAAGGGGCACCACCGTCATCGATCACGGCTTACTTCGGGAACACTAAACCCTACGCGAAGAATGACGTGCAGCAACAACGTTTTCTTGAAGACCTGGTCCTGTTCATTGCGAAGGGTTACGAATCATTGAGTATAGTGGAATCAGCTTGGCTGCGGAGGCTGATGATGCGGCGTGATCCGAAGGTAGTCTGCCCAAGTCGGAAGCAGCTGGTACGCGAACACATTCCTGCGATGCTCACGAAGACAATGGACCGTTATGTATCACCGCTCATCGACAGTTGCCAGACTGCCAGCATCACTTTCGACTTGTGGATGTCGCGAACCGGCTGGGACACCTTTGCGTTAGTGGTGAATTTCATCGATGACAGCTGGGTGCCTCGACATGTGACAGTGGGATTGTTCAAAGCACAGGATACAAGTGGAGCTGCTTTGGTCGAGATCGTGAAGCCGTTGCTGGAGCAGTTTAAGCTCACTGACAAGATTGTAGCCTGTGTAAAGGATGAGGGTGCCAATTTGGCAACGCTTGAGCATGCTCTGCAGCTCATAGTGTCGTGTGAAGTTATGGGGTTACCGAAACCCTTTTCATCTGCCTGTTTTGGTCACATTATGTCAAAGGTATGCAAGTTCTATTTGGTTATTTTTAATGGTAATCTAAAGTTTCCGTTGTGATCACTTTTTTTTTTTTACTTTTAATTTTCTTCTTCTTCTCTTGGTGTTGTATTGGCTGTTAATGTGTATCTCGCATGGTTGTTTTTTTAATGAATACTGCCCTTACGCAAATGTGCCTGCCGATATGCTTTGCAGGTGTGCCAATACGCTACCAATGACGAGCAGATGTGCAAGGGTATGAAGGAAGTTAGCTTGAAGGATGCGCAGAAGTCCTTGCAGTCCTGCATCACTTGGACGAAGAAGTCGGGTAAGGGACGTCAAGAGTGGGATAAAGCTTGCATCGATGCGGGGTTGCCTACTAGGAAATTAAAAACACCTGTGAAGACTCGCTTTGCCTCCAAGGTGGTGCTCTTCCAAGAGACCCAGGAGTATGCGGATGCTATCAGCATATGCTATAGGCGGCAGTCCTTGAAGCTGCAAGCTCGCGTTCCGAGCGGGATGACATGGGCAACGGCTCGAACTATCACTCAAACTCTGAACCCAGTTGTGCAACAATGTGTGTTAAATCAAACCCGTGGATATTGGTTGCTTTCAGATGCCCTAGCTGCTGCGTTTCGCATGTCTATTGAGTTGCAGGGGATTTATGATCAGAGTTCAAGCGTAGTTCCCCCTCTGCAGGTGGGGGATTTTGAGTCTGAGATTGAAATTCTGAAGGCAAGGATGGCGAAGACAGCTGTGGATGTGATGAAGCCTTTTCTCCAATTCTCTCTGCAATTTGTGGCAAACCGAGCTCACAACATGCTGTCGTTGATGCTGGACCCTCGATTCAAGGGGCTCGAGTACGTCATTCAGTACGTGGGAGTTGTTGCTGCGAAGCAAGTGGTGGAGGACTACGACAGGAAAATACTGATTCCTTACCTCGTGAAGGTGCACAAGTTCTTGAACCCTGGTGATTCCCCAGCCACAGCTCTTGATCCTGCTCCGTCAAATATTTTGTTCGGTGCTCCAGCGTCTGCTGAAGAAGCTTGCGAGGGCATTCTGATTGCGGAGCTGTCACTTTTCCGGCGCCTCAATATAGTGCATCCAGAGGCGGAGGAGCCTCTAACATGGTGGAAGCTCAATGCATCGCGTTTCCCTTCAGTTTCTTTTCTTGCACGTCAGATTTTGGCTATTCCAGGGTCTCAGATTGAAACGGAGCGGATTTTCAGCATCGCAGGTGTGCTTACAAGTTTGCGCCGTTGCCGCCTTGGTTTGAATAACCTGGATAGCTTGATCATGATCAACAAGAACTGGCCTGATGATTCTCGGCATGAATGTGAGGTCACCGAGGTGGTCAAGGATGTGAAAGATTATTTTGCCAAGGAGATGGAAAAGGTTGACAAAGCTGAAGTTGAGATTGAAGAAGCTGGTTACTTTGAAGAGCAGGCTGAAGATGAGGAGTAGGATTTCCAGTGTTTGCAGTTTGGTGTTGGGTTTGTAGCAGTTGTAGGAATTAGGCCTGATTTTGTTTACAGCAGTTTTACCGTGCAGGCTGATTACAGTTGCCAGATTTTGTAGAGCAGGCCTCTTATATACAATTTCCCGTTTGGAACCTTCTATAAAATGTATTCTCTAGTGCCGGAGCTTCTGGAAATCTACAGAATGTTGTTGTGGTAAAATAGATCCGACCCGAGTTGATATTTGTCTGGTATCTCATGTGTCGATATTGATATTCTTATACTGTTTGGAATTTCCCCAAAATGACATTATTCATATCAATACTGTATTTGCGAAAATGCATTTTTTGTAATACCATGTATCCTACTAATCTGGGTTTCTAAGGAATCTTAATTATTTAGAACCGGCTGGTATGACCAAAATTAGATAACAGACCAACACTGGTGTAAACTGAACCCTAGACCTTAGAGTCCCTAAATGTAACCTTAAATCTCAAATATAGATATTAAAAAATGAAGTAGCATCCAAAGAGGTTCCTTTCATTGTTCTCACTACAATATTGGTGCTTTGCTCACTATTTTATTTGTGCCAACCTAAATTAACAAAGTGCACTATAAGCTAAACTACAATTAGAGCAAAAAATGAAGGAATAATTGAATTACATTACTAATCATGTAAGTAATTCCAGACACTTATTGGTTTTGCTAAAGTTTCTCAACGAAGAATCGTTCAAGGATGCTTGTGCCCCAATGACAATTGCAATGTTCCTCGTGTGATTACCTTGCAAAGAAACAGGGAACTTGTAGTCTGTAGAATCAAAATTAGAGGTAGATCTTATGAGCATTCAAAAATGATGTCAATTGGCATACCTTAAAATTTTTGCACTTCTATAATACCATTCTACATTTGTCTTCATTTATCCACGTCCTAAAAACTCTTGTGCTCATTTGAAACTGATTCAAAAACTTGTGCTATCAAAACTCAGTTGCAGCATGTACTTCCCGACAATTCAGAAGTTCTTCTACCAAATGTGAATTTCAGAATTTTTTCTATCAAAATTCATGCATAGATTAGCTTTTTCTACAATTCAAAAAGCTATTATACTAATCATCCAAGAATTTCCTCTATCAAAACTCATTTGCAAACGAAATGCAATTGTGAATTCAAAATTTCTATGATGAAATGGACCAATTCAATAACTTCTTCTTTCAAAATTCATAGGCCTTTCAAATGACCCATAATTCCTAAACTCCGCTATCAAAAATGAATTCAACTATGGCTATCAAAGCTTCAAGCAAATCTATATATTCTAAACATGCCCACAAGCAACAAATCTAAGAATGATGGATTGCGTGAAGCCAATAGTGACATCTAAATTGAAATGGGAGTAAATTCCAAACCAGCATTGATTTCCAAATCATAGAGTTCCAAAACAATGAATTTCAAAATAGTGAATTCTAAGACACCATAGACAAAATGGGAATGAATTCCAAAAGACTAAATTCCAAGAGAGTGAATTCCAAAGCAGTTTTGATTCATAAAACTATGAATTCTAAAAGTGTAAATTCCAAAATTGTGAATTCTAAAACACCCTAAACCAAAATTCATTTGGAAATGAAAAGCCTTAACTATTGATACTAAAGAATGAAGCCTTACATTCTATTGCCTTACATTCAAAAATTGAAAGATATAAAACTCAGTCACCTTGTCCATGAAATGCAAGAACCAAGCCATGTAAAATATTTATATCTATATATATTATTGAAAAATTTGTGCACAAAATTTCAGAGGCTTGGCATTTATTTGTGCCTTCTTCTTGCAGTGGAACCAAAAAAATGAACTAACTACAGCCTAAATCTATGCAATACAAAAATCTACAAAAAAGAATAGCCAATTTGAAACAGAGGATAAAACCTTATGAAGAACCTTCACCTTCTACAAGACTTCTGTACTGCAGCCCGGGTACTTCTTGCAGTGGATTTACATTCAGCAACAGGGACTTTGGGACGCTTGGTAATACTCTTTCTTTTCTTCTCTTTAGTGTCTGGTTTTCTCTTTTTTGTTGACATGAATTTCTTCTTGGTCAACCTAGATGGTGCCAAATCCTGGAATGCATCGTCCTCTTCATCTTCGTGGTCACTGTTTGTATTGTCCTCCTCCTCGGCTCCACCATTCTCTTCGTCTTCAAGATCCTTGTCACTTGAATCTTGTTCTTTGTCATGGCTTTCTAATACTGAAACATCCTTTGGATCCACTATTGTGGCAACCTTGGACTTTTTCTTTGGAGATGTCTTGGATGGAGAGATGGCACTCTTTTTTGGTTTGGGGGGGACTTACATTTCATCTTCTCCAAGTTTGACTTTGATTTTGGATTCAAATGTCTAGAAACCAGCATTGATCCAACATTCTCTTCACCTGTAGATTGTAGAAGAGACAATACTGATTGTTCTACATCCATATTGGGTTCACTTCCCATGTTGCTAAAAGGCTGAGAAGCTGTAGGAAGCACACAATTGGTGACACTAATGACTAGAGCTCCAGATTCTGGCATACAAGTGAGTCCATACGGCTCCAACATCTCGTCTTGTAGGATGTTTTGTTGAACGTCCACAACTGTAGGCAACCGCCCAACTGGCAACATCAAAAATATACAAAATATCATTAAAATGGACTCAATGGACAAAGGACACTAAACCTTTTAACAAAGAATGAAGCCAATGGACCAAAATTTGAAGTCATGAAGAATAAATACATTGTATAGACACAAAAATGAATCTATGGACAAAAAATTGTACCTATGGACGTGAAATATAGCCTATGGACAAAAAATGAACGTGTAAACCAAAAATACAACCTATGGACTCAAAAATGAAACTATGGACGAAAAATAAAGCCTATGGACTAAAAATTGAAATTATGGACCTGAAATATTGCCTATGGACTAAAAACTAAACCTATGGAAAAAAATTAAGCTAATGGACAAAAATTAAAAGCTATGGACAAAACTACAACCTATTGACAAAGAATACTACTCAAGGACAAAAGAAAGGACTAATTCAATGGAAAAAGTATACTACCAATGGAATGTAATCAGTACCATGGACTACAATGCATAAAGAATAAACCCTATGAACTTCCAAATGGACTTCTAAGAAAAATGATGCACTAAGTGCCTATGCCTATTGCAATGTACAAATTATACAAAGCATAGAATCATCCAATTCAATTCTATTAAAGATATACTACTCCAGCCACAAAGTGATACATGATATGTGAGAGTAGTACATGCTGCAAGAGTCCATGGCTTTGGGACAGGAGGTCAACTACTTGGAATTGCGGACACTACATCAGTCCCTGGTTTCAGCAAGCCAACCGCACTCTAACAATTTTCGTGCATTTCTTCTTTGCAGTCCACCTCACAACACATACTAGAAATTTGAAAGTGCATTCTAGAGCACAATTCATGGTAAGCATGCTTACAGGAAGCAAGCTTCACAGCCCAAATTGGAGAAAATCCTAATCCACAAAAAGAGCACTTGTCTAGTGCTAACCATTCTTTTGTATCAGGAACTTCCCAAGCCAGGTAAGGAGTAGGTGGAATAGATCGAAACAATGATGATCCTAATTCTAATCGTCCAAGCAAAAGCTTGATGGCTTCTTCATTACGAATACACTTTGATAAATTTGCCTCAAGATTTGCTACTTTTGCACAAACTCTCGATTCGGAGGAACTCAGTCTACAGTGTTCAACCTTTCTTCAACTTCATGCACCTCCGACGCTGTTCGGAACTGGTCCATTCTGCATAAGCCGCCCAATTCACTTTTTTGTGCTTTTTTTTCTAAATAAAACCCCCGCGCCATCCCCTTTGCAATCAACCAATTGGATAAGACGCCGCTTTTCTGGTGCACCACCATCCACATGCGTTCAATTTGAGCAATGAGCTCTTCTTGATTTACACACATATAACGGTGCCCATTCTTGTTGATAGTGGGTCTAAGAAAATTCTCCAACTCTGCCTCACTTATATCACCTACAGTGAGAGACTTAGGATTTGAACCTTCTATGCTTAATCCGTACTTTGTGGCAAAGTCGCTACGACTGTAAGACCCTTGTGTCTGTCAACAGAAACAACTCTGGAGACTCAGCATACATTGGGGTACTGAAACCACTTCTCTCGCGGACCATTGGCACACATTCAATCTTCACCTTGGACTGCCTCACCACAACAGATTCCGCCATGTTCCAAACCTTGTGTACAAATGACCTTGAAATTCTATTGTATTCAAGCACAAAATGTATAATGACTCCCACCATGCATTACAAACGACACAACGTACAAACGCGCAAGCACACTCAAGCACAGTGAAGCAACCCTAGACCTAGGAACAATGGTGATGAAACCCTAGGCCGTTCAATCTAGGGGAGATGGGGAGAAGCTGAAATCAACAGCCGCAAAGAGGCGCCAATTTCAAATGCCTAATACGCCATAAATAGGCCCAAGCAAGAGCGGCCAGTTCACCAGCAAGTAGGAATGGACTTTGTGGAGTGTACAACTCGCCGCTTTTGGTCCACCGTAGTGTGCATTTGCCCTTAGCTTAGAATTGATCTCCTGATATATGGGCATTAGTCAATCTAACTGAAAATGCGAGTTAATGCAAAGTCAAAGCTATGCCTTATGAGATGGACCAAGACAAACAAAAAGGACTAGAATTTTAGTTTGAAGATCGACAAAGCTTCGCCGTTAGTTGGAAAATACACAAATACAAAGGGTCTTTTTTATAATGAAATCCATTATCCATCCTTGGTTAGACAAATGATATGTAATAATTTGAAGATGAGAGCTTCTCTATTAAACATGTGGAAGTTGTTTTAGACATTCTACTTTAACCCCTAAATGTTTTTGACTATGTTTTCACCAAAAACACTCCAAAATTGCCATTTCTAATACTAGTGCCAAATTTTAGAAAAAAAAGCATTTTTGGACACACGTAACCATAGGATCTTGTAGTAAACTTGTTTTAGAAGATGTGGAAATTTTTTTAGAATTTTCCACCATGTGAATTGCAAGATAATAGCGTTTGAATTGACAAAAATCCTTTTTTGGTCCCTGCGAAAAAACGGGCAGCTGCCCTTCACAAGGTCACATTTGTATGAAAAAATGTCTAAAAGTGGTTACTCTTTGGATTTCTTCTTGAAGGCAAGTTGGCTACATGCTTGAAAAATTTCAGATCATTTGGAATTGTACAACATATAGGAAAAAAATAGTAAGTAGGAAGAGGTAGAGAATGATTCAAAACACTAAATTGTGAAGAATTTATTTATGGAATTGAAAAATGCCAATCCCAACGGTTGTAATTTTGTAATAAACAATCTACACCCAATGTTTTTATTTTTTTCAAAAATATTGAAAATTGAGTTAAATAAAGGACTTCAAAGTTTATTTTAGAGTTGAGATTCCATAACTACCCTTAAACTAAGAATCCTCATAACTTTTGACTTATAGATCTAAATGGAATGATTCAAAGCTTCCCGTGTACATAAAAATCTAAAGAACCAATTTCAAATTTTTATTTTCTTATAAAGTGATTTTTAAAGAAGTTTTTTTTGCTGCCCGTCCTACCCGCCAAGGACTAAAAATGCCATATCATGCGATAACTTTTTAACCATGTAGTCAAAATTTATGAAAATTATTGGGCCTTAAAGCTACTCCTTGGGCACGTGTTGTATGAAAATTTCAAAGGAAGAAAAACATAATTCCATTCGTAGTGAGCTACCCAAAATCGCTATGTTGCCAAAAAACACACTTTGGTCCTTTAGGGGTTATAATTCTTGATTTGCATGTCCCATATAGTTTGTTTTATTTCCTACCACCAACTACTTGTATAAAAAACTTATCTTCTCATCCATGATATACATCCATTCATTTTCCTTTTTCTTCAAAAAAATATAGGGACATGGCATAGCACGTGGTTGCTTTTTTCCTATATTTTTCACATCTAGTCAGTATTTTACTGCAGTCCACAATAACTTTCACAAACTTACTCATAGTCAAAATAGGTATGCTTGTTGACATAGTAGTACCTTTTTTTTAGATATTCCAAAAAACATCATTGCATTTGTGTTTATGTCAAATAAAATATTAACATCAATGATATTATAAACTTATTTTTATAGTAATTTGTGCAACATCTAGGGAATTCTATCTTTCAAGGCCATCCTCACCTTAACATCTAGATGTTTCATAAAACATCTATATATGTTTATGGTCAGACATCCAAAAAAATGTAGGTTTCTTCTAGTGAATTTGTATTCTCTAAATATTTTGACTTTTTTGGAGTACCTAAAGGAATTTTAGAAGTAAGAAAAGACTCTTTTTTGACCTCATCTGGATATTGCATATTCTCAAAATATCAGTCAACGCCTTGAACTTATTTAAATTATACCTAAATTCAACAAATCTGCCAATTTAGGTACTTGCCAATGTGAAAATGCCTTGAAACTTGTTGGGGCACATTATTAGCACAAATATATTATTATTATAATTTTTAATGGAATTTTAATGCAATCTAGGTAATTTTTAGGAATTTTTCATCATGATTTTGAAGAGTTGGCTTTCTATATAGTCATCTTCTACATTTCGGAAAAATCCAAAATTTTTGGGTAACCTTAAAAAACCCCTCAAATACTAAGTGCAAGCTCATAATCTTACTCTGCACTTTTCATGAAAAGGCTAATTTTAGTTACCTCCTTTTATTCTAGATGAAAAAAAAATCTTTTGATTGGAAGGGAATTTTGACAATTGATTTTACCATTGAACTCCTGCCATATTTTTATATCGAAGACCTTTCTCTTCAATTTTCAATCGCCAATTCCTTGCACTATTTGAATTTTACTTGCAAAATGCTCGCAAAATGCAAATCTAACTTTCCACAATTCTCTTGAAATGGATGGTAACCTCTAAATGGGTTGATTGCACGTATTTCTATAGATTTCTTATTATAAACTACTAACTCTCAAGAAGTTGTGTTTTGTCACATGCACTTATAAATCAAATTTTATTTAAATTTAAAATTATGAATCTTGCCACTACTTTTCGCCAACATAGCCTGAATATCTCTCAAATTCCTAATCAACCTTTCAAACATCTAAATTAGACTTTAGAAGTAAAGAGTTGGAGTATTAAGGTACTCCAAGCTCTTAGAAATAAATCATTGTGTTAGTGTGAACTTCTACCAATTAAAGTTTAAACATTCTTTTTTTACCTTTTTGACTATAAATTCTACTAATACCAAGCAAAAGCAAAATAAATAAATCATGAGACCAAAGTGACAACTCAAGCCTAAAATCAAACGAACTTCTACATGCCTCAAGATCTTTGTTAACAACCTAGTGAAAGCTTGAGACAATTAGTCATTGATTCTATTCAAAGCTTTATCTGGCCAAAGTTGATAATACATCAATCAAAGCTCATCAAAATTGGACATTTAGAGGAACATGTTTTGTATTCTAGTAGAGACTTACCTTAAAATACCTTTAGTGAAATCTCACATTATGTAAACTCAATCAATTTTTGCATGTCCATCCAGCATTCTTAAAAGACAATTTAACTACTAAAAAAATTAAACCCACAAACCATAGGATTTGAAGTCCTCTATCACCTCATGATTGGTGGTGATTTGCTTTATATGTGAAATAAAAAATATTTTTTAAATTTAAATGACATGAGGTGTCACTTTCGTAATTACTGACTAAGGAACAAAAATTCCAATAACCTAATTAGTAATCAATTAGCATTGTAAATTTGAAATATACCTATTATACACAACTAAGTGAACCAACTTGATATTTTAGTAATGAATAACTAAAGATAATAAAGTTGAGATAATGTAATAATTAATTAGAAGTGAAGACTTGTTAGGTAATTATTATACACAATTAACTTGACCATTTAGCTCTAGAAATAATATTTTAGTAAATTCTTTACTAATTGATCATCTTAAATCCATCATAGTTGTGGTAATGATAAATTGGGTGACAAATCAATTGAAATTGAAATTTTATCTAATTAAAAAAGAAAAAATTCTAGTAAATTTTCAAAAGAATTGCATTGATGATGATTTAAAATAAATCCATTAATATTTTTCAGAATTTGACATGAAAAATAACTTCTATCCTTACGTTTAGAAGCAAACATAAAAAATGTTGGAAAAAATTGTATTTTATAACACATCTAAGTTTTGTTTGTATTCCTTAGTCATTTTGTAGTTAACATATGAAGTTCCATGACCCTATTTTTACCAAAAAACACTCTCTAAATGCCATTTCTATTACAAAGAGAAAATAATATTAAACTTTGCAAATTAAACCATATAGTTACTCACAAAAGTACTTGGCCACTACCTGTGACCGTGAAAATTGGACAAAAGATTTTGGACTAATAAGAATTAGTAAGCAAGATTCATCATAGATATTACACATGCTGTAAAAAATACATTATGAAAAATTTGTGAAAAGAAAGTTGAAATGGTAAAAAGAATTTGGAAGAAGTATGCAAAAAGCATGGCCAAGAACATATATTGATTAAGTAGGAAATCATTATAACACAAAGAAAACTCAAAATGAAAAGCTTAAAAGTAGCAAATGCTACATATGTACAACAACTACAAGTCTACCAACGTGTATATCCACCCTTAGCTGCAAAAAAATTAGCCCCGCTAGCTGGCATTGTACGGATGAGCTTCTATACAAATTCTACTTCAATTCTCTGCCAAACAACCTAAATCTTCTCCCACAAGTCATTTCTACTTCTAGGTGAATCTCCAAACAACCTTAAACATCTATCTACTTCATTCTACAAGAGTTCGATAGGATTTAGGTCGGGAGATTGTAGTGGCCACTCCATCACAGAGAAATCATGTCGACCTAGCCATCATTGTAGAAGACCAAATGTATGCTTTGGGTCATTATCATGTTGGAAAACGATTTTTGCCTCATCAAGACCTTGTCTCTCAATAGTACCCAACAATTGCAAATCTAAAATGTCAAGATAAACTTGCGAATTCATAATGCCATTAATGCGATAAAGGTTTCCTATACCTACTTAACTCATGCATTCCCATACCATAATGCTACCACCACCATGCTTAACCGTATGTTGCACATGGCAATCACAAATAGGCTCTATAGGATTTTTCCAACACCATTGACGACCATCTGAACCAAAAACATTGAACTTGGATTCATTTGACCAAATGACATGATTCTAGTTTTCTACATCGTAGTCTTGTGAAGTCTTTGCTTACTATAAATGCATTTGCCTATGCCTCTTTGTCAACAATGGTTTCTTTTTCTTCATTCTAGCCCCAAGCCCTTGCCTCCCAAAACTTTGACGAACAATCTCATCACATAGACAAAGACCCTGAGCTCTCAAACTACGCCCTATAATTGTCGTAGTGCCTAATTTCAATTGATTGAGAGTCCTCACAGCAAGCTTCTCATCCCGAATGCTCAAAAGACGTAGTCTCTTTGATCTGGGACAATCAGACACTTCCCCATCTTCTATGAACCAAGCTAAAATGTGATCAACTGTGCTACAAGAAATGTTAAGATGGTCGGCTATGAAATGTTGTGAAAATCCTTGCTCATTCAATGCTATGACTTGGTAACTCTCATGAAAATTTGTTTTCTTCATTGTAACTACTAGAAATGTGAAGAATCTCAATTTAAAACTTTTGGAAGCTCTCAAAGATCTCTAGTCACAATGGAAATACAAGTGGAAGAAGAAGTCACTATAATCAACATATGTAGTTGGCCACCTTTGAGATAAATTGAACCACTCCTACAAAAATGTACCACTTGGATTATCCAAAGGAATGGGAATGCTATTTTTTGAGCTTTAGAGCATGAGCCTGAGAGCTTGAGAGTTTGTGAGCCTTCAATTTTAGGTGCAATTTTTTTTACTTTCAGGGTGTAGACCTATAACCGTGGTTTGAGATTCGAGGATCTTTATAGCTAGTGAATTTAAAAAAATATGTCAATTGGCTTGAAATAGGGTTCAGACATTCCAAATGTTCTCCAAACACCTTATCTATATACCCTATCCATTTTTTATTTTTTTTATTCTTAATGGCAACTCTGTCACCCCTAGAGAATCAAAGACCCCTCTCAACACAAAGAGGACCCTTCGGAGGCATGGAGGTTGGGACTTTAAAAAAAAAAATTTAATTCAATTTATTTTCTTTTTGCTGCAATTTCATCACCTTCCAAAAGTCCCTTAAGGGTTTTAGAGTTTGGGACTCTCAAAAATATTTATTTTTTATTTTAAATTTTATTTTAAAATTTTACTAATTTTTTTTTAATTTGCAACTTCATCACCCTCAAAAAACCTTCTTGTTATCGAGAGACCTTTTGGGGTTTGGAGTTTGAGACTCTCAATTTTTTAGTTTTTTTAGTTTTTTTTAGTTTTTTCAAAAAAATTTACAACTTTGTGACCTCATGAAACCCCTCTCAATACCAAGAGACCTCTTATGAGGTTTGGGGTTTGGAACTCTGCAAAAAATAAATTTATTTTTTATTCCAACTTTTTTTCTATTTTTTTCCGCAACTTCGTGACTCCAAGAAACCCCTCCTGGGAATCTGAGTTTGGGACTTTAAAAAAGATAAAAAATAATTGTTTTGTTTTGTTTTGCAATATTTTTTTGCAACCTTGTCACCCCAAGAAACCTCTCTCGGTAGCAAGTGACCCCTTCTGGGTTTTGGGGTTTGGGACTTTCCAAAAATAAAAATAAAAATAAAAATGATTCTTTATTTTGTTTTAAAAGATTTTTTTCACAACTTTGTAACCATGAGAAAACCCTCTCAGTATCGAGAGATCCCTTCTGAGATTTGGAATTTGGTACTTTCTAAAAATAAAAAATTAATTAATTAATTTTTTTTTAAATTTCACATCTTTGTCTTCCCCATAAATCCCTCTCGGTACTAAGAGACCCCTTTTATGACTCTAGGTGAATTAAAATTGTCGCGCGCCAGTAGACCAAGCTAAGTGCAACGTGCGTGCTGACAAGCTTCCATAGTCATAGGGCTTAATAATAAAAAATTTGGAATTTCTCCTCGGTTTACTCTATTGACTACTTAAATTTCAAATGTTTTTTTTGTCAATGCTTTGGGCTCACGAAATGTATGCTCACTGCTCTCAAGCTTGTGCTTTTAGGCTCACAAATTAGCGCCGTTGCCCAAAGGAAGCCACCTAATATTGCATTAAATGATGTTGATTAACCCTTATTAATTTGGGAGGCGGATTCATTAAACTCTCTCTACAATTTCATGCCAAATGGATTCATAGACAATGGCCAAGTACTTTTGTGAATCATTGTAGGTACTTGCACTAGACTAATATGAAAATATGTAGAAGAAATTTATAACTTTTGACTTTGCAAATTGTAAGATACTAGTTAATTAAAGTGATATAAAGATACTAAATTTTTTTGTTCCTTTCCATATTAGATTCCAAGACTTTATCCTCTTTACTTGAAATTTTGCTTTAGAAATATAGTTTTTATTTTTTAACTTCAAGATTGAGTAGAAAAATTGCTTATCAAGCACTCAAGTTGGGAAATTTGGAGAGAAAAATCAAAAATCAAAACTTGATTTCCATTTGTGAAAAAAATATTAAATAGAAATTGTATAAAATGGAATTATTTAGGAACATCAATAGTAACAATGAAATTGATCTAGCGAGCTATATAAATCTTTTGAATTCTTTTTAAATTGTGAAAATTAAGTTTAAACACTACTTTTATAAAAAAAATTCTAAAGCTTGTTGTGGTTGTCCAAAATACAAGTCTCTTCATAATTTTCACATGAATAAATCAAATGGAATGAATCAAATCCTTCCATAACAACAAAAAGAGATCTTGTGAAAAACTAATTATACAAGAATTTAAGTTTTTATGAAGATTTTTTGTTACCTAGACTTGACTATTTTTATTTTGGGTGGCATAACTTTCACTTTGGGACAATAATTGAAACAAAAATTATATCTTCCAAAAACTAATTTATGCTCCTATCTTGTGAAAAAAATTCAAATGATCATGCTAAAAATTGAGATTGTAGGTATCTAACAAAACTTCTATTTGTTCTTTGAGGGGACACTAATATTTTAAGTGGTAAATTAAGAAAAAGTGAAGCTTGAGTTGTTTCTATTCAATCTTGAATTGTTAAAAAATCCAAAAATTCAATGAATTAACACAATTGCAAGCTCCATTTGATAAAATTCAAATTAAACTATATTATAGCTTTTCCATTTGTATTTTAAGCTATAAAAGTGAAATTTAAAATTATATTACTCATTTTTTTGTCTAACCTTGCTTTGGTATCAATATCCTTGATTTTTATATACATTCTAATCAATGTATTTTTACTTGCCTATGAAACTCTAAATAAATCATAATAGTTTAATTTTTTCATCCATTTTTTTAATATGAAAAATATAAATAATTATCAATCAGTTGTATAAAGGCTAAATTTAGCTTGACAAAATGGTTATCTGACTTGAAGTCATTGCAAAAAATAAAATAATTACTTGAAAAATATTCATACTATTTTTTATGGTTACTTGTGTTCTATGAATTATTTCTGCTATATACACCACTTTATTTTGATTTTTTGCTTTAAAATTATAACAATTATATATTTTCATAGAATCAATAAAGATTCTTCACATTGATAGAATGATAGATGACATAATATCCTCTAATTAAAATACAAAATATAAAATATAAATATAATTTTCTTAAGTCTATCTTAATCTCTAAATAATATTTGAATGTATGACAAATGTAATGGTTGGACAATTATACAATATCAAAGTTTTAATATTGTTGTATTCATTGATTGTTTCTAATCCAAAAGGTATAATCAAATAACCTATTATCATCATAAAGTCACTTCAAAATTGTCATATGTATACACAAACAATGTCAATGAGCTCATTTTTTTCAAAAATATCACTTTCACATCTCAATAGTGCTTATGAGCTCTTTTGGACTTCTTGCATGGTCTTCAATAGGTGGCACAAATACTCAAACAATATAAATAGGTACCTTAGACACGACATGAGTAGGTACCTTAAACATGACATATCAATTAATTTAGATGCTCATTGTAATAATCACAATTGGATGAGTTACAATTGGGTAGTCTCCTTCATTAGAGGAGATTTGGGGTAAGAAGAGGGCCGTTTCAGACCTGTTCCCATTGTTGTTCTCGGTGCAATGCAAGAACGGCGTGTTAGAAATTTTAATTTAAAAAAAATTAAAACATTAAAAAAAGAATAATTTTTTTTTTAAACTCATTTTTTATTTTTATTTTTTTATTGTTTGACATGGTCAAACTTCAACCACGTCATATTGTTTTAATCAACTAATATCCTTGCGTTCCTACAATTTTGGAACGTAGGCAAATTCCAATCCTTTACAAGGGTTGAGTTCTTTTTAATGTTTGCCATTATTCCATAAATAGTTTCATGACACAAATAGGTACCTTAGACGTGACATTTCACATGACATGATAGTTACCTTCAAGGCTTATTATAATACCCATAATAATAGGAGTTACAGTTGCGTAGTCCTTTGACTATTCTATAAATATTCACGTGACATTCATGTCACATGACATAATAGTCAAGTTATATACTTGCTCTTATAACCATAATAGAGGAATCATGATTGGGCATTCTAATCTCCCCTAAATGGTTGGATTCATAATATTTGTTGAAGATTCTATATTTATGAAATGGCCAATTACATCCTCCTTGAATTTGCTTTTGGTCACTTAATGTTACCAACACAATTGTCCATGTTACTTGAAATTGTCCAAGTCTTAGTGCATTTACTTTACTTGCATCTTTTGGGGTGGAAGTTCACTCCTTCATTCACAAATCTATTCATACCTTTTGAAATCTACAATAACTCCTCCTAGTCTTGTGATGTTCATTATCATAACTAGGTTTCATTTTTATTATATACAACACTTTATAATTGGATGATAAAATATTATACTTTAGCTCCTAAATGCTGAAGGTCTATTTTGAACTTCTTGGAATTTGTTTTAAATCAAATAATAAGCTAACATTTTGATAAGTTTTATCAATTTTTAAAAATTGTAATAGTACAAATTCAAACTAGATATGTTAAAGATTACAAGAAAATGGAAAATACAACAACATTACTTATGGATTGAAAGATTGTAATGTTTGATCATGAAGGTGTTAAAATTGTAATAGCATTTTGAAATCTTTTCACATGTCAAATCTAAAATTGGGGTCACCAAAAAAATATGAGGTTAAAGGACATAATATGCATAATCCCAATCAATTTATTGCTTCTCAAAATCTACTCTATAATTTTAGAAATGAATTTCTAATATATTTTTTAATCCAAGATTTAGTATATTTGAGCTCATTTTCAAAAGCTCTCAATACAAGAAAATCAAAATTTGCAGTGAACATCCTTGCACAAAATCTAGAATACAAAATTATAATAATTCATTTTCGAAATCAAAATTTTGATGCTAAAACTAATCTTCAAGAATTTAAAGAAAAAAAAAAAATCTAAAAATAACAACTTAGTTAGGTTTTATTAATTTCAAAGTTTTGTCAACACTAGAATTTGGTGCCTCGGGCATTTAGATGTTACTCTCCCTCTTCAAGTTCATAATGCCGCTTTGCTACCGTGACTCTCTTTTATACCGTCATTCTATCACAAACGACGGAGCTCCTCATCTCCCCCGCCGTCCCCCGCCGTCGAATCGAACCCGACGGACGACGCAACGGCGCGGCAACCGGCCGACGGCTGCCGCTCCCGCGAGGCACGACCGGTTCGGGTCTCCCCGGCGCCGTCGGTCGAACGCCGTCGAAGGGGCTTGAGTGGGACTTCCAGAGCTGTTGCGCCTGGGATGCCCATTTGCTCCCCAACCCTAGCTTAGCCCCGCTCGCTTCCTGTCGTTGCTCGCTCGCTTGCTCGCCATCTCCATCGCAGGGCCGCGCGTTGCATGTACGTGCCCGTGCGCCCTGGCGCTGGGACACTACTCCATCTCCGACCGATTTGCCCGCCGATGGTTAACGCTTCTCTGCGAGAAATGATTCTGCACGGTGAATTTCTGGGTCAGCGCATGGGAGTTTCACTGCGAGGGGTTCCAATCGCATGATGCGCATTTCGCGTGGCTATCGTTTCCGAGGCTTTTCCAGTCATTGGCCGTGTGGTGAGAATTTTCGGCTGGTCGGTACTGCGATTTGGGGGTCATATGGCGCTTATCGGAAAACATCGCGTGATGCGGGGATAACTGTCGGTGGGAGGAGACGGGGGATGCGCGTGGTTTTTTGACCGGCGTTGACCGTTTCCACGGAGGAGAAATTGCGGTGTGGAAGGTTTGGCGGTGGAGAAAAATATTTGGAGTGGTTTTAGGAATTGAGTCACATTCACGTGGGTTTAGAGGTTCTGCGCATTGGGGTTGAAGGTTAGGTCAGAGGAGACTTGTTCTGTTTCTAGAAGTGAGAAGGTTAGGGTTCTGGCTGAGAGGTTCACGTTAGTAGCGAGGGCATTTAGCAGGTTTTAAGAGGTGGCAGATTGGCATTGAAGGCATCCGCGAAAGGGTTAAATTGCCTAGTGGGATTGAATTGACCTAGGCGGAGTTAAATTGTCTGGGGTGGTCCAGCGGGTGCAGCACATGATCACGCAATCGACGTAATCGCTAGGGCAATACTTAGTTGTCGCATCATCGCAGTTATACCTGGGAATGCAGGGACGTTTGCCGGATTACAGAGCAATCACATCCTACTATTTTGCTCTTCCCACTGCACGTCGAGTATGGCTGGAAATGCGTCCAACGGCGAGAGCTTCTTTCGATTGCTCTCGGTGGCTCCACGTGCGTGATCTCTCCCATGCTTCATTATTTTCTGTTTCGTAGGGTACTGGATTATTTAGAAAATTCGGTTGGCGGGTCCAACGTGTATGGGAGTAAGTTTTTTTGAGATAGAGGGCTGATGAACTTATATCCTGCCATATGTTTTTGCTCTAAGGTTTCTCTTTGAGTTAGACAAACAGCATGAGGAAAATCTTCATCAGTTACCTAGAAGATTAGTTTCCACATGATTTCTTCATCATTGGAATCTCAATGATTTAAGCAAGGGCATATTCGGTAACGAATCTAATGATGCCTACACACACGGGGTATAGTGCTGCTCTGGAGACACCCTGTATGTTCTAGGGATAGAATGCATCCGAGGTATATATGTCAGGTGGCGGTGTCATCTGAGCAGCACTCGTTCCTCAACACGAGGCACGGGCACACCGTTAAAAATGTTCATATTAAACCATTAGGAAACATTAGAAAATCTGGCTTATATTCAGAATCTATCCAGTGCATAGACGTTTTAAGACGTGTGTAAGGCGTTTTAGATCTCTGCCACAGAATCGACAAGGAACATTAATTTAATTCTTTCAGTTTGTTTGGGTGATTTTCTCTTCCTTAGAGGTTTGAAACACTTCAGTTTGTGACTACAACTCGAATCCATCATGTTTCTTCTACAGGATCCCGAGAGTTGACAGGGGCAGTTGATCTTATTTCACATTATCATCTGCGGGAACAATACGAAACGTTTTGCAAGAAGCCTTTGCCAACATCGATTGCCGACTCGAAGTACTTCAGCAATGTCGTCGGAGATACGGAACTTCGAAGGGGAGAGGGCATGGAGCTAGGTCAACTTTTACAGGGTGAGGCAGGGTCCTCGATGCCTTCAGATCGTGTACCCTTTCAGCCATTTGATATTGAAGTGCTGCGGAAGGCCTTTACTCTGAAAGAAACGGGTTCCATCTCTCTACCTGAGGTAAGCAGTCCTGCTTTCAATAATTCCTTATTATAAATAAGTGACTTAAGGTAAGGTCCCATTCCCATAACTTTCAGCTGTTGTGATTGTTTTTTCTTATTAAAATGGAGTTTTAATTATTATGTGGATGTTGTCCTTGTTTTCCGGCACACTAAAATACGTGTTTTTTGGATTTTGTATAAGTTATGAATTTTCAAGGCTTAGCTCAGAGGGTGAGTAAACTGTGGAAGACTAACATAAGAAAGGGTTCACTACCTTAATTTATGAGTTGCAGTTCATAATCTCAGACATTTTAATTTGACATAATTTCTCTCTTATCGTTCTGCAGTCTGAAAGGGGCCTCCCTACTGTCATTGGCAAGAGTAAAGATCAGGATGAAGACAAGAGGAAGAAGAAGCATAGGCACCGCAGCAAAGATAGAGATAAGGAGAAAGACAAGGATAAGAAGAAGGATAGGGATAAAGACAAGAAGAGGGACAAGGACAAAGACAAAGATCGGAACAAAGGAGAGAATGGCGAGAAAAAGCATAAAAAGAAGGTAATTTTCTACTCTATTAAAAAATTTCGATTGACTGAATGCTTCTATTTTTCATCGATCTGCTCATCGATTTGAGGTTATTCATGAAGCCTTTAACCTCTTCTATTACAGGGAAAGAATTTAGAGTGTAACAAGTATGATGGTACTGTGTGGGTGCAGAAGAGGAGACACGAAGGGGAAGAAGGTGATGATGGCCATAAACACAAATCTAAAAAGGTGAGTGATCCATACGTAAGTCCTTTACGCTTTGATGTGATGATTTGTCTGTGGTCAGGAGGACTGATATGCATGATTAATTGTATTGCAGCACAAGCACTCTTCGAAGGTCGAAGGTCAAACTGTTTTGATTAAAAACGGAAAATGAAAAATATCGCGCGTGTTCTCACTTCTCATGAAGAAAATCTATCCTTGGAATCTCGACAGCCCTGCAACAAACAACAGGTATGCCTGTTTTTTTTATCAAGGTGGTTGCATTGATGGATGTTTAGGATGCTTCCCTTCTGGGTTGAATGCCTACTCTTTCTGATGCTATAAGTTGGGGAGCCCATTTGGGGGGGAGGGAGAGGGGAGCGATGTTTCGAGGCCATGAAGTGAAGTGAATGTTAGTGACAAATAGATATTCAGAATCTAATGAATCAGACAAATACAACTGCCGGAGAGTATCACCCTAATCACGATTTTACTACTCACTCTAGGAGTAAAACTTTCAAATTTTATCCATACGATATCCAAATAATATGTTTTTCGGTGCGTTGAATTCTTCTCGAAAATTAGGAAAACGTACAATTATTGTCCATTATAATGTTAGAATACACTCAAATTAGCTGAAAGTCATTAGTATTTTAAAGCCATTTCGTAATGCTTTTTGGATGGTTCATTGTTCTACTTCGAAAATGTGTCGGTTGGAACATTTTGGGATATTGGTTATTCATGTGCCGATTTGACTGTGGCATGCTGTCAGTTGGTGATAATCTGGATTTGAAACAAGCGATGTGGTAGCGCAAGAGGTTCCAGAGTACTCAAAACGGCATGTACAATATTTTCTCCCTTGTGATTAAAGAGTGACATGTTAGGGGTCCCTTCATCAGGTGTGCACATTTGCAGCCTGGATTCTTCGACTTGCAAAATGTAAGTCATAGTGATGAAGACACTTGAAGCTTTTTAACCCAATCATGAGGTTGAAGCTAAAGGGCACCCTTGATGTGTCCATGTATTCATATGATCTTGGTTTTGCTAATGAACTAGTGTAGTCAATGCGGGTTGTGCTTCTCTTGGAGTTCTAGTTCTGAGTTGCTGAATTCTTGTTTGATATGTCAAGAGAGTCTTGTAGACATTTATGCATGCATATTCCAATGCTGAACTTGCTCTACTTCTGAGTTCTCCTACCTTCGTTGGGACAGTTATATTGAGGAACATGTTCGGGAAAATACTAGACCTAGGGGAAACAGGAATATTGTTTCATTTTCAAGGTGCAACATCATGTTAACCCTTTGGATTCTCCAGATTCTCCATCGTTTAAAAAAAAGTGCAGTTTTCAGTACCTGTAATTTAAACGCTCTTGTTTATGGAAACATGGAAGTTTACATGTAGATTCGAATGGAGCAAAGTGAAATAATACTTGGTGGTGTTATTAGTATATTAAATTCGGTACTCATGCAATGGTGTACTTTGCTATAGATTTGTGTATTTGGAAGGCATGTGTTGGAATGTTCATGCATTATTCAATGGCCTCTTTATGTTTGCAACCATACATAGATTACATTGTGGGGTGTTCCACTTGAAAGCAAGTTTGGTTGTAATTTAGACACTCTAGCCTATCCAACAACACATTGCATGTACATTGATACAATTTTTTTCATTTTTTAGTTGCAGTTTAAAGTTTAAAAATACAATCCATATAGAATTTAGGGTGTAGTGTACATGCATACATTAATACATTTATTTATTACAGAATCAGAAAAGTCAATTCTAATAGCTAAGCATCAAGTTTATGGTTTTCAAAAAACTAAATGTGTAAATTTCAATATATTCGTTGTAAATATATAATAATATATTTATCTACAATAATGTACATTGTGATATATTAGTGAGTATTGTAATATTTGGAGATTTTTTATTTACAATAATCATTTAAACAAATGGTTTGAGTTTTATTTCTATTTACATAATTTGGATGTAGCTCAAGATGTCTAACATCATTCTAATTTCCATGAAGTTGAAGCTATAGACCAACACATTATTCGAATCAAATATTTGGACTATTTTTAGGTCCTATGAAATTAGGAGTGAAGATAAGATAATAACTACAATCCTAAAACTATCAAGAATATTAAAGTGAATTAGTTTGGCTTGTTGTCATCAACAAAAAGATTCTAATTTTTTTCTATACAAGGACAAATGTAAGAAATGAAGAGAGCAATTGAAATTTTATTTCTTTGACAAAGTATGAATTTGTTATGAATATTTGAAGTGTGTTGTCCAATTGACCCCAAAGAATCTTTAAACTATCCCAAAACCAACAAAAAGTGTATTCATAGTGGTCATCTTATTACCTAAGGGAGTCATAATATTTCCTAATATAACTACAACATTTTCTAATATAGCCGCAATATGGAGTAAAAAAAATTCACTTCTTGTGATGAATTTACATTAAAAAGGTATAAATTCCTATAGCAATTAGTAGTAACTCCATCACCATCATCCAAGGCATCAATTTTGGCCACTAACCAACCTAATGTAGTCCTAATCTCATTTATTAGAATTTTTTTTGTCATAGGATGATGTAAAACTCTAATGGATCATTCCTTAGCTGCTTATCATTGATGATTTGCGTATCAAAGGTTGATTTATCTTATTTTAAGTAACCAAATGATAAACAAATATCATTTTGATATAGAATATCTATTTTGTACAACAAAATTGTACATCAAACTTTGCAATGATTTATATTTGTAAGTTGAGTGAATTTTTTTCAATAGGTTATCAAAAAGTATTTGTCCTTACATGCAAAAAAATTCTGATTTTTTTCATAAAAGACAAATGTGCGCACAATATATGGTAAAGTGCCTAAAGCTCAATTGATAGATTTTTCAAACTTGTATCCTGGTATTAATGTTTGTCAACTTAAACTCAACATTATAGATTGGGTATCTATTTATTAAGACACATTTTGAATAAACCCTCAAAATTAGACCATTCTACCTTCTATAGATTTAGCAACTACAACAAATAAAGCACTAGAAGAAGTACACTCCCCCCATGTTGGAGATATTTATTTTCCATTGCTAATAGACAAAAGGTTCTAAAAACACCACCAAACTACCATAAGGGGCTCATTGGAAAAACTTTTTTCAACTTGGGTATTATTAACTCATAAATGCCGAGGATGACATTTTTCGGCCGTTGAATGACAAAGAATCTCTCCATGCAAGACATGAGTGCAACTATTCATCCTCCAAATTTTGTGTTAAAAGGGAAGGTCTTGTAGAGTAGCTTTACTTCCAATGGGCGCTTTTGCATTTTTTCAAGTTAAGGATTCACACCGTACCAAAAACAAATGATTTCCATGGTGACCGACCCGTCGTTCAAGGGTTAACCCCTCACCGCCGAAGCTCTAACCATGTCAAAAAACAACCTTGCTTTTCAATTGTTATAAATCTAAATGTGAGTAAGGTATAAAAATCTGAACTGTACAATATTATAGTGTGCATGTTGTAGACGGTGTAAGTAAAATTTGGGGTCATTTGACCGTATAGATTGAAAGATTATAATGTTTTAGTGTTGAAAAAAGATGCTGAAATTTTCCTAAAAACACATTTCGAGGTGGAATTCGATTTCTAAGCCTACTCAAATGAAAAAACTTTAAACTACAAGGTGATTCAAAACCAAAAGACAAACACTTTGGTGGAAAAAAAACACATTTAATTGACTCATTGCATTTGCAAAGTTGTTTTGAAATGTCAAAAAACAGTGAAAAAAGTAGCAAAAAAACACATCTACAGCTGAACCTACCTTTGCTAAAATGCTTCTCAGTCAATTGTATCTTCTTGGATTGATATGAAATTTTTACCACAAGTACTAGACTAGTATGTGAAACTTTTCCAACAAAAATTATTGAAAAAAACTCCTGTATGAAGAAGTCATAAGCCACCAAAGTTGACTGTAATGCAAAAATGTCTAGATTTTGAACTTCGAATTGCTCCCAAGCATTCAAAACAACTTGGGTTGACATGAAAATTTAACCACAATAACTAAACTTAATGGGGAATATAACACAACAAATTTGATTGAAAACGAACATTGGATGAAGGAGATACAAGCCCCCGAAGTTGCAGCCTTCAAATGCAGTTTGGTGAATTCAAATTGAACCTATGAACTTCAATTGACTTTCAAGAAATCAATAAATCTCGCATTGATCTGAAAATTCTTCCACATAAACTAGAAGAGAGAGCGCAACTTTACCAACAAGTTTTATTGAGTTTGGACATCGGATGCAAAAGTTACAGTTTCTGTGAGGACACTTTTCGTCCCCTCCGGCGATGAGGGGTTAAGCACCTTACCCTAATGGCTTTACCTCCACATGCATGTCTCTCGAACGTTTGTCACCGATAAGGCGTTGCTCACGTGCTGGGATTGCTTGACGACACTTGGGCAAGGATGTTGTGACCCTAAACTTAGCCCTACCGCGGGCTCCTCCCGTTGTGCATATTGTGCCTTGGCAGACACTCTCGAGATGTGTTATTGAGATGTCTCAAGACTAGATGGGGAGGTAGACATTCAGGCGGCCCTGAGATTGAGCTTGAAGGTGGAATGCAAGCGTAGGACAGTCGAGAGACCACGCGAGGCATGAGCGGTGTTGGAATTGGGAGAATTGGATTTGCAATTAGGGCACGATGGCTGCAGGCAGAGTAGCGAACCTAATCGCGCAAGCTGCCATCGGTTTGGGCGCGGCCTCTGCGGCGCTCAACACCTCTCTCTACACTGTCGACGGAGGGCACCGTGCGGTCCTGTTCGATCGCTTTCGCGGCGTGTTGGACGAGACCACAGGCGAAGGAACGCACTTCCTTGTCCCGCTTCTCCAGTACCCTTACATCTTCGACATCCGCACCCGGCCCCGCTCGATTTCCACCGTCACAGGCACCAAGGACCTCCAGATGGTGAACCTCACGCTCCGCGTGCTCTCCAGGCCCGACGAGCGTCACCTGCCCACCATTTTCAAGACCTTGGGGTTGGACTACGACGAGCGCGTGCTGCCGTCCATTGGGAACGAGGTGCTTAAGTCGGTCGTGGCGCAATTCAATGCGGATCAGCTCTTGACGGAGCGGCCGCAAGTGTCGGCCATGGTGCGGGAAGCGCTCATGGCGAGAGCGAAGGACTTTAATCTGTTGCTGGATGATGTGGCGATCACGCATTTGTCGTACGGTCCCGACTTCTCCAGGGCCGTGGAGCAGAAGCAAGTCGCCCAGCAGGAGGCTGAGAGGTCGAGATTCGTGGTAGCGAAGTCGGAGCAAGAGCGTCGCGCGGCTATCATTCGGGCTGAGGGCGAGAGCGAGGCGGCTAAGCTGATCTCGGACGCCACGGTTTCTTCGGGCGCTGGGCTGATTGAGCTTCGACGGATTGAAGCGTCGAGAGAGATCGCCGGCACGCTGTCCAAGAGCCGGAATGTGGTATATCTACCGTCCGGGAATAACATGCTGTTGGGCATCAACCCTAATATTGCGCATTGAGGTAGGAGAAAGGTCACACATTTCCACTGTGCAGGCCAATTTTTTTGTAGTTCCTGGTTAGCAAATAATATGGCATTCCAACGCGTCGAATCAAACATTATTTGGATAGCTTACGCAAAAGTTATAAGAAACGTGGTGTATCTGCTGTCTGGCAACAACATGCTGTTGGGCGGTTACCCTAACATTGTACACTGAGGTAGGAAAACCTTGAACCGACATACATGTTGCACTGAGCAGTCGGCTTTCTGTAGATCCTTGTTAGCAAATGAATGGGCATTCTAACGCATCAGGGCATCCGTTATTTGGATAGCTTACGTAGAAGTCAGAAGGAACTAAGATGTATGTGCTGTCTGGCAAGAACGTGCTGTTGGGCTTCAACCCTACTATTGCTCACTGAGGTAGGAGAACCTTGACCCGACAATCATTTTGCGCTGAGCATAGTTCCTCTTATTATTAGAACAGTTGAACTTTTATACATTCTTGTTAGCAAGTGAATGATGATTCCACAGACCAAAGCTTGTGTTATTTAGATACTATGTGCAAAAGGGTTCAAAATTCGATTAGTAGATGACCTAAAACCAACACAAGATCAGACATTAAGCATTGTCCATCGTCATAGTCAATATGCACTTATTGTCTCAAGGTGTTGGGTGTTCAATTAGAATAATGTTGGAATTTGGTTCTATGTTAGCTTCTTAGCCTGGGTTTGTTCTGTACGCAAACCCATTTTGATCAAAAATTACGAGGGTTCAAAGTTTTACTGGTACATGACGTAAAACTCGCACAATATCCAGATCAGATAGGTGGTGTACATTCTCATGATCATTGTCTAAAGATTTTAGAATGTTGGAATTAGGAAACTACTGAAATTGGGTTCACCTGGATGAACCTTGTTTTGCAACACAGCCCATTTGTTCCATTTTCTTCCTCTTCCTTGTTGCCTTGATTTTTCCGTCTAGGTAGGGCAGTTCAATGGATATTTTTCGTCTGTGTTGCCCTTTGTGAGCCAGCAGACATGTGAGTTCTAACTCTGGACACCTTTTGTACAAAACCTCAGGTATCTGAAATTCTGTATTTGGGACTTCACTTTTGAACTTCCTGAGCACTTGAGTTTGCAAAGCAATACGGGATGTGTGCAAATAAATTAATGGACAGAAGATAATCAATCCTATAATTTAGAATCACAGCTTGATTGCTTGTCAATTTCTGCAGTCTGCTTGATGAGCTTTTGGGAGTGACAGCGCAGTGCTCTTACAATTTGTTCTGCCGAAGCGATGGCAATCATGGCAAACGGTAGTCAATTAAAAATAGGCAGTTGTAAAACTCAAGAAACCCAGAGGTTTGTGAATTAAGGTTTGCAATAAGGCTGGAGGTGCTTAACCCCTAAAGGACCAAACACCATTTTTTGACAACATAGCGATTTTGGGCAGCTCACTATGACCGAAATTTTTCTTTATTTTCTTTGAAATTTTCACATAAGATGTGCCCGAGGAGTAGCTTTAAGGTCCAACAATTTTCGTCACTTTTGACTACATGGTTAAAAAGTTATTGCATGATATGTCATTTTCATTGTTCGATGGGCAGTCGGGGCAGCAAAAAAAAATTCTTTAAAAATCACTTTTAAAAAAAACTAAAATTTGAAATTGGTTCTTTAGATTTATATGTACGTGGGAGGCTTTGAATCATTCCATTCCGATCAATGAGTCAAAAGTTATGAGGATTCTTAGTTTGAGGGTAGTTATGGAATCTCTACTCTAAAATAAACTTTGAAGTCCTTTATTTAACTCGATTTTCAATATTTTTGAAAAAAAATAAAAACATTGGGTGTAGTTTGCTTATTACAACATTACAACCGTTGGGATTGGCATTTTTCAATTCCATAAATAAATTCTTAACAATTTAGTGTTTTGAATCATTCTCTATCTCTTCCTACTTACTATTTTTTTCCTATATGTTGTACAATTCCAAATGATCTGAAATTTTTCAAGCATGTAGCCAACTTGCCTTGAAGAATAAATCCAAAGAGTAACCATCATTTTGGACATTTTTTCATACAAATGTGACCTTGTGAAGGGCAGCTGCCCGTTTTTTCGCAGGGACAAAAAAGGATTTTTGTCAATTCAAATGCTATTATCTTGCAATCCACTTGGTGGAAAATTCTGAAATTTTTTCCACATCTTCTTAAACAATTTTACTACAAGATCCTACGGCTACAAGTGTCCAAAAATGTTCTTTTTCTAAAATTTGGCACTAGTATTAGAAATGGCAGTTTGGGAGTGGTTTTGGTGAAAACATAGTCAAAAACCTTTAGGGGTTAACCCAGAAAGGATGCTGTGGACATTTAGTGTCCAATGCATGACAATAGCATTCTCATGTGTAGAAAAGAAATACAACTATTCATCCTTGGAATTAGTTTTGGAAAGTAAGATCTTCTACAGTATTTTGACTTCAAATAAGTTCTTTTGGTTTTTTTAATACCAATTATTTCCACAGTTTCAGAAATGATGATTTCCACAGGGGCCCTGTGTCCTTCCAAGGTAAACCCCTAGATGCCCAAGGCACCATATTCTGGTGTTGACTAAACTTTGAAGTTAAAAAAAATCTCACCAAAATTTTATTTTTGGTATTTTCTTTTTCAGAGTCCATTAAATTCATTAAAATCCATTTCCATTTTAACCCCTAAAGGACCAAACATTGTTTTTTGGCAACATAGTGATTTTGGGCAGTTCATTAAAAACAGAGTTTCTTTTTTTTTTTCTTTCAAAATTTCACACCACATATGTTTGAGGAGTAGTTTTAACCCCTAAAGGTTTTTGACTATGTTTTCACAAAAAACACTCCCAAACTGTCATTTCTAGTACAAGTACAAAATTTAGGAGAAAAAACATTTTTGGACACATGTGACCGTAGGATCTAGTAGTAAACTAGTTTGAGAAGATGTGGAAAAAATTTCAGAAATTTCCACCGTGTAGATTGCAAGATATTAGCATTTGAAGTGACAAAAACCTTTTTTTTGTCCCTGCGAAAAACCGGGCAGCTGCACTTCACATGGTCACATTTGTATGAAAAAATGTCCAAAATGGTGGTAACTCTTTGGATTCATTCTTCAAAGCAAGTTAGCTACATGCTTTGGAAATGTACAACATATAGCAAAAAAATAGTAAGTAGAAAGAAGTAGAAAATGGTTCAAAACACTAAATTGTTAAGGATTTAATTATGGAATTGAAAAATTCCAATCCAAACGATTGTAATGTTGTAATAAACAATCTACACCTTGTGTTTATATTTTTTTCCAAAAATATTGAAAATTGAGTTAAATAAAGGACTTCAAAGTTTATTTTAGAGTAGAGATTCCATAACTATTCGCAAACTACCCACAACTAAAATTCCTCATAACTTTCATCTCATAAATCAAAGTGGAATGATTCGAAGCTTTCGTTGTGCACATAAATCTAGAGAACCAATTTCAAATTTTTATTTCTCTAGAAAATTATTTTTAAAGAAGTTTTTTTTGCTGCCCGGGCTGCCCGCCGAACAATGAAAACTACATATCATACCATAACTTTTTAACCATGTGGTCAAAAGTTATGAAAATTGTTGGGCCCTAAAGCTACTCCTCAGACACATCTTGTGTGAAAATTTCAAAGAAAAAAAATAAAAATTCCATTTGTGGTGAGCTGCCCAAAAACGCTATGTTGTCAAAAAAGGTGTTTGGTCCTTTAGGGATTAAGGCCCAACGATTTTCATAACCTTTGACTACATGGTTAAAAATTATTAGTGTATGATATGTAGTTTTTGTTACTTGATAGGTAGGCGAAGTAGCTCAAATTTTTTGTTTTTAAATCATTTTTTGTAAAAATTTAAAATTAAAATTTATTTTAAAGATTTATTTACACAGAATTTTTTTTGAATCATTCTATTTTGATTAATGGGATGAAAGTTATGAGGAGTTTCAATTTATTGGTAGATATAGAGTCTTTGGATTCCATCCCTACCCACAAATTGGAATTCCTCATAATGTTCATCTCATTAATCAAAATGGAATAGTTCAAAGTTTTTCATGTGTAAATAAATCTTTAAAAATCATTTCAGTTTTTTATTTTTTTTTAAATGATTTTTAAAGAAGTTTTTTGAATTGCCTACGTTGGTTGTTGAGTAATGAAAACTACATATCATGCAATAACTATTTTTTAACCTTGTATTCAAAAGTTATAAAATTGTTGAGCCTTAAAGCTACTTCTCGGGATATGTAATGAGAAATTTTCAAAGACAAAAAAGACCATAAAAGATTTGTTCTTAGTGAGCTATCTAAAATTGTTATGTTGCCAAAAAACAATGTTTGGTCCTTTAGGGGTTAAGAATGAAAAATCTAATTTTGAAAAATATTGTTCATAATTTTGTAATTTCATAATATTGAAAATTTTGTACAAGGATATACATTGCAAATCTTGATTTTTTAGTGTTAAAAGACTCTTGGAGATGAGTCTCAAATGCACTAGATTTTGGAGGGAGATTATATTAAATATCCATTTAAAAAAATTCTAGAGTAGATTTTGAGAAGATGGTGAAAACACCAATAAATGCCTAAGGATTCATTCTTGACAAGTGAATTTCTTTTGAAAGTGTCTCCAAAAGTGCAGTTAAATTGTTTCCATAATTGTCATTAGATGGGATTCAGCCATTGGAGAGGGTTGTGAATTCTCCAGCCGAAACCTAGTTGAAATCCGCCAATACCCGCCGTTCTCCACCTGTGCTAACTTGGCCAAGCGACTGCCAGGTCAGAGTTTTTGAGAATAAAATAAAAAAATAAAAAAAATTGACTTTGTTTTTCATTTTAAGGACTTAAAATTTTATTTTATATTTTGAAAAAAAAAAAAAATGCCGGCGCGTTCGATGGGGGTCCCGTGGAACAGGGCTGGGAACGACGTTGAAACGGCCCTCCAGCCCCCCGGAATCCCATCTAATGATGTCTCTTGCAGTTTCCATAATATATAAAAATAAAAATAAAATAATTTTTTAGTTTTTTAATCCATAAAACCTTTAAAATTCAATAACTTTTCTACCATGAGTTAGAATGTCACAAAACAAAGTCCATACTCCCCTCCTTGTAGAGAGTTTTTTGGGTGGTATGAAAAACGTGATTAGTGGATGTATGGTTTTGGAGATCTCATTGTAACAAACTAACTAACTAACAAAACTAATTCTTAAAGGATGAGCCAATTATTGAGGAAATCATTTGTTTTTTTTGTTGTTTTTTGTTGTTTTGAAACACATGGACAATTCCCATTGATATACGGAAATAGTACAAAGAACCAAGGAACCAGTCCTCGGCGGCAATTTTTTAAATTTTCATAGAACTAAACTTGTCATTTTTTTTTTTGGAGAGAACCCAATTTAAATTTTCATAGAACTAAACTTGTCATTTTTTTTTTTGGAGAGAACCCAATTACAAATGCAGATGGAAGATCAAGCCCACAGTTCAAAGCAAACTCGGCCCAGATAATAAGAGGCTGAAGGCCTCTCATGAGAACCTCTCCATTTGAAATTATTGTAGAAGACCTTTCCTTTTCACACAAAATTTGGAAGACAAATAGTTGCACTTCTGTCAGCCGGAAAATGTCATTAGCTTCATTTATGGGCTAAACAAAACAAACTCATTTAAAGTATAGATTGGTTGACTATTGATTATCTAAATTTTAATTGTATGACAAGCCTATGTGATAATTTTAGTGGTCTAAGGAACTTCTATTTTGAAAATATATAGTAATTACATGTCTATCCAATTTTTTATTTATTTTTAAAATCATGATATTCAATTGCTAATATTACAAAAATGTATTTTCTTCAAAAAGGTGCCTCCAACTATGCTGAATTATTTATATTTTGATGGATTTTGGATAGTTTTATTATAGATTGATGACGAAGGTAACGGGCTCTAAAATCGCCTACCTCCTCAAATGTAAACTATGTGTACATGTTTTTTTTGTAGCCTTCAACAATATACAAATAGTGTACATTTTAGGAGGTGGGCAATATTAGAGCCCTATACCATTTCAATTTCAGAATTTTATAACTAATTCCACAAAGTTCCAAAAAATATGAAACTTGAGTTAGATGCCAATTCCACTTGTCTTTCAAGAAATATTTATTGAAAATTATTCCAAGAAGCTTCGCCTCCCCCAAAATTCAGTTTCAACTTTTAGGTGGGCAATTTATGGACCTGTTACCTTAGTGTGAGGTTTAGCTGGACCAATCAATATGAAATTGATGGAGGATTCTTATTCTTTAACCAACTCACATGGGAAGCTAGCCCTGACTTCTCATACCGAATATTATCCCCTCCGTCCTGAAATGATTGTCCACAGTCTTGTTGATATTTTTTTTGAGCCAATTTCATTGATCATATTGTGAAATCATAATTAAGAAAGGTTTCAAATTTTATATCACTAGAATCAATGAGAAACATTGCATATGTTCATTGTAACCTAAATAAAATTAGCCTCAAGAAAGTATTTTTTTTGACGTACTCAAAACAACCTTAAAAAAACATGACATTCAAAGTGGACAATCATTTCAAAATGGAGGGAGTACCATATTTCAACAAATTTTTGGAACTGGCAAAAAGTCTATGCAAAATTTAAGGGAAAAAAATGTAATTATTTATCCGAAATTTAGAAAAGTTTTATCTGAGGTATATACTGTATGTTAGTGTCACCAGAAACTATATTGTAGCTACCAAAATCACGAAAATTTTATGCAAAAATCGTTGCCTCAACCAAATTCTTGGAGCCCAAAATACGAAAGGCTGCCATCAGCAGATGAACTGCAGGTTGAGGACAGTCACGATCTGGACTGTCTACTCGACAGAATGTTAACTTGCAGTGCAGAGACTTCGTCCGATTACCTTAACCCCAAGTTCATCAAGTCCAGTCCAACATGTCTCTCTTGGACTTTCCTGAGACGTTTTCAGAGGAAAAAGACTTGAAAAAGCTTCCCTGCACTGCATCGTAGCTGGACAAATCTCACTGACATTTCAGGGAGGATACAACAGATGGTTATTTTTTGGAAAGGATTAAACGATTAAACAAATCAAAAGATGTGAGCTGCAAGGATTGGGGGCAGTGTTGTATTCGAGATAGCATAGACCAGTACGTGGTGACTGGCGAAGGTGACATTCCTGCCAACTTTTTGTCCTTTCATTCTCTCCTGCCACTTGTAATTTTTAACGATTCTGTTAAACTTGATCAAGCTTGATGCATTCAGTTGGAAGGTATTTGAAACTGTTGACAATTGGCAACAGATGATAGCAGGAGCTTTTTTAGTTGTTGAAGGAATCAGAATGGAAGCAGTCCGTGAAACATATTATATTCATCAATAGAGATTGTCACAGCTGACTAATAGAATAAGGCGATTTCAGAATCACATTCCAAAACTCAATGAGGGAGTTCGTGCTTTGAGGATGAATGAATTGCATTGTGTTCAATTTGGTTACAAACCTGTGAATCACAGAGCAGGAATTGCAAGGCTTGATACCCCAAGAGGGAATTCAGTCTGAATTCATCAATATTTTCTTACATTTGCAGTGCAAGGTACAATTCAATCGAATTTCATGCCAGTTGAACGAGATTTCTTTTTTCACTTCCTCTATAAAAGACTTCCACATCCCAGGACTTTCTTTAGCCGCAACGCTTGAAACTCTTGATCTTGATACATTGATCGGACTGTCAACTACTTGGGATCTGACCAGGCACAAATTCGCTAAATTGTTTCTTATAATTTAATCTGTTTGAAGTGTCCACTTCCAGAAATTCTGGGCACACACAGATTGAATTTGGGGAATTTTTTTAATTTCACAGCGTCGTCGCTCTGAATGTTAACTCACCTGATTCCGTTAGGATGGGCTGGAACTCAAACGACCCTTCTGGAGACTCAAACACATCCTCTGGAGCTTGACCATCTTCTTCAAAATTAGAGCTAGCACTAGAATCACATCCACTGCAAGTATTTCCAGCACCGAGCTCGGCGGCCTGCAACAAAATTGGTTGTGTAGCTGCCAATTCAACCGACCCGCTTGTTTCTTGAGACTTTTTGCTCTCTCCTTCAGATACTAAACTCTGAACGTCGAGTCTTACGGGATCGCTTGCCAGGACGCTTGCTAGGACGCTTGCTTGAGAAATCAGGATCTGAACGTCTGAGTGGCCTGAGGTGATAGCCTTGACGGGCTTTGCTGTGCACTTGCATTTGGAACATGCAGTGTGACTAGTGATCTGTTGTTGTATATTGACAACATGAAATTCTCTGGAGCCACACGTATCCACAAGTTCGGAACTCGAAATCTTTGCTTGTGTTGTTGTTTCAGTTTCATGGCCTTGCCCTGTGGAGCATGCACAAGTATGTGCTGCACTCTCAGTTGGCGTCGTTTCGGGTATGGGTGGAGCAGGCAGCGGGAGACGGCGGTTGATTCGAATCCAGGATGGAGCTTCACTGGCCACCTCCACCACTGCAGCGTCGGAAGAGCGAGGGCCTCGGTACAGGATTTCTTCTACACCGCCGAAGGATTCTTCCGTGAGCTCGGACATGCTCATGCGGCAAACTGGGCATGTGGTCTGCTTCTCGAACCATGCACCCACACACAGAGTGTGAAAGATGTGCCCGCAAAACGGGAGCTGCCGCAGGACTTCCCACTCTTCGTACTCCACGAGGCATATGGGGCACCTGAAGGAAACAAAAAAGAAAATTAAAGTGCATTTATGATTGCATTCAATCTCTAACGTGCAAATCGTATTCAAGGCATGTCATGTTGATCATTTATATGGTTCCTCGATCTGTAGAACCACCTTCACTCAATTAACCTCTTCAACCAGTGTGCAGGATATTCTAAAAGTGTGCAGGATATTTTAAAATGTCGTTTTAGAGAAGGTCATAGCAAATAGAGGTTGGAGTGTATAGGTTAAACTTGGTGACGCCATCTGGTCCGAACATAGTGTGGACACGGCGACATCACCACCTTCAATTGGAGTATCTGGTGACTCAAAGTGTAAGCTTAAATCCCCTTCCGTTTGAGCTCCTTCCTTTGCAAGATCAAATGCAAGGAGAATTGTCTTACATTCGATGCTCAAGAGGAAGTGTAACCTCTACACTGCAACCTCTATTTGTATGTTGAAGGCTAATACCGATCAATCAACAAACGGATGTACGAGCCTTCAACATACAACCATAGAGATCGTGAATATCTTTATCCACTTTGTATGTTCCCAAAGCCTGTGGTCTCTCGAGAATCGCAATCCCTTGGAAACTTGACCTGCTTGACTGCTCGCTGCTTGGAGGTTGCGCTACCCTGTGAAGCTTTGACTTCCAGCACTAATATATCACTTACGCTTGCAAGTGGTGAGGACGACAATACATAGACTCATTTGAGGAATGTATTCAATCTCTTTACTTGGGTGGTACAGTGAGCCACACATTGACAAGGAATCACAGCTACTTATTGACTTCCAACATTACCATAAACTTACACGACCTAAAACACCCCCCGAAAAAGGTCTCCAGGGTGAAGCAAGAAAGAAAACACTCACTGCATGTCTTCCGATGCAGTGCTCTTGAGCTCACATGCTTTGATAGTTGGAAAAGTCTCAACCAAGTTCTTCCCAATTCCAAACTCCACCTGTAGACACCGAAGAAAGAAAAGAAAGTCGACATGGATAAATGAATATCAGATACACTCATCCTGAAGTCAAACTTTTGAATGAGCCGAGTGATCATACACACATTTATCAACATCTGTCCCAAAATATATAAAAACTCACTGGGAAGTCGACTTCTTGAACTGGTGGAGTAGATTGGACGGACAAAAGACGGGCTCGAAGTTGCCGAATGCGCCAGTAGTAGTAGAAGAGTGTGAAACACACAACCATGGTGAGTCCAAAGGCGATGGGCGTTCCTATCATCGTGTCGTCTTTATTCTTCTCCAAAATTCAAATTACCAACTAGCTAGTCCTCTCGAAAGCTCTAAATACTGGAAACATATGTCAGCCACTCCCATTCATGTTTCTTGGCATTTCGAACTAAAAATGTACTATAGAATCGACTAGAATCACTCAGCACAGACAGCTCTTGATCGTGTTTACGAAACACTAGGGTCATCGTGCACGCGCCATAGCGAAGTTTGCTCTGCTGACTACTACTGAAGACGCCATCCCTCAAGAATGTCACACAAATGCAGCATTACTTCTACTTCCTCATTTGGGTAGTCTCTCTTTGTTTTCAGCTTCGAAATCTGCAGGGAGGACATCCACCCATTCCATCCCCGAAACCAACCAAGTTTTGAAGCCCACCCTGTCTCAAACAAGAACCACAATCTTGACACACCATTCCTTCACGACCGTTGACAGTACACCATCTCTCAATCTATTCCTCAGCAGAATCTTTGCTAACCATTCAGCTAAAAGCATTCAAACTAAAACCTCAGCGGACCTAAACCCAATGTATATATTTCGCAACATTTCTTCCGCATCATACACCTGCCCTACTCATGCTGAACCTTGGTCGAGTTCCCAGAAACAACATTGATTGTCTTAACCTCGATGCAAATCTGAGCCGAAAGATTCAATTCTGGGCGTCACCGAGAAACACCACCGTCTCTACAGACCTGCCTAAACCTCGAAGACAAGATGGTGACGCGCGCTGCAATGGAAAAATTCGGAGTTCTGGGCGAGCAAGCTTCCTTTTTGTCTCACCAAATGTACTAAAGCAGGGAAATAGTTCTAGCACACCGACAGCACGCTTGGTTTCATGGAGCCGCAAAAGCAAGGAAGGCTAATCTTACTGCTGCTGCTGCTGCTGCAGGAGGAGCCGCCAAAGGCGGCAGGAGTCTTCTCTCCTGGGGACTCGGGAAGTCACTGCTACAGTGAGGGAATGAACAGTTGAAGACCCCCCACTTTGGGTTTCATACTCAGTTAAAGACTAGCTCCAAGCTCGTCCCCTGTCTGTACCGGTGTTTATTTACGTAATTTCTGTTCTTTAAAGCAAATGAAAATGACCTACCCCGTAAGTATTCAGGAACTGAAGGACTGTTGATTTAAGGGTGCTCTATTTTCAGCTGCACTACTGTCAGAATGATACAGACTTTTGTAGGCCCAGTTTTCACTGCAGCTAACGATCTCCTTCCATTCACTGCGTCAGGGAGTGTCCGGTACGTGTATTTTCCGGGCTTTTTTTTGGCTCCGTTAGTTTCACAGGGGCAAAGCCTACTTCACCTGAACATTTCAATTATACAAGTGTCCAATTTTTTTTAACAAATGAAATAAATTCCATTGCGAAGGGGCAAAATACAAAACCGTCGGCCACAAGTGACCTGACGGGGGAACCAAGACAGACAGACAAGGACCAGATTTCAATTATATGGGTGTCCAGTTTTTATTTTTATTTTAACAAATGAAACAAATTCGATTGCAAAGAGGCAAAACATCAAACTCATCAGCAACAAGTGACATGACAGGGAAACCAAGACAGACAGACAAAGGATCAGACTAGACTGACTGACGGGAGGGGCAAGCGAGACAAAGTGACCAATTCTTGCAGTGACTCGTATATAAGGTAAACCAGTCCAATGTGGTCAGAATTTTGAGTCTGCCCTCATGCCATTGCTGAAAATTTTCAAACTTTTTCTCACTGAAAGATAAGTGGGAGAAATAGTGGGAGCAATTGAAATTTTATTTTTCAGACAAAGTGTGAATTAGTTATGTATTTTTGAAGTGATCTTCCCAACATGGTCTATAGGCCGCCCCATAACCAACAAAAAGTGTATCCAATGTGCTCATCTTAATCACCTAAAGTGGTCACAATAATTTCTAATGTGGAATGCCATGAAAAGTCACTTCCTACAATGATTTACACTAAAAAAATTGGGTGTTCCTAATGAAGTCACTAATCATTCCATAGGTGTCAGGTTAGATATTGATTGTGGTCTAAAAAACCATCATGGGGTCATAAGATGTCCACTATGGGTCATCTAACCGTAATGGGCTAGTTTACCTTATTCACACAGCAGGAAGATGTAACACCTCATTTTTGTCCTTGCAAATGCACTTATTTGTCTTAATAGTGAGGGAGCAAAATTAGTGTCCCATGAAAAGAAATTAACTTTGTAAAAATTTGTACAACACAATAATATTTCAATCTACGTTTTACAAATAGTATGACTTTGGTAAAGTAGTGTCACATGCACTACTAGGACTACTTAGTGTATCTCTCATTGTGACAGAGCCTTGCGGTTCTACAGTCATTGTAAAAAGTAGCCCCAAATAATATTCTTGGATGCCCTCTGCAACACAAGAAACTCATATAGGGTTCCCTGCAGGGAACACACTGGAAAAAGTGGGACACATTAGAAAAGTGTGCAAGTTTTACCTATGACTTACCTTTGAGGTCCTTCAACACTCTTTAGTTTCCGGGTGTAGTACTGTAGTACTCTTTAGTTTCCCTGCTTATAGTGTTGTAGTATATTGAATTCCCAGTGTAGTAGTGTAGTTTCCCAATGTGCCCCACTTTTCCCAGTGTGAGAAAGATTCCCGGTGTGCCTTTGGAACAAAGAGAACACTGAGAATTCTTCTTCTTTTTCTCCACAGGGAACTCACACAAGGAACTCAATATAAGCCCCTTGTGCAATCAAGTGTTCACCAACAGAAGAGAGCTAAGGTAGGAGGCTCTGAAATGGAACGGGCATTAAGAACGGACCTTATAAATGGCTGTAAAATGGACATGAGTTGGTTCTGAAATTGACATGTACAATCATTGAATGAATCAAGGAAAAAAGCATTATCAATTGCAAGAGCCAATCATTCACTTTGCTTTCCCCATCTTTCTGTAGAATTGCAAGTGACCGTTTATAGAAGACCTAGGGTCATAAATAGAGACCTATGACTCATCTCATTTGAAAATTCATAAGTAATTCAAAAATGCTTGAAAAAATACGAAACCACTTGGGTTAGATTCCTCATCTATTTCTCTTTGCCTGAAAAATGAACTAAAATCATTTCCGTTCAAAGAAATACACGAAAAAGGCAGACCAGTCCTTAGATGTGCCATTTATGAGCTCCTACCTTAGATCTTTCAGTCCTCACAGCTGCCCCCTTCAAGTTTGCAAGTGGGGCCAGTGGGTGAGAATGAAAACTTCCCAGTTGCAACGTTATCTACAAGAGTACAGACTACAGACAGTATATATGGTAGTGTGCGCATTTAATTGCAGGTACATAACTTATATCGGCAAGTAGGACGAACTACTGGAGTACTCGGCTACGCCAGAGCGCCAGACGTTGCCAGTCTACAGTTTGAAATTGCACAACAACAAGGACTCTGAGAAGTGGACCTTTCGGTCAGGAACAGCAGCAGCACTAATTCTGTGAGGGATTTAATTGGGAATCATGATGGAGTGATGGGGTCCCAGACAGACATACACTGTAAGTTAGTAAGTGGTCTAAATATTGATTTCACCCTGGCCGGGGATACTTGGCTTTGAATTGATCCTCTATCTGTGCACATTACATTATTTCATTATTTCATTTTTTATAAAAAGGACGAAGAAGGTATTGCATCGTTACTGCAAGTCATTATCCACAAATTAAGAGAATTAAACTCCCGAGTATCCAGTAAGGACCAGAGCTTAACCCGGAATTCCGGAAAGGATCGACTTTCGACCAAGTTGTGAACTGGACGACCGACGACAACATGAAGCTTCAGTAATTTTCAATGTTCATGATAATTCATGGTAATCTCTACAAATTCATTTGATCGTTTCACCTAATTGGAAAAAAAATTGTTTTGTTTTGTTTCCAAATAATGAATCTCTTCTATAAGCCATAAATTTTGTTGTAATTTTGAGAAGGATTGATATTATCATGAATTTTGAAGTAAAAATGAAGAAAATATATATCAAATACCAAATATATTTATGAAACCTAAAAATTACACCAAGGTGGTACTTTGGTTTCTTCACTTATCACAGTTGGAGTCCCCTATTTGTCAAACAATATTAACCCGCCCTAAATTTTTTTTACTATGTTTTCACTCAAAACGCTCCCAAACTACCATTTATGGTACAAGTATCAAATTTGGACACATATAAGCATAGGATCTTGTAGTATGGTGGTTTGAGAAGATGTGGAAGAAAAATTTAGAAACTTTCACCATGCAGATTGCAAGATATTATTTTTTGAAGTGACAAACATCATTTTTTGGGCCCTGTGAAAAATCAGGTAGCTGCGCTTTACAAGATTACATTTGTGTGAAAAAATGTTTGAAATGGTGGTGCTTCTTTGGATTCATTCTTAAAGGCAAGTTGGCTATGATGCTTGAAAATTTCATCTTAAAATAGAGATTCTATAACTACCTGCAGACTAAAACTCATAACTTTCATCTCATTAATCAAATTGAAATGATTAAAAGCTTTCCATGTGTATATAAATCTAGAAAACTAATTTCAAATTCTTATTTCTTAAAAAGCGATTTTAAAAGAAGTTTTTATGTTGCCCAAGTTGCTCACCAAGCAATGAAAACTATATATCATACAATAGCTTTTTAACCATGTAGTTAAAAGTTATGAAAGTTGTTGGGCCTTAAAGCTACTCCTTGGATGCATGTTGTGTGAAAATTTCAAAGAAAAAATAAATAAAAATTCCATTTGTACTGAGGGTAAAAGCACACTATGGTTGTCCAAAATGGTAGTCACTGCAAAATTTCTGCACAAGATGAAAGTTTGGAGTCAATTTTCCTATAGTTTTTGTGACTTAAAAAATAAATAAAAAATGAATTGAAGTCTTATATTTTGCATATATTGATAATTGCATAACAAAAAGTGAATTTCATCTATTAATTGAATATATAGAGTACAAAAATTAAATGTTTAGCATTGTTGTGCTTCTTTTTTGCCTAGTTTGGGGTTTCATTTTTACAATTCAAAGAGTTAAATCCAATTTTCTAATGTTTAGGTACTTAGACTAGGCACTTAATTAGTGTTTTAGGACCTATATAAAAAAATATCCTAGCAAATATGTGATTTTAGTATGAGAGCCAAATTTTGACTTTAAATTATTTTTTGTTTATTTTAAATTTGAGAATCTATAAAAAGACCTTTTGATTCAAGTGGGCCAACATTGAATTTTGGTATAAATGGCATTTTGTCTCCATTTAGTACCAATTTGCATACATTTTGTACCAATTTTGGTACGTTTTGTACTAGTTTTTACTCAATTGTATATTCAGCAAGGGGACAACCATAGTATGCGATCACCTGTGACCTACCCATAAGAGAAAAAACAAGGTCTAAAGAAGGCCACTTCAAAGCCCTCTAAAGCCCCCACAAACTACATTTTGGGGCTTAACAAATTGTTTTTTCCCTATTCCAGTTCACCTTCATTTGCAATGTCGAATATTCATTAGTGGCTCAAGTTCCAAGTAAAACATGTTTAATAATTAGGATTAAGGTGTACTAAAGTACTTTAAATCTAATTATTAAACACTTTCAACTTAGATGCAACTTTCGCTCAATCCAAATTGTGGAAAAAATACAAATGCCCCAAAACAAGTACAATGGTTTATTACCAAGAATTTTTTAATGACAATGTGAAAGACTTATTTAGTGGACACTTGGTGAAGAGGTTGTTTATATAAAAAAATCAATAGTCCATCATGAATCCTCAAAGGTTATGGGACAATTTGAAAGTTATAAACAAAAATCGGTCCCTTCTAACAACTCCTTGAAAGTTAGACCGAGCTGATGATTTTTGCAAAATTCATACAATTTGACTACATAGATCTGACACATTTGATAGGCTTTGTATGTAGACCACAAACAATAGATTGGTTATTTGGTTTGTCACTCTCTGGCCGCCCATCCAAGGGCTGTTTTTTTTCTCTACTGCCCAAGTTGTTCGGAAAATCGTTATGTTGCCTAAAAATGCAGTTTAGTGCTTTAGGGGTTAAATAATCCCTCACTCAAATGCTTATTGGGACAACTTCATATGTAGTTATCCTACAAGACTACAAACTCTAGTACATATGGTAGAACCACCCATTCCCGACCAGGGATCCATATCCAACTTGTAGGGTGCAGTTAATTTCAAGCAAGATTGGAACAAATTTCCAACCAAAGCTTAGAATGTTTCCTTTTCTCCTTTTTAAGGTTGGGACTAAAGAGGTCATGATACATGTTCCAAAGTAGTAAGAAAGAAAGTAGTAAGTAGTAAGTGGGAAAGTAGTAAGTAGTAAGTGGGAAAGTAGTTCTTCAGAATTGGAAGATCCTATACATTGGGTACATCACAAAGTTTAGATCCTACAATTTGGCAACAATTATCATGTGGTTATTATGGTTTCATGGGTTCGCACGTTAATTGCATTGTTATCGCATCATTACAATGCATTACTTCGCATTGTTACGATGCAGTTGCAAATAATGCATTGTAACAATGCGATAATGATGCGGTAACAGTGCGATTAACGTGTGAACCCATGAAACAATGATAACCACACGATAATTGTTGTCAAACCTTAGGGTCTAAACTTTGTGATGTATAGGTCTAGACTAACTTTTGGCTTCCAAAATTCATTGTAATTTCAATTCCAAGCAAAAATTACCAAAAAATTATCAATCCCCATAATTTCTATCTTCCTACATGGCCAAAAATTTACATTACCTTATATTGCTCCCAAATGTGCGTGGAATGGCTTAAATAGTCGAGTATGGGTGGTTCTGCGTGGAATTGCTTACGTAGTCAACTATGGGTGGTTCTGCGTGGAATTGCTTACGTAGTCAACTATGGGTGGTTCTGCCATAGTTAACTTTCTTTTGGGATTGGACGATTGGTATGTGATCATTTCTGCAATTAAATGCTCCACTCATGTGCACCACAAAATAGAATAAAAACATCACAATAATTTTATAATAAAAAAATATATATTTTAGAAAAGAAAGGAAGGGCCAGCCAGCTTCACTCATAAATAAAAGTTCCTTACAACTTCTGAAGTGCTGACTGTGGGCAAGGTAGTACAGGTTGGGATTGCACAGCTGTTGTTGCAGGTCTTTGAGTCCCTCCTCCAGACAGTTCCCAGATGAGTTCGATCACATCAACTTCAGCACTTCAGCACTGCTTGTCTTGTAACCAAAACTTACTCACTTACAAAATCGAGAAGAAGTATAAATGTACTAATTAACTTACTCTACCCATCCAATATCACAACAATAGCATGTCATTTGAATTGGGTACTGTACACGTAGTAATTCACGCCGAGATCGATCTGACCCCTGCTAGCTCTGCAAATCTGTTCCTCGTAAATTAATCTTGCTAGCTACGGCAACTGTGAATCAATCAAAACATGGCCACATCAAATGTGTACAGTACATTGATTGACGGAATAGTAGTGAGAGGGATGCCTCATACCTTACACTGAGAGGGACAGTGAAACTGAGCAGACCTGCCTGAGGCTAGTGGCTACCAGCTCAGCCAGTTCAGTTCAGATCGAACCTGTGGTAAGTAATAACTAATGAAAGCGACGTAGTTTCTTACATAATTAATTATCAATTTGAATGCAAATGGAAGCAAGTGTCAGTCAGTGCAAGCAAGACGACGTTCCCTTCGCAAAATGTTCCCAATTGCTCTCAGTGGCAATCGGGAGTCCTCCCGTAAAACGTACTTGCGGCACTACCGTACAACTTACTTCGATCGATCACTATTCATCTGAGAGGTCGCGAATGGGGCACCCATGCATGATGTGTAAGTAACGGAAGGCCACTAGCGTGCAGTCAGTCTTTCATTAACTTAGTGAGCTGCAGGAGATCAATGCTTCAAAACATCACTTCCCTTGAATAGATCGAGAACCGACAGTCAGTGGGATTCTTCTCAATTATCAACAATGGAGATACAACTGACGGTTTGTTTTATCGGGTTTGTTAAATTCATTCAGTCTGAGACAATTGCATAAGGTCGGTTATATATTAAGTTCGTGCCTGTCAATGTCTGCGTTCTGTGTTTCACGAGAGAGAAGCACTGAGAGCATCCCCAATCGATGACCGGAAAACAGGGGACGGCAAACGGTATGAAAGCGTTCAGGGTGGCCGACAGATGAGGGCCTGGGCCGGGTCTCTGTTTCCTGCCTGCACTTCTCCAATGCGGCGTTGCTAGCAGGATTGCGAGGCACATGCACTAAGGTACAAATACCATAAATGGTTCCGATGCCAAGCTTAAATTGGTTAGAATGTTCATGCTCTCGTCATTTCAAGGCATATATGTAGTTCTAAAGTACATGCCTTATTTTTTGGATTCCAAGAAATAAGACATGTACTTCAAAGCTACATTTATGCCTTGAAATGAGGAGAGCATATACATTCTAATTGTTTAGGGTCTGTGAACTGTTTATGGTATTATTCCTATCTTATTTTAAAATTTATGTTAGAATCTAGGAGACTTTGAGGGGCACGGTTTGGCTTGAGTGGTAGATGCAAGTTTTCTTCCTTCATACTCATTCTAAAATTTAGATTTTTATAAAGAATGAATGGCACACACATATCCCTTTGGACCATTTCATGTTTTTCAATCTTTCATCTTACGGGCTTGATGACCCTGTCGTCAATTTGCTTTAGTTTTTTTTGTGTAAAATAGTGTACAAGCCTACCCTTGTACTTCATTTATTTATTTTTAGATTGTTTTGCATCAAGGTAGGCATTTTGCATACGCCAAGCACGTTAGTATATTAATCTTGATTTTAACAAAGTTATTTGGCACGAGCCTTCCTCCAATGCATAATCTTTTAAACTTCAATTTTTGGGTCAAAGAAGCTATGTCATTAGATGAAATTTAGCTAGTCTAAAGGGTTGTGAATTCCCCTGAGCTATGGGACTATGGGAACTTAGCCACATTAGCAAGTTGACGTGGCCAATAGATTGCCACATTAGAGTTTTAACTATTTTTATTTTGACAAGTACTAGCAGGTTCACAACAAGGAAAATGGGCCTGAAACGACCCTCCACTGCCCCCCCAAACATCTAATGTGTACCTTCTCCTTGCACAATACTCTTTCTCATAGTTATAGGATGTAGGCACGTAGCTCATGTCTTCTCTCCTAGCTTCATTTTTAATAATTGAATATGATTTTTTAGAATTTTCAACTCCAGTGTACCATGATTTATATATTAGTTTTTATTTGTAGAGATTTGCATGTGTATATTGACCTTATATCATTTTTACATTTTTTTCCCAATATAGTGTATAGGTATGAGCCTATGTTGGCATTCCCTTCGCATTATGTTTAATATTCACGTGTTTTTTTTTATAGGAAGTAGGCATGTTCTTATGCACCATTTTTTCATATTTTGGAATTGAAAAAATTTGAGCACACCAAAAATGTGAAGTTGCATGTTAAGATCAAAACTTAGTGAACTCTACATCCTTAGGCAACAATTTTGGAAGGGTGCAAATTAGAGAAATTAACCCCTAAGTGCCCAAGGAACCAAATTCTAGTGTTGACAATACTTGGAAGTTAAATGAAACCTAACCAAGTTACATATATTAAAAATCAAAACGTTGAAATACCCGTATTCTATCTACAATTCTAAATATCTCAGAAAAGGCACATTTCAACATTTTGAATTTCAATAAATAAATAATAGTGAAATAAAAAAACTAGAAATTGGACATTTATAGAGACTTGGTGGGGACGAAATTTCACCAAAATAATGAACTTGAAACCATCTTCAATGTTCATAAGTATGCATGCCATGGAGTTCTTTTGGAGGCCTATGTGCACAAACGTGGAGGACATAAAATAATATATTTTATATGCCCTTCATATGGAACATGCCCCACTAGTGTGGAAATAAAGTACCAAAATTTTAGCTCTATTATATTAAATTCGGATACTCCCCAATACTAAAAACAAAACCTTCTAAAAGTGTGACAAATTAGAGAAATTGAATTTTAAATATAAAATTATTTTTAATTTTTTTGAAAAATAAAGGATATAATTGCAATAAAACCATTTAGATATAATTATTTTTATTTTTGGCACTAGGTTTAAAATTCAAAAGTTATAGCTTGGATTAAAATAAGTTTGGCAAAATGCTACCAAAATCATTTAGTCTTTTTTGCAATCATCTCATGTATAAAGTAATTCCTATGAATTTTTCTTGTATTCTAGAAGAGTGAAAGGTTCCTAATGTGGTCCTCTAATAATTTTCTATTATGCATCTTCTTAATTATATGGCATATTGGTTGCCTGGTTGGTCTTTGTCACAATTTGTCACAAAATAAGATGTGCCTAGAATATGTCAAATAACTAGTGGAAGTTGTGTAGTAGATAGTTAGTGGGACAAAATTTGTTGAAATTTTGTTATATGGTATAGTGCTAGTCCTATTGCTAAGGATGTAGCCCCAATGGGAAGGACAAAATCTACTATAGTGCATAGGATGGTCATAATTTTAGTGGCACGTTATGTGGACACATTAGAGAAAAAACATGGCTTCTAGAGGGTTGTTCTACAACCCTCCAAGGACCCTGCATATTAGGGATTTTTTTTGCTTAAGAATTGTTTTTTTCGCTATACCTACTCACCTGAAGTTGCAAAGTCAAATGCTTGGCAATGGTTTAAAATACAAATACAAGGTATTAAAAATCAAGGTTAACGTACTCTTAATGCACCTTAACCTTGATTTTTTAACACTTTGTATTTGGATGCACCTTGTGCTCAAACCAAGTTGTGCCAAAAAAACAAATGTCCCAAAATAATCCAATGACCATCAACCATCCAAATTGATTTTTGGGGTGACAATGTGAAGGACTAACTTCATTGACATTTGGTGTATGTAACAAGTTGAGAAGAGGAGCTTTTTATGAAAGTGGGGTAGTGGTAGGGTTAACAACCCATGTTGAATATGTATCTTTGCTCATTGTCAAAGAAACCTAGCTTCAATAGCCACTTAATTTGGCTTATTTGAAACTTAATTTGTTTTAATTAAGTCATTAAATTTAATTAAGCCAAATTTTGTAGCTTGGGTTGGATTTAATTTGACAATTGTCAATTAAACATTGTTTGTAATGTTAAAAACTACGGATACATTTTATAGTTGCAAAAATAACCATGGCTTGACTATTTTTGTGAAAGTCAGACTAGGTGACTGCTCACTTTGGCCACTTTTGCAATAGTCAAACCCACATTTTAATAGCTATGTTTGTCACTTTGGAGCATCCCTCCCAACGCTTGAAATTTTTTCTAATGAATGGTTATATTATCACAATGGATAAATTTTCCCATAGTTTTACCTCTTCAAAGACTCAACCAAAATTGAATTTGGAACAATATACTTTATATTATGGGAACTATCCGGTGTAATTTAGTGGAGCTATTGTTCGATTTGAAAAATATAGAATCTTTCACAAGAAGTAACAAAACTAATAGATAATAGAAGGTGCATGAATTTTGAGATAATTGTCACATATAATAGAGGGATATGCATCTTGTGCTTTTAAAATCTATGCTTATGGTTCTAATTGGATTCCAAGATGACAGACGTCTCACTCAACTACTCATCCACAAAATGACAAAGCCTTGTAGGCTTATCTATAAATAAACAAAGAATATTATAGATATAACACAAAGCAAGAAAATATCTGGAGGATCTTCAATTATATGAAAGTATGCTCCCTATATACAACTAAAGCTACAAATGGTAGAAAAATCGCCCTAAGAGCATTGTATTTTTTGTAATTTTAAGTGATTCTATTTTTTTGACATGAAGTTCATTCTTTAGGGTATGTACTTGATTTTGGCCCTTAGCTCCTTCATTTTGTCTTTCACTCAATCCAATTTGATCTTAGTCGATTTTCACCCTTAGTTCCTTTATTTCAACTTTCAATCCAATTTGATCTTGCTTGATATCTGTCACTTGCATTAATGTTGCACCTAGCTTCATAAAAAAGGTCCCTATGTAGTTGATAGAGACTTCCATGTGGCTTTGTGTAAAGAGTGATTGATACTAATTACAACTGACTTCATGACTACCATGATAAATATGAGCAATTAATCAACTGACTTGATTAGTACCGTGGTAGATATGAGCAATGAATCAACTGACATGATTACTACTGCAATAGATATGAGAAATTAATCAACTCAATTGTGGTTAGCATCAATCAATTCCTTACACAAAGCCACATTGAGGCTTTATTCAACGAGCTAGGTACAATGTCAATGTAGGTGATAGATATCAAGTAAGATCAAATTGGAGGGAAGGTCAAAATGAAAGAACTAAGGGTGAAAATAAAACAAGATCAAATTGAAGTGAAAGCTAAAATGAAGGATCTAAGGGCGAAAATGAAGCATGTGCCTCAAATAATGAACCCTATGTCAAAAAAATGGACTCACTTGTAAACAACAAGAAATAAAGTACGTACTCTTAGGGTATTGGGAGAAGGCCGTTGTGCTCCAAAAGATTGCCCTTGCCAAGTTGGATACTTTGCTTTGAAAAGCACAACCAATCCACCACATGGATTTGTGGTCATGTTGGTTCCCTAGATTAATACATACTTCTTCCATGCAATTCTGAACAATTGAATTGTAAACACAATTCTTGAAGGCTAGATTTAAATAGCCCTTAAAGAACCAAGGTTTCATGGCTCTACTAACCCTAGATTCAAAGCTAATGTGTTTATTAACCTCACTATGAAATCCATCCTTTTTTCAATAAAACTTGCTTTTCATCAATATATTCCATCCTCTATTTTATTCCTCCATTGAGGAAGCCATGATGCCCTATGAGCCCCAGCTCTATTTTGCACCCTATGTGACATCCAAGCATTTATTGCAAGGGTAGGGTTGACTCAATGCTCAACCTCAAATTTTCAACTTGCTTGATAAATGTAAGAATTTACCCTATTTTGTGGTTCACTTGGTTAAATGAGAGCCTGTCTAATCTCATTGAGGGCAGTAAACATATTTTATATGCAGTCTAGCAATAACTTCTGTTACCAAGAACAACAGACTGCATGAGATGTGCCAAGAAAGGGCCCAAAGCTTTTATGTGATAAGGAACTTGAAGATCTATTGAGTGAAAATTTTCAATAGTTTTTTTTATTGCTAAGCAAGAATTTTGTCATCTTTGAATGACAAGAAGTTTCTCCTGAATCAAACAGAAACTAATTAAATTCACTTCATTTTCACCTCTCCACATGTGTTTCATTGATGCTATCTTCAAGTTTGAAAAAGATTTTGCAAAATTGATCCCAGCCAAATGCTATCTTCAAGTTTGAAAAAGATCCCAGCCTCTGATGTGTTTGAAGCCGTTATGATGGTTTAGGATTTCAGACTGTTGCTACCAGATGTAAAACAGTATCTGAGCATGCAAATTTATGTCTTGTTTGTCACAGTCGATCTGCCTCATACTAAGTTTTTTTGTCACAAAGATTCAACTCATATGCAAATGATTTAAAACGTATGGCAGGTGTATATGAATTTACCTTGTGGTGATTTGAGGTGCTCTATGCATTTGAACTTCAAATGTTTGTATTAATTCAGACTCAGAAAACAGTAATCATATCAATTATAATGGTGCATATATCTAGGTTTTTGAAAATGAAACCTTAGCTGAATGAATGCCAAGGCGAACAATATAGAACAGCAGACTGAAAACATGAAATCTATTAATGCCCACGTACGTCAAGAATGAAGCTGAGCAATCACATTCCCAGTTTCCCACTGCGATTATAAACCATCCTTGAGACTAGAGTCTAGTTGCACGTGGACATTAATATCATTCATGTGTTCATTCTTCCATGAATCGATCATCTCCAGAGTCGATTCGAACGAAACGATAGCATCAAAACTTTCCATAATCACTGCTGCAACAATTCCTGAAGACGCACGCACTCCGTTGGTGAGCATGGCGAACGTCAGTACTAGAACTACATGCCACAACTCCATTCAAGTATCGATCAGCTGTAGACATTCTAATATTGCCAACATCACATACAATGCTTATGTCAGATCCAGCTTAACTTAGTATCGTCTGAAAACCACGTCATGCTTTGCCCCCACGCTGCCTCCCCTTCCTACTCCGTCATTCCTCTCGCTCCGTACGTACCAAAAATAAACGGAGGTAGTAGCGTACCGTGAACGAAGGATCATAAAACCCTAATACAGTGTGGCGCTAATCGGAAACATACAGAGTCCACAGTTCAGGCCGTGCGAAAGATCCCCTAGAGGAATCATGCATCACAACGGAATCAGTAAACAAATCTCTGAGAGCGTGGTCGATCGACAAATCAAATGCCAGTTGAAGATTTCAGCAATTAAAGAAAACACAAATCAGTTGACAATGGGCGATTCAGTTGTGAGGACGAAGCTAGTTAACCCCCCTACGAAGCAAATAAGAGTTATTCTAAAACAATCATTGAGTCGGCACAGATACTCACACAAGATTGTCGTTGGATACATGGCGATACAAAATTGAGCAACGAAACTAGGTGCGGATAAGAAATTGCAGATCCAGATGCTAAGAATGAGCATGATCCACCAAATCTTATGAAGCGTTGCAAGTCACCTGTGTGCTTCCAAAACCTGCTTTCCTGCGGACTTAAGTAAGAGAGTCCATGTACACGCAAATGATCACAAAGTAATTAAAAAGATGTGGTCGTACTGCAACCAGTACTGCAAGGTAGTACGAGTGCCAGTTCAAGCCTAAAATTAAAGCAGTAATGGTACTACAAGCTCGTGTCGTCGATCCTTGGAATACATTCATCGCTCACAGGGAGATCGGGGAGGCGTCACCCCCCCCGGTGTAAACTTGGGGGGTGCAGCTTTACCCCCCCCAAACTTTCTGTTTTAAGAAAATTTGGGGGGGGGAAAAGCTGCACCCCCCAAGTTTACACCGGGGGGGGTGACGCCTTCCCGTTCTCCCTGTGGCTGCAACTTGCGAGCTCGGACAATCGTCTTCATCAAGTGCAGTACAACAATCATTCAGTTACATCCTTTCTTTATCCATTCTTTAATCTTTCTTTCAATTTTAGGCACTTTCCAGATTTCCAAAGTGATACAAACTAAGTTACAGGTGGTCAGTTTCATTTTGCTAGTTTAGCTTAAATACAAAAAAATAAGGAGTCTGAATGGTATGAATCCAACTCAATAACATGCAGATACCATTGTCAAAGCTTTATCAAAAACATTTGAATGTAAAAGCTAATATTCCATGTAATGCAGCTGAATTTGCTATCCCATCGCCATGGTCACCCATAGAGAAGAAGAGCCACAACGGATGCATCCGACCACAAGCAAGCTGCTGTAAGTTCCATGGAGAGATCAATGCTCTCGCAAAACATTTATCACGTACATAATCAGTCGCCGCATGGAAGGCTCGACCAGAGAATTAAATTGTTTCCGTAGCCAGAGCCGTGGCCGAAGACATTGTGTTTTAAGAAAATTAGTTTGATAGGTTAACTTAGTGTGACCTTGTTTCTATTTTCTTCTTCTTTCGCAGGGTGTTGTCCCTGGTCCGCTGGAATAGTATTTGCTTGGTTCACTTTGGAATACAATCCTCAGTTTCCCAAAGAAATTTAAAGAAAATCTAAGAGATTGTGTTTCCATTTCCTCAAATCGTAGTGTTTCCGTTGTGCCACAGACAACTAGACTAATTGTTGAAACCAAGAGCTATGACGAACTTGACTCAAATTTCAAAAAAAAGAAAGAACGATTAGAGCTATGACAATTTTTTTTGTTTTTTTTGACACAAATAAAGGGAACCTTTACTGCAAGAAGTAGAAATACAGGACCCAGCCGCATGCGGCCCAGGCCGCAAGAAAGGGTTAGTGAGAGAACCGGGTGAGTAAGGTCCGTTGGGGTGAGCCGCACCACAACGTGTTGCAAATCTAAGGAGAGATATGACAAGTTTGACTGAAATCGAGAACAGAGGCCGCTCGATCGAATATCCCTTCCGTTGACAGAATCTGGTAGTACACTGACCGAGAATACGATTCGCAAGTCGGTAGTACACTTTTTGAAAGAGATCGTGGCCAGCTGGGTGTTTCTCCCGCCTACCTCGAGATTCTTGCGTGCCGCGACGATCTTGTACTACGAGCTTGTACTACCCCTCTACTACACTCTCTGTTAGTACACCGCAGTCGCGAGATCCACCGAAAAATTCCATAAAGTGAGGAAGCACTGTAACCGTATGATTGTTGTACTGCACGATGTCGCCAGCTCGCTAATTTTTCGTGATGGTTTTTAAACGAGGCTCTACGAAACAAGCTTGCAGTACCCATGGCGGCTGTAATTTTAGGTCTGAACTTTGGCGCCGGCAATAGTACAACTTTGTACTGGTTGCAATGCAACTGGTCTTTGTGCTTGTGATTATGTGGAGCTCTCTACTTAATTCCTCAGGAGAGCAGGTTTCGGAAGCATTCGGAGGTGACTTATGGCGCTTCATTCTGCAGAGGACTCTCTGATTGCCCATGGCGCGGTGATAATACAGTGACGACTCGGCTGCTCATTCTTGGCACTTTGGAGATGTACTTTCTCATTCGGACGTGTTATCGTTTCTCAATTTTGTATCTCCGTGTTTCCCACGACACTGGAATTGCTAATTCTGCTTTCCTGTTGGAGATCTGTCGCAATGCCTGACCCGTGGACTCTGCATGTTTTTTTCGGGTTAGCACTGAATTGAGCAGACGACGTGGTAGGGTTGTGTGTGTCTTCGTGGTACGTTTCTCCTGTTATCTTGGGTGTACAACGTAAGGACAGTGAAGAGTGCGAGAAGAATGACGGAGTAGGAAGGGGAGCCAGCGTGGGGCAATGCATGACGATGGCATGCTTAAGGGAACCCTAAGTGTGCTGTCCACATGCACTGCCTCTTCCCTGGCTTCCCTCCATCTCTCTCGCCATTCGTCTCCTCTGCTTCAATTCAAACAGCCCTGTCGTAGATGGTGTGTGCGTTTTAAACTGCAGGTGGTCAGTACTTGAATAATTTGCACAGGTACTATGTAATGTTATACAGACAGGGATGATCGAAAGGTTGATGGTTGAGCTTCAGAAGTGCTCAAGACCAACTCAAGGGCTTCACCGATGGTTGCTTACCTTTTGTCCGAGAAAGAGTTGCATCACATATTGTTAATTAACTTGAGCTCTTGATCGAGCACCAGATTTTGCAGATTGTTACAGTGCTATGCTTCCAGGTTTCAGGTGATATCAAACAGGGTGTGGGTTAGGCATTTTCACATTGGTGATGAAATGTTTCAAGATAATACAATGTATTGCTATGTAGTTGTTGAATGTGCTGATATTCCCTCACGAATGCAGTGTGTTTCAGCAGGATAACCATTCAAGCTGAGGTTTGGAAACTGGTGATACCCCCGAGGGGTATGGAAATTTGCGAAAGATGATTCATGGAAGAGTGAACATATGAATGATATTAACGTCCACGTGCGATGATGTGAAGCTCAGATTGAAGCTCCTGGTCGATGAGCTAGCTACACTCTTGACGTGGGCGTTAATAGATTTCATGTGTTCAATCCGCCATTCTACAGACTGTTCTCTTTGGCTTTCGTTCAGCTTGGGCTGTTCCTGGAGGAGACCTGATCGAGCAGGCAAAGGCGATCAATCCAGAAGCTTTTCAACAGCGCAGTACGGTATTAGTGATAACCTGGTTGCAATTGGCATCCCTCAAAGGCTGTGAAAGAGGATGAAGGTGTGGTGTTGAGCTGGTTCAGTGAATAGTTGTGCATATATATATGTACATATATATATATATATATATATATATATAGTTGTTTTGATGTTGCTTCAATTCTGTAGATGCTGTGTATGTCAATTTGAAGCGCATTGGTTCGTAGGGTTTGTGATTTATGAGGGTCCTTTCATCTACTAAATAACCCAATTTTTTGTGTATGTTGGCAACATGTATATCTGAAAAGTTTACATTGTTATTGTTGTCTTTCTGTGTGTAGGGTTTACATTGAAGTAGCTTGCTGTTTGGGTTTTGCAGTTAAGGTAGAGGATGCTATTTGATTAATTTAAGCATTTTTGGATGCATATGCAGGTGTGATTTTGGGGAGATCTGTATACAGTAGTGCAGTGGAGAGTGGAGAGATCTTTGGCTACAAGAGACAAATGTGTTACACCAGATTAGTATATCAATATGTATAACTTTCCTATTGAATTTCAAAGTGGGATGGGAGGTTGTAGACACCAAAAGTGACAATGGACAGCTCCATTTTTCATTTAAAGGCCATTGGTCCTTGACATTTAGCCAACTCATGCATACACCACTTGGTAACTATTCCAATCAATGTATTAGACCAATGTATTAAATAGATGAGATGCTATTGGTAACAATAAAGGTTGGAGAGGGATTAGGTCCCTATTGGGTTTTGCATTCTCTACCTTGTGGTTCTTTGTTCAACTTAAACTAATCAAAGTAGTCGTAGATTAAAATAACCTAGTTTAAAAAGAAAATTTGAAGAACAATGTGTAGGAATTGAGCTTGAATTGTGTTCACTTCATGTTGTCTATTGAGTTTGTTGTCTCTCCAATTGATCAAACTTTTACTAACCTTCTATTCACTTAAAGTAACTCCTAAAATGTTTGTTGTCTCTCCAATTGATCAAACTTTTATTTACCTTCTATTCACTTGAGGTAACTCCTAAAATGAAGATAAGGTTGATATTGGGTACATCTATAATTGACACTCTAAAAATTCAATTTATTCATATTGTACCCAAAAATGCATTCTTAGAGAATTTGAAATCTTCTTTCGATTGTCCACAAGACCCAACAAAAACTAAGATAATTTAGTAATGGGAACCATGTTCACATAATCATTAATTAAATAATCATTAATTAATTAAAGTTGAATTGGTCTTCGATTTTGGTCTAGACAATTTTAGGACCTAGACAATTGAATGTAGATAGTATTTGAGCTAGGTTAAATAATCTTGTGAACATGGTTCCCATTACTAAATTATTGAAATAAAAGAGTTTGAATTTGAATTTGAAATTAGAAGAGTTTGAAGAATAATGCAAGTCAAACAAACAAACACAAAGCTACTATGACTAACCACAAAAGTTCTAAAGAACCTTGAAGTCACCATAGAAGTTGTCACTAAAATGAAAGTAAAGTGACATTTACTTCATAACATATTCAATTAGGCAAAAAATCTACAACAAAATATTTTAGACTTGTCATAGGGTGATAATTCAACATAATTATAGAGAAATTGAAGAATCTAAGAAAGATACAAACATCAAGTACTCCATCAAAAATGATATTAGACAAATATTTACATATGAAAGAGCATCAAACATCAATTATAAATAATGACATTTACTTCATAACATATTTAGTTAGGCAAATAATCATTTTCTTTCAATTATTTTTTGCATGTTGAACAAGCAACTACATTATAAAAGGCTTTGTTCTTATAGGATTGAATCACTTTTCAAATAAGTACTGAAGCAAGGCTTTAGCTCTAGCCCAAAGAGTCATGTTTTTCTTCATTCATCTAACATCATGTACATTTAACTAGCTAGGACCTCATTAACTGTACAAGGAAACAAGAGAGTGAAGTTAATCCCTAAAGGTCCAAACACCACTTTTGGCAACTTAGTACAAATGGAATTTTTTTTTTCTTTAAAAATTTCACACAACATGTGCAATGTCGCCATGTTGGGAAACTTTTTGAGTTTTACTGGCTAATTTACTTCAATTCTCACATTGAACCAATTTTTGAAGAATTGAGTTCGGTTAATTTTTCTATTTTTTTTCTATTGAAAATAGAAATTTTATAGATTTTTTCACCGGGGGTTTGCAAATGATTTCAAATTGCAACCGGGTTTTTTTCAAATTCCTCTAGCTAACTTTGATCTAGCTGTCAGTTTTTTCCGATCATTGAATATGTGTCCAAGGAGTAGCTTTAAGGTGCAACAATTTTCATAACTTTGACTATTTGGTTAAAAATTTATTGCATGGTATATAATTTTCAATGGTCAACAGGCTGCCTTTCCAAAGAAAAAAAAATTCATTCGTAGTAAGTTGCCCAAAATTGCTATGTTGCCAAAAAATGGTGCTTGAACCTTTAGGGGTTAAACCATTTCTTACATCTCAACTTGAATATAAGCATTCACTGAATCAAATCATTTGTTTGCTATCTTGCATTGTGTCAAGTTACATTAGTAAGGTCCTACTCAAACTCCCTTACATGTAGCCTTTGTTAATATAAAGCCTTGTAACTAGAGCCAACAACAAGCTACATTACAAGAGGTTCAATTTTTGAAAAAGATCCAAGATGTACCTCCTATCAATATATTAGGAACAAAAGTATAGCATGTCAAAAGTGGCAAGTATGGAATTTTGGGGATTATATGACTTTTCAATACCAATAAGGGTATGGAGTTTGGAGTATGTGACTAAACTCACTACATTTTGTCATTTTGTCACTATGACTATGATGTGTAGTGAGGAATGACTCCATTCTCCTAGTGATGCAAAATCTACTTCCTATTGATAAAATTTACCTTCTCAAAATTTCAAAGCCACCTAGTATCATTGCTGAATAATAGGAGGAATCAATATTGAAGGGCTCTTGACTCTATCCTACACTATAACAAAACTTGGTAAAAAAAAAACGCATCCAAAATTGAGTTTTTTTTCTTTTGCTACAGTTTTGTGCATGCCCATTACGCGCATATGCACAAAATTGTGGCAAACAAAAAAATGCTCTTGATTTTGAGTGTAATATTTTTTTACCATGTTTTGTTGTAGTGCTAGCTCTTCCAACTAGTTCAATATTTAGGTGTGTCAAATGTATAGAGAGACATATCACAAAGTTCTCCAAACTCGGTGAGGTTTTCATACTAAGCCAAATCCACAATTACAAGTTCTCCAAAGTTGATGAAACTTAAATACACTCATGTGAAAATGCTTTCATTGACTCATCCAGACAAATGATGTAGTTGCATCCAAATATTTGGAAGATGGTGATCATTATGAATTGTTCCATTGCACTTCTCATTGGTTAACCCTTAAGCGCTACAATGTCTATATTCTAAACAATGAATGGAGGGCTAGCAGACACTATTTAGTCCAGTTAATTTCTCATTCATCCAATGTAATACTTGAATGTTGAAAACACAACCTTCTTTATCCCTTGAAAGGCCTTTGGGGTCCTTCTATACAACCCGTATTTAGCCTTATAACTCTTTGCTTGTAGTTTACTACATGAATTGTGATAAATTGTTATTTACATACTACCATGATCCTTAATTTATTTTGTACTGAAAAAACATTTGGTCACTATTTTTCTGGTCAAATACCATCGTATTTATAATATACTATACATATGCAAAGGGCTTGAAAGCCCTTCTAGGGTTAATGATTGATTTCATGAAATTGCGGTAATTAATAATTTTGTATTAAGATATAAACAAAAATGTGCAAAAATTCAAAAAGGATTGAGACATGTAAGAGTTAATATAAATACAAGTATTGTAGTCTTGGAGAATGGAAAAGAATACCTCATAAGAGTCACTCCCCTAATATAATAAGGGTAGTCACACCTTCTCCGAAGCCAGAATTTTACTGAAGAATGAGGAGCTCAAGAGAGAAACTCAGAGCCAATTAGGTGCGTGAAATTCTGGAGAAGGTGTGACACCCCTTTTTTATTGTTTCATAGAGGAGTGTTGAGAATTGAAAAATTGCATTTGATGGGGATCGTAGGATGAAGTTGCAGAACGTGCATGCAGTGAATTCCACATGATGAAGTCACAAACACAGCAAGCAGGAATGAAGAAGTTTTTGCAACACTCAATATACACCTCCGGAGCAGAATAATGAGCGTGGTGAAAACTTCGCAGAAACAATATATTCTGCGCCGGAAGTTCAATAAGAAGCCGATGCGGAGTCACGCCGTGCACCTTCTCTGGATAATGCTCGAGCAGTGAAGAAGGTGTGACTACCGCTAATGTCAGCATGCCGAGTGAATGTAAATCGAGTCTTCAACGTGCAGAGAAGTAAGACTTGGTATAGTCGGCGTGCATGGGATGGTACGAAGAGTTGCTTGGTTTCCTCCGCTCCCTCTCGTCAGTAAGTTACACTTCAAATCGACTCCTGATAGTTTCAAAAAGTGGAATATGTAATAACGCAGTGTCAAAAAACAGCAAAAAATCCCACTGAAAACCGACTCTCGATTCCGGCTGCATGTGGGTGCAAGTCCCTCGAGGACAGTCTGAGCGTGCCACGTCTGAATCAGCACAGCTCTACATTTTCCACGTCTGAATAGGCAAAGGTACAGGGCCACACACTGACGCACACGTGGAAAGGCGGTTTGCTGAGGTGGAATCTTGTGTCGAAAGCATCCGATGCCGTGTGGGTCGGCGGCGTGCACCAACAGCCACGTCGCCGTGCAGGCCCACCTTCTGAAGTTCTGATGTGTTCCGCAAGGCTGGTGGGGGCATGAAGGGGCAAGTGCGGCTTCCAGTCCAGTCCTGGAATGCCATGACGGCGATCCTTCATGCAACAGAGGCAGCTACCTACTCTCTTCGGCACAAGTCGCGGTCGCCAGCTTCCTCATTCCTCTACAAATCATCCTTCCTTCTCAGCTTGGAAGAAATTTTCCGTCGTTGATCGAATTGTTGTTAGCTCATCCCTTGGAAGTCTCTCTTGGGTTGCAATCCGCGTTGCTTGCAAGGAATTTTCCCGTATTTAACAAGTTGGTGCTCTTGGAACTGCATCTGTTGTTGGAGCTCTTGACTGCATCTGCTTTTGGAGTTTTGGGTTTTGGCGTCGCTTCGATCGACTGGGATATTAGGGAAGCGATGGCTGCGTATCGTGAGATTGAATTGAACGTGTTCTCGGCATCGGATTTGCGAGACGTGAGGATCTTCGGCGGCAAGATGAGTCCTTACGTGGTGGCGTGGATTCACCATGACATGAAAGCTTACAGCCCCGTGGACGAGAAAGGGAGCACCAACCCTAGTTGGAATGCTAAGCTGATGGTGTATGGCAACGAGGCCGCGCTCGTGCACCCCGACGAAGCCGTGGTCTACTTCGAGCTGCACGACGCCGCGTCGACGTCCAACCGACTCATCGGATCCCTCGCCTTGCCGCTAGCCGACTTGCCCGGCAACATTGCCGCCATCAAGGAACCTAGCGAGCCCGTGGTCCTCAACCTCCCGGTATGTCTCATGCCTGTCACACTCTCTCTGTCAACCAGTTCTGTATGAGAAATCACGGTTTTCAGACTCTTTTCACAGTCTCTCATTTTCAAATTGTGTAAGAGAGGTCTACGTTTTGGTTATTTATGTTTTTAGTGGGTGACATTGTTTTTTCTAGTTAGTTTGCTTGTGGCTGAACTGGCACTATGACGAATGTAACTGTAGATATCCAAACTGACAACAATGTGTAGTTCTGGTTGAACAGTTTTGTGGTTAATCCATTGAAAATGGAACTGGATATAGTTGTGAACACTTTAATTTACAAAACAACAATTGACTTACAACTAACGTTCATGTAACACAATTTTTTTTATTAAGTCGTCAACAGAAGATAGCCTCTTCCTTCGAATTCCCGAATTCTGTGAGGACTTAGCCTGGTAAGACAGGTGACTGATAATTGAACCACATCCATGTGCTGATACCAGTGGTACGCTTGCTTGAGCAGGTGAAAAGACCATCGGGACGTGCACAAGGAGTGCTCAACTTCACACTGAAGATGGGGGGCGTGACACACGAGCCGGTGCTCTCGGAAGCACGCTATGACGAAGAAGAAAATGCTGCAGCAGCTGGCATGGCCGACGACGAGTTGTCTTGTGCTCCTGCAGGTTGTTGTGTCCCAATCCCTCATTTCCACCGAGTGGATGCGGGCACGAATGTGTACGCACACTGATGGAGAGCAGTGCGAGCTTGCTTCTATCATGATTGTGTTGGTATTCTAGAGCTAGAAACGTACCATCCAAGATTCTGTACAGATATTGATCATTATTCTTCCCCACAAGATCGAGAGTGGGTGCTAGGTCTCCATTGAGCCAGCTGACCAGTTTGTAGGAGTAGTTTGAGCTGAAGATCGTTGGGCTTTACGTTCCACACGGAGGTTGTTCACAGGGGAGAAAGTGAAGAAGGGAATGCTTACAAATTTCCTACAGGTGTGATATGAAGGGAATACATATCACGTCCATATGGTCTCACTTCTCCCCTTGAGTGTCAAGGAAATGTTGTTAGTTTATATTTGTTGCAAGTCTCTTCTGAAGTGAAATAGACTTGCTCATTTTAATAAACGGGGATTTGAAAAAAAAATCTCTTCTGGCCATAATTCGGTAGCTTCGGCTGGGTTTTTTGGAGACTACACGCACTACATTTCAGTCGTATTGCTTGGAAATTGGCTATGCTTAAGAACAGCTGGACTTCACATTGCATCATGAACATGCAAGAGAAAACAAATTAAGGTGAATTCTTCACTTTGGGTAATCCTTGTGAGAAGGGAAATGCAAGCTTGCATGAATTTAGCATGGTTATGAACAGTCATGAAGAGTTCATTGAGTAATGTTCAAATATGTTTTTTTTGTACATATGCAATATTTGCTGCAAAGTATTATGTTGGATGTGTACCGATTTTCACTTTCTATGATTGGAATTTAAGTAAATATTGTTGTTTTTCTATTAGCTATGATTTTATATGATAAAATACTAGATATAAGGTAACTATACCTAAAATTGCACAAATAAGTAATTTGGTATGGTTCCCATTATTATACTGGAAAACTTTTTGAGGGGTTGTCTTGGTAGTGAAAAAGGGATTTTAGATTCTCTTAGAATGCATTTTTTGAACATTGCATAAATAAACTATGAACTTTCAAAGTGTTGAAAATAGGTATTCTTAAAAGTGATTATAGACTTTTGTGAATAGTAGTAGTACATTGTAGGCAAGAATATTTAGTGTGCGATTTTAGGTAGCATGTGCTTCTAGGTATAAAGGAGATCACCCATTTCCAACTAGCATCTCATTTTCACAGCTGAAACTGTTCAATTTTTTATCAGCTCTCGTACAATATAACTAGCAAGAACAGTAAAAATGTCTGCAAGGTGTACATTGAAAGCCTATAATGATTACAACATGTAAATTGAAAGACACAATGATCACTTTCATTGGTTTCATAACCACTCCTATGGTTGGAAATGCGTTTGCCTATATATCGAGAATGGGACAAATAAAATCTTCACGAAAAAAATTCATAGTAATTTGTTTTTGAAAATGAAAGTTTTGAAAAATATGGAATCGTCTTCATCTGTATTTTGTAGATGAGGGAAAAAATTCTCCGACCTTCTCCATTATGTACATGGGCCGAATTGCTTAACCCTAGACCGCCCATGGCCGATTTGGGTGAAAAACAGTGTAGTTTTTGAAGTGCTATAAATCTAAATGTGACTAAGTTATACAGATCTTAACCGTACAATCATGTAGTACACATGTTGTAGATGTCATGGATCAAATTTGAAGTCATTTGACCGCATAGATTGCAAGATTAGAATGTTTTAGTGTTGAAAAAGAATGCTGAAATTTTCCTAAAAACACATTTAGAGGCCAAATTTGATCTCTAAACCTAATCAAATGAAAAAACTTTAAACTACAAAGTGATTCAAAACCAACACGCAAATGCATTGGTGAAAAAAATTTCATTCAATTGATTCAATGTGTTTGCAAATGACTTGCAAATGTCAAAAATAGGCAAGAAAAGTTGCAAAAAACACATCTACAGCTGAACCTCCTTCTAATAGAATGCTTCTCAGTCATTGACAACTTCTTCGACTGATGTGAAATTTTAGCCACACTAACTAGACTAGTATGCGCTACTTCCCCCAAATTTTTTATTGAAATCAGACACTATATGAGGAAGATACAAGCCGCCAAAGTTCATTGTAGTTGCAAAATGACGGGATTTTGAATTTTGAATTGCTCCCAAACATTCAAAACGACTTGTATTGACATGAAAATTTCACCACAATAAGTATACTTCAAGGGGATTTTAACCCACCAAATTTTATTGAAATCGAACATTGGATGAAGGAGATACAAGCCCCCGAAGTTGCAGCCATGAAGTGCACTTTGGTGAATCAAATTGAGCTTGTGAACTTCGATTGGCTTTCATAAAATCATTACTTATTATATTGATTTGAAAATTTTACCACACAAACTAGAAGAAAAGGTTCAAATTCTCCAACAAGTTTTACTGCATTTGGACATCGGATGCAAAAGTTACAGTACTTTGAATTTAACTTAAAACTATGTGAAGACACTTTCTGTCCTCTTGGGCGGTCTAGGGTTAAATGTTCAGAAATGGGGATCAGAGAGGTGGTATGGCCAACATTGATAGGATGGTGTGATTAGTTTTTTTTATGAATGATATAAACTTTTAGAAAAACCATGAGGATTTTCATATATTTTTTGTTCATCACTATACTATGTTGTCATAAAAGCTATTTTTGCATATTACATGAAGCTCTTTAAAAATAAATAAAAGCCAAAAAGGATTTTAATATATTGTATATTGTTTAATTCTAGCTTATTATTGTTCATTTCAATTTGGACCATTTTTATTGATCATTCTCTTTTGAATTTGATCCAATTGAAGTTTGTTAACTTTAGTTTCTATTCCAACTGGAATTTTTTTTTAAATCCTAGAATGATTGAACGTTTTCTTATAATTTAAAGTTTGATGGTGTAAACATCACCTATTTGATTTTCTAAATATAAAATGATATAGAAATGCATTCTACTCTATGATGTTATACACCATAATATACATCTAAAGTAAATTTTTTCAAACTTTTTAAACTATAATTATAATTTGATTTGAATTTTCTTTACATTTTCTTCAAAAATCCATAGTGACTTCAATTATTTTCAAAATAATCTTGGAATTATAAGACTTAAAAAAATTCAACTAAACTTTGTAGAAAAGACAAATAATTTTTTAGAATTCTACATAGAAGTATGCAATGTTTGCAAGAGGAGAATTAGAATTGTTGGTTGTTAAACTTTTAGGGAGACATGGGCCTATAAAAAGTGGAAGAGGCAACTTTCTAGCATCCAGAAAAGCAATTTTAACATTGGACTTTAACTTTTTGGTTGCTTTTGGTTTGACAACAAAATGTAGTTCTTTCCTATTTACATCATTTAACAAAAGCAATTTTGATTCTCAAAAACTTGAAAATTGATTTCCAATTTCAACTCCACATGGAAGTCTATCCTTATAAAAGGCATGTGATTTCACTTGTAAAAATATTTAAAAAACTAAAAATTCTATAAGTTATAGTAATTGAATGGAGCTTGGATATTGAAAATTATTGCAACTTCAGAAGTTAGTACCCCCTCAAATAACAAATGTATTATAATCACTCATAATGTGGCAAGTGTGTCCATTTTTTAAGAAATACATAATTTGGTTTCACTCATAAAACCTTCAAGACTTCATGTGGAACTTGAAATGAACAAAGTCTTCATTCATGTTGTCCTCAAAATTGGTTGCCGGTTGTATATACATGTGCTAAATATCCTTAAATGTCATTGAAGAGATGTTGATAGTAAAGGAGTATGAATGAAAACATGACTAGTGTCATAATATCATCAACCTTGAAATGCCTCTAAAACTACATTGTATCCTTTGGATATCCTTTTTAAATGAAGAAACTCTTCATTTATGTCATCTTCAAAATTTATTGCAGTTATCTCATGTGAGATGGATATTCTAAAACATCAATAACGAAACAATGAGAGTGAAGTAGTCAATGAATGAAGTTGAGGCCATTTTCATAACATCATTAACCTTGAAATGACACCAAGACCAATTTGTGTTCTTTCAATGACTTTTGGATGGAGGATGGAGAATGGAGAAGATTAATAAAGAATTTTCATTCCATTTTCTTAATAGTTTCTTGAACACAATTACACTAATGGTTTTAGAAATTCCCTTGTAGTACTATTGTTGACTTTTCTATAAAAGAAGAGCCTAATCCAACGATCACCTTATATTTTGGCCACTTTAAGTTCCTTGCTTTTGCCTTGAATTCATACATAAAATGATATTTTGAAATTGAGCCCAATTAATGAAAGCAAGTTCAATTTTAAATTATTTTTTAATTCATTTTAAATATTTCAAGCTATAATAGAAACCATGGTCTTCTAATTTTCTAATTTTTCTAATTTTAGAAGACATAGAAATTTGAATTATAACATGGTGCCTGACACTATTATATACATTAGTAAAGAGAATTTCTCATTCTTTGTGCTGGATTTTGTATTAGATGTGAATAACACCTTTTCTTCAGAAATTCACAATAATTCCAAATTTTTACAATAAAGTCTAAAAAATTATGACTTACAGAAGACATGTGATTTCCTCTATGAAAAATAAATATATTATAAAGTTCTCTCAAAAACAAAGAATACAAAACAATTTGAAGTTCAAGTTCGTGGGCGAAGGTTGACCTATGCAGAGGGGTATTTCTTGGAGGACAGTGAGGGCAAGATAGGGTAAGCTTCTGCTTGTACTTTGTAGATGTAGGAGCAGAATATTCTACCACTAGCCATTTATGTCTTCGCTTGCTTGATAATGTCGTGGTGAACAGAAGCACTACAAGAGCAATGAAAATCACCAGGAGTCATGTCAAGTTCATGTGTGAGAAAACCTTATCAGAGATAGAACATCAGACAGAGGCTCTGTGTCATGTCTTAGGAGGAAGGAGAACTCCCCTCTCCCAGTTGTAAGAAGGAATTTATGGGAGAGAGCTTCAACAGAGCGTCAACTTATATAACAAACCTATTTAACCCGAATTGAAGAATTCAGTTGGAAACTATTTTCGTTGATGTATATACTTTCATTCAGCACCAATGAATCAGATGCCTTCCACATCTAGATACTCCAGTAAAACGCTATTCAGACCGGGCATCCTGAGCTTGCGCATGGCTTCAGCCTCAATTTGTCTTATCCTTTCTCGAGTTAATTTGAAAATTAGGCCTATTTCTCCTAAAGTCCTGGATTGTCCATCGTCAAATCCAAACCGCATTCGAAGAACGTCCCTCTCTCGTGGACTGAGAGTGCGTAACACTCGCTCTACGTCCTGTTTCAGCAACTGCTTCACAATGCCATCCTCGGGTGACTCGACGCCTCTGTCAGCAACCAAATCCTGTGAAGACGAAGACTTTGAATCAGAAAACGCAATCAATCCAGCAGATCACTTGAATCAGGACAAAGGCCAAGGAATTCCCCAGTATTTTGAACCCCATCAAAGTGAAATCCTTGACAGTGATCATCAACCCTAAAATCGTGGTTTTGAACGACCAATACGATTAAATCATAATTAGAAAAATGTAATTCGGATGAGGTCAAATTTTGCATCACCAGAATCAGTTGAAGAACATTGCAAGTGTTGGTCAGAAAATAAATAAAATCTGACAGAACATGAGGCCCAATTCGGTCCTTCAAGGGTTTCAGAAGTTTGAAAGCGTACCCCAACCGTGGTGGTTCCCTCTTCGCCTATGGTCCGCTCCATCGAAGTTGGGGCCCTAGCTGCTTTCACTATTGTTTGCAACTTTTCCACACTCAGACCAACCAGCTCAGCCACTTCTTCATCAAGAGGTTTCCGCCCATGCTCCATAACCAATGCCCTCTTAGCTTTGTTGATACGTGAGATGACTTCATATACATAAATCTGAAAAAAAAACACGAAACTACATATAAGATTTCATGGCCATATGCCAGCAGCAAATCAAAGTGTTCGATAGAGATGGATGAACATGCTCTCGACAGGAACCACAAAAATAAAACTTATTATCTGACTGAGGTGATCTTTTGAGTTGAAACTTCCACGAGTAAAATCAATAGTAATTTCCACACTGAGATATCGTAACTTTCACACTGTTCTACTAAATTAGTTCAATACTAGGAGCATATAACAAGTCAAAGAGAAACTCACTGGTAAACGAATAGTCCTGGATTGATCCGCAATGGATCGTGTGATGGCCTGCCTAATCCACCAATATGCATAAGTACTAAACTTAAAACCCTTGTCAGGATCGAATTTCTCAGCTCCCCTTATCAAGCCCAGGCTTCCTTCCTGATCCAAAGAAGCAAAGCATATAAACGCCAATTCAGGATAAACATCCATTCATGTCAAGGAATTCATTTGCAGGTTTCGATTGATGTAATGGAATAAAACATGTTTCAAACAATACATGCTTAACATTATACTGGAAAGTCGACCAAAAGTAGAAGAATTCAGGGTTGAGACGAACATATGTATATATATTCAGATATTTGGTATCAGACCTGAATTAAGTCTTGAAAAGTCATGCCTCGACCCTGGTAGTCTTTGGCTATGGAGACAACCAACCGCAAATTTGACTTCACCATCTTCTCCTTCGAAAATCGACCCTCTTCAACTCGCAATTCAAAAGCATTCTGCTCCATTCCCACCGCTCGACACCACTCACTAATAGTGGGTTCCCTTCCTACCTCTCGCTTAAGATCAGCTTTCACACTCTCCAGTTTCAGAAGATCCTGCGTGACAGAATTGAAGGAGGTCAGTCTAAGGTCATCCCATTTCTAGGTCCAAGTTGCCTCAGCACACTACATAATGCCTCAACCTCTCCAAGCATCTCATCATGTAGATTAACCCCTAAAAGAACAAGAGGCCCAATCGGCCTTTTGCGGGGGTCATATGGGCACTATCTATTGTTCAATCTCTCTTAATTTATGACCAACACATGCACTGTTCTTCACTGGTCATGTACAAACACCGAAATCTCGGTCGTCGATAAGTTAATATCGCCAAACTTTGTAGGACATGCAACACTCTAGTCAAATATTATCCAAAAAATGGAAAGAGAGTAGTTCTCACCTGAATCTTTCGAGATAAAGCAACTTCTTCTAGTGCTGTTAGCAGCTTGGTTTTCCCGATGTCTCGCAGATAAGCACGGACATGGTCCGAAGGATCCTGCGAAGTCTGGAGCTTCTTCGGCTTCGGCGCAGCAGGTGCAGCAGCAAGGGCAGTGGCGACTTTCTCCGCCTTTCCCAAGGCTCGCTCCCGCCTCCTCACCCTCTCTCCTTTGCGCTTTGATCTGACCGTAATGTCGACACGAGGCAATCCGTCGTCTGAAATCCCCGCGTTCATGGAACCTACAAGCCTGACATGTTTTAATCAGCTTCCGCTTCTCTATGCATTTATTTAGTGTAATGACTAAACCCCCATTTTCATCATGTTACATTCCATGCCAAAATTGAGCACTCGAACATGGCAGACCGTCTCAGCATCAGCTATACCAGATATGCCCTTGACCGCACACCCCAGATTCCAAATGATTCAGAAAAATCCAACCGGCTAACTAATTTGAAACCATTTAGCAACAAACATTTAATATTTCATTGAAAATAAGGACTTCCCCTTCACCGCCCATGCACCACCCGTCCACTGCACATAGTTGTTCCCACCGGCCTTGTTCTCACTTGCTTCGAGGGTAAAAGTTGATCACATAAAAAGCTTCTTGCAATTCTACATTCGATGATTATTTGTGTGGAGTGCACAGGAAGGGAACCAACTTTACTACAAAAATTCCTAGCAACCAAATACAGCAGTTGAGGTGCAGTTGACGTGTTGTTAGTGGGCAGAGAAGGGGATGTGTGTGGTCAAGGGCATGCCTACCCTAGTTGGGGTTTAGCGAATGATGGACAAGGCTCATTAAAACAAATGACCATTCAGCATTCCTCACAAGCCAAGCCTTGGATATTGCTTTCGTTCAAAATTAGTACCTGCATCCTCCTCCACTTCAGTAGTAGAAGTGGTACCCTCAGCCTCCCTTACGAGAGAGGATACAACTCCCAGGAGCGATTCTAGCTGCTCAACATAACCCTGCTCGGCTTCCAGTAACGCAGACTCTGCATCGTAAACGGCTCGAAAGAAGTGCTCCATATCGCTCAACCTGGCCCTCTCCAGGCGCAGCAAGTCGAATTCCGAAGGAAAATCCATGTTCTCCTTCACAATCACTTCCTCCGCATTCGAAACGCTTTCCTCGCTGCCCAGCCAGCTCTCCGTGACCAAAACTACATCGACATTCCGAGATTGTTTGTGCACCGACCTCGTGGTAGGGCAAGCTGACAATCGCAGCTTCATCCTGCACAGAGAGAATTCAATCTTCATAAGCCCTTCCGCCAAACCGGAACCATCAAGCAGAAAATGAAATCTTCACTCCCACAACCACATCGATAACACTAGAAAATCTTGCACAATCAGTACACAGGAATCCAATCTCCATAAGCCCTTCCACCGAACCGGAACCATCAAGCAGATAACAAAATTTTCTCTAACACATAGACATTGAAAACACTAAAAAATCCTGCACAATGAGTACATATGGCTTTGAGAATGTCCACCTGAACATCAGAACTCACGTGGGTTTTAGACATCTAAAACTTTGAACCCCTGTAACTTTTGCATTCGATATCCAAGCAATGCACTCTTGGGTGAATTGGAGTCCTCTTTGATTTTTTCACAAGAATACTAAAGCTCTGGCCATTCAAATTACACCAACTACGCTACAAGTGTCGCAATTAGTTGTGGTTAGCTTAAAACAAGCAATTCTCAAATGGTAAAACCCTTATCCAAAACCCTCCCAAATAACCCCTTCCCCAAAACAGAAAACATGACCTCCAAAACCTCTCCAAAACCGCGAATTCCACACACAAGAAACGTGACGAAACGCACCGCAGAGACGCCATCCTCCATCCGTTACCCTTCGTCGCCCGCATTTCACACTCCACGCCGCCATTACTGCACGAAGCATTCCCATCTTGCGCTAGCGCCTCGACACCTGCTCGGCCCTCCCAGGGCAACAGAGCGCAGGCGGACAACACGGCCGCCATCGCCAAATTCTAACTTCGACCAGTCTCCCACTCTACATACTCATCCGACTAAAACCAAAGCTGCCGATTTCGACGGTGAAAGAGGAATTCGCGACGTGTGGAAGGGGGATTCTTGATGAAACTGAAGCAAATGGCGAGCGAAGAAAAGGAAGGCAGCGGTAGGCGCGCGCACATGAGGCTAACCTGCTCCGTGCGACGTCGGATATCAGGGCCGAGAGCTACGGGTTTGCTCAACCTGTCGTCCTGTCCCCCTAAGGGTTCAGGGCAGCCTGAGTTTTCCCGAAGCGTTAAACGGAAAGGCCACCCCCGTCTTCTCTCTCCTTGGCCGAAGAGGCTTGAAATCTCTCCTGCGCCAGAGAAGAAACGGCAGAGAGCTTGTTTCCGTTCAAGTGAGATAGGGTTTGCATTTTTTGGCAACAGTATGGAGCTTCAAAGAGGTAGTAGCTTCATGATGCTTTAGTTTAACCCCTAAATGCCCAAGGCCTGGTTTGAGCTTCTTGGACTTTGCTCTAAATTGAACAAAAAGCCAACATTTTGATAAGTTCTATCAATTTTTTTTGAATTGTAACCATACAAATTCAATCCTGACATGCTAAAGACCACATAGGAAAAGAAAACATAGCATTATCACTTATGGATTGAAAGATTATAACATTTGATAAGACGGTATTAAAACTAAAAAAGACTTGGAGTCTTTCAATCCTCTTTTCACATATCAAATCTAAAAATTTGGTCACCAAAAAAATAATGAGGATAAAGGGCCTAACATGCATAACCCCGATCAATTTATGGCTTCTCAAAATCTACTCTACAATTTCTTTAAATGAATTTCTAATGCGATTTTTTCTCCAAGATCTAGTGTATTTGAGACTCATTTCTAGGAGCCCTCAACACTATAAAAAGTCAAGATTGCAATGGACAACCTTGTACAACATCTTAAATAGAAAAATCATAATCATTCATTTTGAAAATCAGATTTTTGACCCTAAAACTAGACTTCAAAAAGAATCTTTCAAAAATATAAACTATTAAAAATAGTAATTTGCTAAGGTTTTATTTAACTTCAAAGTTTCTTTGACACCACATTTTGGTGCCTAGGGCATTTAGGGGTTAATGCTTCATGATGAGGGGGTGATAGTTCTTAAGGGACTCAATAGAGAAGTAAAGTAGTCTGTTCTAAAAGTGACTATGTTCTAAATGCGACCCCTGTCTAGAAATGAGTGACATATTGCTTAAAATATCTATTATTGTCAATGATGAGTTAAGTAGGCGTAAGTGGTCGCTTTAAGAGCAAACTACCTTAGTCATGGTGCTTCAAATGTGAAGAGAGAATGGAAGGAGGGGACTTTGAGATTTCTTGTGAACATATGTAAGGAAAAGTATTGAGAGTACATCTGCAAGCTCTTCAAGCAAGCAAATTGGGAGTTTTTTGTGAAGCAACTTAAGGCACAATTCCTTAACGATCCTCAGAGAACTTGGTAGTAGATGTATGACAAGTGGGGCAAGATGAAGGCAACATACCAAGAGGAAAGGCAAAGCAAAAAGAAATTGGAACCCACCTTCTATTTGGACACCATGATACACTACTAGAAAATTCAATTTTTCTGCTGTTTTGGTCGCGTTGATCCGGTCAAAATTTGACAGAAATCTGTTAATTTCAACAAATTTTTGTCAAATTTTGACCGGATCAATGCGACCAAATCAACAGAAAAATTGAATTTTCTAGTAGTGATATGAGATTTTTAATAATATTTTGGGTGGTACAATTAGAATCAACGGTGTGCCTTATGGTGCAAATTAGGGAGTTTGTTTGCAATATGTTGAAGTTCACATTATGAGTGATGATGATGAAGGCACCTTGTATAGTACTCTTCTTCTTGTCCCCTTTATAGGGTGTTTTTTTCCATAGTTACCACGCACAAAGACGGTTAATGAACTAGGATGTAAAAGACAAGTGAACATAAGTGTAAGAAAGAAAAAAAGGGAACTGGATGTAGGAGATGAATAGATTGTTTCAATCATTACCAATTTTTTCAAAGAAATTTTGAAGGTAGAGAAGATGAAGTTGCAGATTATAGAAAAGATAGACAATGAAAGAAAGGGTAGGGAGATAGTGTTGAAGGAGCTACTGCACATGACAATTTTTTTTTTAATATAATTACAAGTACATGGATACTTGCATTGAATTCAAAGCTTAGACAAAATACAATTAAAACATTATTGTAGTCATTCATCATGTCTTGGAATTAGTGTGACACACTCAAGGCAATTCCAATCTTGTTTCTCATTCCAACAAATACATCATGCAACTTAAAGGGAAAATTTTGACAATTTAAATTTTTTTAAATTTTGGATCACCTTCTACTGCAACTATAGTTCAAAAATTTGTAAAGCATGTTTTGTCTGTTGATTGACCATTGAAGGATTAAAATAACAAATGAACTACAATTGAAAATACAGGGACCAAAATCTCTTAGATTCCTCTAATGCTAATGTCGAAGAGTAAAACTCCTTGATGAATATTGTTAACACCATTGTAAGAGAACAAAAACAATCTAGCAATACAGTTAGCATCAAGAACAATCATTTATGTATCCATATCCGTAACCACATATGCATGTCTCCATATTCATATCCATATCCATATATGTATCATATATTGTATGAGACATTGGTTAGGACATGAGTCATCACCTTGTCTCTCATTTTTAATGGATACTGACAAGGATGAATAATTGTTCCAACATTGCAGATAGTAATGAGACATACTTTTTAATTCCAAATTTCATTAACCCTTGAAAGACATTGAGGCTGAAAACTGATCAATGGATGACATCATTGTTCACTATAGAAACAGAGAATGCACCTATTGGTCCAATAATTGGAGCATTTTGGTGACTACCTTGATCATGCAAGGTCACTTTCTTCAAGGGTTAAAATTGAATGTATTGCATTCAATTGCAATGGCCATTGCTTTGATCATCATGCCAATAAAGTGATCTTCAATATGCTTGTTCATACCTCGTCCAATAGAATGCTTCATTGGAGCTAAATATTGTTACACACCTTCCCAAAGTGTTTTAACCCCTAAAGGACGGAGCCCATGACCGTGTAGTCTAATTTGAGTACGTTGAACGGACACTTGGTCCTTTAGGGCCGGTTAATAATACCTGTGATTGGCTGTACCAGACTGTACAGCTCTAAACCTTTCCCACTTAAAAATATAACACACTAATGGTACACTTCACATTCAACCCAAGTATTATCCACAGAGCCCCTTTCAAATGATGGGGTGCTTCCCCTAGAAACTACAAAATTAAACAACTCCGCTCTAAATAATCAGACCTGTCAAAACGCTACGTTGACTTCTAAACCAGAAAACTCAAAGCACTCTGAAAGAGTCCATAGTGTTGAAACTCTCCACCATGGCAGACCAACATCAGGCCGCGTCCTGGGCATCTTCCACTTCGGAATGGAAAATAAAACTTGGAAAAGTGGTGGTGATGTCCCTGCAAACAAACAAACAGACAGACAGAGTCACTTTGAAACAGGCCAATACCGGTTGAATGAAAATGATCATTTTGTCACATAGAAGAACTGAGTGTCAACCTCGTGTCGGTGCATAATCGGAGTGCCGAAAACACTGAATGCATGTCCAGAGTCTTAAGATGGATTTCGCAACAGGAAGACACATTTATGAGATGCAACATAAACTAGAGCTTTGTATGCAATGTGTGTTTGCCACCTCTACAGAAAAGGACTACATTGAGGTTATGTAATTGATAACCAACGAGCAGCAGTAGCGGCGAGTAGGTTATCTAATACATAACTGTTTGTTCACTTTTTAATTACAACTTTCGATCTTTATTTCGATCTAAGGGCGTAAGATGCAAATTGAAAGGAGAGAAGGTTATGAGTTCCAACTTGTGATGGCAATGGCATAGAGTCACGGTAGTCTTAAAAACTCAACAAGTTATGGTTCACTTACATCAGGTAGGGCAAAGTCATATTTTTCATTAGAGAAGGATGTCGCTGCACAAGGCTTTTCCACTCATCCTGATCAATTCTCCCTTCTAGCTTAGGTTGAGCCTCTGCAAAAGTCTGCCAACAAAAACACACGGGTACCAAAGGAATGTTGAATTTCAGTAAGAGATTCAAGCTTTTCACATAACATTCTAGAGCAACTGGGAAAGTGAACCTCCTACTGTGGAAATTGCCAGAAATGAAATGAAAAAATGTTTCAATCACGATGGAGACTTCGCACATGGAGCTAGAAACATTCTTTAGAAACAATTGAGAATGCAATTTGGCAAGGAGAGTCATAAGCTTAAGACTATTTCCAAATGGAACCTAAATTCATTTTCATGAATAATTCCAGGCGTGCTGAAGAATGTTAGACTCACATCTGTTGCAAAAATGATGATTTTCTGAATGCACTGGCAGTTTATTACCTTGTCTAAGATGCTCTCTATCACATCGTCAGATAACTTCATGTCCGACTCCGACAGCAGCGCTACCACCATTTCCCTCACCTGTCATCCAAAGTCCCTTCATTAGTCAAATGTTTGAACTAAATCGACACATCCTAGCTGGCACTCGAACTCTTTTTCAACGTGTTGATCACCATGTTCAAATAAATTCCCAGTCGAGCATCTATCAAATTGATGTACGGCCTAGTACTGAACAATATGAAAAAACTTCAAAAACAAATAAAAAAGGCATCAAATTCTAAGCTAGATTTCCTATTATATTCTGTAATGCGGACTGCAAATGAATACAAGCATTGAGAGACTGAAAATTCTTTTCATTTAAAATGAGGTTAAGAACAACTTCACTGTGTACATGAGAGGGGTTACCTCAGAACGTTCAATGTAGCCCGTCTTCCGCAAATCGTAGAGCTGAAATGCAACTGCGCCATTATGCAAGGAGTACCAGAGACTTGTTAGACCTTTTCTCTCTCACAATGCTGAAGAGAATCGGCATACACTGGGTGCATTATGAATGTCCTCAAGATCTTGCAGCGGGAGCTACACAAAATGGATAAAGTATTATCTAACTGTTGAAAAAGAAAATTTTATCTATTCTTCTGAGATGACACTGGCGTGGACACTTGGTGCATCATGAGTTTGGTGCAAGGTTCTAATCAGTTCATGTAGGAGTAGGAAATTTAAAAAGAAAATGAATACCTTATGTCTTCTCCCCAAGGCATAGTTTATTTTGCATTAAAAGCACTAAATCCACATTTCCCTTCCTACCCCTCCTAGGAGTTAAAAGAGCATTTAAACAGTGAAAGTAATGATATGGTCGTGAATATCATCAAATTGGTGTATTTCAGAGCACCAAAAATGTGACATTCAAGTGCTCAAAACTCTGAAACTAGGACGTTCATGTGCTTCTGTACGTGGGTCTAGAGGAGGCCAACTAAAACCTTGAGCTCTCAAGTCTAGACCAGGTATAGATGTGAGGTTCGACTGAAAACTCTGAAAACTAGTACTTTCAAACACTTTGAAAACTAGGCCTTTCGCATGCTCCTAAACATGGATTTTGTGGCAGCCGAAAAAACTCCTTGAGAATTCAATTTAGGACCACTATAGACATGAGATTCAGCTTCATTCCAGTTTTCAATCGGGCAACTCAACTTGAGCTCTAGCCTTCACTTATAACTGCTACGGTTCCTTAAAAACTCAGTCTATACAACACCGCCAATTTTGTGAAATTTCCACCATTTTAACAAATAAAGAGTTCTAAAGTTCAATATAGAGACGTACAAGCAATTTTGTCATCGAAGGGCGCTGCAGGATGGAAGACGCTGAGAGAGCGCACGAATTCTCCAAATTCAATTACCCCATTTTGCTTCACATCGAACAAATCAAAAATCTGGAAATCCAGAGAATCATCCACAGAAAGGAGAGGCGAAGAATTCTTCCGACAGATTTGTAACAAAAATATTGTGAAGGGCTACACAACAAAGACACAAGAAAACTAAGGGCTCAATGGTTACGAACCCTATCAGCGAAAAGATTCTTCCTCTTGCTATTTTTGAAAAGCGCGAGCTGGAATTCCTCCTGTTCAAGTGATGAACGTCAATTAAGAAAAGAAGGGAGCTTCCACTAAATTAGCAAATTTCACTTAAAATGATAAAGTTTAGTACAACTCTTAAATCTATAGATGACCTAGTTAGAAGGGAAAACCCGCTCATAAATCTCATTTCGGGCTGTCGGAAACTTGCAAATTTAATTGGAATAGCCTCAAGGGAGTCAGTTAAACCCTAGCCAGACACAGCCATCTGTTTCTGCTCAGAACTCAGTTGCGTCCGCACTTCCATGAATTCCTAATGACTAGACTCAATGATCCATATTATTTTTAAATACCATATCTTCGTTGCTCGAGATTGAATGCATTTTGTGAACAACCGGGTTAATTCCCTTTTCAATCAGAGTAGCTACTTGGAATTCAACTACTACCTCCATCCAGAAATAAGTGTTCGCACTGTTGTTGAAAATATTTGGTACCAATTTCGTTGATCATATTGTGAAAGCATAAATCCAGAAGGATCCAAATTTCATATCACCTGAATCAACGAAGAACATTGAATATGTTCATTACACCCTAAATAAAATTGGACGCAAGAAAGCCTCCATATGACCTACTCAAAAGAACCTTAAAAATCATGAGGTCCAATTTATTTCTGGAAAGAGGGAGCAAGACCTGGTCAGCAAAAGATGGAAGGAGCAAGTGGGTGGTCCAAGGGACAGAAGGAGCTCAGGAAAGCACCTTGTGAATGAGGCCGTCGTTGATGACGGAGCTGCTTATTCTCTTGAACAGCTCGTACAAAGCCTCCACTTCACTCACACTGACTGGACCACAACACAAGTGGAAACACAGTCAAGAACCCTCTTTATGCACTGATTTCCAGTATTTTCTCGGTGTTTCTAAAGCTGGACTAAGTAATCCCCGAAAAGAACGGGCTAAAACTGTAAACGACATTACCAGAGTACACTGATTTATCCCATTGTTAGTGGGCGCAAAATTAGAGTCACTCCAAAAGAATTGGTGAAAATCATCAATACACTACAGCAATATTTCAGCCTGCAATACTTTAAAATGGTGTGACTTTGGTAAAGTATTTAGGGTCACACACTAAGAGGAGAAACCAATGTAACTAGAATCTGACAAGAAGGAAAATCTGCAGCAGAGACTCACAAGACGTATCCCCAGCCAGAACGCGAGGATCCTCGTAACCCGGCGGCACTCGAGCACCCCGTTTAGACTGGAAACAGCCCATCCCTGCAATTCACGCATACATCGATCGATCGATCTCCCGGACGCCCCAATGCGTTCACTACTGCAACCGCAACCCAAATTATTCAGGATTCACACAACGCAAATAACCCACTGTAAACCTAATCAAACCAGCCTCAATACCACCACAAGTCGCACGCCCAGTCGTGACTACTCCCATCCCACAACCTTTCCCACAAACGCTAATAACCATTGACTAATAATCATTCAATTCTAGACGCAACAGATTCACCATACCCACACAAGTCGGTCGCAATACCCCAAAGCAGTGACTAGCTAGCGAATGCTTCATCAGATGAACAGTAGCCACCCAACAGTCACGTACCCGAGTGACGCTCTCCTCTAAATTTCGGAACAAGGACAGACGGTCCCCGGTGTTAGAGAATCTCGCCGGGAACGTCACACTCGGAAGCCATCGGTAGCTGCTGAAGGTCGGGTTGACAAGAAGAGCGGCGCAGCGAGAATTGCATTCCCAATTCCCAATTGTATCGATTCCTGCGTGTAAACGACAGCGGTGAGCGTGGATGGGGGGCTGCCCATGCGTGAGAGGCGTGGCATGGAATTGCAGCGATGGATGAAGTGACAGTGCTCGAGTGGATGCGCATTCTACTGTTCTCCTGCTCGTTGTTGAGGCCATCTGGTTCGGTCGGTGCCCGCGGCTGGCTGGCTGGCCATGGCCCCCTTTGCGCTCTCGGTTCACCCTGACGAGGCCGCTTTCAGTTCCGGAATGGAGATTGGATGATTTTCATCCCGTTTTGTGTTGATGACTATGCCACGTCACGAACACAAGTCCAGGCCAAATCAAATGATTTTCCGATATTAGAGGAGGCGCTGGCTCTAAAGTAAAATAACTGAAAATGGATCATGCTGTTCATTGAATTTACACATATCAAGCGCTCCAACATCAATTTTCAAGATGATGAATAGAATGTATTTGAACTTTCTTTTTTGTCTAATTCAAAGTGATTTAGGTCACACTTTCATGCATTGGCCAAGTTGGTTAACCTCACTAGCTAGGAGACAAAACATAAGTGGAATTTTTACATGGAAGTTTAACTATTTAGTGTGTAAAAATGGTAAACTTCGTGAGCATCAAGTAGTTTTTGTTCTATGAGAACTTCAATGATTGAGGTTGGTGATTGATTGTTGACTTGCAGTAGAAGGTTGCTCTTATTTTGCAAAATGTTGTATCCAATAACTAAAAATCATATTCTAATTCCAAATTAGGCTCATAGAATACCATTAGAAAAGAAATTGATATTGTTGTTCAATAGTGTATCATACATCCAATTTGGATAATAAACTTTGCTACGTCACAAGAGCTAGGATGTGTGACTCACCAAGGCTTCGTTTTCACCAGTGTCCAATTGTCAACCCACCAATGCATTTTCTTTCCTTTTGCACCATGAAGTGAGGACCAATTCCTCTTAATACAAAATTTAAGCGGCACAAAATAGGGGGCAATTTTTACATTTACCCTTTGATGGGGGCGATACTAACAGGGGTCAATCCTCCGTGGCCGTATTGCTCCTCCTCGCTATCCAGCCAAGTTTGACTTCGATCATTGATCTTGAGTTTGTTTCCAAATTCAAGCACGGCAGTCATCCCGCCCGCAGTCACACCGACCAGCACGACTTTTCTAATACACTCTTCAAATCCAAGATGAAGGGCAACAATCACCCCAGCGCAGTCAATTGCTGCTAGCTGTGGTTGTGGATTCATTTCTGTAAATAACCCCTTTTTTCTTTGCAATTGAATTAATTCACAGAAAATTTGTGTGTAAAAAAACAAGAAAAACAATCAACAAAAAGTCACACAATCATCCTGGCTCTTCTGATTTGCAGGTAGCCTTTGAAATGATACTTCGCGATGACAAGCCACTTGTGAAAACTCTTCACATTCTCAACCGGGTTCTCAACCTCGTGATGAGTTCTGAAACTTTTGGTCCATTTCCAAGGTTTTGCTACACTGGTAGAAGTGGTATGTAGCAGTGTGAGTTCCTCAACTTGTGAGGCTTACTTGTGCGTGGTGAGTTTGCCACTGTAACTTTCACGCATGAAACGAAGTTGAAGATGAGGCAAACCTAAGTGAGAAGTTGTTGGAAAATTTTCAAGTTGTTGTGTCACTATCCAAAATGGGTGTTGTTTTCGACACTTTTTCCTATGGATTTTTGACAGTACAATGTCAAAAGAATTGAGAAAAAATTGTTTATTGACACTTGAGTGCCCCAAAAAGTGTTTAAGAGAATATCAAACTTGATAAGTCAAGAAAAATGTCCAAAAGGGAGTCTTAAAAAATGTCTAGAAAAAGTGTCAAAAATACTATCAAAAGTAATGGCAAAACAAGAATAATTCTTTGATAAAATTTTGGGACTTTCCTCCTCCCAAATTTTTCTTGAATTGTTGTTTGTAAGTCATAGGATTTCAACCCGGCCCTCACTTAGTGACTGATGGTGGGAATTTTTAATACCATGCCCCTTGAGTGAAATTGAAGATTTTTTGTAACTTCAATGAAATGAGGAGTCATAATAGCAAGTTCTTGCATTGATGATCTCTCTTTTTCAAGATCATGTACTAGGACCTTTCAAAATATTGTTCATTAGTTTTTTTACTGGAGGTCAAGAAGAAGCCAAATGAGGTCTCATTAAGTAGTTTTGTAAGTTTTGGACATTTGTAGAATTAGTTATGAATTTTTAAAGAAAATAACATATTTTTAACAAATTTTATACTTTTTTTAAACAATTTTTGATATTTTTTAATATTTTTTAAATTATATTTTTTATCCTTTTTTCAACAATCTTTATGACATTTTCTTGACACTCTTTTTGATACTAACATTTTGGAAAAAAATTGGCATTTTGTTTTACTCTTTAGTATTGAAAAGAGTGTCAAAATATTCAAAAATTCCAAAAAACTCCAACATTTCATTTTTTGATACTTTTGTATAGAAAATATTCTCAGAATCATACACTTTTTTTAGGTAGTTTTACAAAAGAGTTGCTTTTATTGTTGGTGAAAATTTTGTTATGTGACCACATTTACATTCTTCAAAGTAAAACTCTTTCAAAATTGAAGATTGTCACTCATCTTATTGAGTATAATGTTTATTAATGTTGGAAACTTACATTTATGCTTTGTAATTGGAGTCTCACGTTTTGCTCCTAGTAATAGAGATATATTTGGATCTAATTAGAAAATTGAGAGAAGTTGGTTGATATTAAAGTACTTTACGACTTTTCTTCTTTCCAATTGGTCTCCATTTCAACTTTGGAATCACTCAACAACAAACATTTTGCTTCCTCAACTCTTGTCGGCATAAGTTGTTGTTTTTATTATCCATCTTTTACTCTAATTATTCAATGTCAATTTCAATCAACTTTGCAGTTTTAGAGTTTCAAATTCATGATATTTTTCTTGACACTTCATACTAACTCTACATAATAACTTATCTTTATTTTGCAAACATTAAAGGAAGTCTACTTACTCTTCCAAACATTTCTTCATTCTCAATGACCATAATTCACCAAGCCTTAAAGTCAATTAAATCTTAAACTTCAATAGTCATTGACCATTGAGAAGATCATTTAAGAGATGAATCCAAACATTGAAAATGATGGAATGGTGGAAGGAGTAATTACAATAAACATGACCAAAATCATCATTTTTTTAATTGTGTTCTTTACCTACAAATATACAGTCGCTTACAAATTAGTGTTTGAAAGTTTTTCAGTAAATAAACAATGTCAATACATGGAATGAATAATTCAACCCCGGGGAAGGCACTTAGTGCGCATATTAGAACCCACATGAGATCTAAATATATTTATTGTACCTAATTTTTTTTAACATATATGTAGAATTACATGTAGGGTATTATAGCTAATATAGGATTATATTGAATATCATATATTAGATTTTAGGTAGAAAAATATAGGGGGGCAATAATATGTAGGAAAAAATAATTTTGTAGAGTGGGTATTTAATGTCTTTAAAAAAGAGATGGATGAAAAATGACACATTATTTGTCCCAAATTATCCATGAACCTTGGATGAGGGGGTCTAGTTGCCTCAAGAGTTATCTATAAAGTCCTTTGAAGTCATTTAAAACTTGAAGAATCTATCATGAACTTTGCTTCAATATATTCTTATTGTACTCATTGTATAATATTGCAGATGATTAGTAGTGAGTTGTTTGACACAACTAGAGTGCATTGTTTACAATCCGTGAATGTATTTATTTGCCTATTAATACATTTGTCCAAATATTTTATACTTTAGTTTTTAGTAGCCATAAAAAGATGGTTTGAAAGGGAAGGGGCAAAAGAATGAAGAAGAAAAGGATAAAAAATGATAATAGAAAAAAAAATCGTATAACACCTATTAGTTCTATTTTTTCAATCTAATATAGGGCCAAAAAATTGGATTCAAAAGTGTATTATAAATAATATAGGGTGCTATAATAAATAGCAATTTTGATTTATTTTCAACAATAGGATATATTAAATTACAAATTGTTAGGTAAATTGCCCTCTATAATATATCCTCCAATCTCACATGTATATTAACCCTCTAAGCTAGTGACTTCCCTGAGAATTTAACAAACATAAAATCACTTAGAAAATAGAAAATTTATTGATTATCCACATGGGAATTAGAAACAAAATACATGTAATACATAGAAGCACTCAAATTTTGAAATCAATCCCCTCACTGATTCAATTTTGGACTTGTGAGTCTATACACACTTACAAATTAGGCCACTTGCCCTTTGCATAAATAACTGCCTACATTCTTTGTGGCTTACTCTCACAGAGATTCTCACACTCTATAGAAGTGATAGAATGGAAAGTCTCAAACCCATACTCCCATAATTCAAAAAGAACCTTTGGAGGTGTTGAATAAAGATTGAGCTTCCGTTTTAGTGTTGCAAATAGGTAGGTCAAGTGATTGAGCGCGTCACTTTAAAATATTCAAAGATTGTTTAGATAATTACTCTCATTGTTTTTGTTGTATACTTAGAATCATTTTTATGTTGAAAAATGACTCTTGATGTATTTATGCCATACTTTGAAAAAGTGCCATAGAGATTGGCCTTCAGCTATGTCACAATAGACATATTGATTCATTCTACCTTCTATCTTGCAAATCAAACCAAGTAGTCAATTGCACCCATGCAACTCCAAACCATTAATGAACTTCATTTGTATTTTTCTCATTGTTTGATATATAAGATCTTCTCTATCTCAAGCCCAACACCAATAAAGATCATTTGAGCAAAAACAATTGACATTACTCACATACTCTCATCGGAAAAAACCACTTACTTACTTCCAATCTGCAACAATCCAATTCTTGTGAGATTTGGCATAATTTAAACGAGCTTGAATATTCTTGTGTGAAAGAAGATTCTTTTCTTCCTTCAAACAAGCCTCTAAATCTATCAAATTTAATGCTTATCGCATTGTCTAGATACTAATCTCATTGGCAAATTCTTAATTAATTAATTTGCATGCCTCTGTGGTAGTACTAAAGCACTTTTGGTCTTCTTCTGACACATAGTTTAGCAATTCAAAGACATTTCTTTTAGATTCTCTCAACATTAGATTGACTAATAGCAAACCATTTGGTTACTTTCCGTTTGTCCCATCTCTTTTGTAGCAATGAAACTACACTATAATTATGCTTTTCATAAGAAAATGGCCTTGTCAAATTAAGTATGGAACAACTAAAAATGAAAATACTACTTGAGAAGGAAAAAAGATACTTTTATTATTCTTATCCTCACCACTCACTATTTAATTGAAAGTCATTACTACATTGTCAATATATGGAAGAAATGGTGGTGTAGACATGCAAGACCAAAAGTGAGTCATTGAAAGACTCTCTTTCAAAATTAAATATTTCAACTACCTTAGTTTGCAATTTTTTAAATTAAAACTTCCATGCATTAATTGACACTTGGATACCTATCATCCACTCTCAATGACACCTCTAAATCTTCATTAATGTACTAGAGATTTTAGGTTATACTAAATATGGACAAACACTAACTCAATTTTGTAAGACTGTACAACATGTCAATTCAAATTCAAAGGTAAGTTGTGTACATGTTTAAATAGGGCACTCAATTAGATAATGGACAATTCCAAGTATGCATCTCGATATGCATACCTTATTTGCAACTCTTACTATTAATATCTTTATTTTAAAAATATGACATGCATACCATATCCAACTAACATGATTGACAAAAAAATAATTCAAAAAATAGATTTTAGAATTTTTGAGCAAACATTTGTCTAAAAATAAGTTGTATGGAGAAAAAAACACAATGTTCATATTTTTCGCACATGCCAAATTCATTTTTCCAATTTTATTTAAATATAAGGCAAGAAATGCCAATCTTGATAATTCAATCCAAAATATGTTTTTCTCAATCATTTAACTCTAAAGTGGTTTATGAGGCAAAAAAAGTGCATTGGTGATTCTTACTAGTTTTATTAAGGTATGTGCACTTGAAAGTGACACTTTCCTAATAGTGACACCTATTTGCAGCTATCAAAGATTTAAAGCTTGAAATCTTGGACAATTGTAGACATGGTTTCTTTTAGGCAATTAAATGCCCAATTTCCTCAAAAAAAAATTTGGACAACTTCAAGCCTATGGGAAAAAAGAAGGGTAAATGTATTAAAAAAATGCAAGACTATGATGATGGCCCTTCACACTATTGCCACAATGTTTTCAAAACCTCATTTCATCCATCGTGTGCAGAGCCAACACATACTCAAAACTGGCCTCCTTCAATTCCCCCCCCCACACACACACACACACAAAATGAAGAAACCAACAAAACTCAAAAACCTTCTTGAAAAGAAAGTCCACATAACCATTGGTCCGAAAACCAAGAAAGAACCCTGGTTGTAGGTTGTAGGTTGGAGTGTCACTTTTAGGTGCACATCCCTCCGTGCAAACTTGAGAGCCCTAGAATTCCATTCTCTTATTGATTGATTGTCTGTTGCCTCCGTCCTCCCACATAAAATCTCTACTGCACACGAGCACACTACCTACATTCTCTATTTTTATAAATGTCGAACCACTGGCCAGCCTGAAAGTCCAAACCCTGTTTGACCTCTACCGTGATGCCACTGCAGTAGATGCTGATGCCTGCCTGGAAGCGGAATGACGGAATGACGGAATCAATCTTTCAGTTGGGGTGGCGCCGGCATCTTCGAAACCTACAGTAGCTAACCCCCACCACGACACCGTCGGTCCGGACTCCAGACACAGGCATCATGCCATGCCGGCAGGCTGCTGTTGCTTTTGCTTTGCTTCCCCACTTGCCACTTGGGTTTGAAGGTAAGGTCGACTTTTCTCTCCGAATGTCAATTGCTTTGGAATGCAATCGTTGCTGCTGGTACTGCGAAATCATGCAACGGGCTTGACTTTATGATTGGCGACGCACGGAGGCGGATGGGCTTGTCAGGGTCGGCGGCCCGGACCCGGGGGGGCCGCCTGCCGGAAGGGATTTCTGCATTCTCTGCAAGTGTGCAATGAATGAAAGCGGGTCATTTCTGAAGCTCAGTTGGGTACAAAAGAAAAACAAACTACACTACAGTAACGGAGGAGGAGGTCCTTCAACTTCCTATCTAGGAAAGAGTGACATGTTCCTTGAAATATCTATTACTGCCATTGATGGAGTAAGTAGGCTTGAATGGGCAATTTATGGACCTCCTACCTACTTACGACATCGAGAATCGTCTGAACAAGAACATCAATGATATGGCTCCTCTGACGGAACTCGTTAAACCCCTAAGTTTTTTTTTACTATGTTTTCACCCAAAACGCTCCAAAATTGGCGCTTCTAGTACAAGTACCAAATTTTAGGAAAAAAAACATTTTTGGATACATGTAACTGTAGGATCTTGTAGTACATTGGTTTGAGAAGACGTGGAAAAAATTTCAGAAATCTTCATGGTGTAGATTGCAGGTTGAAGTGACAAAAATCTTTTTTGGAGCCTTGTAAAAACCCGAGCAACTAGATAAAAAAAATTTGGGCTTTTATCGCTTTCAATAGAGGTCACAATTAGATGCAATTATCTTAGTGATTTTAACAAGACTCATTTTCATTATTCCCAAGAGTATTATGCATATGTTAGTAGTTGATAGTTCAAGAATACTAGTTATAAAGGGTAGAGAACCTTTATTATTCTTTATTTATGTGGTTTTAGGATTATGAAATGCGTTTTTTGGTGAGGACTAATTTGAAGTATATTAGAAAATTGGTTGTTATATGATATAAACAAAGTTAATTATTGACGAGCCTAGTACATGATTTCCAAAGACACAATCTCTTAGCTCATGACTGAATAACAATATGCTTGCATTACGGTTGTTGGGAGGAACATTTGACAATTGGGTACCAAATGGGCTTTCAAAAAAGTATATTCATGGTATTTTGGATCTATATGTATAATGAAATAAAATAAAATAAAAATTAGATATGTTATAAAAACATTAAAATTGCCATTTTTCAAAAATTTAGATATAAAAATTTGTTCTCCAAAAGGTATGCACAAAAAAATATGTTAATGGAAAATTTCATGAAATCTAATGTCTAGTCTATATACTCTTGAAAATATTAAAATACTCATTTATAAAATTAAATGTCCATTTTTTCCAACTTGAAGAGGTTTTAGGTCAACTAATTATATCTAAAAAAAAGCAATGTATAAACCATGTGCAATTCAAGGAGAATCATATAAGCATATATAGACATTTAACTTTTTGTCAATCTTCCAAATAAGCATTAAACAATTTTGTTTTTTGTTGAATCTTCTCAAGAGTCAAAATAAATCCTAGATTTACCTCAAACGTTTTTTTTTAACACCAAATGAATAAATTGTGAATTTCCAAAGTGTTGAAAAATTGGTACACTCAAAATTGGTCATAAATGCCAATAGAAGTTGTACATTTTAGTCAATAATTGGTAAGTTACAAATCATTGCATTTGTATTTGGGGATCTATCACCTCAAACCAACCCCAAATTGGTCTTTGCAACAAGCCAGTATCTAAAAAATTTGGAGGGTTTTTCACTACATTTTGCCAAATCCATCCAAATGAGGGGGGGAAATTCATTAAGTTTTTTAATATTAAAGTAAACGACAAACGACAAATAAAAAATAATTTATTAAAATAATATGAACTTGCATTTTTTGATTGTTAACCATCACCACATGAACAACATGGTTAGAAGGGCAAAAAATTTACACTAGTTACAATTAGTTGTTGTTAAGGTAACTACACCTAATTTCAACAACTCTCTAAAATAGACCACTCTAGATTCTTGCCTAAAATGTATTTTCACTATTCATAAGAGTCTATAGTTGACTTCCCTAAATCCAATAGTTTTAGCACTTTGAAAATTCATAGTTTATTCATATGTGTCCAAAAAATGCATTTTAAGAAAATCTAGAATCTCCTTTTGACTACCAACAAGACTCTACAAAAAAAATTCAATATAATAATGGGAACCATATTGAATTTCTTATTTGTGTGATTTTAGGTGTAGTTACCTTACCTTATCTTAGAAACTATAGCTATTCCATCACTAAAAATAAGGTAACTACACCTAAAATGGCACGCTTCTTGAAATTGCACACTACATATTCTTGCTTAGAATATACTCCCACTATTCATGAGAGTCTATGATCGCTTTTAGGAACACCTATTTTCACCACTTTGAAAATTCGTAGTTTATTCATATGGTGTTGAAAAAATACATTGTAAGAGAATCTAGAATCCCCTTTTCAATACTAACAAGACCCCACAAAAAATTCCAATAGAATAATGGGAACCATGCAGAATTACTTATTTGTGCCATTTTAGGGGAGGTTACCTTAGCCAATGCAAATGAAAATTTTGCGCGTGTAAATTTAGCCTCACCAGCACAAGCTCTGCCAATTCCGCCAATTCCGCAAACCTCGGAAATCGGAATAAGTCACACCAGTAGAAACCTGGTTCCTACCGTCCTCATGCAACCGACCACGCGAATCCCATCCACCCGGTAATGACCTGTACCGACCAAACCCTCAAATGGCACATAGGGAGTCCCTTTGACTCGGGTCTCCCCAGTCCACTACCTACCACCTCCTTTCACCGGGTACCGACCCCATCCGACGGCTCCGAACCCCCCCGTTCATCCGCCCCTCCATCCGCCCGCTTAGGTTGAAGTTGAAGTTCCTTCCTCCTTTCGGCGACGATCGATTGACGCGCTCATCATGATCGCGTCCCGTTCCCCGTTGTCCGCAATCAATCTGATGTGATTGTGCAACTGATAATCCTCTGCGGAACACGTACACATTATTATTATTATCACGCACACGGATCGGACCAGCGTCTCATCTAAGTTATCGATCAATGTCAGTCCTGTGTGTGTGCGTTTGCCAGCTTCGGTTTCGAGAAAAAGATCTTGCAGCAAGTCTTCCTGTTGACTGTGGCAATTGCAGACTTGCCAAGCTTGCAGAACCCAAAAGAGGTCAGTGTTCTGGCGCAAGCTGGTGTCTTGTTTTGGGGTTGGTGATACGTCGGTGAATGAGATCGATCGAGGGGGAAGTTAAGGCGGGATATATGCCCTGTCTGGCGATGGTGGGAGTTTGAGAGCGAGTGATGGAGGCTGCCACGACGACGAGCCTTGTAGCGAGTGCAGGGAGTGGTAGTAGAAGTAGTAGTACCAGTCACGGCGATGGCGTGTTTTCGCAGATCATGGGTGAGATTGACACAATTGTGAGTGCGTTAGATTCGGTGGTGGACGGACCCAACGAGAAGCAGGCGCTTCAGGCGCAGTTGTTGGGGTTCAAGGAGCAGATCGTGTTCCTTCAGAAGCAGAAGTCGAGTGGGGGGAGCGTGGAGTGTAGTGTGGACGTGGACGTGGACGTCGGCTCCAGCCTGGAAATCAGTCTCACGAGTTTACAGCACAATGTGGACTTGGTGGCGCGCTCCGTAGGGGTCTGTTCGAAATCGGAGGCAAGTGAGATTCCGACTGTGGCTGTGGCTAAGCGACGCAGCACCGCGGGGTCGTTGCATTGTTGGCACTTCAAGCACAAAGCCAAAAAGGTGCTTCGTGTGCCGGCCATCAGTTGCAAAAACCTTCGGGCCTTCTCCCTCAGGTGGGTCGAGGTGCAACCCCTTCTTCTTTTTCTTCCTCGCATTTTGTCAATTTCTTTTTTACATATCCTCAATGGCGCCATACAGAGGAGGCAGCCAAGTATTGCATATTGCATATATTTCGTAGTCTTGTCCTTTCTTTAGCGTTATCGTCGTGGTGTCCTTCCGAGACTCTCGATTGAGCATGATGGAACAAGATTCAACCACTGAGTTCATGTCCTGAAAGTATATCTCTGTTATGGAAATAAAATCCTTGGGTCGGCACATTATTTCTCATAGTGAGACTCGAAGTGTAGTTTCGAGGGTCTACTTAAGATTTCCATTGTCGCGATTTGGGAGATTCGCTAAGGTGACCATTGTGTGTGCAGGTCGAGGGGCGTGGTGAAGTTTATGATGAAGGACTATTTAGGGGCGCTTGGTGATCTGAACAAGGCAGATTCGTTGGACCCCAACAACAGCTTCATTCTGCAGTAAGTTCTCTGCTTGGAAATTGCAAAGATTCCTACATTTGGATGTGTTGTAATTGTGGAAGTGCTCATTTGTACTCATTCGTCAAGGGAAAGCCAATGTTAAAAAAACTGAGAACTTTTTAATACAGAAGAGAACAAGAATGGAATTTGAGACCATGTGGCAGTATCTGAAAGAGCGTGTTTTTATGCTCTTGCAGGGAATGGCCGATTTTAAAATGTTTTTGAAACGCGAGAAAATGGTTTAAAACTACGGTTATAACACATAGCAAAGTGTTATAATAATAGATATGTCCTATAATCTAGAGATTTCCTCCCTTCAGACTCACAACCTCCTTTTTGAATGATGCAGGGTCAGCAACCCCCTTTGCCCTACAACCTCCTTTTTTACCGGTAATGTTTTGCAATTCATGCTGACTTGATTGGTTTTGTTGCATGAATTAGGTTGCGTGGAGACGTCAAGTGCTGGATAAATGACTACGAAGGTGCATTGGCGGATCTCACCCATGCAGACCGTCTAAGACCGAATGACACGTTCACCTTGCGGTACATATTAATTTGTGCCTTGGATTGTCCTTTTTGCTGTTACGAAGCAAGCAGTTGCTAATCAAACATGTTCGTAGCCTCAGCAAAGATTTCAATTAGAAAGATTGAGCTGCAAAATGGGGTATTCTGTGGTGATTCAAGCTTTGGTGAACGTCATTGTAAATGTAGGGCTTTGGGTGCCGCGAAATCAGCTCTTGGAGATCGGCGCGGTGCCTTGCAAGTTTTGAATGTGGCGAACCGTCTGCAACCGGATGACATGTGGACTTTAAGGTAATGGAAATTCTCTGATCTTTTATCAATTTGGAGTAGTCTACCTTGTTGACAACCATCATCTTTACATTAGAAGTCTGTGATGGTTTACAAGCATTGGGCTTATTCAGGTTAGTCTAATGAGTAATTTTCATTAGAGCCAAGGAAAGATGATATTTTTGCGAACTGCATATGTTGGTAAGAATTGATGTCTGGTGAGTGAAGCTGAATCTAGGCATCGTAATTTTTTGAGATTTCTGTTTCTTTCCATTTGACCAGGAATTCACTGATTTTTTCCCTCTCGATATTTTTGTTAAAGGATTCTAAGTTAGTAATTGAGCTTAGCTGGAATGATTCGACCTGCGATTTGAGCTGGTCAAAAATTAAAGCTCTTCATTTTTGTGTCTATTTTGACACGATTTATTATTGTGTTGCAGGCTTCGAGGACGAGTGAAGCGTCACCTACATGATTATGATGGTGCTTTAGAAGATTTAGATGCTGCAGACCGTATTGAGTCTAATGATCTGGAAGTGCTTCGGTATGGATTCCTTTTTTCACCTTCTTATTATTTTTTGAGATTCTACCTACTCAAGTTCATGTTTATCAATTTCTTAAGATTTATAAAATCTTACTAAACCACTGCATGGGAATTCGTTTTTTTGTGGATGGACACAATTATGGTGCAGATCAGCTCATTTTTTTCATCGAACCTCAGAAATGTAGTCAAAGACCCCGTCAAAAGAGTTTCTTTCCAGGTCTTTGTGAAGATATATTTTCCTGTTGGCTTATGTTTTCTTCTGATTGTTGTACTGCAGGGTCCGGGGTGTAGTGAGATTTCATTTACTTGATTATGATGGGGCGCTCATTGACCTTGACAAGGCACATCGAATGGAGCCCACGAGCTGCTCTATCCTCAGGTATTGGGATGTTGCACTGGATGATTTTTCTTTTCAAAGTGAATTCGACCAGGAAGAAATTCCTCACGAGGAATCAGTTGTGTCCAGCAGTTCAGCATCTTGTGCTTGTGCTTGTGCCAACCAGTGCAGTCTCTTAAGCAGAACCTAACGGCTTCTAATAATCTTGACAGGTATCGCGCAGACACAAAGTTGCGTGCTGGTAAACTAGAGCAAGCTCTCGTTGATGTGAAGGTAGCCATGGAGCTTGATCCAGCCAACAATTCACTATTTAGGTATGTCATTTCTGTGACGAGGAGTCAAGCTACTAGCCACTTGAAAAAGCAGAACATGTATGAGTTGTGCATCCCGTCAATCAAGAGTTTCCAGATTTGTACATTTTGGTTGATCAAAGTACTTAATAAAATGAGGTGATGGATTATGCAGTATGATCATCTTCTCACTAGCGAATGAGACAGTGACACGGTTGCCTTGAACACCAGAGTCAAGTGGCATTATGAATGGTTACCATTCACCAGTTTGAGCTACTGAAAATGAAGTGTGTTTTGCCATCTTTGTGACTCACTGCAGGATCAGAGGAGAGGTGAAATTCCAGTCGAAGGATTTCCCAGCTGCACTCACGGATTTTAATACAGCTCTAGAGTTGCAACATGACGACGTTGGGGCTTTGAGGTACTAGTCTAGTTCCTTATAGTATTTACAGGACTCTTGTTGTCCTCGCACATCTGTGCAATTTTTTATTGATAATCGTAAAGATTGTGGCCGACATGAGTTTAGAATCTTCACACTATTAAAGATGTCTTGCGTTTTTGAAGATACCTCAATCCAAACTGTAATTGGACACATTGATTCCTCCGCAAGAATTACACGGAAATGTTTAGTATTGTTTGGAGGCCACAACGATAGAACGCATATGGTCCGACACCAACCTGTAGACTTCCCGATTAATGATCAAATTGGAAGTTGGGTGAGTCTCTTGGAGATCTTGTTGTCACGCTAGCTAAGATTTTGGAATTTGCCTTGTGCAGAGCTCGTGGTGAGCTGTTCTATGAGTTGGGAGATTTGGAAGGAGCCTTGAAAGATCTGCAGGCAGCAAATCGTTTTGTGCGTGGTCATGAAAATACTCTCAGGTATGACTCTGTTTTTCATATGAACTACTTTTACTACTCTCTCTGTTTTTGAAAAAGGCCCGTGTTTCCTTTGTGTTTTACAAAGTAAAACACGGATCTTTTTCAGGAACAGAGGTAGTACTACGTTAGGAATGTATAGGAGTGTATAGGTGTTGTTGCCGTGTATATTAAGATCGATGGTTCAGGCATATTGAGCTGCTAAGATGAGTGTATCGTCTTTTTATTGGCCATTTTGGAAGATTTTGGGAAGGTTGAAACGCTTGGATGATAATGACAGTCGAGTTCCCTGCCTTATTCAGACTTTTGGCAAAAACCAAATACCTTTTGAACGATTACAAGGGGGCGCTTGCATGCCTGAACAAAGCTGACAAAGTGAAGCCCGACAACCATATTACACTCAGGTAAAAAATAACTACACCCAAAATTGAATCCGAGCATCGTTCCAAATACGATCCGAGCATCGTTCTTTTTATTTAATGGTCTTAATTCTTGTTGATTCACGTTGGCAACTGAAAGAGGATTCTTTTAGTATGGTGTTTTTTGTGGACACTGTATGAATCAACTATGAGTTTTCAAAGTGTTGAATATCGGTGTACCCAAAATCAACCCTAGATTTTCATGCTCCAAGAGCGTACAATTTAGGCAAGAATCTGGATGGGTCAAGTTTGGTCAAGTTTGGTGTCAAATTTACGTGTACTTATCCTATTCAACTCTTGCCTTCACGATTTTTGCATTACCCTCGAACCTCTTTAGTATCATCTTCTCGAAAATGAAATTTTGATATATCTTGTCAGTTGTCACTCCATCGTGATTCTGGCACATTTGTCACACTTATTCATACCATGTCAAGAGTCAGTTTGGGGGAGATTCCAGGCAGTCATTAAAAAGAGTTCAGGGTGCTCTTCAGATTCTAGATGATGTTGGTGCTGATGAGGCAATGATGCTTGTTGTTTCTGGAATTGTCCCAACAACTGAATGATTGTTCTCATACTGTAATTTGCATGTTCAATGGAACAGAGCTCGTGGTAACGTGAAGAGGAAGTTAGGCAACTACAAAGACGCACTTCGAGATCTTAACAGGGCAAATGATCTCAGCCCACGGAGCAGTTGGATCCTTGGGTATGTACATTACACTCGATTACTTGATGATTTCTCTCCTTCGATGTTAAGTTTGTAAACTTAATCCACAGTTGGATCATATGCCCATTACCCTTGCATACGCATATTTTAACAGATTTACATCGAGAACATGTTGTAATGGACTACATAATGCTCGAGCATTGTGGGACATAATGCCAAGTCGTTCATCACAGACGTCCGTATCTGTACTTTTCACAAATCTATAACGTAGGCGTAGAAAGAGGGTCTGTGTTATGAGTTATAACGCTTTTCTGACTATCCAATGGAGTGTGGTGACAAATCTGCCTTGAAAACCGGACTTGGCATTATGGCTCCTTGACTTCTTTTTTCTTAGAAAAAATTCGGGCAGGGAAGGGTTTCATGCATGTTGAGTGATTTTCTTTCCAATTGGTGTGGAACTGATCTGAAAATTGATGTGTACAGAGTAAGAGGTGATGTGAAGCGGAAACTTGGTGATCTTCGAGGTGCTCTAGCTGATCTGAACAGTGCCTATGACCTTGAACCCGACAACTATTTCACTTTGAGGTGCACCCTCTAAACTATGCTTTGGAATGACGTGAGTAACGTTACTTATATGGAGAATAATCATATATTTGATTTAGAACTGGGTTTCAAAACGTACATATATATTCATAGAACATGTATACTCTATCCCTTGTCTTATCAAATTGCTGTGGAGAGAATACAGCACAATCATTCTGGCTCTAGATAGGTTCTGACTCCTTGTGCTAATGAGTGTACTCATAAAAGGAAAAGTGAAGTGGCTGTACGTTTATGCCTTCTTACCCAATTTGGATACAAAGGTTTGGAAGTCTTTTAAATGCTTCATTTGCACATTTCAAGAACAAATATTAAGACTTTTATGTCATTTGGTAATCCCAGAGTGCGTGGAAAGGTGAATAAGTTGCTTGGGGACGAGAAAGGTGGTGTGCATGACCTGACTTTGGCTGAGTTGCTGGAGCACGGTACTTCGGTATGTGACAATGAACTCTATTCTCAATTATCCTGTTGAATTTTTCATTCTTTTATTTTATTCGTGGACCTTTCTTTATCAGCCCAACTCTTGTGATATGTTACGTTAACATGGTTAATTTTATATTTATTTGGTACATTTACGAAAACTCACAAAGATTTATGCACAGAACTTTGTCAGCTTATTGCAAATGTGGCATTGTCGATGTGTGATGCAGATTGATGATGTTGATGTAAGAAAACCAAGGAGGGCTTCACGAAGGTCACTTGAAACATTGTCTGAGCAGAACCAGCGAAGTACGCAGACGTCGATAAGAGAGTTACCGTCTGAGTTTGAAACAGACAGTGCTGTTAGCAGTGTGGTGATTGCTGATATTTTCTGTGCAACATGACTGACAACCGTGTTTTCGTAGCAAATTGAGTTGTGCATAGCGATTTTTGTAGATGTTGTTTTCTAGATTCCCTCTTGTACAATGAACCTTACAGAAAATTGTATATTAGACCACAGCCTGTAGGTCAGCCATCCGGCCTCCTAGTCTCGTAGGTAGTGCCGATGCATAGGACGTCAAAGTTTTGGACCTTAGTTCTTTGTTGTCCAGGTCTGCGCTTGTGAAGTAGTTGTTTTTTTCATCCAGAAATCTTCTCAAATATAAGTTGTACTGTATTCTATTGCTCAGTATGTGCTCGCAAATTTTAGCCTTGATACGTAACCAGTTGCAAAACATATCGTTCGAGGTTTCTTGCCTGCATTTACAACTGTGAACATGAGAGCCTTGCGTGTGTTCTTGAGATATCTATGAAAAGAACTTTGGAAGTTCTTTGTTTGGTGGCGTTGAACCAAAGAGGAGGGTTTGCATTGACAAAAGCTAAGGTAACCAAACCCATTCCTAACCCTTTTTTGAGATTTTGTCTTTCCTTTGGTTATCAAGAGTTGTAATTGATTAGCCTTTTGGAGAAAAATTTGGTGGGAAAGAATTTATCTTAAAATGTTTTTTTTAAAATTATCTATGAATATTTGAAGTGAAAGATTGGTAGGTACCTATTAGTGTCCCTAGACTTGTCCAAAACTGTTCTTCAAAAAGTAGGAATTGAAGGGATGAGAGTTCATCAATATCTCAAAAGGTGAGTGGACTTCACTATATTGAATTGGATCATGAACAAGTTAGGAATGGGTTCAAAAGTAGGACTCAAGATTGAGGAGAGGGTTGGGAATGGGCCGGTTACCTTAGATATGAGGATTATTGAGTGGGACCTTATAGGACAAAGCATCTTTTAGAGAAGGTGTTGTTATACTATGTTCAACAAATACAATGTAAATGCTAAATGGGGAATTTTGTTAAAATGGTGGTATTCCATGTGCCGTTTTCCAACAAATTAGTTTGAATTGTAAAAGTGCCGTTTAGGACAGGTATAGATTTCATAATTCTAGGACTAGTGTAGATTTCAAACCGCCCGGTTTAAACCATAAAAAAGTGCCAAAGTTGCGGAATGGCGCCATTTTAATGAAACTCTCCATCTAAGAGAGTATAGAGTCCTAGTTCTTTTCTTTTTTGACACATAATGAATAGATTTTTGTTCAAGGGTGAAATAAAATCGTAATTCACTTACCAACATGAACTAGAAAGAACTAAGGAGACTTCACTAATAACAAGCATACTCAAATACTTATGTAGTTGCATAGTTACCTAGTAGATTGATGCCATGTCTCACAAATTATGTGATCCAATCTGCTCATTGACATATGTCATTGTTGTAGCTAGTAATGGTCCTGCAAGTGCAACTGTAGATAGCATCTCCAATTCTTCTTTAGTGAGAGGTTTGGCATTATGGGTTGCAATGCACATGGAAACTTCAGAGAGGACATAGTTTTGGGTTGCAACTTGCTCAGACCTCCAAAACGAGATGTCAAAAAAAAGAGCTTCTTGCTCTATGTCGCGTTGGCGTTTTTGGATGCCTTCACGAAGTCTCTCACGCCGTGCCTCCCTTTCTCTCTCAGCATGACCATGATTTTCTCTCCGCATGCTTCTTGATCGACTTCGGCGGCCTAACATCCTTATCCCACTACGCTCCCTTGCTCTTGCTCTTTTCCACATTAACATTGGAACATTTAGTGAATGTGAAAGCTTGAAAAATGGACATATTTGGCTTATTCTACAAGACATCAAAAAGATCCCTTCATTTAATATCTCTTTCAATTATTATTTCTAATAGGAAAAGAAAATTTTCTTCAAATTTTCTTCTTCTTAAGATGATAACGAGTCATTGTTGCATAGAATAATCGAATTATATTGAATTGGCTTCTTCCAAAATTTAAATTTTGATTCAATCATCTCAATTCTAATCCTTAGAAAAGGGTCATAATTAAGTTTTCAACACCACTTTTGACCCTTTTCTAGGAGTTGAAATTGCACACATATAGAACCAAACTACAATTAGGAAGAAGCCAACTCAATGTCATTAGATTGTATATAACTATGTCTTATTGTCATCCCAAAGAAAAGATGGATAAAATTTTGAATGGAAACTAGAATAAAAATTGAATGAAGGGCTCATTGAAGGAAAATATTTTGTGACTTATGGTATAAAGTCTATTGATTTTAAGCAATTGTTTTATAGCAAATATTAAAGAAACTTCCACAATTACAAATAATTTCAATTTGGAATGATGATGTTTTTGTACCCTATCCATGCAACCTCATTTTGTCGCATGTCATCATCTCGTGGACTCAAACTAGGGCTTAAATCACCCCTTGGATAGTCTTCAATATTGATGATGTTTGCATCATGGAATGGGACTGGAATGTTATGTGTAAATTAATTAGACATAAAAATGAATATAATTATATTGATCTGTATTTTAGTTAAATTATGTGTTCTTCATATAGCAATTTTTGAAAAAAAATCCAAAATATTTTTGTATATAGTAGATATAATTATTTGTTTCAAAATAAGCTTTATAATTTTATTGATATTTATTTTAAATTTTAAATGAAATTATATGAAAAGAATTATAATATAATTTTTAATTCTAACTTTATTCTTAAACTTTATCAGTTAGATGATATATTTTGATGAGTTGCTTTGTATTTTTATTATAATAATTTGCAATCTTGTTTTTAATATAGTAAATATCATTTACTTGGCTCTTAGAAAAAAATTATATTACTTACTAATGGAGATAAAATTGGAAAGTAATCAAACATATATTAAATTCTTACTTTGTGGTTCACTTTCATGCAAACTTGAAATACTTGGAATATCATTGTTTGCACTATTACAATTTTCTCCATCTTCTCCGTATATTGTTATTTGTTCATGAATTTCTAAAGGTAGTTCATTACATGTAGTTCTTTTATCATAATTGAAACTTTCTACTAAAATCTGACATTAATTTACAAAAATCTAATTTTAAATTTTGATAATAATAGATAATTAGATTTCTAAAAATGTTCAAAATCTCACATATGTTTTTATAATATCAATGTCTATATATTTTTTAAATCAAAATTTAATTATATAATCTAATGGATATTTTTATATAGTTTATTGTTCTTACTTTTTTTCCTTTTGCAACTTCAACTTTGTTTTGGACTTCTTTATCGACATCAAGTTTTATTTCATTACTAAAACAATTTGAATTATTAGTGAAATTCCAAAAATCTTTTGGATTTTCTACACTACATTCTAAAAGTGAAATATTTTCTTCAATATTCTTCTTTGTCCGAACACCTTCCATCCATCCATCCTTTTTTGAAGGACAATTATTTCCATATCTTCTTGAATTTCCAATACGAGAAGCTCGATCTCCTTCACGTCTTCTTGATGTTTCTTTTTGCAACCTTCGTTTAAATGAATGTTTTCCAATATAATTTGTGTTTGATTCTTTCAAAGTTTTATATTTTCTATAGTTGGATTTATATTTCAACTCACAACTTTTAAAATTGTTGCTTAAATCATCTAAGTATTTTGTTCTTTTGAGTGATATTTTGTTATTCCCATATAACTTTGTTTGAGGTACAATCAATGTATGCACTTCAAAATTTAAATTAGAATTTTCACTTTTAGAGCTATTAAAAGATGTAGAAGAACTTATTGAACTTTCATTGGTATTTGTAGGTTTACTCCATGAATCAGATTTGGATTCTTCTTCATCAATCCATTTGTTGATCTATATCAAATAATAATAGATAATAATTATGTTTCATCTAGAGGTTTTAGATTATTTTATTAATTCAATTAATTTATTATATTTTAGTAATGGTTATTTATCAAATAAAAATAGATACCAAATTCTTCTAAATTATATACTAATGGTTTTCTAATATATTGAAATTTTAATTTTCTAAAGTTATTAAGGTCTAAAAAAAATTGTAGCATTGAACAACAATCAAAATCAATTCAATAAACATGTTGCATGCAATGTTTATCAATTACTCAAATATCCATACATGTTGTGAACTTTCTAAAAACATTTCTGATACTTTGTTATTTTTTGAGCTTTTTGTTTTTTTCATTATACTTGTTGTAGGTCTTGGTGTTAAATGATCTATGTTTTTTCTAGTAGGCATAAAGTTATGATTATTTGAAAATGTCACATGAGAATTTAGTGTTGTTTGGTTTGAAGTTCCTTCATTTATTGTTTTTGAGTTGGAAATGGTAGGTATAGTGGGAAGTTGTTTACAAAGATCATCCCGTAATCGGCATGCCATTATTTCTTCAAATGTTCTAATGCATGTGCAATCTTTTATCTTTTTATGTTCTTTTGCCGTGCATTCAATTTCTTCTATTTTTGCTTTTGATACTTGAGAAATGTCCTCTGGACCAGCTAAAGATTGTTTTCCTTTCAACCATGCTTTAAGGCTTGGATCATTGAATGACCAATTTCCTACAAGTTGTTCGATATGAGGAAAGGGTGGTAAATTACAGATCAAAGTATTAGATTTAATAGAATTAATTGGTGGAATAGAACTTGAGAAGCCATTTGAAAAGCGGTGCCAACATATTTTAGCAAAGTTTGCTTGAGATTTGGGATCTTGACATACATGACAATTATCACTTGAGATAGGAGATTTTATAATTTGATTACATTTTTGAGAGGTTTGTATTTCAAAAATCTTGGAAGGTTCTTCAAATGTCCTCTCTTCTTGTGAACAACTTTCAAACATACTTGATTTGTTATTAAATTTTAAATTTAAAAATTTGGGTTTAGTTTCATTAATTTGCAATTTTAAAGGTGCATTTTTAAAGTCTTCACCTTTATTACAATCTTGGAAATTTTTATCAACATCTAAATGAATTTTCTCATCCACTTGTTTTACTTTGTTACTTTGATTGCATTGACTTGTTTTATTTTTATTTTTATTTGCAACCTCTATTTTTTCAATTTCGCAATTTTCACTCTTACTATTAGTTTTAACAAGAATATTTTTTGTTCCAACATTTTTACCAATAAATCTATTTATTGTTTCTAACCTTTGAGTTCTAACTTGTTGAATTTGATGTTCCCTCATATGAACAGTAAGACTTTCTACAACATCAACAAGTACAAATCTTTTGAGATTTACAAATTTTTCTATGAACTTTGGAACACTCTCACGAAACTCGTCCAAACCTTGAACAATTGCAAAAACTATTACTGGAACCATCCGCTTTAGCACATCATTACTTGGAGCAATGACTTGTTTTAAATGAAAATTGATGATTGGTAGATTCAAATTTTTTTGATTAAATAGTGGTTGATTTAGAAGCTTATGTGCATGTTTACACAAGGATATTTGACCTTTTGTATGATCTTGCATATTGAAACTTTCACTAGATTCACCTTTTTCATGCTCTAAATTACTTTCATTGTGAATTATATTTATGTTTGAAGTGTCTTCAACACTTAATTTAGGTTTTAAGTTTTTATCATTATATCTAATTGAATCTATGGTCCTAATTGTAAATAAACCTGACCCTTGTTCTTGCCTGTAATATATCGGTATACAATCACCTTAAATTTTCTATGGTTGAAATTGTAATGACTCAAAACAAAAAAATTTATTAAAACAAAATGTAATAAAGTTAATAAAATATTATAAGTAATTGAACAAAAAGAACTATAATTAAAAAACTAATAATTATATTTTATATGAAATTTTAAGTTCAACTTTGAGAATAAAAATTCAAGAGGTTTATTTAAATCTACTAAATTTATTTCAAAAATTACTAAATTTCACTTCAAATTTGAATATTTTTAGAAATGTATAAATTTCATTCCAAATATAGTTTAGTATTTATACCTAAAAATTAGATATTCTAAAAAACTATATTAATATGCATATTTGAATTCAAAAAATAAAATTTTATAGATATTCTAAAAAATTGAGCTGTAATTTAATAGTTTGCCAAATTTTATTTTTAGTTGATGTAATTAATTATTAAATAAAAACAACTCATATAACAACATGGAATTTTTATATACCTTGAATTATCAACATTTGTATTGTTGTTTAATTCTATTTCATTGTCTTCACCAAAAAATGCAATCTCATCATTTACAAGAAGACTAGGATCAATGTCATGTTCATCATTATTCTTAGATGATAGATTTTTGTATTCATAGTTGGATATGCCTTCATTTTCTATGTTTTTAGATTTACAATAAGTAAATTGAGATCTTAATCCAAGGGAAGAATCAAATTCTACAAAGTCTCCTACTTTTGCGGCCATAAATACAAATTTTTCAACAGCCACTCCAATTTCTGCATATCTCATGCATCTAGCCCATGATGTTGGAGGTTCTATTTTTGGTTGTCCAATACAAACTATCAATGATTCAAGAGCCTTAAATGTCTTAACCATTGAATATATATTCGAAAGTTTTTGATCATATGTTGAAAATTGTTTTGGAAATAATATTATTAATGAGTTTACTTTTGATGCATGGCCTTGAAAAACTTTTGATACTACCATGCAACATATAAGAGATTTACAATCTCCTATTGCTCTAAAAATTAGTTGCAAAACTTCATCGGGAAGCTTTTCAAACAAATTGGATTTAGAATCTTCCATTATATTTTTCACACTTGCAAAACTTACCTAATCAATTTTAAAATATCATTATACATTCATTAAATTTGTTCATGCAATCAAAAAATATATTTTTGTGTATTATAAATAAGCAAGTCATGGAATCATTTTTTTTCTTGTGAATGTTGAATGTTGAACATCTAAAATTATTTATATCCTAGTTTAGCTTTTGATTTAGTAGGAAATATTTATTTGGGACTTTGTAAAAAGTCTCCACATCATTAGTAGCACAATAAATCTTTTTGAAAAATATTCTTTAATATTTTTGAATAAACCACAAGCGCATCAAAAAGAGGACTAATAATATTGTAGCAAGTAATGATCTTCCATCAATTAAATCTATTTGTGGCAATAATTCACTTTTCATTTTATTTTGTGGTTATCACTTTTCAGAAAATCTTACAAGACAAAATTACTATGTCTTGTTGAGAAGATTCTTAATGCATAATTTTTTGAAAGGGTAAGATTTTAGGGTTGGAAAAAGGAGACGAAAGGTTAAACGCAAAACTTGATGTACTTATTATTAAAAATAGCACCCTTTTGTAGTTACTAAAGCATATATTAAAAGATATGATCACATTATAGGATAGCAGTCATGTAGGCTTTGGGCACATCATAAATCATTCATGTGTATAATATTTTGTCATATACAATAATGTGATTGACCTTAGTAAAAAAAAATTGTTCTCTTTTAACTCCAAATTTCAAACTATTTTAATGCGAGAACCAATGCTTTGCTAAAGAACCAATGCAACCACCATTGCTAACAAATGTGCATATTGTACATTCATTTTATAATTTATATAACAATTTAAAAAAATAATAATAATATAACATGAGTTAAAAAATCTAATTATTGAAGCTCTAACTAAGATGTCTATCTTTTTAAATATTGTATACAAATAGTTACTACCTCTTTTGAAGTAATAGTGATAGTATAAAACTATGTACAAGTCTAATAGTAGAGTAATTAGGGAATAACTTTTGTACATGTGGCATATAGCCATTGGATGAAAATCGTTTTTGATTCCCTAAACTAAAACATTCAATCTCTAAATTTACTTCCTTCCTCCTCAATTCCTTTCTTCTTGCAACAAACCCTAAATTACATTAAAAATTTCAATTTTACAAAAAACAAAACAAAACAAATTTAATGAGAGGCTATAATTTACTCTTCATAGTCCTGCAATCATTGCTTTGGACACCCTACTATACTACTCCAATCAAAGCACAATAAAAGTGAAAGTTTTGTTATTTAAATGCAAGTTGTTAGTCATGTTTTTTTGTGTTTTCAAATGCAAGTGTCTTCTTTGAGGTCGGTCAGTTTGTCAAGCATCAAACTCTATCCATGGGGAATTCCTTAAAGAAACTGGTTGATGTTCTGTCTTAAAATTGCAATGATTTTTAGTTGTGCACCTAGGTAGGCATTCCAATTGTTGAGAATTATGCATAATGGAAAACAATTTTGATGGAATCTGCGTCAATTTTGATACTTGTATTGTGATTCTGGAACTTTTGCATATGAAGTCCTCAGTCTATACATGTTGCTATAAATTTAACATTCATAGATAAGAAAATTAATTGAAGAAGCTCCACTATTAACTTTACAATCAATTGTCAGTAACGAACTTCTCTCCGAGAATTTCTTTCAGACATTGATAGTGTAGGTGATAAGCTGGTCTAAATTATACAAGTCATAGAGTCTCAATACCCAAATAAGAAGCATCATGTCCAAGAAATCGCCGAGTGGCTTTGCATCTTTATCAAGGTAACAACAATTTGCCAAGTTTCAAGTTCTTCATGAAAAATATCAAAATCAGCTTCAATTATCATGTACAAATTGTAATTTCACACTGCCGCACATTGCTACACTTGATCAAACCAATGTCATGGTTGTTGATTGTCTTCTCCAACAACATCCTCACAACATGTGCGGATTTGAATACAATTATTGTGATCCTCACTTGCAATTTTGAAAGGTAGGTAGATCATTCATTCAAGCAGATGGAGCACTTGTACTAATGACTTTTTCAAGCCAAATCGCATGGCACTGAGATTATTGTTTTATTTTCGAATCGCATGGTTGTTGATTTTTTAGAGAGGGGTTATTGTTTCTTTTCAAATTGCACATTTGTTGATTTTTTCAAAGGGGGTATTGTTTTTTTTTACAAATCGCACGGTTGGTGATTTTTCAAAGGGGAGGGTATTGTTTTCTTTTTGAATCGCATGGCTGACATTGATTTTTTAGAGGGGGTCAAGTATTTTTTTTTCAAGGTAAGGGTGCCTGTCTCTTTTCAAAAGATAGTTTGATGTATATTAAAAGTTCATACATTTATTAATTGAACACTTTTGCTATAATTTAAAATAGACTGTTTTGAATCTTATTGTTATTGTTAGCGGCTTTGCTAAAAAAAATGAATCATTAAGTGTGTTGTAGATGCATTAGGGTTTTGTGCTTTGGAAATAGTACCAACAATAGTTAACTAATGAATTAAATTTATTTTTTTAGCATTTGACGTATTTCAAATGTTTTATTCAATTCTTAAACACCACAAATGTGTTCTGCATTTTTTTCTCATGCTTACAAATCATTTTAAATTGATTATTTATAATTTTTTTGCACAAGTCTTATTTGGATAATGTGGTGGATATAAAATTGAAACTGAGAGACTTGCCTTTCCCTTCAATTGATTTGATTATGAGATTTGTATATGGCTAATGTCATTCATCAATACCACAGATAGTATTGATTTTCTATCTTTCTGTCATTGGCCAAGGTGAATCCTAAATTAGATGATTTTTGAGACTATGCACAAAATTTATGTACATTTTATACTTTTGAAAAAAAACATACAATCATTCCAATTGAATTTGAAATTAAATGAAAACTCTCAAATTATGAATGTTTAAAATTTTGTTAAATTTTTTCAACTAAAACCACTTGTAAGTTCCTTCTTAGGGAGTTCACTTAGAGTATCCATTAGAAACCACATGCGAACAAAACTTTGGATCCCCTATATACTTTTTGGAGTTTAAATTTAAAAAATAAAATAAATAATAATAATAATAATTTAAAAATAAAAAAATAAAAATTTAATATATATATGAATGAATAGATTTTTCTACTTTGAAAGTTTATGTTTTCAATTATTGATATTTTTATTTGTTGATAATAATTAGTTACAAATTTTTGAAGTAAAAAGATACAGTGTAGAATTGAAAAATAACTTTCACACCCCTATATTATATAAGAAAAAATTGTCTAAAAAATGAACAAAAAATTCCTAAAAATAACTTTCTATTGAAAGCTCATTTTGAGTTGAATATTGATTCAATGGTCATCTAAATGTGTTCTTCATAATTATTTGAATTGAAAGACGTGCCATTTTTGTTCATTTTCAACCTCTTCTAGAAATCATTTCATATTTTATTTGAGTTGTAAATTTTGGAAATAGAAACCTATAGTCATTACTAAACAATACTCAAAATTTTAGGTTGAAATTATAGTTTATTAGAAACCACTTGTTCGCACGTGGTTTGTTGTAGTAGAACTAAGTGCACCCCCCGAGAGTTCCTTCTTATTTTTGGATTTTTGGATCAACAATTAGTTCCAAATGTTAATAAATTTTTGCCTGAAGGGTCTTTTGCAAAATTCAGCTAATAATTTTAGTTCTTAATTTCTTCTTCTTCAAGCTTTAAAACCCAACGAAGGTTTTATAACCTTTAAAAATTAAAATGTCATTATTCAAACTTACGTCTTGAACTTTTGTTGTCCCTCACAATAACCCTAGCCTAATAGAAACAAGGTCCATGTAGACTAAGAATGTAAGATATAACCCACTCGTCACATCATGTACCACACTGGATTAGGGTAAAGATTTATCCTTTTAGTACAAACATTTATTTTGAATGCGAAATCTCAACCTTGAAATGTTAAAGAGAACAAAAAATATCCCATGAATGACTTTATGGGTTTGTCATTTTTCTGGTTTCTATAAATGCATAGACCCTCCACAGTTAATAAGGTGGATATACCCAAAATCACACCCTACCTAAAACCGCCATCATCATTCAATGTACATCTCCAAAATCAATATGTATATATGCTTAAGAAACCATTTTTAAGCATCTACCAAAAAGAACTTTGACCCTCCATAACTTTTGCATATAATATCCAAATGTCAGCTTTTTGGTGCATTGGAACCTCCTTTCACTTGCCAACAAGAAAACACGGACATTTGACCAATTTAGTAACAGTAACTAGGCATGGTAGCAAAAAGTGGCAAGTTAAGGGGTACCCACTTTGTGTTCTATAGTGTAGTAAGTTTGTGATCTTTAACTTTAAGAACTAAGGTAGTTTATTCTTAAAGCGACCATGTTGGATAAATGCGTCCTCTATCTAGAACTAATTGACATTCATATTCTTTGAAATATCTATTACTGTCATTGATGAGTTAGGCAGGCTTAGATGGTCCGCTTTAAGAGTAGACTACCTTAGCATTATCCCCCTCCCCCCGTGCAATACTTGGGTTTCCTAAAAACACTGCTGAATGCTAAAGGTATGTTCGCACTTGGTGTTAAAAGTGTTGTTACTCAGGGCCTTAAAAATGAATTTACACCTACTTTTGGACCAGATTCACATTCCAAACAACACCTCTAACACCAAGTGAGAACATACCTTAAATTTCCTGAGGCATGCTTCACACCGGTGTCACTTTGACAGACTGGGGACTCGTTAAAAAGGGGGCTTCAGTGAAAAGGGGAATGCATTATGAAGTTTACCTTTGGCTGAAGATTCTTCAGCCGGTGAGTCTGCTGTGCTGCATCCTTGAGTTGCTTTGCTTCGGGACTTTGGGAGACTTTGCCTGAGTGGAAGGTGAGCATAGCCCATTATGGAACCTCTTCCCAATTCCATCCCTATTGCATTTCTCGGACATTTCAAGGGTTGGGATGTTGGACTGTTGTAGATGGGGGACGTGATTGGGAAGAGGGAGGTTAAATTGGGTGTGCATACCTTACCAAGGCAACTTGGCAAACTAGGAAGCGGCAAGGTGAGTTGTATTTAATCCTTAAAACGGCATTTGAGATTTTGGGAGGGCTGCACAAATTTGGATTTCAGAATCTTTCTTAAATGGGCATCATGTAGTTTGTTCAAATGACCAATCAATGATGAGCTTCTACCCTCACTTCAAGTCTCTAGGCCATGGGCAACCTCAAAGACACTATTCAAAATTATTATTGAACTTTGCAATACAAAAACTACAGGTTCAAATTGTGATTCAAAATCCCAAGACTTAAGATTGAGAGATGCATCTTGTAAAGACAAAGGAAATGATTGAGTACCAAGGAAGTTCATAAGTTCATGTCTAGTCAAGTATTGGAGAAGTTTTCTTCAAGATTCTTTGAAAAACCAACCCCTAGGATTGTGGTTGTCATATAAGGCTTAAATACTGGCTTCAATACATTGTATAAAGAAATTTTCATTGACAGCATGTTGTGTATCCAACCAATGTTTGATTGGATGGCTCTGGATCAAATGGAAGGAGGCTTTGCATTGACAATAATCACATGTGAGGGATATTGAGTAGGCCCTTCTTTGAAAAGCAAGCCAAGTGTCTTTTTTTTTTTTCAATTGTGTGCCTCAATCAATGAAATGTCATTTTTCTTAGAAAATAATGGGCAAGGCAAGCAGCTTCATATAGTATGTGCTAAATTCTTTTTCATCTTTTAAAATTTGGCAAGAGCCTAATTAACTATATATAATTATACAACTATATATACATATTGAAAATATGTGAAAAAAGGGTTGGAAAATCTGACTATATAGATTGTACTCTACAAGATTATAGAGTTTGAAGTTAAATAAAAATTATTTTCTTAGCATTATATCATAATCTTTTGTTACTATAATCCCTAAAGCCCTAGGTATATTTTGATAGAATTGTCATACACTGTCACTTTTAGTGCATTGAGAAAAATTGATGTAAAAAAAATTCAATTTTTTTTTCAACCATACGAATATTTACTAGATTATTATAGGATTGTGTGGGAAAAATCAGAAATTTGACCTCATAGATTTCAATATTACATTAAAGAGAAAATGAGGCATTAGGAGGGCCGCCAGAAAGTGACCAAACCAATCTTAATAAAAAAAATAGATAGCCTGACAAATCTTAACGCAGTGCATAGCTTGACAAATCTAGGTGCAATGCATTGTCAGCTTGTGTGAATTTCACAAAGGATGTCGGGACTAAAAAATCAGGGGGTAGCAAAGATATATTTAATAATCACCAGCATCATATTACACAATGATCAATGACAAATGAAACAAATTAAGCCAAATGAAGTGGCTTTTAAAGCTAGTTACCAAAAAATTAGAAACACTAATGATTTTGTAGTAACTTCACAAGCCACTTATTTGAGAGCATTTGAAGTTGAGAAGTTGAGCTATTTATACAAGTGAGATAGTATTAGGTGAAACAATCCATGTGGGATATGTAAATTAGGATTAATAGATGCACAACCGCTCATAATTAAGTGAAAAGTAGGAATTATGTTCATGGTCGAATTTTAGACCTCATTTAGACCTCATTCATGAACTAAACAAAGTTGTAGAATCAATCTAGTTTTTATATCTAAAAATCCGTTTAAGGTTTAGAGCCTCCAATAAAAAGTTATGGACAAAATTTGGAGAGGGAGTTTGAAATGTTAAAAAAAAATTCCTTCCAACCCCTTTTAGAATTTTGTCCATATCTTTTTATTGGAGCTTCTAAATTTCAAAAGGATTTTTGTAGATGAAAACTAGATTAATTCTTCAACTTTGTTTAGTTCAAAGTTTTTTGAAAAAAATCATTCTACTATCCCTAAATGGGATCTGAATTCGACTTTGAACACAATTCTTGCATTTGACAATGAGTGATCTATCTTCTAAATATCTCATACCCTTTGAGGATTTACCATGGACAATTGATTTCTCTATAAAAACAACCTCTTCGCTATTCATTCTCACCAATTGTCATTGAATTATGTATATCAATGAATTATGTCTAGATATCACAATGCTAATGAAAAGACTCTTGATGGAATAAAGAAAATGTCAAAAATAGTCCAATCAACATTGTGATAGACAAAATTGGACTATTTTTGACATCTTTTTTTCCATAACTTGGTTAGAGTAAAAGGTATGCAATAATTAGAGTTGAAGTGCATTACAATATCTAAACCTTGATTTTGTAACTTTTTTGTATTTGTATTTTGAACCACTGACAGTCATCCGACATCACAACTTCAGACAAGCGACTATAGGGAAAAACAACTTTGTAAACAAAGTTAAATGTAAGCATGGGGTCCTTTGAGTTACTATGGAGTGGCCCTCTAGAGGCCTCAAAATTTCTCTAATGTAGCCTTTGAATCATTATTTTTTATATGTACTTTTGACCATACTTTAGGATTTTATTTAGTATCCCTTCAAAGTTCAAATCAATCTTGGCAATTAGGGTATGATCTCAACTTAGCATTGTGCTATAACTAAGTTTAACCCCTAAAGGACCAAGTATCCCTTCAACATACATAAGAAATCTTGGGTAGGTTCCTACAAAGTCATTTTTGGTCAGATGTTTATGAAATTTGGACACAATATATAGACATGTATCTCTTTGGTCAAAAACTAATTTTTTTTTCAATCATGAGCTTGTATCAAAAGTTATGCTTCCCTAAACTTTTTGGGCAAGTAGGACAATTTGGAACTCTTTTGAAAATCTTTTGCAAAAAAGCTCATCAACTTTTGAAATTTGGCATGTATATAAGTAATAAAGTATGACATACAATTGTCTAGAAAAAAACAAATTTTAGTCCTCAAATCATGATTTAAGAGGAGTCAAACTTTGTTAGCTAAGGTGGAGCAATTTCAAGAAAAAAATATTTTCTTCTAACTTTAAGTTCTATTGTTTTGCAATTTGTGATTTCAAAATTGTTGAAATTTTTTCTACATATTCTAAATTTTTGTCTCCAACTTTTCATTGTTTAGATTTCAAATAAAAAGCTTCCTCATTGCATAAGAAATCATCAAAAAATGACTAGTGTATTGCCAATTCACTTAACCTCTTAGCATTGCATGGTCATTTAGATTAATTCAAACTCCATAATTGCTTCTAATTTTTTTCACAAGTGAATCTAATATCATGTACTTACTAAATGGTCAAAACCCTCATTTTTGTGTAGGGCAAAAAATTTATTCCATAGGGGCCCAAAGTCTATTGACCTGTTTTGCTGTTTTGCAGGAATAAGAAATAAATTTTTTTCACTGCAAATGATGTAATGGGTGAATGCAAGAAAGACCGACCAAAAAGTGTAGCGTTCTCCACAATACTCATGTTTTTTTTGGAAATACTGTATAATTAGAAAAAAAAAAAATTTAAAATCTGAAAAATCTGTTCAATGTATACACCTTTAAGAAGAAGTTACACTAGGAAGGAAAAGCATAGAAAAATTCTCTAAGTAGGAGAACTGAAAAAGTGCAAAATCTCATGAAAATAGGTATTTTCACATTTTAATTTATAAATAATAGGAAAAACAATTTTTAAAGAAACTATAAATTGGCCAATTGGAAGGACTTTATAGGAAAGAGATTTCACCAAAAAAATGATCTTGAAACAATTTTGAATGTTCAGAACTGCACACGCAAGGGAGCCTTGTTTGCATGTATGTGGAGGGCATAAAATAAAATATTTTAAAATTTCCTTTGGTAGAAACATGACTTCCTACTATGGGAATAGACCATACAAATTTCAGATCTAAATCATTAAGTTTGAATACTCCTCAGTACTAAAAAACCCTAAACTGCAAAGTGTGACAAATTAGCTAAATTTAAATTTAAATATAAAATGATTTTTAAATTTTTTTGAAAAATAAGGGATCTAAACAAGATCAGGTTAGCCATCTCCAAGAAAAATTTCAAGTTAATTGGATTCATTCTTCAGAAGTTATAGCCGATAACAAGTCCGACACGTCAAGTGTGACAAAAAATAGTACTAGTCTTTCTTGCAATCATCCTAATCTTTCAATCTGTGTGGTCAAATGGGCTGAAATTTTTTCCGCATTCTAGTCAAATACTTTACATCAGTTTTGCACCGTGCTTGAAGTTTCAAAGAAGAGTTTCAATTTTCCTTTTCGAATAGCATACCAAAAAAAGGGGAAAACCACAGTTTTTTGACGATGTCTCCTTGAATCCCTCCCCCCAGGATCCTTTAGGAATTCAAAATTCCTACAGTTGGGCAAGATTTGACCTGGTGAAGTTATAAGTAGCACATCTGAATATCTGGTCCTTCGCTTCATTTCACTTCCGGGGAGAAAGCTTCCAAAATGGAGTTCCATTTCAGGCGACACGCACCAGTCTTGGAAACTGGGCTGTCCCCACTGACTTGTCTCACTCTTGCAAGCCTTTTTTTTTATCCTTGTGCTGGAGAAAATGCCAACCTCGCAAGATGAAGTTACCACATCGATCATGCGAGAGTCACGCTGGCTGGGCACTCACTGTCATCCTGAACTGATTCCGTCGATCAGCCTCCCCCGGACTGATTCACCCGGTCAGCGCCTTAAATAAATTTGGAGATAAGTGTTAGCAGCATCGTCACCCATTTTCAGCGGATTATCCTTTCTTGTGATCCATGCTTGCAAGACTTGTCTTTCCAATTTCCAAAGCCCGATGGTACAGCACAAATTCAGCCAGAGATCGTGGAACTGGCAAACGTGCACTCAGGATGTCGTCGTTACATTGTAAAGGACACCAGCTACAGAAGTGTGGTGCTTCGAACGTTGGGTCTGTCTTCCCGTAAATTAAAATATTCCACTCAGTTTTCTAATCCCCAAAGGCTGCTTCAGTCTCCAAGAAATAAATTAGAATGCTTCACTCATTTGTTGTATACAATGGCTCATGCTGCTGGCACCATTCCCAGGCACCTCGAGTCTCCAGAGCTCGATCAGACCTCCGTGGAGAGCGCTGCCACCCGGCGATTCTTTTTAGAGTAGGTCAGTAGGATAAACAGGATTTTTGGACAAGAATCAAGAATGAAACTTAGATTGATTACAGGGGATCGAATCTGTGCAGGTTGGCGTGAGATTAGGCGACAAGAAGATTCTTACGTAGTTTTTTTTACCATTTTCTACAACCATTTTTTATTTTAGGGTGCAGACGGAAACAGTACTGTAGTAAGAAAGATGATAAAATTAGTGTGTCGCAAATTAAGGAAGTTGAGAACGACACCAGCATCTACAGTAAGAGCGCCAACTGTTATTGACAAGTGCCTCTTCACATAATAGTTTAAACCCGTAAATGGCAAGTTGCTGTTTCCCAAGCCCTGCCAACATCGATGAGCGTGGCTGCACAATGCCCGAGCTTGACATCACACTGGTGACTTATTATTACCTGTGGCTGGCCTCGTTTGAGGAAACATCGTCTTCAGTAAACAGTCTAGAACAAACTACCGGTATCCAAGATATTAAATTAAGTCGGGCTCTGCAAATTAAATCTGCATGCGTGCTTGCTTTGACCCAGTATTTGCAGTAATTAACCCAAAAGCGGGCTTTGCAAATTAAAGCCGAAATCACGTACTCATCCGCTACTCGTGACACTAACAAACAGCCCATACCTTACTCGTGTGGCAAGAGCCTTTACTTAGCTCCAGGCTAGCACCCGAAAAGGCCATAATTTCTCTCAGTACCGAAATCTCAGTTACCTCTGAGAGCTTCTATCGATGTGCTAACTGCTAAGTGCGTGTCGACAAAAAGGGAAAAGCAACAGAGCAAAAGTGGATCGATCTCCGCACTTGATGCTGTGGACTTTCGAGCAAAATATCTTGTTGACGTTCACACCGACTGGAGTCCTATGCGAAGCAAGACAAACAAACCATTCTTCGGAGCGAGTGCATGTTTTTCCACCTTTTATTATTGAAATCGAACTTATCTCCGAGGACACACTTTCCTCGAGACCTTTTGCAGCGAATCTGTCAGTGCAAACTGCCAAAACCGAGTTGGTAGCTCGAAGTTGGGGATTCAACTTCCTCCCTAGCGCAGCTAGCTAGCTCCCATTGATATATATCCCATGTACAGTAGCCAACTCGATCAAAAGAAAGGTCCACCAATTGCAGTGCCATATTCAATTCGCACCGCTCTGCCGGTGAGCCTTGATCATCACTCTCCATTCATCGATCCCACCAGCCGTGAGGTGCGCTTGGTTTGCTTTACCGTGCGCATGCAACAGCCGCTCGTCAGCGACCCTTGGATTTCTGTGAATTATTCCCCTGCCCTGCTCTCGAAAGGCGACAAGGGGGACACACAACAAGACACCCACGCAAGGGTGGAAAAGCCTCGTCTACAGGAAAACACGAGAGCTAGCTGCCCGGTAAAATGGACACCATTGATCGACCGATTGAATTTGTATGATCGAAGGCTCGCCATGCCAGGACAAATCGCCCTCGTCAGCTGCATGGTTGGGCTCCTCTTCACCAGAAGTTGAAATTCATTTTCGGAGAACAAAAAATGGCCATGGGTTGAATTAATTCGTTCATGTATTTCTGGCCACACTGAGTGTTTGCAGGTCTTTCAGGGCCACCATAACTCCATATCCGAGTGCTAGCTTGAGTAGAGCTTGGTGCATTGCGACTGCAAGGTGGAGCTCCTTCCTGCACTACTTATTCCACAGCAACTGACTAGCTAAGGATGGCTCTGCAGTCATCCTGCGGTCGAGTTTGTGCCTTGCAAGCAACGAATTGGACCCAGTCATTCTTCAATCCTAACAAATATATATGGTCAATTTTGTTAAAATGGCAATATTCCGCTACTTTGGCAATTTTAAAAAGTTAGATCAAACAATCTGAAATGTACAATTGTCCTAGATGTCACTTCTACAATTCAAATTGTGTAGTCTGAAATCTACACCAATCTTAGATGTATAAAATCTATATCTGTCCTAGATGGCACTTTCACGATTTAGATCAGGGCAGTCTGAAAATGGCACATGGAATACTGCCATTTTAACAAAATTCTCCATATAAGCAATTCGGTTTAGCCACATACTTGTATTAAGTAGAAAATTGGTTTATTTGGCCACATTGTATATCAAATTTGTTCAAATTTTGTCCTAAACCGTGAGCAATTATATTGTAGCTACCAACCCGAGAAAAACAACAAGCAAAATTCGCCAGAATTGGTAGCCTCAACTGCATTTTTGGAGTCACCCCATCGAAAAAGGAAAGGCTGACAGGACGTACTAGGTGCACCGGCGCGTGCCAGTCACGCCGACAGTGATCATGACGCCGTAGACCACGCACTCACTTACTGCAGTAGAAGCAAGTGTTGCGTTGAAGAGGTCCAACTTTACGATGTCCTCCTTTGAAAACTGCACACCACTAGCTAGTAGCTACCGTATTGCCTAAAAGAAGATTCCGGAACTCAGCACTCATTCTTCAGTTCTCCCATGCATTCATTCTTTTCCTCTGGGCGGTGAGATGAACAGTATTCTCGTCTGCTTAATTACTAGCTGCGATTTTTTTGGTACTTGTCTCTCCTATGCATGTGATACTACACTGTGTACCAAAAACCAGCACTATGTATCATGTACTATTGTCATACATTTGAGGCTTCTACATGTAAGATTACAGTGAAGTGTTGGTTTTAGGTTGAGGATTGGTTTGAGTATCGATACACACCTAATAAAACTGTAAATGGAGCTTTTGGTTTTATTGTTATGAAGTACTTGATGGTGATGTATAAATAAAGGGCGAAAGAATATGTACGCCACAATTGAGTTCCCATTGGAAACTGGAATGAGAGAGTCTGGGCCGGTCATTTTCCACATTTAAAAACATGAAAGCCACCGGAGCACAATACATCACTCTTACAACAAACGGAGTTGAATTGCAACAAAACTCTTTCAGTTTGTTGCAATAATCTGCATGCCCGTCTATGTACTTACGACAAGTCGACAACCTACGAGTATTACTAGCTCTATCATACCATGTAGAATTCAAGAACTAGCTACCAAACATGTACAAAAACTTAGTAAGATGGAAACTTTTCCAACTGAAACGTCCACGTACCCTTCTAAGTTTCTAACTGCTTGACTACTTGAGCAGTTGAGCTGCACTGGAATTTTTTATAATTATGTTGTATAATTTATCTTCAGTTGGAGTATCATTCACTTGTAACAAAAAATATTAATGTATCGAGGACAAAAGTAAACTGACATGACCTTATACGAACTCGTAAGGTTCTGTTTAAAGTAAGTTCGAAATGATACTTCGAACACAAATTTATTACAGCTCAAAATAAACTACATATTAAAATCAGTAACTGTACGGAAAAGTGTTCTGTGCCATTAGCCGGCAAGCCTCTGATCCATGAGCGTGCACACCTGCAAGTCTGCAACTTGTGCAGCAAGCAAAGATGCCTGACGAAACAGGTCACAGGTGTACTTAGTCTTAATCCCAACTTCCAGACAGTCAACTCCCGAGTCCTGACCCGGCACAGTGCAAGGACTGGTGGAGATTCTGGTGCGGAGTCTGAGGTGCAGATGGAATTGGAGAAATTGATGGATTGGAAAGCATATTAATCCGCAGAACTAGCTGACGGAGGAGGGTCTTGCCTCAGCCCATGTGCGCTGGCTAGCTCAGCAAATCACTGAGCCTCAACGTGCGAGACTGCAAAGCGGCTCTAGCTCGGTGTCAGGATTCTGATCAGCTTTCATGAGTTTTCATGAGTTTTCATGAGTTTTTGAACTCTTCAGGGATTCCTCTGGGTTGCTTGCAGTAGACACATGATGGAACGTGACTGGGAGTGGCCAACACTTAGGTACGAGCATCTGAAATTGCCGCTTTGAACTGAATGCAGTTTGAACATTCTTGCAGTACATCATGGAGATTTGGGGTGCACTGACCTTCGTCCGGAACTGCTCACCTAGCTTCAACAACAGTTTTAACAACAGTTTTAACAACAGTTTTGTGAAATTGGTGGTGTTCCAATACCTTGGCACCTCTCAGAAATCGCGCTTTGAAACATCAATTCAAACCTGTCCTAGACCTTTTCGTACCTGACAGTGTACATATGTGTCAAAATGTGAGGTGCCGGCAGGAGTCGTGCCAATTAAATGAAATTGAGGATTTTTCGATAGATCCGAACCACCACATTCTCAAGCAGTGGAATATTTGGGATATTTCAGAATGGACAACCTTCATGTTAACAAACTGCAGCCCTGTGTAGAACACCTGTCCTCCTTCCGATTGCAGAAATCCCTAGTGGCCGAGCTCACTGCTGATGAGTTTGCTATATTTTTTGGCTTGAAAACTTTTTCTTTTTCTTATTGCCCTTCGCTCTAAAAGCGGAAAAGCAAAGACTGAAGAACAGCTGATCTGAGGATCCATCCAAAACAAAGTTACAATACCAGAAAATTAAAACACAAAATTCTGAATACTGAGGATCATCGCACTGAGATACGACTTTTTATTTTAAGGTAACGTAGGAGATTCATAAAGTGACCATTTAGCAGCTGATTCACAATTTTGCCGATTTTGACTTCTTGCATTGTTTTCAGTCAATTTCAGTTGAAAGTAAATAGAATTGGCATGTAATTCAACTAAAGGCATTTCGTATTTTTTGGACCTTCATGAAACGGTTAGTTATGAATTTTGATGTTGGAATCATATAAAGCACTAAAAATGTCTACCCCTTAACATGTTCACTATTTCTACAATGAAACATGCAATTGGTACATTGAAGAGCAAATTATGTACCTCTACTTTACATAACACTTTAAGGGCTTGGATGCTAATGGAATTTTTGTCCATTGCGGAAAATTCCCCACTGTTGCCTCCTATTAAATTTTGACAATTGATAGAACGTGAAATCCCTCAAGCTGACCTAAAAGCACACCCAATGTCCAAATTCAATTGTGATCCCTAGTTCATGACCCAATTTCATCGTTCTACATCTTGTTGTAGTGACATCTATAATGTAAGGGTTCATTTTATGACAACTCAAGTATAAAATTGGTGTTGAATGCTTTGGAATTGGATTGAAAAGTCACAATTTTATAAAATTCAATGAACATTAGCATGCGGTATTTACAAATGGCAAAAGGTTCATTCATTATTCTTGAGGGACTCTTCTAGATAATCACTGCAACCACATTTAACACCAAAATTCTTATAAAGTGACACTATTTTGACTCCAAATATGGTAGCATATGCATACATATAGGTTTAAAATCTAGGATGGATATAGATTTGTATTTTAGGTCATGAACTAGGGATCACAATTGTGTTCTAGCAAAATTAACATTGTAAGACATTACTAGAGTCGCATTAGCTTGAGTGAAATAAACGAGTGAAATATATAATTAGTGTCTTGAACACAATAATAAGATAAATCCCTGCGGTTCATACAACCATCAGCTGTAATAATCACACTCGAACCTCATCTTGAAGACTTACTGTTTGATCTAAGATTAACTTAGAACTGAAATATTTGGTGAACCGCAATGACGCTATCACTCCTTCACTTCGTGACGTTCGTGTATACGTACAAGTACAGTACATATCCTTCAAACAAATTAATTGCATGCAACATCGATCTCAGTACACATCGAGGTCTACGTAAGTCAGTAAGTAACGAACACTTAGTCGTAGCCACAACTTTGGTATCGCGCGTATTCCCGGACCGATTTTTTTGACATAAATTCCACTAGCTTTCCTACGTACAAAATTCGATCATTCTCCACATGTTATCATTCTTTTTCTCTGACAGGGTGCGTCCAACCACCACCCGTACTCACTGAATTTCACCTTTTACATGAAAAGTCAGTGAAGCGAGTCTCACGATTGGAAGGTGAAACAAACTCGGAGGGATATAATAAAGCGGACACTTCAATTCGAATTCAAGACAAAGCCCGGGACATTGGGAAGCTTTACTGATCGAGCCGCCCCCAGTGATGGAGAAAAATAACAATAATATATATATATATATATATATATAAATAAATAAGCTGCAGAGCTCTCAAGAAACTAGCTCAAGATCTCAGTGGGAAAGCTCGTCGATCATTGAAATGACGTCGACTAGGGTTCAGGTTCCAGGGCCTGATTCTCGATCACTTTTGCGGAAGGTGAAACAAACTTGGAGCATAAAGCGGAAGCTAGCTTCAAAGCGTGGTGTAAGCAGCCTCGCAACTTTGCATTGTCGAGCTAGCAAGCGCCACAGATCGACTTTAATTGTGGGTCGAAGGAACATAAACAAGCAAGAGAGAATCTCAGTTCGGGGAGATTTGCAAACAGTGAGCAAAGCCCACTGCAGTTGCATGGGTGAAGAGACCAATGGGAGAAAAAAGAAGCCCATTCGAATGAGGGTCAATTGTAACTTTCTAAAACTTTCTAAACCCATCAACAATATATTGATACATTCTGTGATGCCAGACACTCCAGCTTCTACATCAGAATTAAAAAAATTACCGGCCTAGATCTGGAGTTCAGCACGTGGATGACATGTGTATGTAAAAACAATTATTGGTGTGCCTCTCTTTCATTCCAGTAAATAATTCGCTTTTTTGATATGGTCATGAATTAGATACATTGTAAATGCATTTTTGTTGAGTGATCATGCTCTTCTTACCACCAGTTATTAGAGTGGGGTTCTTTGGGTGTGAATTTGCAATGCCATGATCGCTATTCTATTATTACATGATAATCCTTGGGCTAATAAAAGCCTGATTGATTAATGGGTTGGGTGATGACTCTACAGTGCAACCAACACCACATTTTCTTCCATGGGGTTGTGGGGGTACTAATAGAGTGTTGGCGCTCCATATTTACTTAGTTAATTTAAGAACAATCACTCTCTATGGCCTGACCTCAAAGGCTTCTTCATAGATAGGACTCCAGTACCCTACATTAAAAAAAATTAAAAAATAAAATTGGGACCTTGAGAGGGCTTTGAGATCTGAACCAACAATGTAGATAAAATAATATTAAAAATTTGCATTTCTTTTTTTGCATTGCTAGTCTAAACTTTGGCAGCTTTCTTGAAGCCCCATTATTTTTCTAATGTTGGAATCCATTTCAAAAAGAGGTGGCAATCAAGCATAGGATATGAAGAGCATGGTTTTATCTATTATTGATCTTTCCAATGTTGCTTGAGACGTTCCTAAATCTAACATGTCTCTTAATTGAGTGTGCACACACACTTGCAACTCAAATTGTTTAGGATTTAGGGCCATAAAAAATTAATCAAAGAATTTGATTTTAAAATTGCAAGTTAAAAAGGTATTTAGGATTTAGGGCCATAAGAAATTTCAATACAGTCATAGAAATACATATTGTATATAGTTGCAAAAAATTTATACACTTCCTCAGTCCTCACATCCTTTTTCTAATATCAATCAATTCAATTGACGTACAAAATTAAAATTGGATTTCATCTTTTTTAGTTCAAATTATGAATTATGTATTATTTGAGGAAAGAAGCTAGACTAAGGGCTCATATAATAGTCATTTAAAGAAAAATATTTGTTTATGTGAAAAAAGTGCATTCATAATTCTTCTTCAAACTCTAAAGATTTATAAAAATTTATTAGAAGAATAGAAAATCCTCTATCCATATGTCTATTGAATGTTATTATTTGAATTGATTAGATAATTAGCGTTTTGGAAAATATTGAAAGAAAAGAGAGGAGTATACAAAAAAATTGAGATTAAATTTTGGTACATGGAAAACCAAAAAGGAAAAATAAAATGCTATAGGAACACCTTCCTAGAAGGAAAAATAGTATATATGGGCAATTTCGTTAAAATGGCGAAATTCCGAAACTTTGGCAGTTTCACAGTTCAGAGCGGCCGCTCTGAAATGTTAAACTATCCTAGTTTTCTGAAATCTAAACCTCTTCTAGATGTCTGAAATCTACAACAGTCATAGATGTTGCTTTCAAAGTTCAGACCGCGCGATTTGAAATGTACATTAGTGCTAGATTTCTGAAATCTATAAAAGACAAAGATTTATGTAATCTATATCCCTCGTAGATGTCACTTTCGCAGTTCAAAGTGACCGCTCTGAAAATGGCATACGGAATATGCCATTTTAACAAAATTGCCGTTATATGTTCTTAAAAATTTAAGTATTGATCTACTAAATTCAATGGGAGAATAAATTAAAAAATCTAAAATAAAAATATATTAAAGCACTTAATAAACATAATCTTGAATGTCTAATAACTTTGAGTGGCCATTCTTCCTTTCATTCAGGTTCTTATCAATCAAATTTTGAAATCAAGAAATAGAAATAGATTAGTTATGCATTTCAATTTTAATAACATCATTGTAATTCAAAAGAGACATTTTTACTCGAGTTTTAATTGAATAGAAATTTATAAATATACACTTTCACAATATCACATCCAATTTTAAAGAGGGATTTGAATAACAAAAATAAATAGTATTTAAAATTCCATAACTTTTGAGTATGATAGTCAAATAGTGAATACTACCTATTATACTCATAAGTTTGACTACCATACCAAAAATTCATAACTTATGAGTATAATAGTAATAGTCAATTACTAATCATATTCAATAAAAATTAAATTAAATCCAATGATAATAGAATCAAGTGCTTCATTATTTATGTTGTAATTTGTAAGTTTAACTTTTGTAAAATTTTTAATTGTATCTAAAGTATAACAATAATTGTTATAAAAAGACAAAGGTAGTATTCTTTGTTGAGTTTAATGGGGGCTTTTGTATTGTTAGTTTACATTTATTCAAGTAAAATCAATGTTCATTCTAACTCTAATTTGATTGGGACATTTAAAATCCTAATTGAATTCCATCCCTTTATTATTTTTTACTTCTTCTAGTCTATCAAAGAAGCATTACTTACAAGTACTTGTTTACATTATAAAATTGATTCTTCACAAGAAGCAACAAGACTAGTATTGGATACATCATGTAGTTCTAAATGTATCTTCAAAGAGTCTTATGACAAACATCTTTGGGCCTTCTGAATATTACTCTTATAAGGTAGTCTTGCTCTTAAGGCAACCATTTAAGAGCTGATTGCCTTTTGAGGGAATCCTGAATCCTTAAAAAAAAATTCAGTAATTTTTTTTAGGAAGAAAAATGGAATTGGCATCTAACCCAAGTCGTTTCATAATTTTTGGACCTTTGTGGAATTAGTTACAAATTTTTGAAGTTGAAATGCAGTGGTCACTAAAAAGTGACCACCTCCTGAAATGTGTATTATGGGTACATTGAAGAAAGAAAAATGTACCTCTGTGTCATGGTCGCTTTCAGTGCAGACTGCCTTACTTCTATTGTTTCCCATTTATGCAATACAGCATTTCAACTGAATAAGGCACTCAAGAAATTATCAGCAATTGAAAAAAAATGACAGTAATTAGTAAAAAGTGTCTGTTAGTAGCTCTTAGCTGTAAAGAATCCCATCTTCTGCCCACAGAATAGTTGACAAAAAAATGATTAAATTGCACTGTAATTGGAAAAAATAATGGAAATTGGAAAGAAAAAAAATGATAAACAGGTTCTAGTGATGGCAACATTTTGCGTTGACCTCAGAATATTTTCCTATTTAGTATAGTTCTTTATTTACAGTATGCGGAATAGCACATACTGTACTTTCTATTTATATTTACCGGGACTGAGGAAACATTCCTGAAGGAGAATTATTAAGTGAATCATTTACGGCAAAATCAAGAATCAGGGATGCCATTAATGGGGGCCCCTCGCTAAGTCCATCCAGGGGTGCACATTAAAAAAAGCCCCCTATTTTGTACCCTGTAAAATCTATTTTCTAGAGTCCCCGAAGCTAATTGGGGCCTCTGATTGCAAATATGAATTTAGAATTTGCAAAAAAATTCATGCATGGAAAATAAAAATTTCGGGTTTTTTCAGGGGACGAACAAGGGGGTCAGTTCACCCGGCCATTAGTGGGTATAATTCTCCTAGTCAATAATTTACCAGACCATAAATGATGGGCTATGGTTGTTTTTCAGTTGATGAATGAAAAAGAATCCTTCTATATGGGACAGAAGTGCAACTATTGATCCTCCAAATTTTGTGTGAAAAATGCAGGTCTTCTACAGTGGTTTGACTTTCATTGAATATTTTTGGATTTTTTAAATCAATTATTCACACAATATCAAAGGGTGAGCTTGTAAAACAATATTACATTGTTGTTGCATTGTTGTTGCAATGAGCTTGTAGAATAATGCAACATTTTTAAACAAATGATTCACACAATACCAAAAGGTGAGCTTGTAGAATCTACTACTATAACAACACTTTTGTTAGGCAATACATCCATAATCTATGAGGCCATTCCAAACAAACTGCTCCATCTTCTCTAAACTCTATCTCTATCTATTGAAGACAACATCATTTGAAGGAGACTCAAACTTGGGAAGCTCTCCTCCATACCCATCCATTAATAGAATGGTGGACTCTTTGTGCTTCAAGGTATAGTGTCAAAGAGTGGTGCCTAAGGCCCACATTAACACCAAGCTAGTGCCAACACAGAAGGACACCAAACTCTTGCACTATTTTAATGCCCAAAGACTTGCATTTCTACTAGTGGTCTCCAAATTTAATGAAATTATTGACATGGTGTGATTTGAACGGCACATGGCGCTTCTTCATCAAATCTGTGGAACATCTCTTAATTAGCTCAAAAGGTGGGTAAAGATTCAACAAACTCAAGAAAGTATTTTGGTAATAGACAATAGTTATTTGGTAGTTGCAACAATTACTAAAGTATATTATTGACTCCTAAGTGATCAAACTAAAGACAATAAAAACTCTTGAAAAAAGTATAATATATAATTGCATCTTCTCAAAAAAATAATCTATATCATTGATAATGTTGAGTATATTTTCATCTTTCTAACTGCAAGTTAACTTATCTCTATAAAACCATTAATTAATTTAATCTTTAGAGGTTTGTAAAGCCAAATTTTAGAATTAAGTTCTGTTTTTTGTATTTGATATAAAAAGTGCATGAATTCAAGTATACAATGTAAAAAAAATAAAATTTCATACTAAGTTGGATCCAATGACACGTGGCACTTCCAATTTGAATCATCATTGCATCTCCCACATGTTTCAAAAGCTTCAAAATGGCCATGTTTTCCATATGTGTGGTGTTGTATTTACGCACAATAAGGTTTATATTTCAAGATGACATTCAAATGAAAGATATTATTTGTTGAATTGTCAATCCTATGGTATATATCTTGTCATATTTTAGTATATAATTCATATTTTAGAAGTAAATAAAGTGTTATATATATATATATATTTTTTATTTTTTTTTATTTTTTTTTATTTTTTTATTTTTTTATTTTTTTTATTTTTTTTTATTTTTTTTTATTTACAAAAGAATTATAGGATTAAGATGATATTTAATTTTTTAAATAAATTTTTTTTATACAAATAAAGGATTTTATTCTAAGCTTCAAGTACACAAATAAGCATTACACCACGGGTCATTGTTCTCATAGAATTTTATCCATGTTGGAGTCTTGTTTATATGTAATCTTTTTGAACCTTTTTGATTTGACAAAGAGTGATTTTACCCCTCAAGGACCAAATGTTCAAAGTTTCATTCAACAAATGAACATAAACATGTTTCAAGCATACAAAGTCTCAATTTTCTCATCCACATAAATGTTTGTAGATTTTTTGTGTTAGTTCTCTTACACATGTATAGTATAGATTTTCAAAAGAAATCTTTACAAATATCCTATGGTTCAAGGGTATGTTTGAAAGACCTCAAAATATGACTTTTTGAATAAATAAATAAATCGTCAAAAAAGACTTGAATAAATAAGCAAAACAAAAATTCTAAAAAATAAATTACAATTGAAATTTCATATTTTGAAAAAAATAATTAAGAAAATCTTATAATCAAATTTAGAAGTAATGATCATTTAGAAGGTTTAAAATTTATTCAAAGTTATTGGTAAGTGTAGTAGTAGATATAACCATATGGATATGATCAATGGATCATATTTTACAAATTTTATTTAAAAAACATCATCAGATTATTATTCTAAATTGCATTTATAATATATCTTCACAATTTTGAAAATTTGGAGTATCTTTGGTCCATAAAGAATTAATTCATTGTATGGTCTAATATTCACCAAGGTCAAATGGAGGGACCACAAGTACTCCAAAGTACCCCACTTTGTTAGGTGTGACCATGGGAAGCAAGAGCTCAATACAAGAAAAAAATAATTATACTTTGCACAATCTTGGTGTAACCCCAAGAAAGAGTATAGTCATGTTGTATCTATTTATTATTAGATCCAACATTGTCAATTGCAAGATCAATTAAATAGACAAAATTCATTAAGCCTACCTCAAAAGGTAGTTAAGAAAAAAGCTCATAAAATTGGCAATAGATTATTTACTTTGGCCATGTAGGATTCCAAATGGACTTTTCATCAATGAAAAATGGCATGGACCTTGGCGAGAGTGTAGATTCAACTTGGACTACATTTATTTCTCCACCAATCACTACTTTGTCATTTAAGAGGGCCTTTAGTTTGGCCCTGGTGTAAACCAATCCTAAGTTATTGATTTTTAGTGGAACAAAATAGTTCAATTCATGCCAAAAATAATCATTAATTAATTTAAGTTACTCAATAGTTATCAAGGTTGTTCTAATACTATCACATGTTATTGGTAAGCACACAAAGACGGTTATATTGTTGTAAGCCCAAAAGAATAAATTAAATGCACCCATAATCAACACTAATAGCAACTAAGGAAGCTTATTGTTATAAAATATTTTAAAATTGAATTCTGAATTGGAAAATGAAAGATGATTCCAATGCATTTTAGCATGCATTATTTAGACACCATAAAAATAAATTATGGAATCTCAAAGTATTATTTGATGGTGTATCAAAAAATAATGCTATGCTCTCTTAAGCTCTCAAATTTTGATTTTATACATCTTGTGTCATCAATATTTAAGTTTTTGTGTCACTTTCTGGTCCAAATTAAAGTATCACATTTTAGGCAGTGATAATTACGAATGCACATACATAATTAGTTGGCAAAACCTATCAAAATTTAGACATTCAATTGAAATGAAATTGGCCTCACAATCACAGTCCCATGAGCCTTCTTGTGACGACAAATATTTTGAGTTCTTCACTACAAAACACAAGAACATATCACTTACCACTTCCGATAGAATTTAAATTAATTTTTTATTCAGACACATTGGGAATCAAAGACCTCAAATTTGGGAGGAAAAGACTCCTAAATGTAATCTGATTGAAATGAACCTTTTCTACCATCCTGTACCAATCTCCTGACAAGATCATGCTCCCCCAAAATCAATCCAATCACGCTGTAATTAGACACTTCAAACTCATTTACTGACAGGGTTGACACTGAATTAAGCTTATCATATTTGGACACATCCACACTAACTTATTATTGGCCACAGTCAAATATCTCGGAAAGGTTGACACATTATCTGAAAGCAATGCCATCTTCCGTTTCATATTGTGTGTAAAAAAAACAAAAAACAAAAAAAACATCCAATAAGTTGGGCATCCCAGGAAGGTCACATTTTGCTACTGTATGTATTTGTTGACTGGTCAAACTTTCCATGTTTTCTTGATGCTAAGTGCAAGGAGCTTCCAACACACCAAAGATCGTGATATTTGGATGCCATATGCAAAAGTTGTAAAGGATCAAAGGTTTTTTTTGGTAGATGTTCTAAAATTGTTTCTTACATATATGTACAGTATCCTTGCATAATGATACTAAAATTCACTTTTGCCATTCAAAAGATTTTTTAATATTATAAAATTTTATTGGTATTTTTTTTTTTGCATAAATAATATTAATTTTTGCGCAATTCCAATGAAGCATACCAAATTTGGGTTTCAAAAAAACAAAACTCCATTTTTGGTGAATTTTTTCTTTAAAATTCATGGTTTTACATGATAATTGATTGAAAAACATTGGTGAAGAATTTTTTTAATTTGATTGCATAGATATGTAGGAAACTTCTATACGTGCATCTTTCATATAAAAAAACACCCCATTAAGTAACAAAAATATGATCTATGAAGAGCTTAATATGAGATTTGTATGAGTAAATTTTATAAAATAAATATCTCCATAATTTAACTAGCAAAATCTAGTTAAACTATGAAGATATTTATTTTACAAAATTTACTCATATAAAATCTTACATTAAGCTCTTCATAGATTATATTTTTGTTACTTAATGGGGTGTTTTTTATATGAAAAATGCACGTATAGAAGTTTCTTACATATCTATGCAATCACATTTAAAAAATTCTTCACCAATGTTTTTCAATCAATTATCATATAAAACCATGAATTTAAAAATAAAAAATTCACCAAAAATGGAGTTTTGTTTTTTTGAAACCCAAATTTGGTATGCTTCATTGGAATTGCACAAGAATTTAATATTATTTATGCAAAAAGAAAAATACCAATAAAATTTTATAGTATTAAAAAATCTTTTGAATGGCAAAAGTGAATTTCCGTATCATTATGCATATTGATTTATGGGATGTATACAAAGTGATGATGGTGGTTTTAGATACGGTGCATTTGGGGGATGCCTACGTTAAGTTTGTCAAATCTTCTCCCCCTCAACCAAGTCAATATAGAAGAGGAACAATATAAGTTAGGTACATGAGTTTTCCACCTTAATGTGCCATTGATCCTAAACCGCCATCTTCACTCTGTTTACATCTCCCAAATGAATTATGTACCAATGAAAAAATGTTTTTAATACTAAACTTTGTTCCTTCATTACTTTTGCATACGGTATCCAAATGTCAAGCTCTCTGGTACGTTGGAACCTCTTCTCACTTGCCAACAAATGAAAAACCAAATGGAAATTTGACCAGTCTAAAAATAGTATAACTAGGCATAGAAACTGAAAAAGTGGTGGTTTTGAGGGTACACACCTTCAACAATGCTGATTATGAACTGGTCTGATAATCTTGCCACATACTCACCCATCCCAGAGGATCTGGTACCGTCGCTGTAGGCGGTGGAAAGGCGACCAACCCCATAACTTATCATGTGATGTTTGGTTATCTATGATGGAAGTCCGACCGCTCCCACGACTTCACAAAAAACACGCTCACACCGGATGTGGGGGAAAAACAACGCGCTAATTAATCCCGCTTGATCCAAGTCCGTCCCTCCCCCCCCCCCCCTTCTTCCAGCTGTTTGTTTGCGACACTACCGTAGTTAATTAGCTTGCACATCCCCCACTTTGCCCAATATGAACGTGGCTTCTGAAGAACATTATGGACTTGGCAGCCCTCTTCAAAGACTCTAGTTTGCCTTTCTCTTTCAGTGCAGGACTGATGTACAATCTCCAGCTCTTCCTCTTTGTTTTGATTGATGGTGGCATGAGAAAAAAAACTTCCTTTATGTTTCAGACTTTCTGCTGCTGCTGTACTTTTTCAAAGACAATTTTGACATGTGAGTAATATAAAGTAAGTTACCCCACCCCATTGTGAGTGGGGTACACTTCAGAACTTGAATGTACACCACTAAAGGTAACAGGTCCAGAAATTGCCCACCTAAGAGCTGAAATTGAATTTTGGGAAGGTGAAAACTTCTTGAAATATTTTTCAGTAAACTTTACTTGAAAGAGAAGTGGATTTGGCATCTAACCTAAGTCGTTTCATATTTTTTGGAGCTTTTGAAATTAGTTATGAAATTTTGAAGTTGGATTGGCATAGGGCTCCAAAATCGTCCACTCCTGAAATGTACATGGTTTGTACATCAATGAAGGCTATGAAAAAACAACACGTACAAATTGTGTACATTTTATAAGTGGGTGGTTCTTGATGCCCGAACTATTCTTGAACCTTCTACCTTAACCCCTAAAGGTTTTTGACTATGTTTTCACAAATAACGCTCCCAAACTGCCATTTCTAGTACAAGTACCAAATTTTGGAAGAAAAAAAATTTGGGCACATGTGACCGTAGGATCTTGTAGTAAACTAGTTTGAGAAGATGTGGAAAAAATTTCAGAAATTTCCACCGTGTAGATTGCAAGATATTAGCATTTGAAGTGACAAAAACCCTTTTTTTGTCCCTGCGAAAAACCGGGCAGCCGCACTTCACATGGTCACATTTGTATGAAAAAATGTCCAAAATGGTGGTAACTCTTTGGATTCATTCTTCAAATCAAGTTAGCTACATGCTTGAAAAATTTCAGATCATTTGGAAATGTACAACATATAGGAAAAAAATAGTAAGTAGAAAGAAGTAGAAAGAAGTAGAAAATGGTTCAAAACACTAAATTGTTAAGGATTTAATTATGGAATTGAAAAATTCCAATCCAAAAGATTGTAATGTTGTAATAAACAATCTACACCTTGTGTTTATATTTTTTTCCAAAAATATTGAAAATTGAGTTAAATAAAGGACTTCAAAGTTTATTTTAGAGTAGAGATTCCATAACTACCCGCAAACTACCCTCAACTAAAATTCCTCATAACTTTCATCTCATAAATCAAAGTGGAATGATTCAAAGCTTTCCTTGTGCACATAAATCTAGAGAACCAATTTCAAATTTTTATTTTTTTAGAAAATGATTTTTAAAGAAGTTTTTTTTGCTGCCCAGGCTACCCGCCGAACAATGAAAACTACATATCATACCATAACTTTTTAACCATGTGGTCAAAATTTATGAAAATTGTTGGGCCCTAAAGTTACTCCTTGGGCACATCTTGTGTGAAAATTTCAAAGAAAAAAAATAAAAATTTCATTTGTGGTGAGCTGCCCAAAAACGCTATGTTGTCAAAAAATGGTGTCAGTTGGTCCTTTAGGGGTTAACATAATTGAGCCCACAATGGGCTTGTTCCCATTTGGTCTGGAATAAGGTAGTTTACCTTATCAGAATGTAATTATTTTACACGCAACAAAGTATTTAACTTACCACCTTACTCATTTGTTTCAAGAAAAAAGAAAGAAAAAAGAAAGAAAGGATGTACTCCTCTAGCTTCCCTTGCTAAGGTAGAAGGCTGAGAAAGCGCTCATCTAAGGGGAGAAAAGACCTTTGTACAAAAATGGGTGAATCCAAAGTTTTTTTACATTTTTGTGGAAGAAAGAGAAATGAGAAATACAATAGTGGAAATTTTAAGTTTAATCTTTTGCCTTTAAATGAAGAAGATATGATTTTTCAAAGTTAGAAGTACATAGGTCCCTATTAATGCTCATAGGTGCAATTGTAATCAATCAAAACATACCATTGAATGAGTCAATGAGTTTAAGAATGATCCTAACCATGCCTTGACAGTAAATCAAAATTTAATGCAACCGCTAAACACCTCAAGGTTTTCTCACATAGTTTCAAATCCATTTCAAAGTACTGTAACTTTTGCATATGATGTTCGAATTCAATAAAACTTATTGTAAAATTTTCATTCTCTCTTCTATTTTGTGTTATAAAATTTTCAGATCAATATAAGATGTACTGATTTTTTGGAAGCCAATCAAAGCTCACAGGTTCAATTTGAGTCCACAAAATTGCATTTGATGGCTGCAACTTCGGGGGCTTGTATCTCCTTCATCCAATGTTAGTTTTCAATAAAGTTTATTAAATTATGTTTTCCTTGAAGTCTAGTTGTTGTGTGGTAAGATTTTCATGTCAATCCAAATTGTTTTGAATGTTTGGGAGCAATTCGAAGTTTAAAATCCCGACTTTTTTGGATTACAATGAACCTTTGGTGGTTTGTTTCTTCTTCATACAATGTCTGTTTCCAAAAAATTGTTTTAGAAAAGTTGCATGTATATCAGTCTAGTTTGCAAGGTTAAAATTTCACATCAATCCAAGAAGTTATGAGTGACTAAAAAGCATTTTAGTAGAAGGAGGTTCAGCCTCAGATGTAATTTTTACAATTTTTCTTGCAGTTTTTTGACATTTCAAAGTCATTCTGCAGACCTCACCAAATTCAGGTCTCCATTATGAGTAAAATCACACATCATGCTGAACCATGTCACATGTTCAATAGCCTAAAATCACACACATGGGCTGACAGTTTCTCACCACATGAAGTTATTTTCATTTCTACATCCCATATGCACTGTTTTGAGCACTTTTGTAGGGACCCGAACTGTTTTCAAACCTCCTCCTATAATGATGACTATGGATGAATTCTCATGAATGACAAACTCCAGTTGGACGGACAAGACAGACAGACGGACTTCAAAATGTCAAGATATGTATCATTGGGGTGCAGTAAATTTAGCTGGTGTGCCGGTGGGTAAGGAGTTGTGGTGAGGAGAATGTGTACCCACCAATGGGTCAAATCAGTGGGGAAGAAAAAAAAAAAGGGACCCGATTTACAGACAGTCGACGGAGCCACAGACGAGGGTGTTTTAAACGATGAACAGAAGGAACCAATGCAACACACAAAGTACATGCCCTTTGTCACAGAATGACAGGGTACGAATTTTTCGTGTCATTCTCACTGTCCAATGGGTCCTTGAGAAGAACTTAGCATGACAAACTTCTATGGCAAGTTGGTTTGACAAACAATCACTTTTTCTTTTTCTTTTTTTCTTTTTTTCTTCTTCCTACAAAATTTCTCTAATTTACATATTCTTAAGATCGGCATTTGTACCTCATTTTATTACATTACTCGTCATGCAAATATATACCATGGAATTCTTTAATATTCCAAGATGGCATGTCTAACATTACCTTGGGTACTTGGGGAATGACATGAATAATTGTCTCTAAGTTCTTCCATTACCATAAATTTTGGGCAAATTATAGATTTTGTAAGAAAAAAAAAATACAATTTCAGTTTCATATTTGATTTGCAATCTTCATTAGCTTTCCCAAAACACGATATTTTGTCAAATATCAAGTCCAAATGTGCCCAAGCTAAAAACTTCATGAAATGGGCTCAAAAGAAAAACTTGCAATTGAAGTGAGCATTTGAAAAAGCAACATAACTACATGGAAGGTTTCAATTGGTGATGCTCAACTGCTCAAGGACAATTAAAAGTAAGAGAATTTTTGGTTTTGCTCACGGAATTTGATTTTGAACATAGTTTTTCTATGTTGATTTGAGAATTAGTGGTTCATTGCAAAGGCTTCCTTGTTTTATGAAAGTTTGTTTGAACTTGGTAATCTCATAGACTCCAGAGAATTTAAGATGGTGGTATCTAACTATCTAAGAAGGTGAATTTAAGACCCTGTGGTTATTTCCTAAGATAGTGTATTTCTTTTTTAGTTTAATTTTTAAGAAGGGACTAAATCAATAGCTTTGTAGTTTGTAAAAAATCTACAATAATTTTAGGACTTCATAGTTGATGACAATAACCTCCCAAAAACATTTCTTTTATCTTGAAATGAAGAACATGGTTTCTTCTTTTTATTGATACTTTTTCTTAACCTTGAAACCTTCTTTTGGAGCTCTTTAAATGATTTATTTCAATTTCTATAAATTTTGAAAGTGTGGCATTATTGTCCATATGGACACTTTTGCATTAATTCCTAAGCACCCAAAAGTCTTTGCTATAGATGTGAACATAGTGTTTGGGGTTGATGTTCATCTACTTATACCTTCTCATTCATCCAAATTATCCATGAATGTTTAGGAAAAATCTTCTTTTATTACTTACTTGAAGAAAGTGACGTAAATTGTGCTTATAATCAGTTTGAACAACACTTTCATCAAGTAAGTGAGGTAAATTATGTTATAAGCAAATTGAAGAGTTAATCACTTTTGCATTGACAAAAGTAAGTTAGGAGCATACTTTAGCAACACATCTTGTTTGAGGATTTTGTCTTCAAAAGATATTCATGGGCAATTTCATTTAAATGGCAATATCATTTTAAAATGACATGAAAGCAATTCAAAACGGCCATTCCAAATCTATACCTGTCCTAGATGGTTCAAAACGTTTGTTCTGAAATCTACACCAGTCCTAGATGGTGAAAATGGCACACCGTCAAAGTGGCATTTGGAATACCACCATTTTAATAAAATGGCCCATATTTTCAAATAATGCCAGACCAATAACCGAATGCCAACAGATTGCTTTTTTTTCAAAATCAATGCTAGTTTCAAAAAGTAACCAATGTTAGTTGAAGACAATGAAGAGTACATTAAGTAATACTGCATTTTATATTTCAAGGGATGTCCAATTAAGGAGAATCTAATGTCACAACTACGGAGAGTCTTAGTTGGGAGCCCTCACTGGGAAGGAAACTGAGTGTCTGGACTAACTGAGGAAGGCTTTTAGGAAATTGTTGAAGAATCATTGTGTACAACTCGTGCAAAGGGGGCTGAGTTAGGCTTCTCCCAACTCGTTGAAGTCACTTGAAAGCTACTGCATGTATCCCGTAGTAGGTGTTCTCATGACCTCAACTCTGAACCTTTGTAGTTTCTTCACACGGTCGCTAAAAATTCTCAAACCAAATCCATTTCCTTCCTCTTTCCAATCCCTAACTTCTTCTACGCAATATTTTGCCTCACTCCTGTTCAACGTAAGTCCCAACCAGTGCCTGTTTTACGCAACTAAGGATACCGGCTTAACTTAGTCATCGACCGAGTTTGAACCCTCCGAGGCGACTTCGATCAGGTCTCCCCCGCGAGTCAGCCCGCCCCATGGTGCCAGAACTGGACGGACAGCAGGAAAGCTTTAAAAATCTGGTTTTTGTCTTCTTCGCCGTCGTCCAGCGACGCTAGTTGCTGGAGGCCAGTAGTGTGGGGAACCGCGACGGGAACTTTGCTTTGCCCTTGAGCAGGGCGGGGGGCGCGGGCGGAACCGCAGGGCGGGCTGGAAGCAGGAAGCTGGAAGGGATGATCACAGTCATATCTAGGGCGACGCTCCCGCTTGTCTCATGTGCTGAACTTGCGGGCCCGAGGGGGCCGTGTGGGCGAAGGTTTTCAGGCGAGTGTCAGAGAGGCTGGTGGACAGGGGCCCGCCCACCGGACGGAAAACGTGGGCCACCCCAAAGGACACTCACAGTCACATTCACTCCCAGAAACTGAAACTCGACGGAACTTTCATTGACGAGGGAGAAAAAAAATGATAATAATATAATAATAAATCTTGACGGAACAACCACTGGCTGGCCCTACCTTACCTCATCAGCCACCCGCTCTCGCTTTCCAGGCTCACCGCCCTGGCAGCGATGCATGCATGGCCTGCCTTGGCTGTTTATGGCAACGGCGCCTCTGAGCCACCCGCTGGGCTCATCACGAGCAACCTGCAGGCTGGGAGAGCTGGCCTGGAAGAGTGAAAGTAACTTCGACACAGTAGCTTTTGCGCACTGCAGTCCGGTTACAGTACAACACCAGTCACCCGGCAGTTGCCCGGTCGTGAAGAGCACCCGAGGAGCCCCGCCCCCCGCCCGCCTGCCCGGCCTCAGTGCATGCGCCCTTGCTGTCCTATAATATTTTATCAGTATTTTATTACCGGTGCCAGGATTCGGTATTTGACCTGGTAGTAAGCGCAGACTACTTCGACGACTTCGGGCATCGTCGGAGACTACATCTTGCATAAAAGCCCAGCTGGGCCCTAGCGGAGGTCCATTAACTTAGTTGGGGTTGTATCGTATATTTTCCACTGAGTTCGCTGTGCATACCAGCTATACCACTGCGGTGGTGCCTGCCTGCCTGCCTGCAAGTCAGCCAGCCAGCCAGCCTGCCTTGCTTGCCGGCACTTATAAGAGACAAGGAAAGGACTAAGGTGCCAGTCTCAGAAGGAAGTCGGAAGTCTAGAAGAGTCGTCGATTGAAGCGTGCCAAGGCTTCTGCACGAAATGCTTCTGCACGATCAGGGTCCTGTCTGAAGCTCGCCCGCTGCGGAACGTGCAATCAAGTTCACCATTCGAAACTAAGATGGCAGTCACCAGTCTGGGTCCTTATGGTGGCCAGAACTTGATGCTCATGCGAAATGACAACAACGCGGATACGCTGGTGGCGATGCTAGGATCGTGCTCTCCTCACATGAGTTTACAACAAGGTGCACATCGTTACTACAAGCTTTGAACTTTCCGCAATTCGGGTGCAGGATGGTGTTCGGGTGCAATGTAGGTTGATGTGGGGTGCCGCACGGTTGTGACGCTTGGTCGGTGGTCGGGGAAATATATAATTGGTGGCGATGGATATGTGGGGTCAGCTGTGTTTGTAATGCTGTGTGATTGTGGGGTGTTGGTTGCGATTTGGGGTCGTTAAGAAAGATGTGAGTTGCTGGAGTGACTGATTTTTATTTCCGTGATGCATTTGTGGTGGAAAAAGTAGTGTCGCGGTCGATGGGAGGTCTGGAAGATATGAGCGGATGTGGTCAGAAGCGTCCCTACTACGCTGCCTACAACGATGGCCCGTCCGTGGAAGAGCAGGAAGACGTGGACGAAGGTGCCGACGAATTCTCCCACCACGTGGAGAAGAAGCGGCGGCTTTCCTTCGACCAGGTGCGATCTCTGGAGCGTAACTTCGAGGTGGAGAACAAGCTGGAGCCCGAGCGCAAAATGCAGCTGGCCAAGGAACTCGGACTGCAACCGCGGCAGGTAGCGGTGTGGTTCCAGAACCGCCGCGCCCGCTGGAAAATCAAACAGCTCGAGCGCGACTTCGAGGCTCTCACGCAGGATTACAACCGCCTCAAGTCTGACTTCGAAGCCATCAACCGCGACAAATGCAAGCTCAAAGCTGAGGTAGTCTACACAATCACCCCATCCATCACCTTTCACGCATTACACCCCAAACCATCTCTAGAACACGCATGTGCGTTCCCGTGCCAACAGTATCGGGGCGCAATTCTCCCTGTTCCACCATCTGTGTATCAAACATTGATGATCTGTTTCGTCTTCTTAAAGGTGAATCGGCTCAAGGGTGTGCCCACCACTACTGAGGACGTCAAGGCGTTAGACTCCACGCAATGTAGGAGCGAGACGACCTCGCATCCCGCATCGCCGACGCAATCGGAGAAATCCGACATAGATTCGTCGCGCCACTCACCCCGAACTGCACCCACCATCGACGTCCCCGCAGCGACCAAGGAAGGGACTCCAGTAGGAGTGCAACGGACCATGAGCTCAGACAGCAACTCCAGCGACGTCATGGACGCAGATAGCCCTCGCACCAGCGACAACAGCAGCAGCCGGACTATCAACACTACCACCACCACCAATAACAATAACAACAATAACCAGAGCTCGCCGCAACAGCCACCCGAGCAGCTGACGGACGTCGACGGGCCGTGGTCGCAGTACTCGCACTTCCCTCCGGAGAATTTTGTTGGCCCCAATTTGCAGGAGCTTTGCAGTGTGCCGACGGATCAGGACTTGGCCCTGTCGTCTCAGGCCTTCCATCGCGCCGGGGTGAAGCTCGAAGATATGCACAGCGGCTTCCCCACAGACCAAGCGTTTCTTCTGTCACGTCTGGAGGAGCAGACGGTGTTACCCAACTGGTGGGACTGGGCGTAATTATCGGTTGGTCCCATTTGTACACATTCAACGCAAATTTCGATCGTCTCCATCACCAGCTTCCTCGGCTTCAGGTTGATTCATTCCGGGAAGCTCACTCTTTCTATTTTTTCGAATCCCAGGTCGCAGGTTGTACCATATGTATTACTTTGAATTTCTGCCCCGTGTAATCCATGTCCACAACCAGAAGAACAGCAACCCCAAGAAGAAGAAGAAGAAGAAGAAGAAGAAGAAGAAGCACCGGGGAGCCTCCGACTGTGCGCACTAGTTTGCAGCAGTTGGTACCATCTTGGCCAACGAGGAGATCGACTGATTTCATGCTAATAACCCCAACACCAGCGTATCATAATATTTAGATGTTTTGATAGATCTGTAATACTATTTCATTGTACCTTAGCAGACAGAAGCCAACAGTCGTCATTGCAGTCATATAACTCATATGAAGCTTCACTTCGTAGTGTATTTAGTAGTCAGCACAGTTTCGTAAATTTTAATTAAACCTCCGACCGGCTAAACCGACCGATAAGCGTCTTGGAACGCAATCGAATTGAATAATTTGCTCTGTTCCACTCACGAGCCTTGGTGATATAGGACCAGCCCCATTTACGTCGGTGTAATCTGCAGCAGGGTCCAATTAAATCTGCTGCAGCGCCGTTGTTAGCCATGTAATTGTACATAACGAAATAATAACACTGGGTCCTCAGGGTAGTGGTGGTACTCTTGATGCTACTGGTACTCTCAATGTAAGAATTCAGCTTCGAAAGGCTGTGCCCATGGCCAGCCTCTTTCGTGCCTCAATAAAGCTGCTTCACTTGTGCACCAATCTTCCTCAAGTTGTCCATGGCTGGGGATTGCTGCTAGTTTCGGTGAAGATTCTGTGTAATTGGGAGTGTTCCTTAAAGCAGAGATTGCAACAGTAGATTTGCAACTCAAACGACTGTAGAAGCTTGTACTTTGTGTTCCCCAAAGCGCAAGAGTCATGGGCCAGGCCTTCCTTTGTACAGTTTATTGTATTTTATTCATACGAGATCGTAGTATCTTACATACACAAGTATTACGACGCAAGTCCCTTTAATATGGCTCCCTACGTTCATCTACGGTGTCCAGGATATAGGCTCGCTGTACAGTTTGGTTGTGCCAACATGCTCAGCATTGCGTGAAGCGCATCTTGTAAGTTGTGATGCTGGTGATGTCTGCAAAGTGGCCATCTTCAACAAAGCCTGTAAAAGCTACCGGATTGTCAATGAACACTCTGATGCTGGGAAGAGTGGGTGCAGCTCACCTAATTTGCACTTCATCTCGCAAGGTAAAACTGTAAGGTATTCTTCTATTCAGTTCTAAGCTTATCCAACTGTGGCAGAAGCTGTGGTGGAAGCTGTAAGTTAGGATTACTTACACACCATCGAGTCCGCCACAGTGTACGACTGCAATAACTTCACAAGCTCAGCCTGCAGCACACAGCCTGTCTCCTTGCTTGTCAACTCCAACAGCTTCACTTTTCAGTGCAAGTGCTGTAGGCTCCACTGGAATCCCCATCATGTTTTTATCTCTTGTTTGTAACTTTCTACTTATAGCCAAAAAAATTAACGTACCAAGGACTGCATCCGACTGGCATTGCACACGATTTTCACAGTCGTCATTTTGCTTTCTTAGGATACTTTAAAGTCAAACTTATTATTTTGACTCTGGCCATTTACTGTGGGAACCTTCTTCCCTCTTTCTGAAGAACGGTAGGAGAGCCCACTGCCGAATTTTGTTTCCCTCGCTTGTCAACTCCAATAGCTAGCCTCATATCCAAACATATACAGACGGAGGGGGCACACACATTGGATGTGTACGTATGAAAACATCAAACTTTCACAAAAAACAACTTGTCACATTCGGTTGTCAACTCTCTGCGTCCACGGTCAATTTTTTTTATAGTTTTATAAAAGAAAAACTCATAACTACTAAATAGTCTACTACTACATATGAGGAATTGTCAACTTGGGTCCCCACTCAAACCTTAGAGCATGTGCACACAGATTTGAGGGCATCTGACTGGCTCCAAGTACAGTACAAAATATGGTGATCTTGTGGGCGACAGGAGTCTTGTGGGTAGCTTGTGCATGGGTCATGGTAGCCAGCCCACCACTGGAACAGTGGCTCTTCATGGGATCCAATGTTGCCGGATTTCAAAGCCAAGACTGCATACAGATCATGGTTAAGTTAATTAACCTTGTGACGGGGGATGCCACGGCCGAGAAGTGGCAAGCAAGTTAAGCTTAGTTCAGAGGGAAAGCCGACTGCATCCTTTCACGCGGTTCCTTTCAGACATGACACCTCTACAGGGTGAGTACAGTACCCGCAAAACCGCGACTTTTAGCTACTGTGCCTAGTTACTATTATTAGACTAGTCAAATTGTCATTGATTTTCTTGTTGTTGGCAACTCAAAGGAGGCTCCAATGCACCAAAGAACGTGACATTTGGATACCATATGCAAAAGTTATGAAGGATCAAAGTGTTTTTTGGACCACAGGAGATGTTCTAAAATCGTTTCTTCACCATACTTACATATTGATTTTGGAGATGTACACATAGTGATGATGGTGGTTTCAAGTAGGGTGCAATTTGGGATGAACCCATCTCATTCAAATGGATTTCAATTGTTGAACTCACTACAGCTCTAATCTCCTATATTAAATACGCAATGTCATGCCCCTTATCACAACTCTTATCACCAAATTTGTCACATTTTCATCCTGAAGAAGTATCATCTAATTACTTAATTTGACATTCATGATGAAAACCTAGACACAAGAGAATAGTCTTTTGATTGAATGCTAGTGTTCAAAATGCTATGATTGAACTCCAACACTATCAAATTCAGTTGCCTATAATTTTGCAAAGTAACTATAATGTCGTTGTTGTAGCTAGTCCTATGGTAAATTGGTAATTCCTAAAAGTCTAAGGAATCCGACAAAATACAAACATGCTATAAAAAATAAGTTATATAACTTTTTAATGGGCAATTTCATTAAAATGGCGGTACTCCATGTGCCACTCTAACGGTGTGCCATTTTCACCATCTAAGAGAGGTATAGATTTCTGAATAGGCGTTCTGAACCATCTAGGACAATAGGACAAGTATATAAAAAAATTGGTCTTAGCAACTTCATTAGATCAATTTGTCAATGTGGTATTTGTCACTCGATAATGAAGGCCCTCGTCGACATCTCATTCCCCTCATTCATGAAAATAGATCACCCCATTTTGCGCAAACAAGGCCCTAGTTAGAAACATGTCGTATAAGGTAGGTACCCCCAAATGTGCCACTAACCTTAACCCCTAAAGTCCCGAGGGTGTTTTCTACCAAAAATTACTCAAAACTATCATTTTTGTTGTATTCACTTAAGGAAACTAATCTTTTTATTTTTTGGGGAATTTAACCGTAGGATGCTGTATTTAACTTGTCTGAGATCATGTAGTAAAAATTTCATCAAATTTCACCGTACGGATTGGAAGAGATTAGCATTCAAAGTTGATCAAAAAGTGTTTTTTTAAGAAGATGCTTAAATTGCCCAAAAAACTAAGATTGTCCATAACTTTCTCATCCCTAGTCCAAATAGAATGAATCAAAGCTTCACGTATAGTTAAAAACATAATCTTTTAGGAAAAAAATTCAAAAAAAATTATTTTGATTTTTGTAATTTTTTTTGGGCTGCCCGTCATTCTCCATTTCTTGCTCATTGTGCTATAACTTTTTCATCCGGCATCCGATTGAAACAAAAAAATTATATATCTACAAAGCTCTTACAAAGCTACACAACCTCAAAAAATCTCAAAAAAATTCACTTCAAATTGAGATAATAGGAACCTATCTAGACCCAAATTGTCCCCCGAGGGGACAAGCGGGGCTTTAGGGGTTAAACTGCCATCTATACTATGTATACATCTCCAAAATCAATTCTGTACCTGTGTGAAAGAAACGCTTTTAGAACCAAACTTTGTTCCTAACGTGAATTTCATTAAAATGGCGGTATTCCAGAACTTTGGCGATTTTACATCTATACTAGTCCTAGATGTTCAGACAAAGTGACGGATTTCATATGTCATTTTAACGAAATTGACGTTTCCTTAATAACTTTTGCATACATTATCCAAATGCCATGTTCTTTGGTGCGTCGGAACCTCCTTTCACTTGCCTACAAGAATATATGAAAATTTGACCAGTCTAATAATAGTAATTAGTCTCAGTAGCAAAAAGTGGCGGTTTTGGGTGTACCTACCTTACCTTACTAAGAGGTGACACCAATTTTGTGGAGGGGAGAGACTGCCTGGAGACCAGAGAAAAACAGACACACACAACATAATGTATTCAAGGCTGATAGTCCACTTGAAGAATTATGATGAATTTCTTGGTGGCACTTCAATTGTGAACTCATTCAATCATACGGCAAAAGCTGGAAAACACAGGGACTTCAATTGTAATTGGTACCACCGACGTTTTCAATCCTTCTGTCTGCAATACTTCAATATGGGGGCATAATGTACGCCAAGGTTGATGATAAAAGAAAAAAATTCAATTTCTAACACAGGCAGTTGGTATCCATCATTGTTGGCAAGAGTACGTACGTTACTGACTGACCGCCATCAGTGGAGAGGGCCCGGCCCCCCGCGGTCCAATATGAGACAACCTCTACAGGTCGGGAGAATACAAACGGACCCTTCCAATCATGAGAAACTTAAACTTGGCAAAACTTGGAGAAAAAGGGACATTGTAGTCCATGTGGTCGTTGCACATAATAATTAGACTGATAGGAAGGGGATTCACAAATTGTTTTAATTTTGCAACAAGATGGCCAATCAGAAGTGGTCACATTCAACAAATACATAGTCAGAGCTTCCCATTGTTCTCCCTAGCCCCTAAAGGACCAAACACACTGTTTTTTGGCAACATAGCGATTTGGACAGCTCACTACGAACGAAGGTGGGTTGTTGTTTTTTTAATTTGAAAATTTCACAGCACATGTTCCCAAGGAGTAGCTTTAAGGCCTAACAATTTTTCATAATTTTTGACTACATAGTTAAAAAAGCTATTGCATGGTATGTAGTTTTTGTTACTCGATGGGTAGTTGGGGCAGCTCAAAAAAATTTGTTAAAAATCACTTCTTTTTTTTAAATAAAATTTTGAAATTGGTTCTAAAGATTTATTTACACATGAAAAGTTTGAATTAATGAGATGAAGTTATGAGGAATTCCGATTTGCGAGTAGGTATAGCGTCTCTGGATTCACCATACCTACCCGCAAACTAAAAATAAATATATACCTCAACTCATAACCCTTCTATGTCAAATACACAAAAGAAACATCATATTGCATCCAAAATTGAGCTTCCCATACTTCCAAGAGTTAAGACTCAATGGTTGCAATCAAGGACAAAAAAGGATCAAAATGATTAAAACCTTAGCTTTTTGTCTAGTTTAAAACATTCCCCAAGGTGTTCAAACATGTTTGTTGGTGGGGTTTTTTTTGTGTGTGTGTGCCAACTAAAGGCCCTCGTGCTTATAGCCAGAATAGATGTTGTCTCCTTGGAACTATCAAGGTGATCACCCATCTCTAACCACTTAACAATTAAGCATTTAGCCTATCTATAGTATGGTGAAGGTTAAAGAAAACATTACCCCGTGTAGAGAAATAGATTTAAGAAGGATTTCATATTTCTTACATTTTTTGATTTTTTCCCTCAAAAACAAAATTACTATGAATTTTTTTGTGAATTTTTTTTTCCATTCTCAACATATAGACAAACCTATTTTCAACCATACGTTGGTTACACAATCAAGGTAAATGACCATCGTGGCTTTCAATGTACATGTTGTGATCATTTGTATGCTTTCAATGTACACCTCCCGGACATTTATGCTGCTCCTATTGATCTTGCTCTATGTGAGTTGTCACCTACACTACAACTTATACAAAATTAAGCAGCCTAAGCTATAAGAATGGGAGACTAGTCTGAAATGGGTCATCTTTTAATAAAGCTTCTACTTTAGTGGTCAAAGTATTGGCACCATGGTCACACTTCACAAACTCTCTTGTGGCCCTATGATGGTAGGACGACCAACATAGTTGACCATTCAAGCGATTCCATGTATGTTCTGGAGCAATGTAAGACAACATAAAAATATTTGTCATGTAGGAAGATAGAAATCATGGGGATTACAATTCAGTTCTTTGTAATTTTACACCTTGAATTAAAATTACTATGAATTTTAGAAGCCAAAAAATGGCTTCAGCCTATACTTGATCTATAGAATCTTGTAATTCCGATCATTCAAGAACTACTTTTTTGCTCACTACTTCCTATTTCTTTGCTCACTACTTCCTATTTCTTTGCTCACTACTTTGGGACATGTGTCATGATCTTATTTAGGTAGAAGCAGTGATTGTCAGCCACACCCAATACCCAACCTGTAGGGTGAGCTATTTCCAACCTTAGGTTGGAACTCAAAGTTGGAGGGTTTTTTTTGTCCTTTTCAAGGTTGGGACTAATAAAGTCATGACACATGTCCCAAAGTAGTGAGCAAAAAAGTAAGAAGTAGCGAGTGAGAAAGTAGTTTTTGAATGATTGAAATTGAAAGACTCTAGACATTGACTAAGGTAAACCAGCCCATAGTGGTCAAAATAAGGAGCTTGACATCATGTGGTTACTGAAATTTTTTAATTTTTTTCCCACAATAGTATAAGTGCAAGAAACAATGAGAGCAATTAAAATTATCTTCTTCTGACAAAAAGTGAATTTGCTACGAATTTTTGAAGTGTTCAATGCATTTTTGCCCATAAGAGTCTGTAGTCTACCTTTTATCTAACAAAATCTGAATCCATCATGCTCATTTGGCTCACCTAAAGCAGTCAAAATCTTTTCTAACATGGAAAGCCTTAAAAGTCAATTCTCACAATGAATTCTCACTGAAAAATTAGAAGTTCCTAATGAAGTCACTAACTACTTCATTACTGTCATGTAAGACATGCATTGAAGGCAAAATCTGAAAAAACTGAAAAAACCATGATGGGGTCATGAGGTAGGTGTCCACTATGGGTCATTTGACCAGGTTTACCTTACTGGACAAGTGCACTTTTTGGCTCCCAAAATTCATAGTATTTTCTAAAGTTCTGAAATTTTGCTATTCCCATATTTCCTATCTTCCTACACAGGGAAAAATTTCCACCACCTCGTACTCCTCACTATCTGCTCCAAAAACACTTAAATGATTGACTACTAGTGCTTCTATTATAAAGTTAGTCCCAACCAAAAATGAGAAAAAAAAACATCCCAAACTTTGGTTGGAAATCTCTTCCTACCATGGTTGGAAATCTCATGGATCCCTTGGTTGGGAATGGCCGTGGTTCTAGCATAATCACTTATGTTTGCACACAGAATTACGTTGTCGTCAAGCTCTCTTTTTGTTTTATATTGTCTGCATCTCCAATTGATTTGGGCATCTTGTAGGCGGGATTGAATGGAGTTGAAGAACACTCATTCAAATGAATGGGGGTCTGTGCAGGCTAAGTTATCAATGCTCAAACATGACTCACAGTCACAGTACAAATGGCTGCTGATGAAAAAATGATTGGAGATCACAGATTTGTGAGACGGACCTAATCAAAGCTCAAAGTTTAACATCAAAAACAAGCCTCAAGAATGTAGAGACTACTGGTGAGCTTAGAGCATCTCCACCTGGGCATGGCAAGTGGTTTGCTGGGCCCTTCCCTTTTTTTAATTTTGCCCCACCAGTTGCAGATTTTTTATTTTGTCAACACAGGTCCCGGGAAAGTTTGATCACCACAGACTCACCAAGTTTCAGTGTTGCACTCATTTGACTTGGGACCACGCTACTAGGCAGAACGATGTTTTCGAGGTGTGAGAGTCATTGGGTAGTGTCCAGTTTAAATACAAAAGCCTCCACCCACCCAAAAAAAAAAACATATCTACCAGGCTATGTAAGGATCAGCCAATGTGAAGCTACTAATTGGAATTCATAAATGGGAAATTCAATCACCTCATAAATGATATTCCCGATAAATTCACTTGTTCTTGGATTTTGTTTGCAGATTGGAGTGACTTGGTGGGGCCCCGGAATTCTACTGTGGCACAGGAGTCAGAATCGGCATGGCACAGACCATGTGGTGTGCCCAATAAGGTAGTCTATTCTTAAAGCGACCATTTAAGAGCTGATCGCCTATTTTGGGGAAGGTAAACTCCTCAAAACAATTTTCAGTAAATTTTCATAGGAAGAATGGTGGAATTGGCATCTAACCCAAGTCGTTTCATATTTTTCGGACATTTGTAGAATAAGTTAGGAATTTTCAAAGGTTATTGTTGTAGGCACCTTTTTGTGACCATAGGTCTCTCAAAATCTGTTCCCTTGCAACTTGTAAAGAAATGTAGGGACACCAAGGAGATTGATTGGCTCTTGCAATAAATAACTCTTTGTCCTCGATCCACTCAATGGCTAAAGAGGTCCATTTAAGGATCATCTCATGTCCATTCCAGAGCTTATTATAGGAGCGGTTTGAAAAAGATGGATGCTTATAGAGTAGACTACCTTTCTCTGAGCATCGCCAGAGATGCTCTTAGTAAAATTAAATACTCTGCATCAAGTATGGTAGTGATGTAAGGTAGTCTGCTCTTAACTCATAAACAACATGGAAGGCGTTTTCTGGCTAAAGAATGACATAGAATCTTTCCATGTAAAACAGAAGTGCAACTATTCATCTTCCAAATCTTGTGTAAAAAAAGAAGATCTTCTATAGTAGTTTGTCTTTCAATGAGTGCTTTTTCATTTTTTTGGGCTGTCAATTCACATGGTACCTAAATAGACGATTTTCACGGTGACCAGCTGGTCCTTTAAGGGTTAAAGCGACCTTTTAACCCTTAAAGGACCAAATACTAGTTTTGGCAACAAAGCAATTTTGGGCAACTCACTACAAATGGAATTTTTTTTGTTTTTGTTTTTTTTATAAATTTTCACACAATATGTGTCTAAGGAGTAGCTTTAAGCCCCAACAATTTTCATAACTTTTGACTATATGGTTAAAAAGTTATTGTATGATATGTAATTTTTATTGCTTAGCAGGTAGCTCACAATTTTTTTTAATATTATTTAAGAAATAAAAATTTGAAATTGAAATTGGTTTTTGATATTTATATGTATGTGGAAAGCTCCAAATCATTCTATTTTGATTAATTTTACAAAAGTTATGAGGAGTTTTAGTTTGTGGGTAGTTATGGAACCTCTACTCTAAAACAAACTTTGAAGTCCTTTATTTAACTCAATTTTAAATATTTTTGAAAAAAAAAAAATCATTGGGTGTAGATTTTTTATTACAACATTACAACCATTGGGATTGGCATTTTTCAATTCCATAACTAAATTCTCAACAATTTAGTATTTTGAATCACTCTCTACTTCTTTCTACTTCCTATTTTTTTCCTATATGTTGTACAATTCCAAATGATCTGAAAATTTTCAAGCATGTAGACAACTTGCCTTGAAGAATGAATCCAAAAAGTAATCACTATTTTGGACATTTTTTCATACAAATGTGACCTTGTGAAGTGCAGCTGCCCGGTTTTTTGCAAGGACAAAAAAGGATTATTGTCAATTCAAACGCTAATATCTTGCAATCCACACGGGGGAAATTTTTGAATTTTTTTTCAAATCTTCTTAAACTAGTGTACTACAAGATCCTACGCTTAAATGTGTTTAAATTTATTTTTTTTCAAAAATTTGGTACTTGTACTAGAAATGACAGTTTTAGAGCGATTTTGGTGAAAACATAGTCTTTGACCTTTAGGGGTTAAATTAGAGCTGATTGCATTTAGGCAAAGCTGAACTCCTTGAAACAATTTTTAACAAAATTTTGTAGGAAGAAAAATGGGATTGGCATTCAACCCAAGTCGTTCCATATTTTGGAGAACTTTGTGAATCTAGCTACAAATTTTTGAAGTTGAAATGCAAGAGGCACTAAAAGCAACCACCTCTTGAAATGTACACTATCGATACATTTGAAGGTTTAAAGATTTTGGATTTATGGATTTTAAGCCTTACAAAAATTTATTGAAAATGAACCTCTAAGTTAGTGATTGCTTTTAGAATATCCTATCTTACAAAAAAAATTCTCGAGTTACTTTGAAGATTGCAAGTACTAATAGAATGGTGAATTCAATTTTCTATTACTTACAAAGACATCCAATTCTTGTATGGAGTTTGTTAGCACTAATATAGAATTGTTTATCTAGCACTTATTAGGGCACCATAGTCTACTTTTCTAGTGTATTGTTACACTAATTTTCCATATTTAAGTGTATGTGACACTAATTTAACCAAGTCAAACTATTTGAAATTCATGTTAACTGAAAAATTCTCAAATTGTATGAGATTAGTAATTTTCACAATTTTTTTGGCAGTAATGCCAATTTTGCAAATGAAACTAGTTTAGGAGGTGATTATACTTATCCTCACTAATAGGAATCATTATGAAGTTTGTGCACCTATAACTTTCACTATTCAAAATGCAATATTCACATTTAGACCAAAAAATGACATTGGATGCATACAATTGGAACATGAGAGCCAAGTGCAAATTTTTGGTTAAATCTACAAATAATACTTTGAAATTTCATAGCTTATTTGAACAATGTTCAAACAATACATGCCAATGAGCATTGGAATCTTCTTTCATTTGTCAATAAGATTTAGTCAAAATAATTTATATTTATTAATAATACATTTATTTAATTTATATTAGTATTGATTATGGGTGCATTTACTTTAGAGGAGGAAAACTAATTTCACTAGACTTCTATGCCTATTGCTTCTTGAATCAACCAAACCTTGTATAATAGACAAAATAAATTTCAAAATTCTACTTGAAAGTGTGCAAGAGTTGCAAGAGGAGAGTCACAATTGTTTGGCAATTTTTTTGGAAGAGGCTTATGAAAAGTAGGGAGGTAGGTCTCCAACTTTTTAAAAACTATTTAAAGCACTAGACTTCAATATTAGGATTTCTTTTTGTTTGACAACAAGGCAAATCTAGTCCTTAACCCCTAAAAGCCCAATAATTTGGACAAAACACAAATGTGTTATAAAATATAAGTTCTGTAACTTTCTTGAAGTTTGCATCAAAAAAGATAATGTGAAGCACAAAAAGTAAAAAGTATCCTTATGTTCAAAATTCTAAAATTAATTTTAGATTATCTTCAAATGAAATTTGAAGATATAACTTCAAAAGTTTGCCAAAAATATAATTTGTATCTTTAGCATTTGAATTTTTTTGATTGGTCAAAATTGTGGTTTCTATTGGTTTGTGAAAAATACATAAGATTTTAGTAATGAAACCTCCAAATAGTAAATTTTCCAACACTAAACAAATTTTAAACACTTTGTGCTATTTCCCTTATAATTTTTGCTTGACTATAGTAATTTTAGTTTTAAATATAAAAATTGAAAGACAATCCAATTTAGTTTGCACACAAAATAAAGAAAGAAAGAAAACCTTTTCTTTTGCCTAAATATATTGCCCAAAGTCAAGTAGCAACTCATAAAATGGTCACTTGAGTTTTTAGGGGTTAATTGTATTTTTTTCCAACTCATATAGAATTAAAAGCATCATCAAACTAGGAAAAGCAATTCCTACTTTGAGAAACTTGAAAAACTCATTTTCAACACAATATGAAAGTTTGCTCAAAAGTGAATATGTGTGTGAAACAATCTTGGATTTTTATTTATTTTATGCCACAAGAAGAACAATTTTATTCCAAATGCAAAAGGTAGACACCATTGACAGGCCAAACAAAGCCATTGCTCCTATTCTAAACAAATCATAAAGAACACAATAATCCCTCAAATGAACAATCCAGGGTAAAGCTTCGTAAAGTTATACTTCACCTTTCTACCCTAGTTGCCAACTCATGATTAAACCCCCAAAACATGTCAAATTTTTCCAAAGTGTTTTCCTTAGATCTAGGTCTTGGCTTGAATCCTAAAAGAGCCTATTGAAACTCTACTCTAACACTAGTGTTGTCACACTTTCTCCTCCTCATTCTCAATTTTTAAAGACTAAAAACATGACACTCCATTACAAAAAATTTCAGCCCTCGGAAAGGCCGCGAGTTTTGCAAGGCTGTGGTGCAATTAGGGAAAAAAATGTTTTTTTAGTTTTTTTTTTAGTTTTTTTTAATTTTTTGGGGGAGAATCTGACGTGGCACTACTAGTGCCACGTCAGACTGGAGAATTTTTTATTTTTTATTTTATTTTTTTTATTTTTTAATTAAAAAAATTTTAAAAAATTAAATTTTTTATTTTTTATTTTTCTATAACTGCACCGCGGGGGGTCCGAAAAAGCTTTCTAAACAGCCTTATTGAGGGCTGAAATTTTTTGTAATGTCTCTTTAAATCGCAGAGGGTCCATTCTTTGAAGATTGAGAAATCTTTCTCCTTTGAAGAAGAATGGGTGTGAAGAAATTTCCGCATGCAAAGTTTTCATTGTTGCCCTTCCATCCTTCACTTTGCTTGTTGTTTCTCATTATTCTCCACAAGGAACACAAGGGGGGGTCATGCCTTTTTGAGTGCTCTTTTTCACTCCATATCTTTTCATTCTTCTTAAAAGTTTCACATTCTCGTATAAGGTAGACAACCCAAGGCTACTATGGTAGAACATCTATATCCAACTTGTAGAGTGCAGCTAATTTCCAACCAAGGCTAGAACAAGTTTCCAACCAAAGTTTGGAATGCGATTTTTTCTCCTTTGCAAAGCTGGGACTATAACCCCTAAAGCCTCGAGGGTGTTTTCTATCAAAAACCACTCAAAACTGCCACCTCTGCTGCGTTCACCTAAGAAAACCCAAAAAGAATGTTTTAGAAATCTAACCGTAGGATCTTGTATTTAAATTGTCTGAGAACATGTGGTAAAAATTTCGTCAAATTTGACCATACGGATTGGAAGATATGAGCATTCAAAGTTGGAAAAAAAGGTTTTTTAAACTCTGCCCTACAATTTCAGCTGCCTTTGACCGCTATTCGTGGAATTTTCTTGCACTACGGACTTAGAAATTAACAACCTACCATAATGAAGGTAATATTATACACATTTCCACCAAATTTCACCTAAAAAAAATGTGTGGAACACATCCAAAAAATCTTGCAGTGACACAATGTTCGGGAAAATGACAATACACTATCTATTTTTTATCACAAGTTTTCTACCTCATAATTTCAATACTTGAAAATCCCAACGGTGAATTGGAACGTTTATTTATCTTTGACAAACTCCCAAAAAATAATTTAAAAAATAATAATCTCTAATTCCTATTGAATTTAGAAGACCGCTGTGAGCTAAAATCTTGTGGGCAATGGAAAAAAAAGGGTCCCAATATATTCCCCTGAATTCCCGGTATGTTCCCTACTGCGTTCCATTGCATGGGACCTCCACCTCACCACATCATCCACCTACAATACACTCCATCCATCAAGTGTTTCTTTCTACCTACTTGTCTATCAACTTCAAAAATATGAAACGACTTGGGTTAGATGCGAATTCAATTTCTCTTTCTTTGAAAATTTACTGAAAATTGATTCAAAAAGTTTAGCTTCCCCTAAAATCCAATTAGCTCAGCATGCTACATTATTCCATCCAGGTGGTGTTCTTCCTTTGGCTACCTACTGCCTGAACTGGTTTGTTCTCCTCCATGTGCCTTGTACATCTACATCAGATGGCATGAAAACTTCTGAGGCCATGAACTCACAAACTGCATCTTCTCATGTGTAAGCCATCGAGGCCATTTGAACATCCCTGCTTCAAAAAATAATGTGAACAGCCTCCATGGGTATAAAACTTATTGTTGTTTTTGAAGACTTTGAAAATTTGTAGTTTTCTATAGAAGGTTCCACAAATTAAAATGCTCCAGAATTTCATGTCAATTTCGTGTCAAATTTCAGTGTGCAGTTGATTTGGCGTTGTCTACTGAAGAAATCCACAAAAATGATCTGAAATTGAACAATTTTTTTGGCAATTTGGAGGTGGGAGCAGGGCGCATCATGCAGGCACCCCTGCCCTGCCTTTCATCGAACCCCACCTGCGAGCAGAGGTGGGCAGCCAGGCGCGGGAGTCAGGCGCAGGGGGAACAAGTCTTTACCCGTTGCCCACCCTGGCTGGGCACTCTTCCTGCCCCCCTCTGAAGTCAACATTTTCTCCACAACCCAGCTTGCCCTTTAACAATGATTTTGTCTTTTTTGTCAATAACTTTTTCATCCAGAGTCCGATTGAAACAAAAATTACATATCCGAAAAGCCCTTGAAAAATCACATGTCCTAAAAGAATCTCAAAAAATTTGACTAAAAAATGAAGTCATAGGAACCTACCCGGACCCAAATTGTCTCTCGAGGGGACAAATAGGGCTTTAGGGAATAAAGCCATGACACATGTCCTAATGTAGTGAGCAAGAAAGTAGGAAGTAGTGAGCGGGAGGGTAGTTACGGAATGATCAAAATTGGAAGACTCTATATATTGGGAATGGGTTGAAGCCAACTTTTTGACTTCCAAAATTCATAGTAATTTGAATTTAAGCAAAAAAATCACAAAAAATTGACAATATATGTCATTTTTATTTTTCTATAGGGCAATAAATTTACATAGCCTTCTACTGCTCAAAAACATACGTGGAATCGTTTAAGTGGTCAACTATGGGTGGTTCTACCATATCAAGGAAGCAACTCCCAATCGCTTTCTTGGACTGCAGGCAGGACCAAGCAGAGACCCACAGGACCCGGGCCCACCACATGACCCCACCCTGTCCATCGAAGCGTGCATCTAGCCACCTGTCCATCCACGTGTCCCCAAGAAGTTTCTAGATCCAGTCAGCAATGAAATCCGAAAAGAATGTTTTCCCAGCTGGCTTGGTGGTATGAATGCTTGCCACTGGACCATCATGAGATTCAGGACCAGCCCGTCCTGGCCCGGGTGAACCGGACCCTCTCCCTCGTCCCCAGCAAAAATGCTGAGATTTTTTATTTGCCACGCATGATAAAATTTGCAAATTTTGAATTCATATTTGCAATGAGAGGTCCCAAGTTAGGTGCACTAAATAGTGAAATTAGGTTTCCCCATACAAAATCCTCACCCTTTTACACCATACAAATATTTACTAACACTATACAAGTGTATTGTACGTGTAGGTCAATTTTGGAAATAAGTAGGGAAAATGTGGATTGTGTCTAAAATTTTAAAAATTATACAATTATTTCTGAAAATATGAATTTTTTTAGAAAATTTAGAAAAAAGAACACATTTATGCACGAATCAGGATTTTAATCCTACTCTATAAGGTAACTCTACTTATGACATGCCAACTTTGGACCAGCCTAATGCAGGCTCAGAACTTCGTGAGTAGTACATGTGCCTTGTGAAATGTATTGTTCATGAAGTTTTTGGCCTAGATTAGACTGGTCCAAAATTATGCATGTCATAGGCAGAGTTACCTTAGTAAGTCCTAGTGTTTGGGATAATTGATTTTTTGAGCTTTACCAAGTTTTTTTTTCCTTTGAAATAGATATGTGACCCTAAAAGATACACTCTTCTAATTTAAAATATTGAATTGTAAGTGTTGTAGATAGGTGGCGAAATTAGGAGAGTGTCTCTTTTAGGTGCACATACATTAGGGCCTCTTGCAATGCTCCATTGGTGAGCAAAGTTCGTAGGGTCCAAGTGAGCAATTGTACTATCATGTAGCCCCGATACATAAGGAGGAATACAATATATAAGAATTCCACATGTATCGATTCCCTCGAGATAGACCCATCTAGACCAATGGTTTTGTCCACCAATTTTGGTGAAACATAAAATCATGCTTTTCCGTTCATTCACTCTTGCAAGACAATTGGTGGAACTCTTATTGTCTTCTAGTGCTTTTTCTGCCTATTGATGGAGCATGGTAGGAGGCTCTTAATCCTTGTATTGAACTAGTTTTCACGTACCAAGTCTAGTTATTTTTTCAATTTTTTACTCTAGATGTAAATTTTATAGATTTGTTCATTGGATTTTGGCAAATGTTTTCAAATTGCAACTGGATTGTTTTGGAATTGCAATTCCGAATTGTTTTTCACAGCATGGAATTGGTGAGAAATGAACTAATTATTATTATTATTATTTTATATTAATAATAACATAAACTTAATTTCTGAAATTTTAATGATTTCAAGGCAAAGAAAGTTAGTCGTGACATCTTTCTATAATAGTCACTAAAGCAATAAAAACTAAAAAGTACTTCTTGGAAACATGCGACAAGAAACCATTAGACAGTATGTCTCTTATATCTTATTTTGCAGGCTGTCTTTTGAGTGGATAGTGAGGGACGCACCATCCACTCAAAAAGACCCCACCTGATTTTTTTTTAATTAAATTGTTTTTACCCCACCCCCACCCCCCTAATGCATTTTTATTGTGGTTAAGTTTTAAAAAATCAATTAAATTCTTTTTCCCTCACCCCCCGACCCTCCCAGCCCTTTTGTAATTTTGAGGAGTGGGAGTGGCAATGGATATGGGATATATCCATTGCGTATCCATTGCATATCCATTGCGTATCCATTGCGTATCTGTATTTGTACCAGATGTATATCTGTATCCATATTGTATATACATACTCGAATTCATATACATATTGTATATGTATTCATACACATACTACCTATCCATATATAAATCAACGACAGGAGGAAGGGGAGGATTTTTTTTCCAAAAAAAATCAAGGGCTGTCATTTTTTTCCATGGGAGGGGGGGGGGGGGCAACTAATTCCCAGGAGGGTGTTCCTGTCTTTTGAGTGGATAGTATGTCTCTTATATCATGAATCAACTTGAATACTAAATTCTTGATTATTAGTTGGTGGAATTTCTCAAAGTCTCTTCTTACACCATTTAAATTCTTATAATTGCCCTTTTTGTGGTCATGTTTACATACAAAGTGCAAGGATTTCATTTCTTATTTTCCAAAATATTATGACTTGAGATATTGATCAAACTATAGATATTTTTTAAAAAATATTAAGAATTGCGATACTTTATATTTACATGTAGAGATTCTTTTGATAGATTTTTTAATGATGTTATCCTAATTATTATGACTTGCAATATTAAAAAAATCTCTAGATGTAAATACCAATATCTTGTTTATTATATACTTTGGATGGACTTGGTTTGTACTAAACTTCCTTCCACTCCAAATTCAATTTGCATTTTGCAAAAATAATTTTCAAAATTCTTAAAACAATGCAAAGCAGTGATGCAAGACAAAAATTAGTGTGTTTTAGAGTGCAGATGCTTCAATATATTGCCTCAATCAAAAACCTTGTAAAAGCCATGTATTATATCTTAGTTTGGATTTATTTTTGTTGTTTATGGCAATTATATTTATTGTTCATCATAACATTATTAATTCATATAGATTGGATGTCTTTGGTGAAATGTATACGTTGACTAGATGTAACTTATTGGACTCTATTTATTTAAAATGATGAGCATTGTCCCTTCTTATGGAATTTGCAATTATGGGTCAAGACTATTTCATATGAGTTGCATAGACCATGATTCGATCCTTCACAATAAGTTTAGCGTCTTTCTGTTCAAGAAGATAATGAGTTTTAGCCAACCAATAATACACAATTGCCAAATGAGAGTGACAATTTGTACTCATCTTTTTATCCAACTAACCCATTTCTAGCATTTGAACGCGACAATGGATTCTTTGTTTCTTTGTTGTTGCAAGTCATAGATGTTGCTCTAAGAAGGGCAAAAACTTGCTAAATAGTTGATGACAAGTTGCTTGATGAGGGGTAGTGATGCTCTAAGAATCTAGCGATTGCAAAGTTTTCTACCTCTATCCATTTACTACACATGGAGAACATCTTCACTTGCTTACTTTTATTATGTTTTGCTCCAATTTTTTATATTTAACCCCTAAAGTTCCATGACTATGTATTCACCAAAAACGCTCCAAAACTGCCATTTCTAGTTAAACACCGAATTCTAGGGAAAAAAAACAATTTTTGACACATGTAACCGTAGGATCTTCACACCGGACTTTCTTGGAATTCCCTCCGACTAATTTGGAGATTCTGCATTTTTTCCCTGCAAGTTTCTCCTAGTTTTCATGTTTCCCTGGGTTCTAATGTCACCATGGAGGGATCTTCAAAGAATTCCTATACAAGGAAAAACCCATGGATTTTCTTTGCAAGTATTTCATAAATTCTCTCCAAATTCCCTGTGTAAAATTCAAATTGGTAGACTTTGTATACATTTTACATTTCATTGTTTTTCCCACCTGATGTTTGGTAGATTTTAGAAGATGCAATTGTCCCATATCAATTGTCAAGGGTACGGTGAGGTTGGACACATAAGACTTGTAAATTGTCATGTAATCTCCAAAGCAATGAATTCCATTGATTTCACAATAATCTAACTTTTCTCTAGAGTTTGTACAATCTAAGAAATTTTGAAATGTGCAAATCTGAAATGTACAAATTTTTAAATGTACAGATCAATAAGATTGGAAATTCAGTATCTACATATCCGTCAGATTTCAGCTTTCAAAATCTATAAACTGTATTGACTATGCAAGCTAAAATCTACATTAAGCTTAGATTTTGGAGGCATAAATCTACATTCTGAAATATTAAATTTCACAAATTCAATAGATTTGGAGGTGGGGACATCACTGAAAAATGCACAAATTACCCCCTAAAAAATGCACAAAATTCCCTGTCTCACATTTCCCTGTGAGAGCTACATTCCCTGTGTACTTGAAAAAAGGCCAAAAAACTAAATTCTCGGAGAATATTTTTGTTATAGTGCCTACATGGAACATTGAGAATGTTTGGTGTGCTTGTATTATGATGACTTGAGAACATGTGATAAAAATTTCAGAAAATTCCACCATGTGGATTGTAAGATATAAGCATTCAAATTTACCAAAACTATTTTTTCAACTCTACGAAAAAACCGGGCAGCTTCACAAGCTCCCTTTCAATGAAAAAATGTCAAAAATGGTGGTGCTTCTTTGAATTCAATTTCCTAAACAAGTTGTCTATATGCTTGAAATTTTTTACATCATTTGGAATTGTACAACATATAGGAAAAAAATAGTAAGCAAAAAGAAGTAGAGAATGATTCAAAATACTAAATTGTTAAGAATTAAATTATGGAATTAAAAAATGTCAATCCCAACGGTTGTAATGTTGTAATAAACAATCTATATCCTAGGATTTTATTTTATTTCAAAAACATTGAAAATTGAGTTCAATAAATGACTTCAAAGTTTATTTTAAAGTAGAGTATCCATAACTCCCCGCAAACTAAAACTCCTCATAACTTTTGACTCATTGATTTGAAATGGAATGATTCAAAGCTTTCCATGCATATAACTCTAGAAAACCAATTTCAAATTTTTATTTCTGAAAAAAGTGATTTTTAAAAATCTGCCCAGATTGCCCAGTTCCCCCTAAAAGTAACATATTAGGCCAGAACTTTTGACTCATATTTTCAAATGTCATGGAATTTAGTGCATATGAAACATATTCCTTGTCCCCATGTTCTATTAAAATTTCAGCCTAAAATATGCATATCCTCATTCATAGGTATTTGCCCAAAATTTCTATACAGACAAAAAATGCAGTCTGATCCTTTAGGGGTTAAAAAGTCATAAAATAAAAATTCATCATACTTGGGCTGATCATGTTTTTGAAGAGTGGAATTTCCAGATTGCAACTCATGTCTGGGCACGTGTCACAGAAATGGCCGCCTTAGGTTTCCTCACATATACCGGTAGTGACTTTTGCCATTAGTTAAATTAGTGACACATGCATGAGCTTCACAACTTGATTTGTTGTACTGTACTGTACAGTGCACTACACATTTGCCGTACCACTATCCTACAAAAGAAAGACCTTGATACGGAACCATGCCGTCACGTACATGAATATGTTCCCAAAAGTAAAAAGAAAAGAAATTGGGATAGACATTGCTCAAAGTTGTTGCTCTTTTTACACATGCACGTAAGCCCGGGTAGAGAAAAGCAAATACTGTAAAGAGTCCTTGCCACCAATTCCTGCCTTTGCTCCTTTCATACCAGTTGATATCAAGTGCATACCGTGTTGTCTTCAAAAAGTGGTTTCCGTATCAGTGTCCTTCACTGCATGGCCCTCCCATGCAGATGAACGCTGGAGCTTTATCTCCAATTCAAGCAACTCCATGACACAACTGTACAGTACAATACAGTTTCTCTTAACTTCCTGCAATTCAAAAACCATTTCATGGATGTTACGCCTCACTTGGAATTTCTGTTGGCTCACCAAGGTATAATTATCGTTTACTGGAGGTGGCAAATAGCAAGGCTACTGAAGAATCCATCAGTATGCACATACTCAAGCAAGCCCAACACTAAACATGCTCCTTAAACGTTTCACATACTGGTGGACAATCAGCCAACAAATCATTTGTCTCTTGCATTGGCTTCCACTGCAATTCAGCTTCAGGAGCTCACCCAGGTTTGGAAATCACAACTTCGTAGGAGTGGTGGTCTTCAGCTAGCGTTTTCATCAGATGCATTCACAAAATCGGTGACAATTTCATGTAGTTGCCAAGGCGTTCAAGTTAGGAGGTTTGTATTGTGCGCTCGCTCACTCTGTGATGGCATTCATGGTTTCCTCTGTTTTGGTACTGGAGATCATGCAGCAAGGAGAGCCTCTCATGGGTGTGATGTTATGTTGGTGGATTTGCAACATCAATCTTCCAGTCAGGTGTTTAGAGCTTTCTCTTCCGGGTTTAAAAATCTGTCTTGCTCTTTGGTGATCGACCTATATTTGTTCCAACCATTAGAAATACATTATTATTGCTAGGATACCGACTTCAGTTTCACAATGTTCTAGAGCAGTGTTGGCCACTCAGTCATCGTCTTTCATTACCTACCCCACCCCCTCCTTTTTTTTTTATCATAGCTGGTTGGCAATAGCTACACTTGCCTATAGTAGTTAATTCATCAGATGTGAGAAGATATGTGCGAAATTGGATGTCGCAGACTTGGAGCATCTTGCCGATACCCTGATTCTTCCTTAGTAGTTGAATGCGTCCAAGGTGTTTGCATCATCTTCATTTAAGAATGTTATGTTTGTGAATCCACATTGTCGGTGATTCGTGATGGGAGAAATCTACGTTTGATTTGGTCCAAATTTCAGAGGTTTCTGTCATGTATGCAAGATCTTCGGGTCAGAAGCTATGAAACGTAAAAAACTCTTTGTGTGTCCCTATTGGCTAGATTTACAAAATAAAATGATTCCGAAAATGCGTTGTTAAGATGCCGTTTGTGTCACATGTCGTTTTTCATAGAGAAGTAAACCTGCAAACGGATCTTTGCAACTTCATTCTGAAAGTGGAGTATGTGTTACAGTCAGTGTGGACATCAGGGAGCATTGGTGTATGCCGGAGATTGCTAGAGCGTAGCAATTTCGTGGAGAAAACCCCGCATTTCAATATCAGGAAACTTTATACTCTGCTCAAATTAGACCAGCACATGAATAACCAAACGACGCTAACCAGAAAGCTGAAGACGGAAGAAGCTTAAGTCTCTCAAGTTGCTTCTGCAGTTCATGCTAACGAATTCAATGGAAGAATGTGTATGATAATGCAAAGGGGTTGATTCATTCTCATGCGCAGGACTTTGAGGCATGTCTGTGGAGATGGAAAACTTGAACCAAGACCCTGCATGCTCATGTTCAAAATCGGCACTGGCACTCGTTTTCCTGGATCGCGCTGGAGATTCCACCCATTTATGTAAGTCGATCAATTCCATGCCAGATTAGTATTCAGTCATTGCAATTCTCTCGAATAGTTGAAGCACGACAACCTACACTAAGTCCTTGGAGCAGGTACTTGAAGAATCTGGCAAAATCTATTGCAAAAACAAGGGGTCACTCACCTTTCTTAGTAATCCGCTATCCCGAACATCGGAGGCACAAAGTGACGATAGTCAAGGACCACAAATTAACGACAGTCTCAAGCCGTAGACATAGCAGCAAACTCGCCGCAGAACCTCAACCTTAAATTTGGATTAATTTCATTCCAAGCAAATTGCAGATCACTCATACTACGTCAGAACTCAGAATCAAAAATCCCCACTTGAGCAAGGCCGGGCTCCAACTATAAGTGATTACCACGGGAATAATGGTTCATTCCCGTTTGTTTACTGTAACGCCCCGAAGTACACACTGCAATGAATCAAATACATGAAAATGCCTGAGTTACGAAATGCATGCGCAGGAGAGCTACCTTCATGTCGGGATACAGTATATACAGAAGAGTCTTACCATTGAAGAAAAAGAGGGTTAATTCGTCTCACAGTTGGCATGGAGGACAACAGCACGGGCATGAAGCCCATAGACTACTACGACCTCTACACGAATCTGGATCCGTGAGCCAAGTCTAGGTAGACTGCTCCACAGACGGATCGGAGAAGTTGTTACTAAAGGACAGGACAGGCCAACAAATGCTTGCTTTGCATTCTTAAACCTTCATGCAGGTATTGGAGCCCCACAAATCTCCTGGATCGCATCAGCCTCGACCCACTTGAGAAAGGGAGCAGCGTTGCAGCAGGTCGTGTACTTGACAAACGCTTGGGACACCGCATCTGCATTGTACAGTACCGGAATGTGATATCCGAGGACATCTCCAAACCCTAATTTGCCGTGCGTCCCCCAACCGCGTTCTTGGTATCATCGGAAAGCTCTCAGCGACGAGGGGTGCATGGGCTTTGTTTTGTGGAGTTTAGACATACGATGTGAAAGTTATGGAATTTTGAAGTTTTTATGAATAAGAAAATAAGAAAATAATTTCTTCTTTTGATTTCATTAAGTTACGATGTTTGTTTGTTATAAAGAGATCTTTTAGATCGTGCGTCCCTCGGTTGCATGCTTGGTACTCTCAAAAAGTTCTTTGCAAGGAGGGGTGTATGGGCTTTGGTTCGTGATTTTTGGATAAAAAAGATATTGAATTTTGAAGTTTTTATGAGTATAAAAATTAGAAAATTAATTTTACTTTTCTTTTAATTGTGGCATAATAGTTTTTATTAAATTCATTTGCCTAACAAGTCTGTAATTCTATTTTGAGCTCAATGGGGCTAATCTTTTTGAAGAACACCTTGTAGAGTGTTGGTGAAGATGAGGCCATGAGGGATATAATATACATGGACTCAAAGTTTTCATATAATAACCATGGTGAACATTAAAGATCAATTTACATTAAGAAAACCAAGGCTCTTTCTTCAATGTTGTTACAATATTGAAAAAATAGGACACATTTTTAGCACAGTTAGGTGGAAAGTTTACATTATATTTTCAACATTAAATCCATATATTTTGATGAAATATTATAATTGTATTGTTTTGATTGAGGTTTTTGTAATACTTTTAAATTATATAAACACTCCATTTATAAAGCTTCAGTGCCAAATTTTTGGAATGAAAAGCATATGCTTACATATTAAACTACTTAGTCTAATATTTTATTGATATTGAAAGTTGCACTATCTCTTATATATTGAATCAATATTGATATATTGAATCCAAAAGTTTACTTGGCAATTTTCTTGATGAAATTGAACTCTATGGAGTTTTGGTGAAACATTGTTCATTTATTCATCCAATCACTTTATTATTTTACTTAATTGTTATAGTTTTCAACAAGTCCAATTAAAACTTTTGAAATGTAGTCTATTACCAAAGAAAAAGATCAAATTTTTTAATTGTATATATTAATATAGGAAAGCAATGAAAATTGACTTCAAATCAATTGTGTGAAGGCATGATTTCATTTGTTGTTCAAAAGAAACTACTATACTGTAAATGACAATGCAAATTAACTTATATGGTCCATGCGCACCAATGTAGTATTAATAATGAGTGAGTCTCATGCATATGACCATTTATGAAGTGATATTTTGGTATCACTATTGATTCTACAATTGAAGTTGTCAAAGTAAATATTTAGAAATTTTATATGAAATCATTTAATTGATGTATAAAAATGATTTAATCCCTTTTCAAAGCCATAAATTATAATTCATTTGTATAGTTGCCAAAATCAACAAGCTTCTATATAGATGCCAAAATTATCATGGTTTTATTTGAGCAATTGTTATTTGCTTAGTTTGTGTTGTACCAATAGTCATTAGACCATCCCTAGTTAAGTTATTTTGTCAACTGGGTTGTTAGATGCTTACTTGTCTCGAGATAATTAAGGATAGTAAGGAACACATTTGAAATATTATTAGACCTATAGATTAATTATAATGAGACAAGTGGGTGAAGAGACGGGTTGATGATTAGATTAATTATTCAATCATTACATCAATGGCACACACATAAAAAAGATGATTTCAAATATAATATCCTTTGAAAAATATTCACTAAAACAATATGCATGTATCTCATGAAAACAAAGCATGGTGCCTCCTTGATTATATTGCTAATTTGGTGTGATTATAAACCTTATTTATATTAGAACTAATAGGATATATGCCATTTTTTCATTCATATTGAGCATTATCCAATCTATACTTATAAAGAATATTATAAAATCTATTTCCTCCACTTTAGCTTGGGCCTCTACTTTTGGTCTCTACATATATTTATTCAATTAGTGCAAGAGTTTGAATAATGCTACACCCTTTTACATGAAATGAAATAATATTATATGAATGTGATAAAATCAGTGTAAACCTTTTGGATAGAAGTAGATGAAATTGAATGAAAATCACAATAATTGAGGTAGTATGAAATTAGTGTGGTTCAAACTATAACAAATTTTTCTATTATACAAATGAATTACTATAAGTTAAGGTTTGATTAAGTAAAGATGTATTAAAATTGAATTTCCACATCAAATTCTCAAGGATCCATGCCACCTCACAACAATTACAAGATGACATTTGACATTTTTTTTACAAAAATGACATAATTTATGCCGAATTTGACTATGTTCATGCACCTAACAATTTGGTATAATTCTACAATTAGTGAGAGTTTGTGTTATTAACGCGGGACACCAAAATAGTATAACAAAGACCCCATTAGTCAAACAAGTTAGTGATGGCTCTAAAAGGCTCCTTCTCAAGTCCCAATTTATCCTAACCTCGTAAATGCGAAATGACCTCGAAAGGCGTGAAAGAAGTGAGTGGGAGCCCACGGATAGGAAGCAGAGAGGAACAACGCCAGATCAATGAACATGGGCGCGGACCGTGTGCGGGGCGGCCTTCCACACAGGAAGAGCAATGGTCGCCGGGACGGCAATTTAGGCAACTCAATTTGTTTTTACGACTCCGTCATCGCTCGTTGAAAGCTCTTTCTAGGGTTTAGAGTTCTGCGCTCGCTTGTGAGCTCACGCGTTGTTTGATCCTTGCCAATCGAAACATCTTGATCATTTGATCTCTGTCCAGGTGATTACCTTCTTCCCCTGTTCGTACCTCATGACTCTGGATCGGGCGATTCACGGACGGAATTCTGGCTTTCCGTGATCGCTTGGGTCATTTCATGCCAGGTCTCTGCATTGCGAAGTGTTGCGGGGAGTTGAGTATTTTGGCATGTGGAGTTTGGTAGTTTAGGTTTCAGGAAAATACTGTTGCATCTTCTCTAGCTGGAGATTCATTAGCAGCAGACTTAGTAGCTCTGAGATGAGCAGATTAGCTTTGCTGGGAAAGCTGCCACTGTTCCATTGCAGCATTTTCTAGGGTTTGGACTTTGGGAGTTCGCTCGCGTTCTCGCGCACGTGAGCTCGAGCTTCATTTGATCAAGGCAGTGGAAACTCTGTGTCCAGGTTATTAGTTTTTCCCTCTGTTCCTACCTCGATGCCTTGGATCGGACGATTCATGTCTGGAATTCTGTCTCTTCGTCATCGCATTTCTCGTTTCTTGCCAGGTCTAGCGTTTCTGCATTTCGAAGTGTTGCGGGGAGGTTTTGAGGATTTTGGCATTTGGAGTTTGGTAGTTTAGGTTTCAGGAAAATAATGCTTCATCTTCACGTGTGAGAGTTTCATTAGCAGTAGACTTAGAAGCACCGAGGTGAGCAAGTACGATTTGTTCACAAAGCTACGACGATTCCATTATTGACTTTGACGCACGTTGTGCTGTGAGATGCGCGCATTGATACAAGCTTGTAGCTGATACGGAGCTAAGAAACAGTGTTATGTGATCCTTCCGAAATCGATTCTTGGTCGACGATAGTAGAGTTCATGAGATGGGAAGTTGCATTGGAGGAATTCGAATGACCCGTCCTCTTTTGTGATTTCTAGTTGCTAGTGTAGGTTTGTTATAGATTTTAGGTAGCTGGATCGTCAGTGTTTGGGAAAAGAATACATGCTTAATCAAGTGCATTCCACATTGTGCAGGTCTTTGGCAATACAGGCTGTATTATTATTCTACTGTAATTCGAATTCCGAGTCAACACATTCTGTATTCGGATCCTTGATGATATGTAGTAACAACGGAATCTTGGGTTGATAGAAATGAATATTTGGGCGTATATTGGCCTGAATGGCAGGAGAAGAGAGGGGAAAGCGGTTAAATGAAGGAGAGCGATGTTCTTGTTTGGAGGTTCTCCAATTCATAAGGGCTCATTCCTCTGACCTAATGGTAGGACTAAATGAGACTCTAGGTCTTCCACGGCCTGATATGCCGCTAAGAGGCAGGGGAAATATCCCTACGCTGTTGCTCAGGCATTCGTTATAATTCGGAAGGAGTTATTTACAATCATGTATGTCGCTTACGGATGGCCCAAATTGCTGTCCATCGACAACAGCTCGCCCCAGCCTGTTGTGCACTTGTCGGTGCAAGCAGGCTGGCTGCTGCTAGTGACTGCAACACAGGTCCAAGTATGGAGTGCTGACCAGGTGCGTTGCGTTGCTTTGCTCGTATGCCTTCGGAATTGGTAACTTGCAGTAGAACTGGGAGTTGGAAAAGAGTCCCCAGCGGAGTGTTCATCACAATGGACATGACAAACTCATTTGGATTACGTAGGAGTTGACGCTGAAAAGTCCGAGGTGCTGTAATGTTCAAAGTTGACGTTTTACCTGTATGGACTCATCATCTTCCAGTGAGGTTCAGTTTTCTTGTAGTTTTGGTCTGAGAATCGGCATGGGAACTCTACCGTGATAAACATGTGCAGCACACAACCAAGTTGGGTCATTTCAAGCGGGAGTTGCACTCTCGCGAGGGTTCGAACATTTATGCCCTGTGGAGTGGAAAAGACAAGACTGTGGCTGTCTTGGTAAGACTTTGGCCAATGTTCATGACTTTTTCGTGTGGTGATAAGTTTATGCCCTCTAGAATTCGCAGCTTTTCACACATAGAAACTACCGGGGGCTGGGAAACCATATCAAAGTTCTTTCAGCCACCTAATATTCTATGTATGTGCTTTGGCGATGATCGTTCACCTAGGTAACGTCCTGTATGTTGTTTCTCCGGTGACCTGTTGCTTTTGTGTTTGAACATTGAATGGGCAGAATCTGTATCCCAAGGTTTTTGTTTGTGAAAGTGCATCACTAGAGCGCCTGGATTCTAAACGAAAGCTTATGAAGTTAGTTTCTTGGATGAAGGGATCTATTGTTTTCTCTTTTTGTTATGTTTTGAACAAGGTGGCACTCTTGCTTTCAGACATCCGAGAGTTATCTTCACTTCTACGATATCAAAGTATCTGATAAACAGCTGCGATCTTCTGTCCATGACAATTTGGAGCTTTTACTAGTCAGTGTGGTCTTCTCAATTAGTGTGGATGCTGCATTGTACAATCGCACAGTGACAGTGTATGCTACAATTCCTCCTTACCTTCGTAAATTTTCTACGTGGCCTTTTGAACTTCCTTACGTTGATTTTGACGCTTCATAAATAAATAAATAAATAAATGCGTGGACTGTATTCCCTAAAGACCATGGATCGGGGATTTGGCTTGGAAGTTTCAAATACTCATAATTCTATTTGAATTACACTCTCGCAGGAGCTGTATTGCAGGTGATGAGTTCAACATCATATTGGGACTTTCAAACAACTGTCTCAGGATTGTGTCTTGGAGTGGCGAGGTGGGGATTTCATTTCTAATATTCATGACTTCGTGCAATTTGACGTTTTGATTTATCTGTTGAGATGTGACAGTGAGATACAGTGGAAGTTTTGCTGATAAGTGTATCCAAGGTTGGACGCTCTTGTTTTCTACATAGTTCTCATAGACCATGTCTCTGATTTGTCCTCTCAATTGGAACAGGTTCTTGGAGTCTCAGATGTTCTGCAAGAGTTTGTGTCCGCTTCCGAAGCAAGTCACATACTTGAGGCGAACAGGACTGCAATTTCACCGAGGGATCTTACTCACCAGTCTTTTCCATTGTCCCCTCGTCCTCCCCTTTCTCCAGGATCATTTGGAGATGACGCTAAGACACCTAAAAGGGCAAGTGGACTGTCGCAACTTCTAGTTTCGGCAGAGTTGCATCTTTTGGTTGCAATTTTTACCGAAGGAACCGTAGCTCTTTGTAATATTAGTGGAAAGGGCTCAAAGGAAGTCGCTGAAGTAACTCCGGAGAGGTGGGTGGGGGTCTTCGATGCTGTATGTGCATCCATTGCCCACGATCAGCAATATCTTGCAGTTGGAACTAGGCGGGGGAGTGTGGAGCTATTCAATCTGGCGGATTGTGCTTCATATCTTCGTACAATTTCCTTGGTTGACTGGGGGTAAGATCACTTGCCTCATATTATACGCTGTCTGGGTTTCAAACATGAGCCATTTTCATTTTGTCATTCCATATCTAATCCGAGTCTAGTAGCTCACAGAGAATTTTTAGAGTTTTGGAGAATTTGTTGGTGGAGTTCATTTTGGTGTTCTGTGAACTTACGGTTAGCTACTGACTGTATTGTCTGCTTCCAGTAGTCTTCGCTTTGGCAATTGAAAAGCTGGTTAATATCTTGTGGTTTATACGATTATTTTTAGCATTCCATATAGTTCAAATAAGGCTGTGGCATCACTATGTTCACTTGAGATGTGATAGTACCAGTTTATTTTGTAATCTAAAGCTTTGTTAGTCAATTTTTTCTGGGTAGTTTGCTTTTATCATGTGATGTGTCTGAAATTTGTATGTTTCAGGATATTGTCGGACAGTCACAAGCTCACTCCTGATCAGTGCAATTGCTGTTTGACTGGTTCACAGGTATACTGTAGAAGATACGGGACCAGTTTCACAAGTCACTTGGACTCCAGACAATCGTGCGTTTGCAGTTGGATGGGCGAATAGAGGGTTAGCAGTATGGTCTGCCTCTGGATGCCGACTTATGTGCACAATCCGGCAAGGTAGCTTGAGCAATTCACAGTCATCGTCTCCTCGAGTTGACAGCGACAGATCTATGAGTGAGCCCATGGTTCAAGGTGTGGCTGCATTGGCCTGGGGCCTTCATGCATACGAGCTTTTTGCAGTCGAGAGGGGCAGTACTCTGCGCTTTTTTGAGTTCCGTTTCGCTAAAAGGTGCAATTTACGACGTGACCCTTATGTCTTAACTAGGTTCTTTTCATGAATTTCTGGAAGGTTCTTTTGAGTCTGTTGGCCTGGTTTCTTATGCTTCTTATGCTAGATCATAACCTAAGGCTGTTGCAGTCACAATTGCTTATCGTGAATACTTATTAACATTTTATTTCATGCTAAAGTTCCATACTTCGATCCTAATGTATTGATTGTCTTGGCAGTTCTGCGAGTCAAAATATTGCTGGGATTACCGATACGTGGCAGTTAATGCATGGAGCTGATCGTGTGTTGCTGGTTCAGTCTGACGAGAACAATGATGTCAGGAGTCACCACCTTGTCATTACTGTAAGTTTTTACTGAGTTTTCGATAGTCTACGGTCAACTTGCCATGCATTCTCACTAGCTATGACCTGCGGACCACTTTATCTGCATGCTAGTCTTAAAATGATTCACTTCTTGACTTTTATATACACATCTCACACTCGCACGCACGCTCGCGCGCACAAAGATAGATAGAAATGGCGGGCAATGAAGATAGCAGCTATCTTGCTATTTCTAGCATAAAAAACTGCTATATCTGCGTGTGTGCGCAACAGAATATGACAAGTGTTGTACCTGACTAAGTGTAATTCATTCTGGTTTGCAGCATTCTTACATCCTAGACAACTGGCCAATTGTTCACGTCGCGGGCAATGAAGATGGCAGCTATCTTGCTATTGCTGGCCGACAAGGTCTAATTCTTCACGATGTGCAGATGAAGAAGTGGCGGGTATTTGGAGATGTGTTGCAGGAACGGCAGGTGCACTGTGCTGGTGTTGTTTGGTTGGGGAAAATAGTGGTCCTTTGCAACTTTCGGAAGAGTTCAAATTTGTGAGTGTCATGAAATGATACGTTTGACCCGTTGTTCGATGCGTGTATTTTGCCAATGACTTGCGAAGTTCTTACTCCTACTGCTTTGTGTTCTGTGGCTTTGAAGTTCTTGGTTGGCACGAATTGAACTTGAACAATATTTTAAGCTTGCCTTGTTACATGTGATGGGTACAAATGAATAATAGTTTTGTATGTTTTTTTCGGCCCTCCTGTTTCCAAGGCCACCATTGTCCAGCTTTCTGATAGGTTAAGGATTACGAAAGTTCTATGAGGCAGATACAGTCCTTCTCCCTAAGATTTTCAGTTGCAGTAGTTCCGATGGGTGTACATGAAGATGTTGTTTAATCGTTTACTAATTTGCAGGTATGAATTATGTCTTTATCCCCGATACCATCTGGATGAGACGTCTTTGCTGTGTCGCAAGCAGCTTCCAGGAAAGCCAATAGCATTGGATGTGTGGCAAGATTACATTCTTGTTACTTGTCCTCCTTTTGATATATATGTTTTCAAGGTTCATGTTCAAGGCGAACTATCTCCTCTGAAGCCTACAACAGTGCAGGTGAGTTTCCTTGCTTAAGCTTCGTTTCTCATTCATCAAATTGAAGAGATGAATTAAAGTGTAACTTTTGTCCCAACTTCTCATTGTTTCACTAAAATGGCACGATGCTGACGACCATGCTGAAGTTTTGCATGCAACTTTCTTAGAGTTGTTTCGTGAAAATGTATGTTGTTGGACGTTGCAGCTCTTTACAGTTCGTGAGCTTTCAATCATGAGTACCAGGAAGTCCCCCATGGCAATGCATTTTGTTCCAAACATTGGAGCTTGGAATGACGGTACGACAAGTTCTTGGGATAGTCCTCGTGTCGGAACTAACATTCATCATTTCAGCGAGTTTCCTGGTGAAGCTGCTAAGCAACCCACCAGGTAGAAGTTCAGCACTTTCATTCAAATTCTTCTGTTACCCTGGCACCAGATATGTTTCTCCATACTCAAAACATTCTTAATGATCTGATGCTGACCTTGAAGCCATTTGGCAGCATGATAAGTTCTTAAAGACACTGCTTCATTCTTGGATTTTTAATTCAGAATCGTTTAGGATGATAAAACGGGGTGATGTCTAACGGTGTGCATTCTTTTTCTTATAGGTGTATGATCCTCCGCACGGATGGGGACCTTTCGTTGCTGGACTTGGATCATGGCAATGAGCGTCCCCTGCTTTCTGGAGTGGAACGCTTTTGGTTAAGTAACGAGCAGGCAAAAGAAGGAACAGACCTTATGAAAGAGGATCCGTGCTGGGCTTATGGTCCTCAGGGCATGCAGGTATATATCGTGCTATACTATAATGTAGACTTATCTACGATTTGGAAAGAGAGTGAATTTCGCATTCCAGATTTTCTGAACTGATGATTGTTGTCTCTCTTATGGTGCAGGTCTGGTACCCCTCATCGGCAACTAATGTTGCCCGGAGTCCAACTGTGAGACAGGTATGCAACACAATCACATCCAGATTCCACATCACACTGTTCACTACGATATCTTTTGTATCACTATCGTGGTCAAATTGGTAAATTGGTCAAATTAAAAAAACTCTTTTCCGAGCTCCTAAGCTTTTCCCTAAGTTGTCAAGTGGTAATCACTAATCATGTGTTCGATAATATGTCCATTGTTGCTTTATGAACAGCTGGAGCCAGAATTGGATTTTGATCGGGAAGTCTACCCTCTTGGTTTATCTCCAGCAGCTGGAATTATTGTGGGAATTTCACAGCGACTGACTCTCTCAGGCTGTATCCTCATGCCCTGCTTTGAACCAACTCCTCAAGCGCAACCTATTCTCCCGTGTCTGCTCTGGCATCTGCTGCAGGTTTGATTCTTGGATCGTGACTATTTCAGTGTTAGATAATCCTTCCTTTTTCTCTTTCGGAATAATGGCCAGATATGCAGTGTATCATTATCTCAGGCTGGGGTGCTTTAGGCTTGAAGTTCCCTGTAACCTATCATTATTGTTTTGTCGTTGTTAAGCTGTGTCTCTTTTATGTGCCTGATCCATGATTTCTGGATTACGTCAAGCATCCTTCACTTCCCGCTCTTTTGTCAATAGAATTTAATATTCCTTCCGAGTGAGTTTCAGAAGAGTCAGTTGTGCTGAACGTCGCGTATTGATACATATTTTTACGTGCACAGAGAAATAAATCCGAGGAGGCACTGCAATTGGCAAAATTATCAGAAGGCTTGCCGCACTTTTCACATTCCTTGGAGTGGCTTTTATTCACAGTCTTTGATGCAGCAATGTCGAGGTGAGATTTCTTTTAGTGTCTGTTGGCAGGCCAAGCTTTGACGTGCTATAGACAATAGTAATTGACGTCTGATGGTAATAGTGAACCTGAACGCGTCTGCAGTTCACTGCTAATATTTCATTCCTTGTAACCTTGGTACTCACTTTTCTGTCATGAAACTGAGCAGATTTAAATGCATTTGTTTTTGCAGTCAATCGACCAACAGAAGGAGAGGAAGAAATATTGCAGTGAAGCGGACAATCTTTTTACTTCTGCAACAAGTCTGCAACTTAATACATAACTTTCATGAGTACCTGGATGTATTGGTGAGCGTGGCACGTAAGACTGACAGCCGGCATTGGCCTGAGCTATTTGCTGTTGCTGGTAATTCAACCAGGTAAGTGTCTGACTTCTTCATAGACTATCTGGATATGCATAGTTAATCAGAGAATGATTGTAGGGAATAATCTGCAGGCATCAGTGCATACTTACAGATTTCCATAATGTATGCACTGGAAGGTGCGTGTGTGCTGCTATGGTCATAGTAATTGTTGCTCATAGTCTGGTCGATGACTCCGGTAGAAGTACAAAAGTCAGTTCCTTAAAAGTCCTAACACAATTGGTCAAAGATGGCGTTTTACAGACTCAGGGTTTCTTGATTGTTGTATCCATGTTTTGACATATTAAATCGTGTTTTTTCAATCCGGGAATAGAAACTGGTGGAGGCTGTATTTAACAGAATCATTTCAGTGTTGAACAACTCTGTTACTCGTAGCATGAAAGTTACTTTCCAAACAGAGCGCTGATGAGGAAATGGAATGGCAAGTAGGATCACTTTTCAAGAAACTTCGTTGACTTATACAGCGATTTACTCGCAGGCTATTCGAGGAGTGCTTGGAGAAGGGTTTATATCGGACAGCCACATGCTACATACTGGTCAGTATCTTGGGTTCTAACAGAAGTGGATGTGAGAAAGTCGAAACATTTATCGAGGAGTAGGAAGTCTTTCACTGTGTAAAGGTTGTGTTGCTATCAATTTGCATGGCTCTCTGTTCTCAATCTCCATACGTCCGTACAGCCCTTGGGAAGTTCGTTACGATTGATTTGCTCCGTTGACCTGTGATGGATCAGGTGATAGAAAAGCTGGAAGGTCCCACAATAAGCCAGCATAGCGCCATTCGATTACTTAAAGTAAGTCAGTTTTATCGATCTTACTTTAACTTGGCATCTTCTAAGCTTCAGGCTTCTATTTTTTCTTAAACTATAGAACTAACATTTCATAGGGGTTATTGACTTGTTTTGGAGATGTTATAAGTTATCCTGTTCTTGTCTACTTTGTCTTCAGATGAAGAATTGCCTAACTGTGCTTTGGTGACGGCATTGATAATGTGGCAGGCCACACTTGAAGTCTCTATGTATGAGTTGGTTGGTGAATTGGTGAGTTCTAGGAGCATTTAATTGAATTCCCTGATGTGCATAGTTGTCATCAGAATCTGAATGTCGAGAAGTTCTTTTCTTTTTATAACATTTTAGTATCCGGCATCTTTCCTTACTTCTGCATCTTTACATAGTGGTGTTTTCTTGTTGAGCTTGCAGGTGCGTTTTTTGCTTCGATGTGGTAGGGAGGATGAGGTACAAGAGAAAGAGGTTCCACGATACGGCGATGGACTTATTTCATCCTTATTTGGGTTGACTATTAGGTATGATGTCTTAATGTGAACAAAATTGAAACTTTTTCCCTCTTAGTGGTCTCCATGGTCGACTTCATATATGTTGCACAGGTTGCGATTGGCTTCTCTTACTTGAAATGTCTTTTCATCTTTATTGTCTGGACATTTTGGCAGTACACCGTGGGTTGGAAAAGATCAAAACTTTGCTGTTGTGAAGAGAACCCTCGAAGAGCACGCCAGTTTCTTGATGAGAAAATTGGAGCTGCGGGATCTGGTCGCGTTTGTTAAAGCCACCCACTTTGACTTCACTGTATGTAAAGCTTTTTATATATTTCTTGTGTTATTTTAGTTATGATCTGCTATTCACTAGTTCGTATGTTTTGCTTGGGAACATTGTAAACAACTGGGAGCATTAAACTCCAAGTTTTATGGCTATCATAAAATCACTGTAGAACGCACAATGCACCATTGGAAGGTGCCTCTCATGGTTTTGGGGTTTAGGAAGATACTCCAAACATGCCACCTATCGAGAGCAGCTGCATAGGGGTAGATACTCCGTGTTTAAACAGAGTAAGAAATGGATTTGATATTATGCACTCCTCCTGAATCTGCTCGTGTGTACTTGGTGCTTAGGCCTTTCTTTACACTGAACGGGGCAAAGCAGCTCGTTTGGACGACTTCGCTTCTGCATTACTAGTCGTTGGCCAAAAGGTAGGTGTTTGAACCTATCTGAAAGATCGATTTTTCCTGCAAACTTTGCAGATTCTTAGATTTTGCTTGTGTAGTTACAACTGCTGTGAAGCTGTTGAGGTTTATTGAATTGTGGTTGGGTGCTTTAATTCGAATATGTGAGTAACAATCTGATCAAGGAATTCAGGAGTCATTTTTCTATCAGAGAACATTTTTTCGTTTATAATTATCCTAGGGATTGATTGTCCTATTACCTGCGCTTTTCTGACACATAATATTTCGGTTGCAGCTGAATCTGGACGAATCGGAGGGTCATCTAGGTGCAGAATTTTTATTGACACATATGTGCACCGTTGGCTTCCAGGAATGGATAGTGGTTCTTGCCACTCTTCTTCGACGAGTAGAGGTAGGTTGAATAGCATTTTTGACTTGGATTGGAGGATTTTCTACAAGCTTGAGCAGTGGTGATGTTAAGTGAAGCTGTTCCCGGACTTTTATGCTCTCGCAGAATGCACATCGTTTGTCCCAAAGTTGTGAATGTCTTTTCATGTTACGTGCCACCTTCATCTTGAGCAATCTCTCTGCAGGTTCTCTTTGAGACTTTTCAAGGAGACTCCCGGCTTTGGCAAGCCTACAGTCACACTTTGCAGGTAATATATGGACGGGTATAAATACTTGTCTATTACATATTGCACTGCGTAATTTTTTCTACATAGTGCTCATTAATGATTGAGATTTGGTGGGTCTTAAGGTTACCTTCTGAAGTACGTAAACTTCTTCTCTGTGTTTGCCTTGCAGGGATCACCAATGTTTGCGGAGGAGTACAAGGAGCTTCTTGCTGCGCTTGAGCATAAAATGTCGGCCGCAAATTTATGACATTGTGTAAGCACACTATCAAATATCACTTCGACATTCTTTTACCAGTAGATCCGCATTGGTTGTTTAGTTACCGTTGCCACTTTGTTAAATCCTTGGTTTCATCTTCTCGTATGAAAACACAATGGTTTTATCTATCGTCCATGTGGATAAAGAATTACTTGGGCTGAACTGCATACTGCCTTCGTTGACAGCCATGTATGTTTCAAGTGACTAGATTCTCTCCAGGCTGAGAAAATAGGACTGAATGATCCTCGTTCTTATCATGCTACGAGAATTTCATTGCCTTTTCTATGTTATCTCTGTATACATACAGTGATCTGTTGGCTTCGTTGAAACTCCGAAGTCGCCTCAGCAAGGTTTTTCTGAGTCTCTTCTGCAGGTACTATGGCGGTCGGATTTGCAATAGACCAGTATTGGGATCTTTTGACGTGACAATTACTGGCGTCCACTGCTTAAAGCTTCGGCGGGTGGTCATCCTTCATTCGCCTCTCATAATCCTGTACGCAAATTGTGTTTTTCTACGATTTCAGACAGGATTTGTTCTTGATAGAGATTGTTCACTGCCTAGTTGTATATACGTGACTGGGCAAAAATTTGAAACCAAAGTCATCATTTTTATTGTGGCATTCATTTTATGTCAGCAAATTGCTGTGCGTGCATAAGCTTTTCAAGCAGAAATTCATAGCATGGAGCTTAGACCGATTTTATCACATGCACCCGCAGTTTGTGGAAGAATTCATTTCTAGCAAGGCACGGCGTTTGCCATAGATCTCATTCTGATAGTGTTGAGAGGGTGAATATCCTTTGAAATTGGACAGTTTTTTACTTTCCAAGATGATAGGCTTGGAAAACATGATGTATGACGTGGATTCTGTATGAAATAATGACAGCTTTTCACAACCTCACTGCACTGATTTATCTTATTAGTCAGCGTGCAAAATCACTTTCACCTGCAATATTCGTGTCATTACAAAAAGTACATTTTGTCAAAATTAGTACGACACAGTAATATTTGCACCTACCCTAATATAAAATACTGTAACTGTGGTAAACTACACTAAAGACTATATTTAGTGTTGGATTGCATTTAGTGTAACTACCAGCCTATCCCACCCAACACTAAATCTGAACTTTGGAGTAATTAGTGTAGTGTTAGACTTAAATGAGCCGCCTTCGCCTTCTCAGATTTCAGAATTCAGAATTCAGATTTCAAATTTACCATAGAGTATATTTAGTGTTAGAATTTACATTTAATGTTACTTACTTTAGTAGGCTTAATGATATTTAGTGTCATAGTTCGTAAATAGTGTTGCTAACACTAAATATAGATTTTAGTGTAGTGCTAGATGCACTAATTGGATAAATTAGCTAGTGTACTACTAAACATTGACTTAACCTCCTTGAACTTATAAGGACATTATAAAGACATGGAGGACAAAAAGTAAATGATGAATGTTTTTTAGAAATGAGGAATCTACATATTGACTTGGTAAACTGGATAATTCCATAGTTGATGACCATGGAGCTAGGCCATCATATGAGGATTATTACACAAAAATGTAAGATTTTCACCTATTAATAAATATAAGTTCTATTTCGTATAATTTATAAACACATGTATTTACATTGGCTATTTTCAAATTGGATATGTTTTTAACTTCAATTTTGAGAATTGTTTTGAAAAGAAACGTTCCATACAATGTAGTTTGCTTACTAGAGCAATTTCATTGACATGATTAGTGTGTTTCAATTCCATCTTAAAGCTATTAATCCTAAAATACCGCCATAGACATTTAGTGATCGATGGATGATTTTTAGCAGATCTGCAGAGGACAAAATTAAAGATATTCATCCAATTAGATTTTTTGGCAATATTGGGCGTAGTGGAGAACAAAGCATGATTGTTATTTGGCTTATTGAAAGCCTTTGTTTTTATTGTGCAAGTTTAGATTCTCAAAAAACGGCAATATGAATCCATAGGACGGTAGTAGGACATCAGGCCTTAAACGAAATTTGTTTGCATGGACATCTGCTTTTTCCCCAAAAAAAATCCATTTCAACTTTTCCAGATTTTAGAGTTTTGTCAAGGGGCAAGTTGTCTATGTCAACAATCGGGCAATTCCTTCGGGCAATTCCTTGGGACTAGATAGAAACAGAGTAGTTACGCCTTGCATCATCGCTGATAAAAATAGAGGGGACTTCAAGGAATTCTTAGGGGCACAAGCATGATTGGGCAAATTAGCATGCATTTATTTGCGAAGATAGCTACAATAATTGATACCTTCTTTGCTAAGCAAGAAGCAAGGTATGCATATTCATGCATTGTTGCAAGAAGATCTACCAAATGTAACATACAATTTTGCTTTTCCAATGCCTCGTGCATCTCTTCAACTCCCTCTTCCTCCTTGCATTCCATCATGGTGCATTTTAGAGGGTGCTCAAATTGTGAACCCCTTGGCAAATTGATGTTGTTGTTGGCTTTCTCATGGAGAGCTACCTTATCAATTTGCCAAGGTTGTAAAATGACAAACACAATCCTCTAGACAGTAGTTCTAAGAGGTTGCGATGGCTATTCTACACTTAAGCAGCAAAGGTACTAGGGTGGAGGGAAAGACATAGCAAAAGGGATGCGAATGGGTTCTCACCTGACTTTTACCATGTTATTTGTGAGGTAGTATATCCTTCACCTAAGGTTGAGAGAAAAGAAGAATTTGAAGTACATCCTAGAGTTTAAGAAGTCCTCTCAGGGAACACCTCTTCCAAACCATCTTCAAACAATGGTGATGCCCTCAAAGAGATTGAAATTATAATAGGTCTTCTTCCACTTCCTTGGACTATTGATGAGTATTGAAAACAAATCTACTAGGATAAAGGTGACGTTGACAGCCATGATTTACCAATGAAGAATGCTTTCAGCATAAGTTGAGTTGGGTTCAGGTTTGACTCTTCCCTTCATCTTTGTTCTTCAAGTCATTTTCTCATGTACAATGAACAAACCACTTCTAGTATTTGTAATGGACATTAAAATGAAACTTAGACTCTTTAAGTTTATGTATCATCATATAAAAAGAAACCTGAGAATGGCCATGAAAAGTTTGAACTTGAAGAAAGATATTGTATGCATCAATATATAAGTTATTCAAACACATAAATTCATAAACAACAATTAGCTAACACATGGATACAAAAAAAGAATTTTTTTCAAATGATTTTTCCTTTGATCTTTTTATAATAAAATAATTCAAACCCAATACACTTACCCTCAATAGTCAAGCAAAAGTCTACAACTTCCATACTATCTAATCCAAGTGTATGCAAAATGAGAGTCCCATTTCCAGGATAGTATATCCAAATACATAAGTTGACCAACATCAACTTTTGTTTGATTTGGATCTAGGGAAGTCCTCACTTACTCAATTATTTGATACTGCAACCTTCAAGGTTGTACTGCTTGAGCATTGGGAGTGTAGCGGAAGCTTTATAATCTTGTTTAATTTCTTGACTTTAATTGGAAAGTTTGCATATGCAACATCATATAATCAGGTATTAATATAAATCCACCCCAGAATTGGATTTGCACTATATGCAAGAATTCATCGATCATAAGTCCATGTTCCAATATCACATTTCTTCTAGAAATAGAGGAAGTGACTATAAATCTTTACAACACGTGTCAAATATAATCACATGACAGAAACATAAATTGATGACAAGTAAGTGAACTTCACCTCAAAAAACTCTTTTCTTTTTAGTCATGACGAGCTTCCATCTTCATATTGTTTCTCATAGGTTCTCAATTCTTGCATGATAAACTTCTGAAGCATTTCAAAAAGAAAGTGCATCACAAAAAGAAGGAGAAGTCGCTCATACTGCCAACCAAAAGTGCAACATCACCATACTTTCCAATTGATTGTCAAGGAGGTTTGTTGACAACATAATTTCCACCAAAAATCACAAATGCCAAGTAGTGTATGTTCCTTGCTCTATCCCTAATTTACAAAATGTGTCCACTTCTATGACAACTACAATACAAAGGCAATATCTGAATGGAGCAGAGTATGGATGGTACCTCTCTACTAGCAGAGTGTTGACTGGAGGCCCATCTACAAGTTCAGCGGCAATTCTAATTGCTGAAAACAATGTTGCATCTACTTTAGGTACACTAGAGTTTTAATTTAGATTCATACTCTTCATGTTCCAACTATCTGCTTTCTGAGTGCTTCAAGAACATGGAATACCTAATCCAACAAAAAAGAGGGACCACAAACATGAGCAAACGTTGATCATTTCAAAAGTTTACTTGCCAGAAGAGGTAGAATAGTTGGTAGCATCAAAGCAATTCAAAGAAGCAACGAAGTTCTCTTATTCAACATGGAAGACTTGTAGTGTAGAGAATTTGAACCTCCGATGCAGAAGTTTTAGAAATTAGACATCACCTCCTACTTTGCATTTTCAATACTTATTTTATCCACATATGCAGCATCATTTATAGTTCATCATTCAAAGTGTAAACACGGACAATAAATCAGGTATTGCAATCCTAATCTTTGAAAGACAACATTGACTGATGAAGTACCTAATTTTCTACAGAGTGCGACAAAGTTGGGTGGAGCAAACGTAGGATATAGTAAAAGTCAGGCGATGTAGAAGCGGCTCTGAAGATCTTGTGAAAGTCAAAGAATAGCTAGACATCCCAAAAATGGCCACAAATGCATATGATAGCTCCCGCGACGAAGTTGGTAGAGCTCGGGAGGAATCAATCTTTCATGTTGGATGTTTCTGTTAGGAAGACTAGTATTGAAAATCTGGTAAGCCCCCTTCACACAACCAATGCGCCAAACACCACAACTTTTGTGACCCCCAATGTATCCACCCTAGAACCAATTTGTTTTCAAAAACATTTCATTGAATAGAAAATGGAAGGCAACCTCCACTAGAACATAGATCAATGGATAATAGAGAATTTTTTTGCGAGAATTTTTTACACCTTCCAAGAAACAAAAGAAAGGCAGGTAGTTATTTGATTAGAAACAAATCAAGAAATGGATCTTTCTATAGGTCAGTACACTTTTTCAAGCGACCCGGAAGAAGGCAAAAGAAAGATTTAGAAGATGAGAGTTACTTACATAGTGATGGTAGAAGGCACCGCAGGAAATGACTCATCCTTTGAGGATAGTAGTTCTGATGACTACAAAGCATTAGATAGTAGCAGTGATGGAAGCGTTACTTTGCAAAAAAAAAGAAACAAAAGCAAATTCACTAATTATGCTCCGTTCATCCCAAATTCCAATACACGCAGAGTTGTTACACGGTATCTTGCAGAATATCCCGGGAATGGTGATGCAAATACTAATGGTAGACTTAAAGGAGGTACTAGCGGAAGTCATACAAGATTGCAGAGTGAAGACACTATAGGAAAAAGAGTTGCAACATAAACCTTAGTACAATGCATTAGAGGGAGTTTATGTCTTCCTTGAAGAAAAGGGCTAGAGGCAAAAGCGTGACCTTTGCAGAGTTTGAGTTGCAAAACAAAGGAAGTTGTTCAAAAACCAAGGCTCAAAGCGTGGGAGGAAGGAAAAGCGCCAATTCCATACCGTTTGCAAGTGACTAACCAGGTCCTTCCCAACACCCCCGTTGTGCCATTGGAGGAAAGACAAAAAAAATTGATCCACTGCTCATCCAGTTTGCCACTGAGCAATGGAATTCCACCAAAACAACTTTCAGCAAGACTCTGGTGCCTTTCACTAGATGCAGACTAGGAAGTATCAAACCATATGACAGATTACCATCACCTTTGGTCTTATTTGAGCAGATTTTTTACACCAGGAACTATAGCCAAAATAATAAGGGAAACAAATCGATATGCCTCAGTAATAGTGAACAAGAAGACATGACAAACAAATAGGGGATTAGATTTGATTCCACTAGGTTGGCATGAATTTAGAGCATTTTTAGCCATCACCATGTATATGGGGTTGAAGTATGTGCCAAACATTAGATGTTATTGGGCAGTAGAAGAGCCTTTGTTTCATTGCCCAGTTATATCTAAAATGCTAACTAGAGATTGCTTTGTATCTATAACAAGATGTCTTCATATAGCAAGCCCATGTATTGCCAAGGAGTTACAAACACCAATGTGAAGAGATAAGATAACAAAAGTTAAATGGTTAGTAGGGGACATCTGGAGACGGTGTCAAAAATTGTGGAACCTTCATCAATAAGTCATTGTTGATGAAAGTATGGTAAGGTATAAAGGGCAATTTTGTCCTATTAGGCAATACATACTATGAAAACCTTGTCGTTTTAGCATCAAGATTTGGTCTTTAGTCGATGTTGTTGTGAAGTACTTGTGGAACTTTGAAGTGCACTATGATAAAGAAGTGGAACTATCAGAGGAAAAATTTGTACCAGATGGGGAACTTGGTACACTTGTTTTGTCCACAAGTGCAAAGGAGACATGGCTTCAAGCGGCTTTAGTGGTTAAAAACCTAATGCGAAGTTTGCATGGCCAAAGACATATATTCATTGTCAACAATTTCTTCACTCTCTACCATTTTTCATGGACTTGTTAGAAAATGGCATTATGGCTACTAGTACTTTTTGCTCTGATAGGAAATATGTACTACAAGACATGTGGGCAACAATGAATTTGAAAAAAATAAAATGGGATGGAGTGATTGAAGAATGCCCCCCATTGGGAAAATTTTGTTGCATAGTGTGGAAAGACAATAGTCCCGTTTTACTCCTATCTACACATGGTGAGCAAATTCCTCCAACAATTGAGAAGATGAGTATCCAGAGAAAGGAAAAAGGAGGCCTAAATCAATGAGCAGTGGCCCAAGGCATACACAATATCAGAGAAACATGCATGGTGTTCATAGTCATGACCAATTATATGGCAATTATTTCACTTTATCACAAAGTCAAAAGTGGTAGCATCGTATATTCCACTTCCTATTAGACACATGTATAGTTAATTCTTGGATATTGTATTCTAATCTTAGTTTCAAGTTCTTTACAATTCCAAAGTCTCATCTCCAGTTTCATTTGTAGTTGGCAAAGGAGTTGGCATTACAATGGTCAAGGAGGACTCAATGCTACTCTATATTTTTGCCTACAGTGCTTGCAACTCATGGGCCATGGCTCGTGGGTAAAGCAAGAAGACTTTGTAGGGTATGTCAAAGAAAGCATTCACATAAGTGACTTGGATGTGGTGGGGCTTATATGTGCAAAATCCCTTGTTACTAGAGTAATCATTGGATGTAATTAGTGTGTGCTATAGGTGGTAACTTGAAGTAGTCATATTCATGTGGATATGTTAGTTTCCTAGTCTGCTTTGTTAGTGTGTTGTAATCACTATATGATTTTTACTTGATGCCATATGAAGGCCTCAAGTTATTATATATGCCATAAATAAATAGTCCATGTCTTGTACATAATGTTGAGTGAGGACATCTGGACTTGCAACTACAATATGATTGGTAATATGACATATTTTTATGGCATTGAACTTGTGTTTGAAGTGTTTATGCTGTTTATGTTTAATAAAGAAGTATGATTATTATGTTTGTCACAAAAATTGCACATGTAGGTTGTAGAGGTAAACCGGAGTGCTTCAAGTATGTATGGTACCAAAGTTTAGTAAACAAGTTTCAGTAATATGTTTGTAACAAGAATTGTACATGTCAATTGCAAAGGTAAAGATGAGTGCTACTGCCCATAACAAAAGTTTGTCTTGCTAATTTTTTTGAATGGCACAACAAACAATTTGAAAGGTTATTGTATCCTAGTTTGCAATACATCATGTGATTGACTGCATCTTCTTGACCTTAAATTATGTAATTCAAAAATGCTTAGAAAAATACAAAACCACTTGTATTAGGTTCCACATCTATTTTTATTTTTCTAAAAAATGATCTAAAAAATATGTGTGTCCATGGAAGCCTATAAAAAAGACAGACCAACCCTAAAATGGTTGCTTTTAGAGCATACTACCTTAAGTTCAAGGAGGTTGCATGTTTGAAAACTAAGCTTACTCTGCCACATCAGATATCAAACATCATGGCTGTAACTCATGTACCAAAAACTATTTAATTTCAAATAGAACCCAAGACAATAAAACCAATAAGTCTTCCATTTCATTGAATGCAAAATCCCATTGACAAGTACAATTGCATCTTCTTGAAATGCAACATGGAACAAAGCGTAACCGTACTTTCATTTCCTAGCAATCTCATACTAGGATCTCTGTTTGGACTGGGAGTTTAGTCATCTGTAAAGACGAGAGTCATCTGTGGGGGGTGTTCCAATTGAAATTGTCACTCCTCTCCAAGTGACTGGTTCCCCTTGTACGAAGCATACACAATAGCTAGGGTACACTCCACAATGCCTTGAAATAGATCAATAAAACAGATAGGTGGATGTGAGAAAAAAAAGAATGGGTAAACACATAAGGAACGGATTATTGTATTAGCAAACGCAACAATTTTTGTTGAAAGGTAGAACTTCAAGTGCATAATTCTCCTACTGCAAAGATGTGGGAATTGTCCGTCACTATTCATGTAAAATAATAACACAAATAGTGGTTCCATCAACTGAAATAAGAACAAAGTAGAGAAAAGAAGAAACATAAAAGCTTTCATAACAACATTATAGCAATTTGAGTGTCCCTATCAATGGCAATTCACAAATAAGAATCAAATCCTACATGCACCTAAGAACAAATCATAGTAGCTCTAGGGTTTGTCCAATACCCCAAACAGACTTTCAATAGAAAAACAAAGCATACAATCCGTTTTGCACCTTTTCCTGATCCAATCCCTAAAAGAATCTATGCTGTTTCACGAGGCTCAATTCCCAATATCCATCAAGCACCACCTTCATATTGAAGAGCGCCTTAGAAGGAATTTGAGTGATACTCCTATAGTATTATGCCAGAGGACTATATAAATCCTAAATTCTACAAGAATCAGTAACAAGAAGTGAACCAAATCCTAAATCAAAATCTATCAATGCTTATGTAGCATCAAGCACCAAATCCGTATTGCTTTTCTATTCATCCAAGGCCAGAGCCAACATTGAGCTCATTGAAGAGCCATGTAAGTTGGATTTTTTCTATCCTAAGGCCAAAACCTAAGGTTACTAATATAGAGATTCTTTTTGGGAAAAGGTCAATTTGTTTGTCGTTTAAGTAACTAGGGTTAGTTTTCAAGTAGAATAGGATTTAAAGTGTATTTATTTGTCAATTACTCCCATACACCTATAGCCTAATTCAAACATCCTCACAACCATATTAAGACAAATGTAAATTCATCTCACATTCTAATTCCAAACTCAGATTAAACACTTCAAATTAAATATCAAAAATTATATAATTCCATGAGTAATTGCTTGTAAATCAATTGTAGCATGTTGCCACCCAAGTCACAAGTCTATTTGCCTAAAAAGCAATTTACCTCAACATCTAGCAGTGTGAATTTATGAATTAACAAATTAACATCTACTTCCTACTTAGCCACTTAGTTCGTGCCAACAAGCTGTCTCTTACATTCAACTTCTCTAGTATTAAAACAATATCAGCTAATTTATACCATATGCATACAAGACAATTTGCCCAAACATGTCAATCTACTATAATCATACAACTGGCTAATTGCTACATAAACTTCTACAAAATTCAAATAATTGTTCTACCATATGCATGCAAAATACAAAGAATGGCCATTTCAAAATCACAAAATAACTATTCACAACAACAACAATTTAAAAAGTCATGACTTATCTTCCACACCGTCTCCACTTGCTGATTTGCTTGACTCTTTCGTCTATCTGGCAATTTGACTTCAAGACCTTCCTAGTGATCACAACATCTTCAATTTAATTTCTCCTTCAATCAATCCACACAACTATATCGACTTATCTTTGCCATGCATAGCAATTTGACAAGCCTACTCGTCTGACTCAACTGTCAACCAAGTAGCTTCATTCCTAAGTCTCTCCTAAACTTTGCTATTTGCAAAATTGACAGATTGATTTGCCAATTTACCTACAAGCGGTCAACCTAAAAAGATGCTCTCCTAGATCTCTCACATGCTAGTGGCATAAACAAGTAATTGACGATCTAAAAACTATCAACAAGAAATCCAGATTCCCAACTCATATACACACACAATTCCACGCCATTACACAAGCAACTAGCTTCCCACAATTTCACAATTACAATTTTGAAAACAGTCTTTTAAATTGAACGAGTTCACTATTACAAGATCATCAATGAGCCATATACATAAATTTTGACTTTGATATGAACTTCCCAAAACTAAAGTCTAATTGCCTAATTATATAGCTACCAAAAGTTGAAAGATGACTTGCCTAATCCAATTCAAAAAGACACTAAGGCTATTTAGTTTCTCTATATATCTTGTCCATTCGCTCTTTTTAAAATCTAATTTAAGGTTTTTTTACATTAAAGAAAATTATTTAGTCAATTGCCCTTTCAAAACTAAATTGAAATGACATAGCTAGTACAAAAAAGACACAAGAAGCCAAAAGACAATTTGCTTAAAACTGTAAATGAGAAAACCTAGAATATCTTGCACAACAAATCCATGGTAGTCATTTGAATTTTGCCTTAAGACTATGCAAGGAAGAGAATGAAAATATAGCCTCACCTAAAATCCAAAATTGCTAAACACAAATTTCAGTAAAAGAGAAAGAACAACATTGTATAGCAGTTGGAGGTTTGAGTGGCAAGGCAGTTGGAAAAGCAGGTCCAGCACTAGTTGGGTAGACATTGAATTCTTGAAAGTCAGTATTGTTCACATCTTTGAACAATACCGTGACCCTTGTCCATTGCTTGCCCAACCTCCTTCCTCTTGAAAGTTCAATACACTAGAAGAAACCTGTGTTTTTTTTACGTCCAAAATTAGGACGTCCACTTTTTTGGACATAAAAAAAAACCCAGGTTTCTTCTAGTGATATTTGCATTCACAACTTTCCAAATCACTAACCTTGCACATTTTGCATTGCGCTATTGAATTCCCATTGATTTGCGGTTCTCTTCATGTCGTTTTTGCCATGTGTAGTGCCTACAAGACCAAACTTTTTCAAATTTAGAAAATGAACAACCTGACGCATATGAAGAATGCAGGGCACTGTAGAGCAATATCATATGCCAATTCTCTAATTTCAAATGTCTTGTCCTCATATAACAATAATATTCTCAATGCAAGGCAACACAATGAACATTGCATACTGCACAAGAATCCTACAAAGTTATTTCTGCCTCTGCCCGCACTTCCAATTTCAAAGACCCTCCTATTCAAAAAAATCCTTGCCATAATCGCAACAATTTTTCCTATCCTCACCACAATCATCCTCTTCCCAACAATGACATTGCCCACCTCCACCAATTCACCTAGGGTTAACAAATTAAAAACATTATTTTCTAGACTCTTAACTCGATTTTTCAATATAAAAAATTATAAGATAAATATATATATAAAGCAAGAAATTTAAGTTAAGAAGATTCAAAATCTTATAATCTAATCACAGAAGGTGCAAAATCTCCATTTTGTACACTTTAAATTCAAATATCTTGCAAAAGAAGTTGTCAAAGTATTTGAAATTTCTTTCACATTTTTATACTAATATAGTGCAAGATCCTACAATTAGATATGCAAGTAAACAATTTTTTAATCTTTTTAAATCTTTGCAATAGAAATGGTAGTTTTGATTGATGTTGGTGATGAAAAAAGAATAGTGGTCCAAGGACCAAAAAAGACACAATGTCTCCTCAAGGACCAAGAAGACACAATTTAACCTCTTCAAATTTTCAATGTCAAATTCTTGGTAGAATGAGATAAATCTCAAAATTTTGTAAATTGGGATCTTTTAGAGTAATAATTTGACATACTTGTTGCATTTTCTAATTTTCAAAATTTTAGTGCGAGAAATATTTAAAAGTTTATTTAGAAAATGTAATATAATAGAAAAGAAAGCAAACATAATGTTTTTCCAGTGAAAAGAATAATAGTGATTGAAAAAAATACTTTCTTCGACATTTATAGTCTATACTTTGTACAAACAAAATGGTATAGAAATTTTTATTTTTATTTTTAGTAATTTTAAAACATAAGGTTCAATTTGGAATGATTAAAAATACAAATGTATGCCACTAATCAAGTATGTATTTTTTTTTTGACTTGGTTTGGGATAAAGTACTCTAATTACTTTGGCTTATTGATTTTAGTAGGAAGATAAAAGCTCTAATAACTTCCTTCAAACCATTTCATAACAAGAAGTTCACTAATACGTTGTAATAAGATTTGAAGAAAGAAGCAGGGAGGAAGTTCAAGCATTCCCTAAAAAAAAAAAATTGGGGTCTATATTCTTTAAAGCCTATATATTGGCACTTTCAAAAACCGTAGTGAAATACATCACTTAGGAGTTTGTAATGTTATTACTTATTAACTCCTCAAGGCCAAACAACTTTTTGATATTGGAGGTTTTCAACGAACTGCCCACTTTGATATTTTTTTGCACATGAATGTGCTTAAAATTTCTAATCCTAACCATACAAAAGTAAAGACTATTTTGTTTAGTATGCATAGAATTAATTGTGGAAAATATTGACCATTGGATTTCTAGATTATTACAATTTTGGATGATCAACTTTATAGGCAAAAAATACAGCTTGTGGGGGAGAAAATTTATAAGAATATGAATAATAATTTTTTTACCCCCTCCCCCCCCCCCTCTTAAAAAAATGGTATTGAAATCTTAGGGCTCAATATACATAGGCTCACATGATAGCAACCGTGGTGCATCATATGGCAAGGCAAAGCTTGCTAGGAAGAGAATGCTCCTTGATTGCTTACCACTTACTCGGTTACTCCCATGAGGTCATTCAATACAACCAACGCTTATTCAATGGTTAAAATCAGTAAACGAAGCTTTTTAGTGGGACACAAATTGTGCTTGATTTGGAGGTTTTTAATGAGACAAAGGGAATAATTATATTTTGTGTAATAAAATGTTAAAAAATATGCAATCTTTCCAAATTTCATTTCTATATATAGAAAAAATTCCACACTTAAGAAACTTGCGCTCCAAATATGCATAATTACTTAAGTGGTTGGAAATGGGTAGCTACCTTACTTTATCAACAATTCACAAGATTTGAAGGTGGAGAGGTTGTTTTTATATTGAAATCCATTATACGTCATAAATCCTCGAAGCCGATACTATGTGTTCTAGCCGGTATTGTGTGTTTAAAATGATTAAGCTTAGGAGCACTTCATACTATGGCCAGAGGTCGAGAGTCCGTCGGTTTCTACCAACAGGAGGCCAAGAAACCTTGAGTTTGGCTTCTCAACCCTTCACACTACGCACCAAAATCTAAAGTCCGTTGCTTACATGGCTGCCTATATGGCATAAAATTTGACGGGCTCTCGACCAGAGTTTGGATTGGCCAAAAATGGAGACCCAAACTCTAGTTGAGAGTCCGTCAAATTTCAAAACCCAAAAATTAACAAAAAATAAACAATTGACAAGATCTCAGCTCTTAGGTTTAAAGAACCGTTTTTAGGAAGACAAAAAGACGGATGCGCCTTCTTCTTCTTCTCTCTTTCCTTTTCTCATGCGTCTTCATAGAAGTCATTATTTTTGCAGCTCTTTGTTGTGTGTTGGCTTTTTTTTTTTAAGTAGTGAAGATGGACAATATTTCTGAAAATCCTTTTTTTGGTAGCGAGCTGCCTTTGATGGGGGCATAAAACTTTTTGACTCCAACTTCTTATGGAGCGTTTCAACTCTATTCAGCTCAAGTTAGAGAAGAGCGGAGAGTAGAAGGTCAAGAGACAAATGATGAAAGGGTAGGCAAGAAGGTTGTTGAAGAAGGAAATTGTGAGATTATCAGATCCTCAAAAAGGAGAGGTGTTCCTAAACAACAAGTTGTTCAAAAGAAAAAGCAACTTCCAAAAGAAAAGCAGTAGTTAGAATTGAAGGAGAGGAGGCAAATCAAATGTGGGAGGACTTAGAGGTTCTCCAATTGATTGCCTTGAAAGGAAAAATGGAGTCTTAATTCCTTATAAACAGCAAAAAACAAGGTATGAAATTTTTGTCCTAATTTAATTTTCTTTTATAAATTTTTGATTGTGGATTGGGGCAAATTGGGCCCTGAAGGTTGTTGGAGTTTGAAACCTAATCTCTACCATTATAATGAAGAATCTTTGTATTCATGTGGCTATACCTTCCACCCACTTCCTTTCCTTGTTCAATGCCACCTTCATCTTCTCTCTATACCATACATAGTCTTTCTTTCACAGTGAACACATATATTGTGATTGTTTTCTCAATGCTATTTTTGACTCCTTCATGTTTTTTTAATCTTTTGCTTGTAGAAACTGACTCTTGGGTAAAGCTTCATGCTAAAATGGTTGTCATGCTACCTAAATTCATCTGCACTGCTATAGCGTGTCGTAAAAAACTCAAATCTATTTTTGATGCTTATAAAGAAGACAAAATGGCCAATGGTATTTTGGGCAATGATCGGCATGAAAGCAAATTCTATGATGCTCTAGATGAGTGGTATCACCAAGCGGGGCAAGTAATGAAGTATGTCTTGGCTACAACCATGGATAGTGAACAAATTCAAACCAATTTGGCCCCGAATGTGGAGAATGCACCATTTCCACACCAGCAAACATTTCCACACCAATATCGAAAGATAAACAAAACTTTCATGATAGAGCCATTCAAATCTTTGAAAAAATGGCTAAAATTAGCAGAGGTTTGATGAAAAGCTTTAAGAGAACAAATGAACTGCTTAAAATGGTAGACTACCAATTTGACCATTTGATCAATATGCTCTAGAGTACTACATGTTACTCTTTGTCTAAGCTACAGTCACTATCATTGTAGTTATAATTTTGCCATTGGATGTTTGAATTTGTGGCTAAATGACTTTTGTAAAAAATCTCCGCTAGTAATACATGAACTAGAGTTGAATCATCCAACATCATCTTCATTATTTCTTGCCTCATATTCTTTATTTCTTCACATTCAAGGTATTCTTTATTGTTAATTTCTTCTTCTTCACTTGATTCTATAAATGGAATGTCTTCACTTTATGGATGTACCTTTTGTAGCTTCCTCATTTCCCTCAATGATGATTCTAGGGAGTGAAATGCATTTGTCTCTTGCATTTTCTCTAAAGCCATGTTTGCTTTAGCTTGCAAATTTTTTTTGCTTCTTTTGCCATTTCCGTAGAAAATTCATCATGTTCCAAGAAGCACAAATTATGAAGACACAAGGATGCCGTAACAATATCAGATACATTCTGAAGTGGCATATCAATTCTTTTTGGTAAAAATGTGCCATCTTCCTTTAGAATTCCAAATGCCCTTTTGATTGCCATACAAGTGCTTGATTGAATTAAATTCCAATGTGCCTTTTCTGGTGGCAATCCTTCCTTTTCACCCTTCAATGATGAGTAAAACCAAGGCCTCATAGAATACGTAGCATTTGCAATAAATTTGTAAGATAAGAAACTAAGAATGCACCTTTCATAGTTTTCTTTCCAATTTTTGATTTCTGAAATAAGGCCCAATTATGAATTCGTCCAGCCCATCCAAAATTATAATCCCAAAATTTGCAATCAGCATCTACTATCCCTTATAGTAAACATAAATAATATCCTTTTCGGCAATAATATGCTACAAAATCATGAGATGGTGCTACAATTGGAATGTAGCTACCGTTTATGGTTCCTAAAATAAATGGAGTGCTACGAAGCGCTTCAAAACTAGCAGCTATTTGTTTCATCCAAGCAAGATTTGTTTTTTTTAAAACCAATGGCTTCAAATGAATCCTTATAGCTTCACAACGTTCCCCCACAATTATAGAAGTTGTACTCAATCCTACACCAAATAAATCACCAACCATTTGTAGTGAATTATCGGTTGCTAATTGAGAAAGATTCATTGCAATCCTTTGCTCTACACTAATATTTTCTCTAAGATGCGTTATTTTTTTATTTTTAAAAGCCCTAAAAGAGTACATAGATATTGAAATATAGATGTATTCACCTTCATGCGCTTTTGAAAATCAGAATTTGCAAATGATCGCATGAGAGTATGTTCCCCAAACCCTCCATATCTTTCAAATTGCCAACATTTCCTTTCAGAATTCACCCTCCCCCCTTTTGCAATAAAAACTACCATCATCATCATTTGGGCATTTTGTTCAAAAATTGCAAGTTTTTGTAATGCCGAAATGCCTACAATGACATACTTTATAGCTATAAATATTAAAAGAAGAACAAGGATGCATTCCTTTCTTGAATCCATGATTATTAGTGAAGGTGAAAGGAAAAAATCTGAAATTCAATGGACTATTTACGTGAAGAGAGTTGGATACAAGCCAAAAAAAAAGGATATGGGTTTGGACTTTTGACTAGGCTTTTGGAGGCTTCACACTATAGCCATCCAAGTTGAAAGGCCGTGGGAGTTCATTGTCAAGGGTTTGGGCTTTGGACTTGGCCTTTGGAGGCTTCACACTAAAGGAGATCACCCATTTCCAACCAACATCCCATTCTTGCAGCTTAGGCTATTCCATTTCCAATCACCTCTCAAGTAGATAACAGCTCACGTCTAGCATGACTAGCAAGAGCAGTAGAATTATCTGTGAGGTGGACATTGAAAGCCTACAATAATCACAACATATACATTAAAAGCTACAATGATCACTTACATTGGTTTCGTAACCATCCTATGGTTGGAAATGGGTTTGCCTGTATATTGAGAATAGGACAAACAGAATCCTCACGAAAAAAATTCATAGTAATTTTGTTTTTGAGATTGAAAATCTGAAAAAATATGGAATCCCCTTCATTTGTATTTCTATAGATGGTAAAAAATTTCTCCAACCTTCTCCATGCTACACATGGGCCAAATTGCTTAAGGTGGTCGGAAATAAGGTGATCTCCTTCACGGCCAAACAAAGGCTCCAAATCTAATTTTTTATTAATTTTTATTAGCCTTTTCCTTCGGACTCTCAATCCCAGACTTGGATGGCTATAGTGTGAAGAGGCCCTGAGGCTCGAGGGTTCAGGGTTTTAGAGAGTTTAGGGTTTCAGGTTTGCAGGTCGGATTGTTATTGTTGTTATTCTTGAAGCAGCTGTGCGGATTATTTTGCAGCCATCGGCAGCCATGGGGGCGTCTGCGAAGGTCTCGGAGGAAGACGAGACGAAGAAGGCGACATCGTTTCGCAGCTTAGGCGTGTGTGAGCAGCTCGCGGAGGCTTGCGACGCCTTGGGCTGGAAGTCGCCCACGGCAATTCAAGTGGACGCCGTGCCGGTGGCGCTTCAAGGGCACGATATCATTGGTCTGGCGCAGACAGGTTCGGGCAAGACGGCCACATTCGCGCTGCCGATTCTTCAGGCGTTGCTGGACAATCCGCAACCGCTTTTCGCCTGTGTCTTGTCCCCCACACGAGAGCTTGCGATTCAGATCGCGGAGCAGTTCGAAGCTTTGGGGTCGGGGATCGGGCTGAAGTGCGCTGTGTTAGTCGGCGGCATCGACATGATGGCGCAGTCGGTGGCGCTGGCGAAGCGGCCGCACGTTGTAGTCGGCACGCCGGGCAGGTTAGTGGACCATTTGACGAATACCAAGGGTTTCAGTTTGCGCACCATCAAATACTTGGTGCTCGATGAGGCCGACCGTCTTTTGAATATGGATTTCGAGCAGGAGATTGACGAAATCCTGAAAGTGATCCCCAAGGAGCGTCGCACGTACTTGTTTTCGGCCACTATGACCACCAAAGTCGCCAAGCTTCAGAGAGCATGTCTAAAGAATCCTGTGAAAATCGAGGTTTCGACCAAGTACTCGACGGTAGACAGCTTAAAGCAGGAGTATCTTTTCATCCCTGCGAAATTCAAAGATTGTTACTTGGTGTACCTGTTGAACGAGCTCGCGGGCAACACGGCGATGGTGTTTACACGAACGTGCGAAGCCACTCGGAAGCTTGCTTTAGTGCTGCGCAATTTAGGGTTTGTTGCGATTCCTATTAGTGGCCAGATGAGTCAACCTAAAAGGTTGGGGGCTCTGGCGAAATTTAAAGCTGGCGATTGCAATATCTTGATATGCACGGACGTGGCGAGTCGAGGGCTTGACATACCGTCTGTTAATCTGGTCATTAACTACGATATTCCAACGAATTCCAAAGACTATATTCACAGAGTGGGCAGAACAGCTAGGGCAGGGAGGTCAGGGCGAGCTGTTTCGATGGTATGTCAGTATGATGTCGAGCTTTATCAGAAGATTGAAGAGCTTATCGGCAAGAAATTGGACGAATTTCCACACCAGCAGGAGGAGGTGTTGTTGATGTTGGAGCAAGTCAGCGAGGCCCAGAGACTGGCCACCATGCACATGCGGGAGAAGGATTCCAACAAGAAGGGCAAGAGGAGGGGACAAGGTGACGACGATGGTAATGACAACAACCGGGGCCCCGGACGGCCAGAGAAAGGTGGTACCAGGCCCAAAAAGCAATTCAAGAAGTCCCGGTAGTTGATTATTTCGCTCAGGTTAGCACACAGATACACACATTCAATCCTCTTCAATATGATTTGCATCTACCATAGTATCAAGGTTGCATAAGTTTTAGAAGATGCCAAAACTACGAAGATATAGATGACTCAATAGGGTAGGCAAATGCCAGAGCTCCACCCTCTCCAGTCTGGTCTTTGAACCATATCACTTTGCTGATGGAATTAGACCTCCGTGTCATTTGGAATTAGAAATAGTGAATTTCCCATGGGAGAGACCTTCCAGCTCGTTGGGCAACTCTTATTGCGAGGTCTGCCCTGAATACGATGCCGTTGGACTCTGAAAGCATTTTCATGAGAGTTGAATTTGCCGCGTGCAGACGGCTATCAATTGTGTATCTTTATTGTCAAGAGATCCTTTTGCGAGAGATTTTGTCAACTATTTAGTGCATCATTTATCTAGCGTGATTTTCATTCAGTGTGGTAGTGTGCTCATGCATCTGCATGATATGCGGAATTATTGAGAATTATGGGAAAATTGATCACTGTGCTGAATCATAAATGGAGTTAGTTGGTGCATCAGTGGATGCCGCGTGGCCATATTTTGCCCGGTTTGATGCAATTATGTAAGAGCAGAAGTACCGAATTCTCTTAGTTTGGCTGCTTCAAAGCAAGGATCGTCTTAGCATCAAAACACTCAGTGTACTTACTACCTGTAATTGAATGTCCTTGGGCATGTCACGTTTATGGGATATGTTGAATGATTCTGCGCCTAGTTAGTTTCTGAGAAGGCATTGCATCACAAATTACTGGTCAAAGAGAACTTAGTTATTTGTGAACAGCATTAGCGTAGTCATTAATTGCGTTTTCCTTATTCTCGAGAGGAACTTGGTAAGGGCCTTTAAATTTTTGCCAAACTCTGGGATCTCGGTTGTTCGATTTAGCCGGAGAGTTTTTCTTGATTTGAGTAACAATGGAATAATGGACCAGGCCATTTTTCTTGTTTGCCTTTTGCTATTGACTCATGCGATTTGATTCTTTCCAAGTATGGTCCCGTGTGATTCCCGTCTCATTTTGTGCAGCAGAGCTGAAAGAGAATCTCTCGAATCTCATCTCAAGCTCTTGCAAATGTTGGTGGCTTGATCAATGTACTGTACGGTGAATATGTAAAGCGACTGTGTAGTCTACAATTGAAAAGATGTGAGGTATTCGAAGATTTCGTGTGGAACAAGTTCATTCCTGTGCATAATAACCTTTCGGATATGAGTGGGAAATTGGACGAGGAACTGCTCGTTTTCGAGCTACTTCAAAAGTCTTGTCCTCTACACTGATTTATCCTTTTGCTATGTCACTCATTTATTAATGTCACTCTATTTTAAGTAAATGCTGGTTGAATTATTACTGCATTGTACTTCCTCCGTCCCAAAATAAATCCAGGGTTTCTTAGAAATGGTAATATTAATGCTAGAGCTGCTCCTATTTTCAAGGAATTGAGTAAGGTAACTCAACCTATGATAGGCAAAATGGGAGCCAACCCAACAGAGGTAAAATTATACTAATCGTGTACATTCCAGTTTTGAAATGTGCACCACTATAATAATTATGCATGTGATGGGTTGGCTCCCATATTGCTTGAGTTACCTTAGTTACTACAGCTTTTAGTCAAACTCACTAGGCATGAAAGAATGGAAGTCAATAGTGAAGCAACACATGTTGAAAACATGCATCAAAATTGACATATTTTTTTCCCTTTGTGGAATTGCTCTAGTGCTATTAATTTAGATCATTTTCCAAGCAACATTGGTGTAGTGAAATCTGGTGATGCCCTCTACATTCAATTCCAATGATGTTTTGTGATTCAACTCCAAAAAATTCTCAACAAGAGATTTGTAAGTAGCAATTTTTTTACAATTATAGGTTGAATTCATCACCTTTGGTTGGTTAGAGGTTCCATTTTTATTTCCTTTATAGGGATTGAACTGCTATATATTTTCTAGAGTATACTACCTATGGATTTTTTTTGCTTTAGGATGTTTAAACTAACTTCAGTTGTTGTCAATTAAGTTGTGGAGAGACAATTTCTAATTTAAATGGAGACAAGTATATTTGTAAGCCCTTGGTTTATTTTGGAACAAAAGGAATACTAATTTCTATCCAAAATAAATATTGTAATAACATGAATTTTGCAAGTGATACAAATTTTGTGCTCTCACTATGTCATATACTAAACTAGTGGAGGTCCTAAAACAATTTAATCTCTAAAAAGCGTTCTCTAATACAAAGGTATGAAATTCTTCAACTCCTAAACGCGTAAGGTTTTTTTAGGTTTAAAAACATCAATGTTTTTGAAGTGCTACAAGTCTTATTGTCTAAATGTCACTAAAGTATAGAAATCTCAAGCATACAATCTTGTAGTGTATGTATTGTAGATGACGTGAATCAAATTTAGAGTCATTCAATCAGAATCTATGGGTTAAATTACAAAGTACTTCAAAACCAACATACAAAGACATTGGTGAAAGAAAATACCATTCAATACTCGTTGTGTTTGCAAAATGGCTTTGGAATGTCAAAAAATAGCAGAAAAAAAATTATAACTTTTTTTCCCACTTTTTTATATTGTAAACGGACATTGTGCGAAGAAGAAAGAAGTTGCTAAAGTTCATTGTAATCCAAAAATGTTGGGATTTTGAACTTTGAATTGCTCCCAAACATTCAAAACAACTTGGATTGACATGATAATTTTTATCCCAATAACTAGACTTCAAGGGAACATATACCAAAATAATTTTTATTGAAAAAAATATTGGATGAAAGAGATACAAGCCCCCAAAGTTGTAGCCATCAAAATGCAGTTTGATGAACTCAAATTGAACCCATGAACTTTGAATGGCTTTAAAATTCAATACACCTTGGATTGATTTGAAATTTTACCACACAAATTAGGAGAGCATACATTTTCCAACAAGCTTTATTAAATTCAGACATTAGATGCAAAAGTTACAGAACTTCAAATTAGACCTCTAGACTATGTGAAGACACTTTGGGTCCCTTGGGGCGCTCAGGGGTTAATGCACCAATTGCATTCTTCAATGTACTAACAACAAACCTCTCATGAATTGGGCTCTTTTAGAGCATTGTGTGATTCCTACTTCAAAATTGATAACTTGTCCTACAAAGATTTTAGAAATATAATTAAAATTCAATTAGATGTAGCCCTTCCATTCATCCTTCAAGGAAAATCTACTGATAAATGTTTGGAGGTGTGGAAGCCCTCTAAAAAGCTAAAGTAGTCAAAAAGCTAAATAAGTCTTAGAGCTTCTTACCTCAATTGCTACAAGAAATGAATTTTTGTTGGGACACTAATTTTGTAATAATGGATTGGAGTTGAAATGGCTTTTAGAGATGTATGATTTAGGTAGAAGGTTGTACCTAACATGGTATTATCATCTAGGATTATATGAATTGTCAAAATATATGCTTAAATTTTTTCATTTTTTTCATTTATTTTTGCAATACTATAATTAAATCCTAAAGGCCTAAGAAGTCCACTTTGGACTTTTTGAAAACTTGAGTAGGCTCTATTGACTTTATATTTTAAATTTCTTGCATAAAGCTTTTAACCCCTAAAAGCCCAAGGGGTTTGGACAAAACACAAATGTGTTATAAAATATAAGTTCTACCACTTTTTTGAAGTTTGCATTAAAATAGATAATGTGAAGCACAAAAAGAAGAAAATATCCGTATGGTCAAAATTATAAAATTATTTTTAGATTCTATTCAAATGAATTTTGAAGATATAACTTTAAAAATTCACCAAAAATACAATTTCTATCTTTAGCAATTGAATTTTTTTTTGATTGGTCAAAATTGTGGTTTCTATTGATTTGTGAAAAAATGCATAAGATTCAGTAATGAAAACACCAACACTTTCCCCAAATAGTAAGTTTTTCAACACTAGGCAATACTAGACTCTTTGTGCTATTTCTCTTATAGTTTTTGTTTGACCGTAGCGATCTTAGTTTTGAATATAAATATTGAAAGACAATCCAATATTTTCTTAAAAAAAAAAAAAAAAAATTTGAAAAAAGTTATTTTTTGCCCGAAAAATCTGCCCGAAGTCGGGCAGCGACCATAAAATGGTCGTTTGAGCGCTTAGGGGTTAAAATAGATTCTACTCATCATACTCAAAATATAAAGCTTTATTGCACATCATTCCAATAAGTATTGCAAATGTTACAAGTTTTTTTAATTTCAATGTCAAAACAGGCAGCAAAAGTTATATATTTTAAATAGGTTAATGAATTTAATTTGATTGGATAGATTGATACCTACACCAAAAAAATTGAGCCATTCAATTTTGACTTCTAAAATGAAAGTTATAAGATTTATTTTTTGAGCAATGAAGGTTGAAAAAAAGAAGTTGTTTACTGAATACAATTCTTAAAATAAAAATTAAATCAAACTCTTGTCAAACTAATTAGCAATTTAATTATTTCTTTCATCAAGTAGTACCTTCCACTTTATAATTTTTTAAGTATGAATACAAAAGTTATTGGTTAAATTTTTTTCTCATTTATTCTCAACCCATGTTGCTACATATTGGCTAAAATGTACAAGTTGTAGGATTGATATTTGTTTTTTCTAAAAATTTGAAAGAGAAAACTTCACCTTTTTTGAAGGGCTTCAAATACCTACATTTTGAAGATTAGGCACATCAATCTTGCAATCAATGAGGAAGTTCAATGTAAAATTTGGGAAGGATGTACTTGTTAATTATTCATCCTCCAAATCTTGTGTGGAAAGGAAAGATCTTCTACAATAGATTGTCTTCCAACGAGTGCTTTTCCATTTTTCAGCCAACAATTCACAGTACACAAACAGATGATTTCCACAGTGACTGGCTCATCGTTTAACCCCTCACCGCCCAAGGCCTAACCATGTCAAAAAACAACTTTCCTTTTCAAGTGTTATAAGTCTAAATGTGAGTAAGGTATGAAAATCTCAACCGTACAATATTGTAGTGTGCATGTTGTAGATGTTGTAAATCAAATTTGAGGTCATTTGACCGTATAGATTGAAAGATTATAATGTTTTAGTGTTGAAAAAAGATGCTGAAATTGTCCTCAAAACACAATTCGAGGTGAAATTCGATTTCTAAACCTACTCAAATGAAAAAACTTTGAACTAAAAAGTGATTCAAAACCAAAAGAAAAACACTTTGGTGGGAAAAAAAATCATTCAATTGACTCATTGCGTTTGCAAAATTGTTTTGAAATGTCAAAAAACAGTGAAAAAAGTAGCAAAAAATCACATCTATTGCTGAACCTACCTCTACTAAAATGCCTCTCAGTCAATCATGACTTCTTGGATTGGTATGAAATTTTTACTACAAGAACTAGACTAGTATGCGCAACTTTTCCAATAAAAATTATTTAAATCGAACCTTGTTTGAAGAAGTTATAAGCCGCCGAAGTTCACTGTAATGCAGAAATGTCTATATTTTGAACTTCGAATTGCTCCCAAGCATTTGAAACAACTTGGATTGACATGAAAAATTTCCCACATTAAGTAGACTTTATGGGGAACAAAACCCAAATTTTTTTATCGAAAAATAACATTTGATAAAAAAGATACAAGCCCCCGAAGTTGCAGCCATCTCAATGCAGTGTGGTGAACTGAAATTGAATCTGCGAACTTTGAATGGCTTCTAAAAATCCAATACATCTTAGATAGATCTGAAATTTTTACCACAAAAACTAGTCTAGTATGCGCAACTTTTCCAATAAGTTTTGTTAAATTTGGACACCGGACGCAAAAGTTACAGCACTTTGAAGTCGACTGCTAGATTGTGTGAGGCCACTTTTGGGCCCCTTGGGCGGTGAGGGGTTAAGGGTTAAGAACAAAAATAGATGAATATCATAGCCTTGCTTTAGGTCTTTTGAAGCAATTTAGGGCCTCAAATTACTGCAGAACTTGAGGGGATCAAGCCAATGCTTTAATTTAATATTATTAAGAAGTCAACTTGATCATATACACCAGAAAAATTAATCCCATGGCAAACATACAATGCGACCCAAGTATCCTGATACACAATACAGCTCAACAGCTCCATCTGCACACCAAAGTCATTTCAGCGAGTACTTCCACAAGCGTGGTCTCATAACCTCTCCATTGTAAGGACCTCTGCACAGAGGAACAAGCCATCCAGTAAGAAAAGCCATGAAGTCTTGATGTTCACATTGTAAAACAATAAAACAATCAGGACAAAATGATCACATGAATATAGTTCAGTAATTCAGTTTCAAGAGAGATGAAATAAACAAGAAAAAGCACTTGCTTTTTTCCACATGGCAGTTTCAATATCTGTGAACAGTCTTCCAAATTTCATGTACATCGCTCATGTTAAAAGTAAGGACATAATATCCCTAAGTCTAGGAGCCATTACGACGACAATAATTCTATCGCCATTGGAAGCTTTACAAGAGGAGTTTCCAAGCATGGACAACAAAATTGAAGAGCTTGAAAGTGTTGAAGGAAATTTGGTCGATCATGAAGAACCAAGAAACTATCTAAAATTCATCATCATCCTCTTCAGCAATATGCTTTGCAAGTTCCTGCTCTTGCTGCTGACGCTCACGGCGTTTTTCAGCACTCTCCAGTTCCTTTTTATGAGCATCTGGCGGAAAACGTAAGGCTTTCACTGCTTCATTATGGGTGTTAAGACAAAATGCAATTCGAGCGTGAAATGCTTGCTGAGGTTCCTGCAACCATACAACGGGTTCCAATAAGTAAACAGGAACCGTGAACAACCTAACTAAGTCGAGGTCTAACAAAACTTATTAAACAACCATTACACATTCAAGAGATAATCCAGATACAAGAAGTCATGTATATTACAATATAATCATATCCCTTCCTAAACAGAAAAAACGGATACCATAGAATGACACCTCAGCCAAACATGCCTTCATGGATAGACCCCCACTGTGACTTGTTCTCTGTGTGGCATACCTGTGTTGAGTAAATATCGCCAGTTTCTTTCGACTGCATCCAGCCTTTAGCATGGTCCACACTAGCGTCAATTCCTCCATCACGAATAGCTTTTGTAACAATGCTCTCAGCATCCTCCACAGGTGTAGCTGAATCTAAATGTAATTTTGAGGCCACATCAGTTAACGAGATTCGTGAGTACGCAATACTGATGTTCCGAAGGCCTGTTCGAATGACGTTGTGCCGCAGGCGCACAATCAAATTGTGACTTTTGTCAGCAGTAAAAACACTCGCGTTCTTCTCAGCAACAGAGCGGAACAGCTCTAAGTCTCCGATACGCACAGCCTGTCGAGCGAAAGTTTTAGGGTCAGCACATCAGCATATCCATATTAAGGAACAAATCATTGATATCTTTGAGTTGACAAGGCCAGTAGCGATGAATAAAATACTGGTTGTACCCACAACAATTGAAAGTCCAAAATACACCAAAATAAGCAATACTACACAACACTTAGTGAAGATGCTGACATTGGTAAGCTCAAAGTATGGTCGGAGGGCCTTGCGCATCCCTGGCTGCATGAAAGTCGTCCGTTCAGGAATCTCGCCCAAGAGCAGGCGTACAATGACTGCCCACTTTGTACACTGAATCCTAAAACCTCTAGCACTGGAAGGGGCCTTCCGTGCTGCTTGCAACAAGCACTCCTTGGCATCTGTGTACTCTAGTTGAACTGTTCGTATCTTTCCCAAATAGTACAAATACCGACAAAGCTGCGCAACCAAGGCAAACATGTTAGGAAGGCTCAATCAATCCACTGCAGGACAGAATCAATACCGAAAGTTTCAGAAAAAGTTACCTGCTGGTTTGAATGAGAATCCGATCGTTGAGTTTTTGACCGAAGCTTCTCCGCATGGTCGTACAGATTGTAATGCAGGTAATTCCGAAGCAGCAGATTCAATAGAGTTTCCTGCTCACCCGATCCAGTAACCAGCAATTAAGCAATGATCCGTATCCAAAGAAAACAAAAATTCAAGGAGAGATAACGGAGGATCTAAATACACAATTTGTCAAAGGCGACCATTCAAAAGGCACCGGACGTCACGTGGACTCGCTTAACAAGGTCATTTTGATTAAATTTCAAATGAACACTAACCTGTCCCAGCTCATCATGTCGGAGTGTAGCTGTCTGATGCAAAGCAAGTAAAGTCCTGAGAGAAAATTAACCAGAGGACTATGTTAGCTGATAAAATTCCAGTTCAACTTGTAACAACTGAACCATCGTGAACTGCGAGGAAATCTTACCCACGAATACCAGCAAGAGAATCTGTAAGCTCATGACTGTAGGAGTAATAGTAGTAAACTCGGGCAGCCAAAACATCCAGAGTTCGACGATTTAGCTGCTGGAGTCTTTTGACAGCTGCTGCTGAACAAGCCTTTGCCTGCAATCAAGAAAGCACCAACTAAGAATCTCCCTTGAAGACTGGTTGCAACACCACCTATCTAATTCTGCCGGAACACTAAGGGCACGACATAACTTCTATATAAAATCCTTCGCCCTATACCTTACTTACAACAAAACTTGACACTTGTACGATTGTGGCTCAAAGAGCGTCAATCATTACCAGTAAAGAAAAAGAGCTTCAAAGGTTCAAGGTTAAGGCTAGGGATGAGCACCTCTTCCAGTTGCTTCTGATCGATCAAGAATATGGTCACCAATAAGTAGCAAAATATTTCCACTTCAGGTAACACAGATTGCTTCTGAGAAACATGGGATTGCCCAGCGAAAGAAGGGACATCTACGTCCATATCCTTCTCGGTCTTTTCAACCTGTAGTCCACCATAAGTAGTCAAAGAAAGAGAAAAAGAACAGAGAAACACCATTTTTGCTTGAGGTGTGGACAAACAGAATAGATTACAGATAATTAGACTGATGTAATTTATATCAAAAAGAGAAACTGTGCGAAGAGTAAAATCCTGCTTTTACAAAAACTACTATGTCTTCTGTTCTCCAGGGGTGACGCATAAGAACTAAAATATTACAGGACTGCCTGAAAGAAGATATCCTTCATAAGGAAATTTGAGAACTACGCTGTATTTTGAGGTCCCCAGAGCATAACAGAACTCGAAAATCTTACATCACAGCGAATCCAAATGCCATTAATCTCCGCAAGTCTAACCTAATTCCAGCAGTGACGTGACCACTAATACCGTTCATGTTCATCAAGTTCATCTACAAACAAGAGTATACTTTCCAGGCCAAGAGTGCATACCGCAGCGACGAACGGATACAGACGAGACAAGGCCTCAGAGCCAGCAGGGAGCGCATGCTTCAAAAATGCATTCACTGTGGACGCCTTCAACTGTCGGCGGACAGCAAGCATCTGGCGATTGGCACGGGCCATCAATCGCATCTCCTTATTTGACACTCCCTTTTCTATCGAAGCGATCACTCCCTTCAGTTCTGTAATTCACATACAAAGAGAAACCAACAACATCATGATGCTATCAACCTATAAAACACTAAATCCTCCCTCCCTCCATAACCCTGATGAAGTCCAATGGCATCAAACATGCACACCTCCTATCCTTCCAAATCAATCCATCGCAGTCCCTCCCTAGCATCCAAATCCAAAAATACACAAATCTAACTCCACAGGAAACACTGTCCTCAACTCAAAACCCTAATCACGTCAAATGACAGTACTTCGTCAATCATGCACACCTCCTATCCTTCCAAATCAATCCATCGTGACCTCTACCTCGCATCCGAATACAAACATCCAGGAACGTGACTCCATAAAGAACCAAACCACAAAACCGTGCACAGAAACCTAGCCGAAAAAAACACGAAATAAGCAAAGTTGATGTTGTGAAATGGATTGCTCACGGGAGCCAACAGAAGGCGGCACGGGGTCGGCCGGCTTCATCTCGACGTCCTGACCCATGGTGGGAATCGCTACGGTCATTCAATATACTGCAAATGCTGCTGCCGCTGGTGCTGGTGCTGCAAAACCAAAGCTCCAGTGAGACAGAAGCAACAATACGAAGAGCAGTGGCGTGGACGAGGATGACCATGACCAGAATACCCGGTTGAGACCCTCCCACCGCTTCCCGGGTGTACGAGTGCTCCGAAGCAATTTCTGGGATATCAACCTTGGATATCAACCATGACCAGAATACCCGTTTGAGACGTGGAGAGCAGAGAACATGTACAGTACAGTTCTCTACTAGGTAGTACTCAGATATTCATTGTAACGGTTACGCATTGAGTATTCTTTGCATTTTTACTTGAAATAGTAAAACTACTATCGAATGCAAATCAGCATTTTTTTCTAAGGTTGTCATTTTAACCCCTCAAGGCCCATGACTATTTTAGGTTTAAAAACATTGTTGCTTTTGAAGTGTTATACTTCAAAATGTCAGTAAGGTGTAGAAATCTCAACCATACAATCTTGTGATGTACATGTTGTAAATGATGTGAATCAAATTTGGGGTCATTTGGCCATGTAGATTGCAAGATTATAATGTCTTAGTGTAGAAAAAAGACGCTGAAATTTTCCTAGCAATACATTTTGAGCTGAAATTACTCAAATGAAAAAAATTTAAACTATGAAGTGATTCAAAACTAGCATAGAAACACATTGATTTGGTGGGAAAAAAAAAACATTCAACTGACTCATTGTATCCGCAAAATGGCTTTGAAATGTCAAAAAATAGCAAGAATTTTTTCTTAAAACCCATTTAAGGTTGAACCTCCTTCTACTAAAATGCTTCTCAGTCACTTATAACTTCTTAGATTGATATGCAATTTTATCCACACAAACTAGACTAGTACACGCAACTTTTTCCAAAAAAACTTATTGAAAACGGATATTGTGTGAAGAAGAAACAAGCTGCCAGAGTTCACTATAATCCAAAAATGTCAAGATTTTGAACTTTGAATTGCTCCCAAACATTCAAACAACTTGGATTGCCAAGAAAAATTTACCACAATAACTAGACTTCAAGGAGAATATAACCCAACAAATTTGATTGAAAACGAACATTTGATGAAGGAGATACAAGCCCCCAAAATTGCAACCATCAAATGCAATTTGGTGAACTCAAATTGAACCTCTAACCTTCGATTGGCTTACAAAAAATCAGTACATCTTGGATCAATCTGAAAATTTTATCACACAAACTAAAAGAAAGGGTACAAATTTTTCAATAAGTTTTATTGAATTCAGACATTGAATACAAAATTTATAGCACTTTGAATTGGACTTGCAACTATGTGAGGACACTTTTGGTCCCCTTGGGCAATGAGGAGTTAAATCGTATATTCATAAGGATGAACCAAAATCAACTGTGATTAATTGTTTATTTTTGGATTGGATTTTTTTAAACTATTATTTTTGATAGAACAGAATAAGTTATTTTCTATAAGGTTTAATTCCTAAAGGCCTCTTTACATCAGAGCAATTTACAAGGATAGTGTCATTGACACAACCATGAGAGATGTCTACCAATTTACCATTGCTTCTGCTTGGTCAGTGTTGTATAAGCCCTATCTTGGAGCAAATGCCTTGTCACCTCTAGGGGGCAATTGCAAGAAACACTTGAACTATTTCTTGTCACCCACCATATGACAATGATTTTTTGCTTGTTTTTTAGCAATAATTATTGTTCTAAACTTCATAGGAATTCCAAATTCATATGAAATGTAGATAAGACCATTATACACATTATTTGATTTTTCATATTTGTCAAAAATAATTTATTATTTTTAAATTACTCCCAATTGGATATTACTTTGTCACCCTAACAAACATTTTTTAGTTTTTAGTACTATTTTGTATCTAGAAATGCAAATTTGAAGCTACAAATTAGAGTATAAGATCATCTGTAAAGGTATTATATATTGATTTAGTGGATTTCTAAAAATACTATCTCTCCATCATGCACATGTCTTCAAAATGTGCTATCTTTATATTAGCAGGTGGATTGTAGAATTTTCTTTTATCAAGATACAACAAGTTGATTAGAAGACCCTTTAGATTAAAAATAATGGTTGTATTTTGTTTTATTGTTTTGAAATTTTTCTTTTTCTAAAAATGCAACCATGAAAATATCTATTATCTTGAAATTTTTGGTTCCCTATTTTGTGCATAACGTTTATAAAATATTTTTTTAGACCTAAATTTGAGGGATTCAATGTTTTCAATGATTTTCAATGTTTATACTAGTTGTCAATATTTTTCTTGATTTAAAAAAGTTATTCCAAATTTTCTTCCTCAATACTACAAACAAAAACACAACAAATAATACAAGTGTTGATTGCAATTGCACTAGGTTGCAATGCATTGCTACCACAACCATTTGGGCATCCTCTTCAATGATAGTCGTTGCTCTATCCTTCTTACTGTTGCTAGGAAACACTTGTCATCGCACTTCCCCAATGTCTTTGTCAAGAAGACAAGCATTCAAGATATTTTTTGAGTTTTACCAACTATTTTTCCTTTAAATTCCCATATTGAATTGTTTTTTCACACACTGAGTCCGTTTTATTCTTTATTGTTTACTCTAAATAGAAATTTTATAGATTTTTCCACTGAAATTTTTTCTCTGATGTTTCCAAATTGCAACAAATTTTTTTCCCAATTCCACCGGCTAACAATGAACTAACCGCCGGTTCTCGCAGTCCGCCTCCACCATCCTGTCCCTTTAATTTGATGGTCGTCGTGTTCACCTTCACCGTTGCTGGGAGCGTCGATTGGCCAGCTCTCCTGCTCGCGACATTGTTGCGTTCAACTTCCGTCGTCTCCTTCGTTGCCACTCACCTCATGTCATCGATCTCCGCCATCACCGTTGTTTCTGCCACCTCTCATTACTGTGTTGTGAAGCCATTCTTCACTCATGTCCTCATTAATTGCACCATTATCTCTCGACCACCCACATTGTGCATTGGAATTACAAGGCCAGTGCGTTTGTAACATTTGAAGTTGTCCTTCTCTCTCTGGTTCTTGCTTTGCTATTTGTACTTCGTATTCTGACTGCAGTTGGAGAAATTCCTCTGGATTACAAACTTGTAATTCAAAATCAGTCTTCCTGCGTTTCTCCAAATCATATTCAAATTTTTTTGACCCCCTCAAGGACGACTCTCATATGCAGCTTGCTGCAATCCTCAACGAAATCTTACTTTGCAACGCTATGTTTTGTGACCATCGTTTTAATTTGGGTGTCATTGTTGTTGTACAACTCCCAAATTAAAGGCCTTCTACAAATTCCTCCACCTCCACTATGAACCGTATGATCCGCTTACCATCTCCAATTGCATCGGAGTTGCTCTTGTCATATTTGGCTGCACTTAAATGAATGAATGAATGAATGAATGAATGAATGAAAAAGATGCCAAAGTTGTTTGGGTTCCTGATAGTAATAACTGACACCACCATTACATACCTCCATTACTTATATAATTACATACCTCTGTTGAAATTAAGGAAACTAGAAACATGTTCTAAATACAGTTACCGTAGTAGTTGCTACAATGATGGCAATGACACATGACACATGCTATACTAGCTGTAATATAAATTAAGATGTAAGAAATACAAAAATGCGTAGCATGTCACTTAAATCTATTTAAGACCTTGCAAAAACGTTTATTTGACAGAAAAACAAACAAACAAACAAACAAACTTGATTTCCATAGTCAAGGTGATGAACTTGCCATGCCACTGTAATGTGTCAGTGTCCAGAATCAAACTTCCACACGTTGATTTTGATTTTGAAACCCTAGATATAACCAAGTATGCTACAAATCTGGTCCCAAGTCCTTGGCATACAGAAGGTGTGGGGGAGCGAGCTCAATGACCCCGTGGAGACAAGTCGACAATTGGCATGTCACATTCATCACCCACCGTTCTTGTGAATGAGTTCAAATAATCACTCATAACCTAGAGGGCATCTTGTGGGTACTTTGTATGTGCTCTTGGATTATTATAAGAACAAAAAAGAGGACGATGGGTACTGAAACCTCTCTTTGGTCAACGATTTGATTCTTCTGATCGGACGGCTGTCAACATGGTTCAAATCAGGTACGAGTTAAACATCATTTTTGGGTACACAGAGTGGGGTGATTGCTTTCTAACAAACCAGCCCCCAAATTTTGTGCGTGGGCTACCCTCAGAAACTGAAGCACAACTTCTGCTGTAATGATACACAAGGATTCATTACCACAAGAGTATAAATTTTACAATCAAAGCTTGCAGAGGAAGCAAATGCGGCTCAATCAACTGAACCAAGGCTTCTGCGCGTTCTTGCTGTTTCTCAAGACTCACGAGAACGGGAACGGAATGGGAGCTTCAGGAACGTAGGGATCGGGAACGGGGAACTTCTCCTCTCTCGCCTAAAACCCTAAACCCCGAACTGTTCTTAAGACACTGTTCTAAGGGAGTCTGTTACAAGGGGGCTAAGTTATGTGGAGCTGACCCGAGGGTGCGTTGGGACAAGTTTGATGCAGATGGAGGTGGAAATCGAGACGAAATACACCTTAGATCGGGAGAGATTAGAATTACATAGTTTAGATTGAAGTGGTAGTTCTCTTGGGAAACTTGACTGCAGAATTTCACTTGTAGTTGTAGTTAAATGAGAGGATTTAGGGTATAGCGTTAGAATTCTCTGCACTTTTGGCTTTGAGCTTCACAGCCTACTGGTGTTTGTGGCGATGGGGGAAGGTGGCGAAGGTGCAGAGGTCTTCAAGAAACTCTTTGGAGGATTTTCTGGCAGTTTGTCACTCTTTACGAACAACCCTTATCAGAGAGGGAATAGTGCTGATGTTGCCGGCGCACCGGCTTTGTTACCGAATGAGAAGGGTGACAGCAAAGAGCCAGTGAAGAAGTCAAAGAAACTTGCCGGGAAGGAGGAATCAAAGAAGGCTCCAACAGAGCCCATCGTTCACCCCGCTGAAGAGAAGAAAAAGAAGAAGAAAAATGACATCAACAATTTGGCACCGGATCTGAAGAGCAAATCACAGGGTGTTGCTGAGAAGTCAATTGCTGTTGCGGATGGAGTTTCAGTAGATATTAAAGAGGGGGTGGAGTCATTGAAGAAGAGCAAGAAGAAGAAAGGTTTAGTAGCTGATGATACTGGGGTTTCGAATGCTGTGCTCACTCAGTCTGTTAAGGAACTCAGCATCGTGAACAAGGAGAAGGAGAAACGGTCCAAGCGTAAGGTGGTCGAAGAAGAAATCCAAGAGGAGTTTGAAAAGAAGTTTAGGGGATCAGATGGTAAGAAAGCCAAGAGTGAAGCCTACGTACAAGGCGTCCATTCGGAGGACCCAGAAATTGATAACATTCTACATGAGTCCCTGCAGGAAGAGACCAAGGTATGAGTTGCATTTGCGCAGTTTCTTTTCTAAAGATTTGAGTACTTTTTCTCGCTCTCTCGTGTTGTTGTAGCTTGCGGTTTACATCACATGTAGTCAAAAATTGGTAGGTCGTTTCACCTGCAGTTTTTCCTCAAGTAGCAGAAAGTTATACTTTCTGGAATCCTTGCTCTCATGTGCCGTGTCCAACAAGTTTTTTTGATGTGCCTCCGAGATAAGTGTGGGGACAGTTGTTCACACCATGATTGATTTTTGGGGATGTGCATTCTCCTACAGTCCTATTACTTTGAAGAGTCTGGGATTGATCCACGGATCCAAGCTGTAAATTCTACGTGGATCTACTTCTTAGACTATTACTTCTATAACAGCTTAGGGAGGGGAGAGTCTAGGAAATTGGATTCCGGTACTTTATGTCATCTCATACTACAAGAGTACTTGATGGTTGTAATGACTGCTACTCTTTTTCCATAGACTCTGTTAGTAGTTTATCACTTACCATTTGATTCTTTCTGCCGTCTTTTAGAAGCAAAGTAAGAGAAAGTTTGCGGATGAAGATGATGGTAAAGCGGTGCCAACCAAGAAGAAGCTGAAGAAGACGAAGAAGGAGATTGAAGTGGAGGAAGAGAAACTTCTTCGAACCATTTTCGTTGGAAACTTGCCCACGACCGTGAAGAAGAAACAGATAATTCGGGAGTTCTCTCAGTTTGGAAAGGTGGCAAGTGCTCGCCTGCGATCTGTAGCCCTTGTTGATGTAAGCTCATCATCAGTGGTCATCCCTCTTGAATTATTTCCCGTCATGGGCAATTCTATCCAAACTCTTTCGAGATGTGTATTCTCTTGTGCGTTTTTCTTAATTCCAATCATTGTGTTACATCGTTTGGTTTCTCGACGTAACGTATTAAGTAACGTGTATGCTGTCTCCAGACAAAGCTCCCACGAAAGGCTGCAGTTATCACCGGACAGCTGAATGAAAAGCGCACTAGGTTTTATACCTCATCGTTTACTTGTCTTGTCTTGTACTTCTGCTTTCGAAACTACTCCTCATGTTTCTTGTATCTTAGGCACGTATATGGTTTGTTCTTCAGGGTTCTATTAGTTGCTGGTAAAGTGAGGAGCTTTTTTTCTGTCTTTATTTGATAACTGAACAACCAGAGGACCCAACTACTCTCGGCCGATCACTTGCTGCATTTGCTCTTGCGACTCGTGATAAAGTGTAACATGCTCTTTTGTTATTTAGTCTCTGATGCTTAATTGGATCTGTTGGTTGTGGCAGCCAAAATGCTTACGTGGTCTTTGAGGAAGAAAAAACAGCTAGAGCTGCACTAGTTCATAACATGGCTGAGGTCAGTTCATAGACGTGTCATATTATCCAGTTCTTGGAAATGAAAATGGTTGAAGTCTAGGGAAAACTGGGAAATGTATTAGAATGAGTCCTAAATCGTTTGCTCAATTGTTTTTTCATACTTAATCAAAGAAATCTTCAAATTAAGGAAAACGTAATTGGAATTTTTAACTGGATAGACCTTTCCAAGGAGCCTCTGGATCGATTTCTCTCACGCATGGTTTTTATGGTAGTTAGAAGCATGGGCAATTTGGCTTTCCGTCTATATCACTGTGTAGATAATCTGATTTACAGGGAAATCCACTGCAGTCGTACTTAATATTGTTTTAAGTTGATTTATGTCTCTTCTGTGTTCTTGCAGTTTCAAGGAAAGCACATGCGTGTGGATATGGCTTCAACTCCTCGGAAGGCCAGTGAACCTGGTGTTGCTAGTGAATCTGAGTATGATCGAACCCGCTCATTATTTGTAGGGAACGTTCCCTTTGATGTAGAGGTATTTTACCCCCTGTCGGTACTTCGATTTAGAATTTGCACAAAGTTCATCAATGTTGTTGCCTCTGAATGTTAAGCTCCATATCAGTTCCGTGCACTTACCGGTTTTTGTACTTCAACATCACCGTCTTGCAGGAGGAGGACCTCTACAAGGCTTTTGCAAATGACAACCCTGAGCTGAGTGTCGAAGCCATCAGAGTTCCAAGGGACCCCCAAACTAGTATTAGCAAAGGTTTTGGATTTGTACTCTTTAAGACTAAGGTGAGAGTTCTTTGAACATCTCTCAACATAATTCTTGTTTATTTGGATGTACTTTAAGCTTGTTTATGTGGATTTACTATTGAATGCGGAGTTACTTTGAGCTTGGAATTGTACTTTGATCTTCCAAGATGCATGTTCTGAAAACTGTTTGTCCATAATTACACCAGGCTGGTGCAAACGCTGCTATCGCAAAAAAGTCTACGAAAATTGGTGAGAGGTATCTGCGAGTTGTTCGCCTGGGAAGCCAACAACGAATAAAATCTAGACCTGCTGCTCAGGACAGTGGTCGTTCCAAAAACAGTGCAGTTGCGAGCAGGCGAATCCCGGAAGGTGTTACAGCAACGGCTAAGGGTCCTCGGCCATGGGAAGGTGCGCGAGCAGCCAAGTCAGATGGTAAACCTGGAAAGGGGACTTTAGGACGCTATGCTTCGAGGCAGACAACACAAGGTGTTACCAAATCAACAGATCCGGCTCCTAAGGTGAGATTGACTAAGAGGCCTGCTGTTTTAGCTCGGAAACAAGAAGCTTTATTTAAGGCGGGCAAGGGACCTGCTCCTCCAAAGAACGTGGGGTCAAAACGCAAAAACGATAAAGGGGGTGGCAAGGCGAAGAAATCTAAACAGTGAGTCAGCTATATTATGCATCCGGACAGGGGGACCTGTTCTGATTGCAGTGCTGGTGAAATGGGGAAATGGAGAAGATGGTCCAGGTTTTGGGGGTTTAGTAGTTGGTATCAGTGCATGACGAGTTGATTCACGAGTTACATTGTTCCAAGAGGGCGTGATCAGTCCACTCTGTTAGCACTGCAGCTAGGAAGCTTCGTGGTGACGTAAGGAGATTTGATAGTGCTTGGAAACACAACTTAGATAGATTAAACTGCTTTATTTTAAATGTACAATTAATGCTTGTTCATGAGATAGCCAGAAAGAGATGAGCAAGCTCTGAACATGGACATGGAGTTTTTTCTCGATTTATAACTCGTAAACAGCTATTCGTTTCAGTTGTGCAGTTGTGAAGTTTGCGCGATAGGTTAAGTCGACTTTCAGCAATACCGGTATAATTGGAAATGATCTTTACTTAACAGTAGGATGATCCCGGTTTAGAATGTCCAGAATTAAGTTACTGCTGTAGCAAACAGGACCTTGGGATTTATGGTGTTGTTCTAGGACCATTGCAGTGACAAGTCTCTGCATGGATAATATGGATACCCTTCATTGATGCCCGGAATCTGGCTTCGGTGAATCATAGTTCATGGTTGGGTCCACGGCTTGGTTGTGCAGGTTTCAGGAAGAGTCATATGAATTCATCACACGAGATTGTGAGGGATAGTTCATGCGTGCGATAGACAGTTTTCCTGATGCACCCACTCTCACTGATCAACACGTATAGTATACTTAAATTCAGGAAAACAGTACTTCTGACAATGGACGACAACTGGGTGCTGGGTAGGTATCTGTCATCAATGTATTGCGAGCAAGTTGCAATAGTTTAGCACTCATACACAACTAGACTACTGTACCATGGTAGAAGCTTCTCTAATATGATATCTTGCGTTCACTCGACAAACCGTAGGGAAGGAACCTAACTTAAGCTTACCCAGTAACTTAAGTTAACCCTTCGGTGCCCAGGTTGCCTAATCTTGAGATAAGAAAATCTTGAAATGGAATTATTTCAAGTCTAACTTACTGCATGAGATCTGAATTCTGCCACTAAAGTTGGCTGACGTAACACAGGCACTCACACATATGGTGTAATGGTCCGAGTCATACAAAAGGTTGAATAGTGTTTACAAGCCACATGATACACCCTTGTGGTACGCAATTATGTACGCCCATAAAGATACCTTCAAACAGTGCAAATGACAGTAGGCCAAAATAACGTTGGGCTCCTTTCTCTAAGGTGTCTAAAACCAACTTCAGTTGAACCCTAAACTGATCTTGGAAATATCTAAATGCATAAATGCAAGTAATCAAATGTTCTAAATATGTATATGAATGCAAAAAACAATTAATTTAATTTAGGGTAATGGATTTTGGGTAAGTCCCTATTGTCTCAATTTTTATCATGATTTTTTGGACCTTTTTTTTTGAAGATAGGAAAACACACTAACTTTGGGGGAATATAATTTTTATTTCAATTAGTGCTAGAAAGCAAAAGTTTTGCCATCCTAAGTCCAAAATTGTTGTTGTTAGGCAACACCCAAAAAATCATAGAAAGTCCAAAGAAAATATTTAGTATCTTGTTGTTTTTTATAGAAAATATTCTTATCTACATAGAAGGATGTGATAAATTCTATCTGGACTAGTGATGAGAAAATTGTAGACAATCTTGTTTTTTGGACAATCTAAGCATCTTTTTGAAAAAATAACTAGTAGGATTCATTTATTTAATGCAATTTTTTTTATTTTCCAAAACAAATTGTTTGACAAGGTTAAGTTCGTTTGCTAAAAAATCTAACCATTGGAATTATTGTATTTCAATTCCATCTTAGAACTATTATTGATTTAATTTTTTGTTCAATCTCGTGTTTACTTCTCTTTAACAATTTTTTAAAGAATGAAAATCAAGTGTATTTTTGTTGGAATTTTTTCCTAGACTTTCAACTCAATTCCTCATCTAAGGGTTGGTCCACCCTTTTCATGTATTTCCTTAGATGGAAATATTTTTTAATTCATTTTTTCAGACAAAGAAAAATAGATGAGGAATCTTACACAAATGGTTTCATATTTTTTGAAGTATTTTTTAATTACTTGTGAATTTTCAAATGAGTTGTATAGTATGCTCCTATTTATGACGCTAGATCTTCCATAAACTGTTCACTTGCAACTTCTAAAGAAAGATGGAAAAAACAAAGACAATGATTGGTTCTTGCAATTAATAATGTTTTTTTTTCTTGATTCATTCAAATGACTATAATAGTCAATTTAAGAACCACCTCATGTCTATTTTACAGCTATTTATAAGAGCAATTCTTAACGCCCATGCGATTTTAAAGCCTCCTACCTTATTGTGAAGAAGTTTGAATAGTTATTTTTCTTGAAAATTGAATTACTCTGAAAAAAGAAAAGAATGAAAAGAGAGGCATTTTTCCTTCATCACCATTCCAGTTTCCTTGTTTTCTAGTGTTAGAGTCTACTTCCGAAAGGAGGTACCAAGGGATAGTACCCTCTACTTGAGCCTTTATGACTCATGTATCTCCAGTAGACTCTTCATTCACTCTAGTTGTAAGACTAAAGTCACTTGTCTTCTTCTTTTTTTGTCGATAGTCTCTGGTAACATGGCTTCTTGTTCAAGAATGCCATGAGTACTCTGCAGTCCTTCGTCTTCCTCTTCCTCTTTCTTTTCTTTTCCTTTTCTTTCTTCTTTTGCGCAGACAGTACTCTGCGAGCTCCTCTTGTCGTCGTTGGGGAAGTGGTCGACGCACCTTCGACCCCGCGCCATGCGCAGCCACATGGCAACTTCCCATAGGTGTCCAAACCAGAACTTGTCCTCCTTCCCGCCAGACGGCGTACACTGAATGGATACCAGAATAAGTTAAGACACCCCCACCGGGAGGCTCCATCGCGCCTGCACCCTTGCATGTCTCTGTTCTGCTGCTTCAAGCACTTCAGTTCGTGTGCCTTCTGCGGTTCATACTTCATGCGGCCATAGATCTTCGGCTGCATCTTGCCTGCCGTACGACCGCGACTAGGGCTCCAAACCCTCCTGAGAGTGGCAGTAGTAGTGTAGTACTCTTTGCAGATGTGTCTCATGCTCTAGCAGTTTTCTCCCGTTGGCGTGGGTTGGTGTTAGATTCGTCCTTGTAGGGGCGTGATTACCGTTGTTCGTCAGATGTGTCCCTCCTTGGAAGGCACTTTCGAAAGAGGGGTGGAAGAATCCGTGGTTGGTGCAATGTGGATTAGTACGCTGGCGTGAAGCTCTTTTTTGAAAAAATTCTAGTGATTGTCCAGAGCTTATTAGTGGTTTCTCTAATGAGGGATTGAGGGTCTGAGTCTACGGCAGCGGTCATCATTCGTCTGAAGAAATAAATGTCGCGTCGGAGATTCCGAGCTGGGTTTCATACCTTCTGTTGTGCCGGATCTTCGTTGTCTGCGTTGTTGTAGCGGTTGTTGCTAACCACGGAGGCGAAAATCGGACGACATTCAATATCAAACATCCAAGTACGTTGTTATATCATGGCATTTGCTTTCCTTTCTCCCTGTCCTTCTCATGATTTGTGTAAAGAATTCAGATGGAGCCTCTGTGGTTGCAATGTTATTAGTGGCGCTCATTTCTAGTTGCAACAGAGCATGTTTCCTCTGCTCTCGTCACTTTGTGATTTTTTGTTGATAAGTTTGAGTTTGATGAGCAGGTGTGTGTGAAAAATCTAGATGGCGACCATGGCGGCCATGGAAAAAGGAGGAGGGGGATCTGCGATGGGGGAGCGCGTGACGTTGCAGATTAGCCCACGGCGTCGCCTCCCCGATTTCTTGCAGTCCGTGAACTTGAAGTATGTGAAGCTGGGGTACCATTACTTGATCACCCATCTTTTGACGCTTCTTTTTATTCCCTTGTTGCTCGGCATCGTGCTGGAAGCCGGCCGCATGGGTCCCGAGGATCTGCGGCAGCTCTGGGAGAATTTGCAGTTTAACTTGGTGAGCGTCATCACCTGCTCCGCGCTTCTAGTGTTCGTGGCGACCGTGTATTTCATGTCTCGTCCGCGACCCGTGTTCTTGGTCGACTTCACATGCTACCTCCCCGATGAGAAGCTGCAGGTGCCCGTGCAGCTCTTTATGGAGCGCACTCGCTTGTCTGGTTTCTTTGACGAGAAGAGCATTGAGTTTCAGAAGAAGATTCTTGAGAGGTCGGGTCTGGGGTACCGAACCTACCTACCCGAGGCGATGCACGCGCTCCCGCCGTGTCCCAACATGAAAGCCGCGCGGGAGGAAGCCGAGCAGGTTATGTTCGGATGTCTCGATGAGCTTTTCGAGAAGACGAAGATCAAGCCTAAGGATGTGGGCGTGCTTGTGGTGAATTGCTCGCTCTTTAACCCCACACCGTCCTTGTCCGCCATGATTGTGAACAAGTACAAGATGCGTGGCAACATTCGCACATACAATTTGGGGGGCATGGGGTGCAGTGCGGGTGTTATATCTGTTGACCTTGCGAAAGACATGCTGCAAGTGCACGGCAACACCTACGCTATTGTGGTCAGCATGGAGAATATCACCCAGAACTGGTACTTTGGCAACCGACGGTCCATGCTGCTCCCCAACTGTTTGTTCCGCGTCGGAGGCGCAGCCATATTGCTGTCCAACAAGCGGAAAGATGGCGGACGGTCCAAGTACAGGCTGAACCATGTTGTGAGGACTCACAAAGGCGCAGATGACAAATGCTACAGTTGTGTGTACCAAGAGCAGGATGAGCAAGGCAACATGGGCGTGGCGCTTTCCAAGGATCTCATGGCCATTGCTGGGGAGACTTTGAAGGCTAACATTACCACATTGGGCCCTCTCGTGCTTCCTCTCTCGGAGCAGCTGCTGTTCTTCAGCTCTCTTGTCGCTCGCAAGGTTTTCAACATGAAGGTGAAGCCGTATATTCCTGATTTCAAGTTGGCGTTCGACCACTTTTGCATCCATGCCGGTGGCCGAGCTGTCATAGACGAGCTAGAGAAGAACCTCCAGCTGACTCCTGAGCATTGTGAGCCGTCGCGCATGACTCTTCATCGATTTGGTAATACGTCTTCTTCCTCCATTTGGTATGAGCTTGCTTACATGGAGGCTAAGGGACGCATGCGGCGAGGTAATAGAGTGTGGCAAATTGCGTTTGGGAGCGGGTTCAAGTGCAACAGTGCTGTTTGGCAGGTGTTACGGAACATTAAGCCGTCTCAGCAGTCGCCTTGGGCTCATTGTATTGATGAGTATCCTCAACATTTGGAAGAAGTTCAACATATTAATTGAACAATTGGTTCGTTCGTTGCTGAAATCGGTGATTTACGCGAGCTGGTGATGTATCTTGGGCAAGCTCTGGTGGTTGTTTGATTCTCCCTTTAAAGTGAAGTGACTTTCGTTCCCTCGTGAGGGCGCCATCTCAGGCAGTGAGAGAGCTCTTGCCTCAATACTTTCTGCAAAAATTGCCGTCGCTATTCTTTGCTTTCCTCGGGAGCACATTGAGAAGATGCTGATGCCCTCTGTATTTTATGCCGTATTGGGGAATGAAAATTCTTGCAGTGTGCAGACATCTCTTGGTTGCATTGGTTGTATCGCATGTGACTTTCAGTGTGACTTTCAGGATGTGTTCGGTCAACTATTCGTTCCAATCAACGAGACTCGGTCAATTGTATGAGAGCAGTCAACGATTATTAGTTGGCCTTTTGATTTGTCTTCGAGACGCTTTATTCTTTTGTTTTTGCTTTCAACACAAGTTTATGGAAACCCCATTGCGAAAAGGAAATGCAGACTCATCGGTGGGTCGTGGGCAAACCCAGCCAGAAGAACATGAGTGGACTGGTTGTCACAACCACAACTCAAACCACATGTCATGTTGCAGTCATGTACACTAAAGATCATATTTAGTGTCTTGTACACTAAATACGAAGGCATACACTAAAAGCCAATTATCCTATGAAAGTAAGTAACATTAAATGTCAATTCAAACATTAAATGTGAACCAGAGTTGTCATATCAGACGGAATATCACTGTTCACGGACAGAATCGGACCGATTAGGGCTAGCCGGCTGCAAACTTCAGAGCCTTGTAACTTTTGCAAAAAAAATTCAAATCAGGAAAATGAGATGTTTTTCGGCATCTACAATTTTTGAAGATGCTGAAAAACATCTCATTTTCCTGATTTGAATTTTTTTTGCAAAAGTTACAAGGCTCTGAAGTTTGCAGCCGGCACATTCAAGTCTAACACTAATTGTGGACAAGTTCAGATTTAGTGTTGTAGCTAGTAGGGGGGTAAAAACACTAAATGTCACTCAACACTAAATATCATCTTTGGTGTAGTTCATCCCACCCAACTACCAAATTCACTGCCACAAATGATCAGTTCCAGCTAGTTCGGACTCGGGGCATGTGTTAAACTGACCGACAAATCATTTACCAATATCACACTAATTGTCATATATTTAGAGGTGTGCACTCAGACTGAGGAGTGAGGAGTTACTGAATGTCATGTTCGAGCCAGTGTTTTTTTTTCCGGCGATTTGGTGCAAAATTGCACCAAAATTTTTGACTTAGCACCAAGCCTATAGGAAATTTTTAGTAAAATTTTGGATGAAATCGCCAAAAAACTTCAAGTTCAAGAAAAATCTTGGATGAAATCGCCACATTGTGAATGAAAATAGAATTATAGATACGTATTTCACATTTTCTATACAACACTTGGATGAATGTTGAAACTTGGAGCACCACCGTAACATTTAATATCGCCACTTCGCCACTTCATGGAAAATGAAAAAAAAAACCCTGGTTCGAGCCAGCTAAAAAATTACTGTATGCCATTGAATGTACTGCACCCTCAGTAAAGGATAAATCAGTGTAGTGATCAGTCAAAAATATGATTCTTGATTAACAGTTGGTTGGAAAGTTTCATTCCAGACATCTGTTAATCTGTTATCCGGACAATGGTGTACTAAAATTAAAAGCTACCACTAAATGAGAGCATTTCATTCAATGCTCTCTAATTGCATCTCCTCAAGGGGGACAATTCGATCTCTCAAAGTGACGAACGGTAGCATCTCCTCAGACGGGGCAATTTTTTCAAATCTAAGAAGAAATTTATGTTGCTGACTTTTTGAATCTAAGAAGAAATTCTCAGAACGGTCTTAGGGAATGTAGGAACCAATGCTATTCCCATGACTGAAGAGAGCTAAGTTGTTCTCTATGTTGGTGGAAGCCAATTTATAAGTTTTGAAAAATAAAGTGGAATTTAGGATATTTTTGGTTTTCAGTAGTAGAGTGCAAGTTGCAACACTAGAAGGAATTTGGTGTGTCAATATGGCTACTTTTCAACTTGTGTAATGAGAAGAGTTGCTAAGTTGATGGAATTGTATGTGAAACATTGGCAATATGTTCAAGTGTTCATTACATAGTCATTTACAACATACACAATTCTTTGGAGTGTTAACTTAGGTTCTATGTTTATGCAAGTGTTTGTCACTAATAAGGGAATTGAATCCTTCTTGTAATTAACAAGACTGCCCATTGCAGTGTGTGTTCTACATACAACACAACACAAACAACACACATTAGAAGGGTTAGAGAAACAACAAAAGTAATCCATGACACCTAGTTGATGATGCATTGATGCCCAAGCCCCATTGAGGAGCACCAAGTGGTCTCAGCTAAAACTCAACTTCAAGTTGTAGTAACCAACAACCATGTAGCACCAACAACAACTCAGCTCCAAGTTGCAGTAATGTTCCACCTCATACCTTTGAACTAGTAGAAAACACCGCATAACAAAACTATGAAGTCAAGGTAAACCTTAGCAGCAAAGCCGGCCTTATCTCATGATAACTAAAGAAAACAAGAGCTACGGAATTTATGATTTCTATAATGAATTGAGAATACTAACCCATTGCTGCAACTATGTTTTACACATCCCCTTGCTGGTCGACCTTAACAACACTTTTCTAGGAATCTATTGTTTATATCTATGGCAAATTCTCAAGAGAAAAATACTTCTGACAAAACATGCACACAACACGGGGCAGGTGCTTGCCTAATCTATTCTCATGGCAAGACTTGAGAAATTTTTAAGTGGAAAAGCACCTCTCTTCCTCAACACTCCCTAACAGCCAATTTCAGCTACTTTGAAGTACTCCAATATGAGCTTACTCAAATGTTGAGACTGTGACAAAGTGCGCCACAATTTTATCATGGGATAGACGTCCAAGGGTGATGCACAAGTTGTGTCACAATTGGCCCTCATTGTAACCTTAAAAAAGCCCTGCTGGTTGTCCAACTAAGCCATTGAAAGCATCTCTAGGGCAGTGTATGCCATTCTTGCATTCAAAACTTTGGTTTGGAGGTAAAGATCATTGAGAACCGACAAGTACTAAGAAAAAAACTTCTTCTATCCCTTCTTGTTTCTGATACTGCGGGTAAATGATGCCAAAGTATCAAGGAGGTGTTGCTACAGAAACCTTCTATCTAATTCATCACAAAAAGATTGGGCCACCTCTACACAAACAAAGCATTCTCTCCATCAACAACCTAGCACCACATTGCAAACACCCTTGAAGTTCAAAATAAGCCAGCACCACATTGCAAACAATTCTAAAGTTCAAAAGGAGTTTGGTAAGAAAAATAGAAACTTAAAGCTAATCAGACCTCTTACCATTCAATCAACCACAAAACTCAACAAAAGTTGTAACCAATTACCCTAAAGCAAATTAGACCTCTCACCGTTCAAACAGTCACAAAACTCAACAAGAGTTGTAACCGAATACCTTAAAGCAAATTAGACCTCTCAAGCTATCACCATTAAGCAAATGAAACCTCTCACCGTGAACTGATCAAAGTTGTCACCTTGAAGCAAATCAGACTTCTCAGGCTATCACCGTTAAGCAAATGAAACCTTGGGGAGTTTACTTAGAGTGTCCATTAGAAACCACGTGCAAACAAAACTTTGGACCCCCTATATACTTCTTGAGTTTTAAATAAAAATAATAAAAAAAATAATGAATAGATTTGCCTACTTTGAAAGTTTATGCTTTGAATTATTGATATTTTTATTTGTTAATAATAATTAGTTACAAATTTTTGAAGTAAAAGGATACACTATAGAATTGAAAAATAACTTTCACATTCCTATATTATATAAGAAGAAATTGTCTAAAAAATGAACAAAAAATTCCTAAAAGTAACTCTCTATTGAAAACTCATTTTGAGTTGAATATTGATTCAATGGTCATCTAAATGTGTTCTCTATAATTGTTTGAGTTGAAAAAAATGCCATTTTAGTCCATTTTCAACCTCTTCTAGAAATCATTTCATATTTTATTCGAGTTGGAAATTTTGGCAATAGAAACCTATAGTCATCATTAAATAATGCTCAAAATTTTAGGCTAAAATTATAGTTTATTAGAAACCACTTGTTCGCACGTGGTTTGTTGTAATAGAACTAAGTGCACCCCCTGAGAATGAAACCTCTCACTGTGAATTGAATCAATCTTGTCACCTTGAAGCAAGTGCTGAACTTCAAAACAAAAAAATGAAATCAACAAAATCAAAACCTTCAGACGGCAAACCTAGGACCCAAAACTATGACTTCAAAGTTCAAGTCCATCATTTGATTTGTGAATTTGAATTTCCATGGTGCATTTAAAACAAATCGTCTAAACCAACTCATAAGAAACACAAATGAAACTAATAAAAAGAACATGATAACATGGTAAAAAGAGAAGAGTATGACGACAAAAAAAATATATAAAACAATAAAAAAATTTGGAATAACAACAAGAATATGACAAGTAAATAAGAGTCTGAAAAAAAAATAGAGAAAAAAAAAATACAAAAGAAAGTGAAGACAAACAAGAAAGGAGAAGTTCAATTATCTATAAATTGTCTTTAGATATTGCCTTGAGCCTAGACAAACTCCTCTTTGGTGACAAAAATGTGATCTTCAGGCTGCTTGGCATGACAACATGCCCAAACATACGTGTGACCAAAATTCAACAACAGGTAGGAGACCCCACTATTGTCGCTAGTTAGTTTCCGCCACTCTATGGGAATGTCATCGCACTTCAAGATGATTAGGTTGTTCTATAGCTTGAAGACAATTGTGCTAAAAATTGTAGAGGCATCAATAAATATTCTAGCCAGATCATCCTGACAAACCTTCACTGATTGCATGAAGTCATAGTCAAAGATATCACGGCTTTGAGAAAGCTTAATCAAACAATGCACAACATTGAGTATGAAAATGAAACATGCCAAGCACAACAAGACCTCAACATTAGCAAGGATATCAAGCCTTGTGGCAGCTACACCATTTTCTCTTTGTTCCGGACCTCTAAACATGTCGGCTTCCATCTTTACCAAAAGTGTTATGTATTCCTCCATTATTTATTGAGAAGGACTTTTCATTGAAATTCCACATTCAATAGCATCCTATTCCCTTTAGTTTCCATGAGATTTCTCTCTTATAGTTGCACATGGAACGACCGTGAGTCAAGATCTGAAACAAGGTTGAGAATTGAATTCCCTTGCATTTGAGCTCACCCTCCAAACCTGAAGCTAGTTGCTTTGCAACAGTGCTGCCAAGATTGTAGCCCGCCCAAAGTTTCAAAATTTTGAGGTACTTGCAATCTTGTTTGACAAAGGTGTTATTTTTCTTCAAGTGTGCAAACAACATCTTGTCCTCTTTGCATGTATGTTTTCCTTCATACTTTTCCAAATTGTTAGCTTTTGGCACCATGATCTTTTTTCTCCCTGAAATGGTAGTGCAACATCGGCAAATGACACCAACAAGATTGCTAGTGGAATTGAACTTCCCATCTGCCCACTTGAACTTGCATGCCCAAACTTCTTACTAGAGTTGTATAATGATACTTGGAGCAATCTTCCTCCTCTTCCGGCTCGTGGCACCCACAATTGTCTTCCTCTTACCTTTGGCAAGACCCTTGCCATTGTTCAACGCTAGATTGGCAACGACATGTGAGAGGACACTTGCTTCAGAAGGTGGAGATTTTGTCGGGTGTGAGAGGTACTGCGACAACCGCATCTCAGAGATGTGAATCACCTCACTATAAGAAAATAGTGTTCAGAATGACAGACAATATCCAAATTGATAGAAAAATGTCCGAATTGACAAAAAACTGACAAAAAAAGTGTCCAAATTGACAGAAAATGACAACATTCCCTTGTAGTGCCTTTGTGTTCATTCCAACATCGCCCCTATTAGGAGAAGGATTGGCGTTTAGCAACAAATATTTCCCTAACCCGTTGTCATTGCGGCTGGATCCCAAGCAACGTACTCTAAAATTATCTGTAAATTTCAACCGCAATGCCATGGCACGACTATAAACTTGCACCCAAAACACCCCACCCAGCAGTGCTGAGAATAAGCACAATGGGCCAAAACAAGCACAACGTGCAAAAGCAATTCAATACAACGCAAGCAAGTGAAAAAAACAAAAGCTAAAGGGTGGTTGATGCAAACAATTGGTGAACAATTTGGAAGAGGTCAATTAGCAACACAATACAAGGCGAAGGAAAACACTACAAAGGTGTAGGTTTACAAAGCAGGCACCAATTAAATTGACAATACTAAAGTGTTGTTCATCGCAGCCTGCCATCCTCTATTTTCAATTGTAGTGAATGCAGGAGACTATGTGCTACTACATCTCCAAGAATTTGATCGCAAGAGGAAGTGACATCTCCAGATTCCATAGATTTTGTTCTTGCATTCAAAGTAAACGACAAAGAAAAACAATTTTGAAACCATATAATGATTCTTGAAATCTATAGCCTTGATCTCAAGAGTGTTAGGGCAAAAGAAAGGCATCGATGGTAATACAAGGGCAAGAACACTTAATGTTAATCATGTGTTCTTAATTCTAATCCACCTTGATGAAGAGCAACGAAGGGGCTAATACTGGCTCTCAGATCACAACAACCATAACCTCAAACCCTTGCTAACCCCAGCTGTCGATGCGATTCATGGATGGCGTAGATTGCACAACGACTACTGGATGAAAATGTGGTAGCAAATGGATGCTAGTTTGAAGAAGGATGAATACACGCAATTGCCACTTTCTAACCAAGAGGTTTGAAAATTTACTCAAAATCTCAAATTTTTCTTCATTTCCACAATGTTCATTTAGTGCAACAGTTTTTGTATATAACACAAGAGAAATTTAGCTACTTTAAAAATTGTTGGTGGCCCCCCCCCCAAAAAAAGCCACATTTTGCTATAGTGCCTCATTACTATTATTAGATTGATCAAAATTTCATATTTTCATGTTGGCAAGTGACATGAGGCTCCAACGCACCAAAGAACGTGACATTTGGACACCATATGCAAAAGTTATAAAGGGTCAAAACAAAATTTGGTAGAATTTCTAAATTGTTTTTTTTACATAGATATATATTAATTTTGAAAATTTACATAGAGGGATGATGGCGTTTTTGGGTCAATGGTACATTTGGAAGGGCCCACAATACATCCTCTTTGGAGATTCAAGGAGTAAGTTAGATCAACCTATAAATCACAAAATTCCAATATCTACTAGACCTTCTCATTTGCACAACAAACATGATCACCCATTTCTACAAAGTGTGTAACTCATTTTCTTTGGGCAAGCAATTGGGTGCTATTGGAAGAGAATGATATTAGATTCATATCTATTTCTGTATGGTATGTTGTGAACAAATGCGTGTCAAAATAGGTTGCACCTTTAGGTGATAAATGAGGTGCTTTTAGAAAGTTGAACTTGTGCTTTTAAAACACTCATCAAATAAGATTAGGGATGGATGGGTGTCATTGATCTTGAACCTTTTTAACTCTAGAATGCCTAGAGTAGTCATCGTAGAAATCATCCTTTGGGATATCATATGAATCAATTGCTTAGAAAAAAACCAAGAGTATTTGTTGGAGGTCAAACTACAATGCAAGACCTCTCCTTTTTACATAAAATTCCAAGAATAAACATTTGCACTTCTATCTTCCATAGAAGGATTTTCTATCACCCATCAAACACTTAGTGTCTACAACAACATTACAAAGTTCAAACCTCCACCTACTGACAATTTATCTTTTTTTTTCACCAAACAAGTTTGAACTTCATATCAATTTTAGTTCTTTTTGGGTTAATATGAATCCACTTGTATTTGAATCCTTTCGATTATTTTTTCTCTTTGAAAAAACACAGCCAATAACAAGCATCTTATACAAGATATAAGGTAGAATTACTTAATACCACCATGCACCCAATTCCACCATCTATATGATCCTCCCAATTGCGTCAATGGCTCATCTATTACCACAAACTTTGCAACCCTTTAACCCCTAAAGGACCAAGGCCATTTTTCTGCCAAAAAACACTCAAAACTGCCATTTCTATAGCAAAGAGTAAATAAAATTGAGAATTGTTTTTTTTCTTTCACATCTAACCGTAGGATCTTATACCTAACTAGTATGAGAATGTGTGTAAAAAATTTCAGAAGTTTTGACCGCACAGATTGCACGATATCTGCGTTTAAAGTAAAAAAATCAAGTTTTTCAGCACATTGGGGGACTAGATTTTATGACTTTGAACATTTTTAACTTAAATGATTTGCACTACAGAGTTTTGAGCTTTTAATCTTTATAGTGGAGAATTGAGTTGAGAGTCTAGGGAAAAAAGAAAATCCAAAAAAACTTAATTTTCATTATTAAAAAAATTGTTAAGTAGAAGTAGGTACAAGATAGAAAGAAAATCTAAAATATTAATATCTTTTATATGGAATTAAAAAGCACTAATTCCAATGGTGAGATTGTTCTAGCAAAAAAACTAAACCTTGTGGAACTCTTTTTTTTGAAAAATTATAAAAATTGCATTCAGAAATGAATCCTACAAGTTATTTTGTCAGGAAGATGCTCTAAGTGCCCAAAAAATAAGATTGTCCATAACTTTCTCATAACAAATACAAATGAAATGAATCAAATCTTTCCAAATAGACAAAAATATAATCTATGAGAAAAAAAAATTAGGAAAAAAAAAAAAAAAATTGCAAATTTTTTTTGCTGCCCCCTATACCCTGTTTTGAGCTTATTTGGTCATAACTTTTGTTCCCAGGCACCGATTGTGAAAAAAATTATATTCTCAGAAAGCTAATCAACTTTTCTATCTTCAAAAAAAAATTCTAAGAATCATGACAAAAATTCAGCCTGCAGGTACCTGCCTGAAATCCCATCTGTCCCCCGAAGGGACAATGGTCCTTTAGGGCTTAATCATGATGGCAATGCACTTGGGGAGCAGACACATCATCCCACACTCTAATAAGGGTTCACTCATGTTTCAACAAGGGCCTATTCATAGTTTAATATTTTAGCTTTGAAAAATCACAAAAACTTTCTTCTTGTTGGAATGTCTTCGTTCTTTTTGCAATTGACTTCTCTCAAACTTTTCAATCTTTAAAAAATATGGGAGTTGAAAAATACCTTTTTCAAAGTACCTACACTGAATAGGGGTTTTAAAGGGACTCATACTAATTAATTGACATTACACACTATATAAAATATCTATCTTTGTTGTACATCAATAGTTATTGAAGTGTTCAAAGGTTGTACATCATGTTTCAAACATCTACAGTTTTCTACAATGGGTCCCTTTAATTTTTTGGTTTCCTCAATACCCCTATTCAATGTAGATAGCAAATATGTGCGGTAATGGGCAGTTCTACCTTCATGTACCCAGATTGCTAATCTGGTTATAAGGTAGGTGTCTCTAAAAGTGACTTGGTTCTAAAAGCGACCTCTAACATGGTGGTACATTTTACTTTCTTCAATGTAGTGACAATATACATTTCAAGAAGGGGTTGCTTTTAGAAACCACCGTGTTTCAACTTCCAAAATTATAACTAATTCCACAAAAGTCCAAAAAATATGAAATGACTTGGATTAGATGCCAATTCCATTTTTCTTCCTAGTCAAATTTACTGAAAATTGTTTCAAGGAGTAGTTTAGCTTCCCTGAAAATGCAATCAGCTCGTAAAGGGTTGCTTTAACAGCCTCCTCAGTTTCGACCTTCTGTCGTAAGTGAATGTCCATTGCGACAGGTCCTCCACCCCCCAAATTCAGTCAAAGTCAAACCAAGGAGTCCGATCATCATGGGGCACAGAAAAAGAGGCGAACAAGGAACTGAAGTCGAGCAGAAGTGTTGAGGAATCAGCTTCTGCAGTGGAGAGCCAATGTGAAAAGTCATATTGAAAGTGTTGGGAAATCAGCTTTGTGGATGTGAAATAGGTCGATTTGCTGGAGCTTCGGAGTGAGACTCGGTGCGTGCTGATGATTCTCTGGGGCGGCAGGCTCAAGCTTCCCTTTGCAGATTCGACTCCTCCCAAGACCTCCAAATATTTCTCACAAAAAACAACAACCGTATTGTCCATTGAGAATTCTGGTACCAAGAGGCCATGGCTTACCTTAGACGTGGGTGGGCTTTCTAAGACTGCATGACTTCTACTGCATTTCAAGGAAATGTCGGTTCATCTTGTAGTGTCTAGTACAGTAGAACTTATAGTAAACAACACTCTTTAACCCCTAAAGGACCAAACACCGTTTTTTGACAACATAGCGATTTTGGGCAGCTCACTATGACCAGAATTTTTCTTTTTTTTCTTTGAAATTTTCACATAAGATGTGCCCGAGGAGTAGCTTCAAGGTCCAACAATTTTCGTAAGTTTTGACTACATGGTTAAAAAGTTATTACATGATATGTCATTTTCATTGTTCGGCGGGCAGCCGGGGCAGCAAAAAAAACTTCTTTAAAAATCACTTTTAAAAAAAACAAAAATTTGAAATTGGTTCTTTAGATTTATATGTACGTGGGAGGCTTTGAATCATTCCATTCCGATCAATGAGTCAAAAGTTATGAGGATTCTTAGTTTGAGGGTAGTTATGGAATCTCTACTCTAAAATAAACTTTGAAGTCCTTTATTTAACTCGATTTTCAATATTTTTGAAAAAAAAAAAATACATTGGGTGTATATTGTTCATTACAACATTACAATCATTGGGATTGACATTTTTCAATTTCATAAATAAATTCTTGACAATTTAGTGCTTTGAATCATTCTCTACCTCTTCCTACTTACTATTTTTTTCCTATATGTTGTACAATTCCAAATGATCTGAAATTTTTCAAGCATGTAGCCAACTTGCCTTGAAGAACAAATCCAAAGAATAACCATCATTTTGGACATTTTTTCATACAAATGTGACCTTGTGGAGGGCAGCTGCCCGTTTTTTCGGAGGGACAAAAAAAGGATTTTTGTCAATTCAAACGCTATTATCTTGCAATCCACTTGGTGGAAAATTCTGAAATTTTTTCCACATCTTCTTAAACAAGTTTACTACAAGATCCTACGGCTACAAGTGTCCAAAAATGTTTTTTTTCTAAAATTTGGCACTAGTATTAGAAATGGCAGTTCTGGAGCGGTTTTGGTGAAAACATAGTCAAAAACCTTTAGGGGTTAAGGAAAAAAATCATGAAAACTTAACAATGGCCATCATTTCTATCTTCCTACAGGGTTGTAAATTCACATTGCCTTCTACTACTCCCGAACATATGCAGAATTGTTTAAGTGGTCAACTATGGGTGGTTCTACCATAAAATTCAAAGCTTAAGTGGATAGTTCCAAAAAATTTAAAGGTATTGTTGATGACAAATTCAAAGTACATTGTCTTACTTAAAAAAAATTAAAGATTTGTCAAAAGCTAAGCAAAAACATGGTCATTGATGCATCTACATCCCACCCAAAACTAGATCCAATGTGCTCAATGTACACTAAGAAATATTCATTTCTAAACCTTAGTACAGAAATTTAGTACTTTGGGTTGTCGAACCCAACTCAAAGGTACAGAATGTCTGCATAATTTATACACCTCAGAATGTGAAAAGGATTAATGAAGAAGACCAGGAAATTTCATGATCTTCACTAGAAAAAGACCAAATCTAGACCACATCTAGAATGTGATTGAGCCACAACGCTCATTCATCACGCCGTCTTCCCAACGCATGGATCAAGCTAATGATTTCAATACGCCACAAGCAGAATAACATGATCCTCTAGGAAGCATCCAAGAAGAGATGGGAGAGCTGGTGTACCCTTTCCTAACATCGATCCTAGCATCAATACAATGAATTCTTATGGATGACGTTGCCCGTGGTATCTTCTGACGGTCCTTGTCCTGGTTGCCGACAGGACTTTTCGCAGGAGATCTGTTGCAGGCAATCACGGCAACTTTGCTGTCAGGTTGTGGCCACAGTAATTCAACATGATGTTATTCGTTGTAAAAATTCTTGGTGAAAAACTTCACTGTGTGATCATGGATACAAGGTGATCATGGATAAAAAGTCAAAACAAACAGACACAAAAGAAAGGACCCAGTTCTGAAATGAAACAGGTTTGCAAACTCTGAGAGTTTGACACAATCAATGCGATACAAGAGTAGGAGCAGAACTGACCATCATGTCCCTCTCAGGACTCACATTTTCAAAGAGGCATCTGCAATGCCGGATTCAGAAGTGGAAACTTTGCGGGAATCAAGATTCATAGTGACGGGGCCATCATTTACCAGATGGACCTGCACAGTAAAGGCAATTCTCATTATATATCACTTCCACGGTCCCTTTTTAATCTGCGACACAGCACAATTAGCTAGAAAAGAGATCCTATAGCTTGCTGAAGATGCCAATGACCATCCAACTACTCGGGTAAATTAGAAAGCGTGACCTACAAGCAAAGCAAAACAAGACAAGCAGGGCTGAGACGAAACCTGCATCATTGATCCAAAAACTCCGTCTGCAAGAGCACAATCAATGAGATCCTGAGTTGCTAGCTAAACAGATCGAATGTAAGTGACACAAACAAAATTTAGTAAATTGCAACTCATACATGCAGGTAGTAATACTATTTGCGTCACATAAAGCATTTTGACATATGTAGGACTCTGATTTTTGGGAGATGAAAAGAGCATTGGAGAAATCACTTTGACCAAAGAGACAAATCTGTTTTCAATCAAATTTTTATCAGTATGTACGAAGTTCTTATGCAATTTCAAAAAGGGAGATAGTATTTCAATGTGAAAGGTTATGCGATCAGTGTCTGTGACAATAGACAACATCATTACCATTCGAAGATCAGTAGGCATAGACATTTAGCCAAATCGTGCTTACACCACTTACTAAGAAGCTCAACCAATCATATGAATAAACAAGTTGTTCAAAACTGGCGTCAGTATAGAAGACGGGTTCAGGTCCTAACGGCTTTATTGTCTTCTGCCTTTATCAATTTCGGTGCAACTGCACTAGATGATTTGTTACCTTTAACGGCGTCAGACTTATAAGCTCTCCCCACTCTCTGAACAAGAGATTCGTAAAATGGCTTGGCAAGCTGTGGAGGCATGGCAACATGAAAATCCGGTTTGTTGCCTTTTAAGACTCCGTACAGAGTGAATTGGCTGACTGCATCTCATACCACCTCCGAATTAAATACATGAGTAAGCATTGATTTCAGAATATCAAATACCCTAATAACTGGAACAGTTTAAGCTACAACAAGAAGCAAGTTGAAATGCACGAGAGTACAACAGAAAGAAAATTACCAAGCAAGACTTCATAGTTCCTTTGCATCACCTGCAGTGCAGGATAGGATTGGACGATTAGTATCTCATTGATGCAGTTACATTGTTCTGCTCCATTAAGAAGGCAAGTCACCGTATAAGGAGATGATGAATATCAAGATACCACGAGAAAATCGATTGATTTTGTCGCAGATTGAATACTACGTGCAGCTGCATAAAAAACTAATGACAACTTTGTGTCACTTCATAATACTCAAGAGTAGTATACAACTCGCTCCCTGTCCACTGTAGCACAAAAAGATTCTAAAATACTGAAGAGCTAGATCACTATTGAAGTAATTTATTCCATAGCTAGGCATACAATCTCTCAGATGAGCCCATATACCAACATACCGATAAACGAAATAAATGAGTGTAAGGACTGAATGTAAGGAAATAAATAATTCAAATGTGAGTTACATCTGCCTTTGCAAACATAACATGAGCTCAAGGAAAGAATCTGGACAAAAAGAATCTGGATTCCTTTCTTGGCTTACTGTTCACATGGATTCCAAGGGTGTTCAGGCAGGTTCTCAAGAATTTTATGTCCCGTCTAGAAAGAATGCTCCTACAAGTCACAAAAGGTGAAAAGAAAAGAAAGACCTAAATTTAAGAACGATCAAGCCAAAAGTCAAGGAACTCACGTTCTGGTCCCAAGGTTTGCCGGTCTTCTCATTCTGAAAGAGACGCATGTTGAGGATCTTTCGGCAGCTGAAAAAAGTTCAGAGCATCGAATTAAATGCTAAAAAACGGCTTGCAAAGATTGTCTTACTCGAAGAGCCTCTTCAATAATCAAATTTGAGGACTTGCACACAATGGCAAAACCTAGAATAAATTCTTATAATTCAAGCAATGATAGTAACCGAGATACAGAGACGTCGATACAAACATGAATTCAGAGTCTGCGTCAGTGTCGGAATCGAGAAGACCCACAAGCACCAGCAGCCCATGCCCGATTTCTGATACAATCTTACCATCCACCTGCCAATCCACACCCAGAACCCTAATTTTCAAATTAAGGCTGATTGACCTAATTGGTGAATCCAGGTTATCGATTTTGAGAAAGAACACTCATAAATCTAAGCGATTTAGGGTTCAAATGCGATGTAAGATATCCATGGTTCCATCTTCCTATGCAATCTCGGTACAATGTGAGAGCATTTCTGTATCAGATATTGTAAACTGTCACGTTCTACAAAATTCACAAATTTTTCCAGTAATGCAGTTCTATGGAGGTAAGGATTGAAAAAGAAAGAGAGGTCAAGAAAACAAGCCTCGATGCGCGCAGACGTGACCCGCTGCACCACAGCCCTCATTGTGCGCTCTGGGAGTAAGACACGCAAAGTGCAGCATGCGGACCCCAAACTGCGAAGCTGACTCAAAGCACTGCTCCACAAAATCCATAGAACTCAACACTGAGGTAAGGTGTGTTGCAGCGTTCCCTAAAGTATAGGGCATTGCGCCAAATAATCGGCCGACGAGGAGGGCGGAGCCCGACGAGGAGGGCTGATTATTTGGCGCAATGCCCGACGATAAGGGTATTGCCCGACGTAAATCACGACGAAATCGCGATGAAAATCGGATGAAAACGCAGAACCGGATGAAAAATCCGTAATCCCCGATTACGCGGTTTTGCCCGCGTAATCGGGGATTACGGCATAGAAGCTTCCCGCCGATTGAACGGGACATTTCCTAGGAGTGGTTTACGTGGCTAAATTTCGCTCCGTTTCTACCAAAATTATTGGTGTGCTAAATGTACACTGTACAATTTTAATTTTTTTTCCGGATTTGAGCACTTTTGCGATCGTCGTCAGCACTTGGATGACAAATCACCTGCTCATTGAGTTCTAGTTTAGCATCCATCCGCGGTTTTAGGGTTTTAGGGTTAGCAGATTACGTACCTGGACCGTTGGATGGGAGCTAGGCGGCTCCATCGTAGCTGTCGCTTTCGCCGTCATGAGGCGGCCCGTCCCCTCCACCTGCAGTCAGGGTTTAACGAACGCTGCTCCCAGGTTTTGCAAGTTTAGCAGTCTTCGAATCTTCGGCTCTTCGCTGCATTTACTCCTTAATCCTTACGCATTCAATGAATCGTTGATTGTACTTTGAATTTCGTGGTCGCTCGGCTCGCTCCCGCTTCTTGGCCTTTGAATGTGCGTCGGCTTGTTGGGGGGATCGGCAATTCTGCACTTCCGGCAGCAGCGCCAATTCCTTGTTGATGTGAAAATCTGAGAGACGTTGCTCAATTGTCTCCTGTGCATTCATTCCAATTGGGAAATGGAGGTTGCCTGGCTTCAATGCAGGCGTCAAATTTTGATTTTCGGCGGCGGTTTTCTGCCAACGGACGCTTCACTTTGGGAATTGGAGGAAAACGCTGGAGGCCTGGAGTGGAGAACTGGAGAATGGAGACGGTCAAAAATCTTCAAGCTTAAAAAGACGGAACGCCAAGCTATTCCCAACTTGAAAACTTCCGAATTTCCGATTGTGTATTTGCTGTTGGTGCTTGCATTGTTGTTTATTTCCTTGTCGATTGTACTGCTTTGCTCGTTGGTTCTGCTGATCTTCTTGTGTTTGATGTTGTTCTGCTCTCGTCCTTTCTACCGTTCCGCTTGTTCATTGTTGTCTTGGGGTGGCGGGTTGTGGGTGCAGGCCTGCAGGGCGAGAGCTTCCGATGGCGCCGAGATTGCGATTGCCTGAAAATTTCCGTGTGAGGACTTTTGGCTCATCGTGCAATTCGCACGGTCTTGGAAAGTATCTTCCGGCGCCTAGTGAGGTCATGATTTCAGAAACACGGCTTTCTGATTCCTTACCTGAACCGCGAGGCTGCTTTCCTTCGCTCTCGGAGGCCACTGTTGTCTCTGCGGAGGTCCCTGATCCGGTGCCGGAAGTCACGAACATGAAAGACAAGGCTGCTACTGCTCCGACGGCGCGGAAACGTCGCAAAATTTGCCCGACCGTGATGACGAGGAGATGGCAGGAAGTGTGGGCTTGTAGGTTCACTTGGGCGGAGGGGGAGTTTGATGCTTCAGGAAATCTAACCGGCGTCGTGTGCAAGACGTGCAGTAGCGTGAGCGGGCGGAAAAAGATCATGGTGCCCAAGGGCGACAACCTCGAGAAGCATGAGGGGAAGCGGTCCTGCAAATTTGACGGTGAACCTCACACACATCTGAAGAAGGGTGACACCTACGTCAAGCGCGACTGTAAGCACCTCCAGTTCACGAAATTGTGGGCAGGGCGGCAGGTGGCAGGTAGTGTTGCGGATCAGCTTCTAGCTGGTCTCGAAGGCGAAGCCAGCAGAAAGGCGGTACAATTCTCAACCCTGTTCCAAGTTTTGAGCTTCGGTCGGCCTATGTGCAACTACAAACGGGAGCAGTATTTGTTGAGACATCTGAAGGTGAAGAGGGTTCCGAGGAAGCATTGGTCCGAAACCACGGGTTGGGAAATGAGTGAACACATTCACAGCAGTGTCATGTCTGTCTTGAAGTCCGCCGTTCAGTCTGCAAGGTTTGTGTCGATCAGCGCTGATGAGGTCACTGCGGTGGACAACACGCAGTGGATAGGGATCCATGTGTATGTTGTACAGTCGTGGGAGAGAGTCCCGCACCTGCTCCATTTGTCTTGCGTTTCTGAGTGTGGGACCGCAGATCACCTCACTGATGTTATAATGCATGCGCTGGTCGGCGAAGGAGGCTTGTCGCGCGAGGAAATTGCAGGTAAGCTTGTCTCGTTCGGGGCAGATGGAGTAAACACTTTTTAGGGACCGAAAACTGGGGTGTCCACCCAGATTCGTGAGAAATGGGCGCCTTTCTGCCAGGGTGCGAGCTGTGCAAGTCACCGAATCAACCTTGTTGTTGAAACGTTGTCTAACTATCTAATGGTGTCTCGGTTGGAGGCCTTCTGTCAATCACTGTACTCATACTTCTGTCGCAGCCACAAACGGCACACTGAGCTACAGAAGCTTGCTGATCTCATGGAAACTAAGGGTAACAAAATGGTCCGGAATGTTGAGACCAGATGGATCTCAATGCGTAGCCCAGCGCAGCGTATTATGTCGGAGTACAAGACACTTTTGGTAAAAATGGGCCTTGATATGGAGGCCAAGGCCAGTGCTGCAGCCACGACGAACTTCAATTACCTGGCTGACGTTGAGGTTCTTCTGTCCCTTGCGTGCTTCATCCCCATGCTCAATGCCGTCCATTGCCTCATAAAACTCTCACAGTCTCAAGATGTTTTTATTTGTGACTTCCTCCAGTCGATCAAGGTTTGCCAGGCAGACTTGGCTCGGATGTTCATAGACGATTGCACAGCTTTTACAACGCCGGAGTTTGAGCGATACCAGCAGCTGATTTCCTTATCTTGTGCTGAACTTCCTTTGGAGTGGAAGGAGATGCCTGAGCAGCCGGGTACTTCATAACTGTACTTCAACTTTGGAATCACCACCGTGTTTCTCCAATGTCACTGCAAGCTTACGGGTAATCAAAAATTCGTGACGGAGGAGGACTTCCTTGGCACTCAGTCTTATATACAGCGACAGTTTGCCGGTATGTCCTGTACTCCCCTTTCTTTCCCCATTTTTTGCTTTACATTTTTTTTTCATCTTTCATTTTTTTTTCATTTTTTTTTTTTTTCATGTTCCATCTTTTTTTTCACATCGGATTGCTTTGAATTGATCTTTTCTTGCTTTGGATTTCTTTGCATTGATATTTTCTGATTGCTTTGTATATGTACATGTATTCACTGTATTGTGTTTACCTTGTTGTTATTGCTATTGTTTTTAGGTTGCTCTTACCTGGCCTAAACCTGGCTTTTAGCTTGTTAGCTGATGCTCTCTATTTGCAGAGATTGCGCAATCCCTGTCGGATGAGCTTGATAGGCGCTTCCCGCAGCAGGAGTTGCTTGACGCATTCGGGATCATTTATCCACAGTACTGGAAGCAGCCGGGTGCGGAAGAGAGCTTCGGCCATCACTTAGCGGTTCTCAAAAAATTCTACGCTCACCCTAAAGTTTTAAATGCAGGCAATGCAGTGGATGGAGGGGCGAGTTACACAGCAGTTGAAATGTTATCTAGTTCGAACCTAGACAACCAACAAGGGTTGTTTAAGGTAACGATGAAGGCTAACAGTGAATCTGCTTGTGCATCAGCGTCAAGTACAAATCCTGTCATCTTGCTTTGGCGGAATCTGGCTCAATCGCGGCACCTGGTGAAGCTCATTTCGGAGTATTTTAAACTGGCCGAAATTGGCTGCTGTTTAGTTCTAGGCTCGGTGGAGGATGAACGCTGCTTCTCCACGCTGAAGTTTCTGAAGTCCTGCCACCGGAACCGCTTGGGAAAACACCTACCGCTTGTGGTGCGGATGTTTGGACAGAAATATTACACCCTTGAGAATTTCCCATACAAGGAGGCCATAGAATCTTGGCGAAATGCAGTGAAGGTTGGGCGGCATGGGGATGTGTGATATGCAATACTTTCAACAATATCCTCCCCCTTCCAATATCCTTAGTTTTCATGAGATTAAGCTGGCTCTGAACCTCAAATTTCTGTTTCCTTGACATTGAAGCTCACAGGGCTTGGAGTCTTGGACGTGTTTGGAAATGCACTCAAGGGGGAGAATGGGACAGCAGGCGCCTTCAGCTCTGGAGATGTTTCTGGAGTTTAAATGTTTACTAACTTTTTCTACTAATCTTGTATGTATGTCTTGTGTGTGCAGATCATTGACACTGCAGTAGGGCAGACTTGCTCTTGTAGCAAGGAGGGTTCAAATCCCTTGTCAATGTTTTAAATTTTTGTTTCAATGGCATTGTATCTGTAGATGCTTGTTGGTGTATGTGACTTGTTTGAAAACTGTCAGTCATTGGTTGTTTTTTCTTTAGTGTGCTGTTGCTTTTTTGTTGTTTCAGAATTGGGTCATATTGGAGCTTTGTTTTTCATTCACATTCATTTGTCACAAATTCTATTTTACAAGCACCTTTTGATTATCCACAAAAAACCGTCTTGGAACACGCATTTGGTAGTCCAAAATCGCACAACAAAACATCAAGAAACACACATTTAGCAATCCAAAATTGCAACTTAAAGAAAAAAACGAATAGTGACTTAGCAATGGCACACAACAAGCTGGATGAAAAATAGCTTTCTCGTAACACTGAATTCGTTAGATGTCGCAAACTGCCATCTACCAAAGGCCACAAATTTTATTCAAAAATCAACCAGTTTTTGAGCACTTTATCACACGGTTTCTGCCAGTAGATACGAAACTTCGCGGAAGAGGCAGCTGCTCAGACTACCGTGTAGCAATAACGCTAATTTCTATACATGTATTCTGGGAACGCTGGTGTGTTGCCCCCCCAACCGCCACTTTTTCTACTGTGCCCAATTATTATTATTAGACTGGTCAAATTTTCATACATTTTTTGAAAGGAGGTTTAATTATGGAATTGAAAAATGCCAATCCAAACAATTGTAATGTTGTAATAAACAATCTACACCTTATGTTTATATTTTTTCCAAAAATATTGAAAATTGAGTTAAATAAAGGACTTCAAAGTTTATTTTAGAGTAGAGATTCCATAACTACCCGCAAACTACCCACAACTAAAATTCCTCATAACTTTCATCTCATAAATCAAAGTGGAATGATTCAAAGCTTTCCATGTGCACATAAATCTAGAGAACCAATTTCAAATTTTTATTTCTCTAGAAAATGATTATTAAAGAAGTTTTTTTTGCTGCCCGGGTTGCCCGCCAAACAATGAAAACTACATATCATACCATAACATTTTAACCATGTGGTCAAAAGTTATGAAAATTGTTGGGCCCTAAAGCTACTCCTTGGGCACATCTTGTGTGAAAATTTCAAAGAAAAAAAATAAAAATTCCATTCGTGGTGAGCTGCCCAAAAATGCTATGTTGTCAAAAAAGGGTGTTTGGTCCTTTAGGGGTTAAATGAATGGTGGTATAAAATGGCTAGAATGAAGTTGGAGATTGTCAAGTTGTGAGTTCTACACTTGGTTGGAGAGGAGCTTTGTTTCATAGCTATATGGTTTAAGTTCGAACCTCATTCAATCTGTTTGGACGGTAGTGCATATAATAATTATGGCTTGGTGTTGCTAATGAGTTATCATAGGCAAAGAGATTTTACCATCCAATCGGCCTAGATTAGACAAACTGAGACAAGTATTTACTCCGAGCTAACAGGCAAGAAAGTAGTAGTGGTTGGTGGCCCTTATCCCATCTATTTGTTTGTTTTAATGTAGCGGAAGTGGTTGGTTGTTTTCTATTCTTCTTTTGTGCAGAATTATTGATCCAGCATGTTGGATAGCAATGGTGTTTATTTTTTTGAAAGTATGTTTTATTGAAGTTTTGGGAAGGTTAAAGTGCTTTTCCAGTAATTTCATTGAAGGAATGTGGGTAGTGCCTCTAGCCCCATCTGTGATGACTATGAGTGGTTCAACTTTCCATCCTTGATTAATGATGTTGTTAATTAGTGGTTGATATTTTTGGATTTTATTATTGATGGTATCTTGCGAGAATCTATCGTTAGTGTAGGTAAATTCAATAAATTGAATTGTAAGATCATTAGTTGGAATAGTTGGTGGATTGCTCTGATATGGAAGTCCTTTGATGCAAAGTATATCAGGTTTGAGTCTAGCGTTACAGTGGCATCGTTGTTGTCCGCAACTACATGGAAGGAGCCAAGGAGGTACAATATTATCTTGTGGGTTATTATTGAATGTGCCTGCATTCATAAGTATATAACATCTAAATTTTTGTGTTGATAGTATGACTTTTCTTATTTTCCATACTGCTTTGTTGTGTCTTTTTACTCTGATAGCATGTATGTGGTGGTGGTTACACTTTAAGAGAACATGTAACCATGTATCTGCATCTAGAGAGTTACAAATTGAGCAAGAAATTGATGGGAACCTATTTATGCCAAAGAAAAGTTGTTTTCTAGCATTTCCTATGTATTGGCCAGTACGAAATTTTAGAATGCTAGTTTTTTGGAAGTCTATTATATCCGGATTGGACCAAAAATTGTTGGAAAGATCATTGTCTATATTGGGGTTCATTGTCCATTTACTAATATTAGGAAAGTGTTCTGCCATTATTTCTAAATTGTTATCATGGTCATATTTGGTGATGTAAGTTTGGAGGCATCTAACAGGTCCTTTATCAGGACGTTTATTTGGTCCTGGCCAAATATTCTTTTATAGTGCCAGCTTTTGCAAGGCTGTCTGCTTGCTCATTTCCTTCTATGTTGGCATGTGCTTTGACTTTGTAAATTGTAGTTGGTAGTGTTCTGTTTTGTAACATTTCTACTATAGCTGTTAGAATGGTTTTGTCTGCGTGGTTATTGTGTGCACACTACAAGAAAAAGGGGTATTATAAGTGAAGTTTTTAGTCAAAATATGCATATGTAAAGGTCTCGTGTTTTTAGTACACATTACTTAAAATGTTATCTCTAGGACATACATTAATATACCTTATTAGAAGTCTTGCACTTGTCTTTTCAGTAATTTTTGTCATGCTTAAAAGACAATTTCAATTTTTCAACAAGAATTAAAAGACAATGTCAATTTACAAGATCCACATGTCACCCATCTACTTGCCCAACAATACAATCTACTAGCTAAGTGGTTCCAAGGGGGTTTGAACCTTGCACCCCTTGGCTAGTAGGTCAAGGCCCTTTGCCATAACACCATGCATACACGTACATGATGGCAAAAATGATTATAATGTCATTTATCTAGTTGCTTTCTATGTTTAACATTTCCTTGGTGAATTCAGCAGACTTCAGATGCCATGTAGGCATAGTAAAACATTTTTTTTTGAAAAACTTTGAACTAAGAAAAGTTGAAGAATAAATCTGAATTTCACCTCCAAAAATCCGTTTTCAATTTCAAGTCTCTAATCAAAAGTTATGGACAAAATTCAGAGAGGATGTTTAAAAGTGTTTAAAAAATTGTTCATTCCAACCCCTTTCTGAATTTCGTCCATAACTTTTGATTGGACCCTCAAAATTGCAAACGGATTTTTGTAGGTGAAAGTTAGATTGATTTTACAACTTTTGTTAGTCCAATTTTTTTTGAAAAAATGTGTTTTACCATGCCTAAATGGACCCTGAAGTCTGCTGATTTCAAAAATTAAAGTTCCATTGTACATAGAAAATTTATTTGACACTTTTGTACTAACAAAAACGTGTTGATTTTTTTGGTGACTTAAATTGCGACTTAAAACACAACCTAAAATGCAACTTAAAAATGTGACTTAAAATGCGACTTAAAATGCAACTTTGTATTCATTCCCATGACCAATTAGTAAAACATGCCTAAATGTACATATAAAAAATTTCAGCTTGACCTTTCAACAAGAAAATTGGATTTTCAGTACTTTCATACTAAAAACCTACTTAAATATACCCCAATCTCTTGTAGTGGCAGTAGGGTGTTTTATATGTGTATTTATTACATATAAACAATTGAGACAATCTGTGAAAATATGTGCAGGTTCATTGTGATATTTGGTGGTAAGTATTTTGAGTGTTTTGTATAGGGCCATTAATTTAGCTCTAAAACTGGTTTGTAAACCTGACAATCTTTTTGATATCTGGATATCTAACTTTATTGGGTTGTATATTCCATATCCAGCTTTTTCTTTTTTCCAATGTCCGTCTTCTACTTCTCTAAGAGGTGTGAAGGATCCATCTGTATAGTAACTATATTTTGGTGGAAATTTAGGTGTGGTGTTTATTTTATAATATGGTATTTGTGGAGTGTTTGTATAAGTTGGATTGTTGTAGTGTGGATACATGAGTTTGTTCCACTTGTTATTTTTGTTTACTATTGTGTTGGGAGGTGTAGGCAAGGCAATTTGCGTATAGCTTTGTGGTATATTTAGTTGATTTATTAATGTTTTGAGTGCTTCCATTTGGTTTGATGTGCCAAGACTGTGATTGTGGTGGTGAATGCATAAAATGTATACTGCTAGTGGTTCTGTATTTAATTTATTTGGTTTCGAAAGGATTGTTGGGTCTTCGTAGATAATGGTATCAGCTGCAAAGTGTGTAATAACATGAGTGTCTGGAAATGGACCTATGTATGGGGAGAGGTTTTCGTACCAATTGATGTCAGGTATAACTAGGATGGTGGATGTGTTAGGGTCATTTTTAGCTGCTAATCTTGCCCAATGTATTGCTTGTTGAGCCATCTCTTCATTGGGTGGATGAACGTATCCGTTACCTATCCATTTGTATTGGAATGCGGAACCAAGTGACCCAAAAACTTTGTCTCTTGCAAATGGTGAGTAAAATTTATTGATTAATGTGGAACATGAAACTGTTGAGGAGAAATATGAATGGGATATGTTAAATGTTGTTGTGAGAGAGTTGAGGATGTCAACAAGTAAAAGGTGGTGTGGATTTCTTGTAGGATTTTTGCTGGAGGTTTGGTATTTGTATCTTTGGTATAGCCATACTACCTCAGTTTCAAAAGATTGTGTGAGTGGTACTAAACCATGTGTATTATGTATTGCTATGTTATATTGTTGCCATAGCCATTTTAGTCTTGCGGTTGTAATGGTAGTAATATGTTTACCTGTGTTGTCATATATATGGTTTAGTTCGTTTTGTGTGTGTATTGTATTGTTTTGAGCAATTATATCTTTTTCGGGATTGCACTCAATTATGGAAATGTGTGCTAATGGTATATTTGTAGGTGGTGGTATATATCTTGTATCTTTCTCTTGGGATTGGGTAAAGAATATATTAATAATATTTTTGTAATTTCTATGCTGGTGGAGAGTATAATATTCTTTTAGAAGATTAGTGTTATGTTTGATGACAGATGGTAGGTTTGGAGGAAAGAAATCTTGTTGTTGTAACCATTTGTTATAAATTACATTATTTGTAAGTGACCATTGGCATAAATAAGTATTATATTCTTTTATAATTTTTTATTTATCTTTTGTCTTGTTGCTTTTGTGTTCTAGTATGGTGTGAATGGGAAATCTGCTTGGGTTGTTTTTTATATGAGGTGGTGGAGTTGGTAATTGTGATTGTTGCAGTAATTGTAGTTGTGGAGGATTTATTATGGTTCTTGGAATTAACTCTTGATTATTTGATATGTATCTCGCTTTTAGTGTGCGTGCTCTTGGGTGTCTCTGACAAGGTGTAGGGCAATTTGGGGTGCATTTTGGGTGGCAGAAAAGTTGTTCGGCTATGTGAAGTGCACTTTTTTCTAATTTAGTTGGGATTTTGTAGTAAATTTTAAAATCCTCTGCGGACACTAGATTTGTGCCATTTGGGAGAGTGATGTGTTTTATTTGAAATATGTTATGTATTAGCAACTTGTGTAGTAATTTAAGAGATAATGTGGGGTTTAAATGTGGTAAGGTAACTATGGCTTCTGATCTCCATTTTGATTCTAGTTGAGTCATATGGAGTTGGAAGTTCTCTTCAACGCTTTTAAGATGGATTCCTCCGGCTTTTTTCAATAGAAATAAGGTTCTAGTGGTAGGTGATCGCATACAATCGTGATATTTAATGCGTAGTATGTCTTCTGCTCCACCGTGTTTAGCTAATATATGATGGATTAATCCTTTGTATATTGTACCTAGCCGACCAGTGTCATTTAATGCGTTTCTAAGTTGTTCCCCAATACATCTTAGGTAAGCATTTTTTAGTGAGAAGGCTTCAAGCCCAAATAATTCATGCGGAAGTTGAGTTATTACATTTGCAGTACATTTTGGTAGTCCACATATCATTTTTTGTATTCCGATAATTTTTTTATCTAGTTTTTTGATGGTTGATAGTGAGTATGGGACTACGTAGAAGCTATAGGCTATACCTGCTCTAATAACGGTGTCTACCATGTTTGTTTTTTGTTTGATTGTTGCTGGGCAATGTGTGAGTTTTTTACATTGATCTATCACTTTACTTGTTGTGATGTGTGTTTGAAGTTTCCATTTTAAAGAGGGGACTATTTGTATACCTAGATATGCATAGGGTTCATTTTGGTGTAGAACCGGTAGTGATTGGTTTCTATATTTAATGTTTTGGTTTTGTATTTGGGCTTTAAAATTTTCGGGTTTAGTTTTTGATTTATTTGGGCATCCTGTGATAGCACACTTTTGGACTCCTAAATCCATTCCGGACCATTTGCAATATTTGTCAAGTTTGTCCAATTGGATTTGTAATGACTTTAGTGTATTTGCTATTGCTACAAGATCATCTACATATGCCGCCGAGCTTATATTTATTTTGGAAGTGCCAAATGAATATCCATTGTTACTTCTTTGTAGCCATCTTAGAAGTGGTTCTAAGAAGATTAAGAATAAGTATGGACTTAATGTGTCGCCTTGGATGGTGCCTCTTTGAATTGGTATAGGTTGTGTTGTGCCAAAGTGTTCGCCGGTGTATATGGTGTCACTACAAGAGAAAGGGGTGTTTTAAGTAGTGTCCTAGACATCACGTCTTTTAAGTAACGTCTTTTAAGTAAGGTTTTAAGTAAAAATTTACTAAAAAGTATAGTTAGGCTTGTTTTCCAATCTGATGGGATCTTTTTTTGTTTGTAGCAGTGTGTGAAGAATTGATAAAGAAGTTTATGAAAACAGTCGGGCATATTTTTTAAAATTGAATTAGGAGTTTTATCCGGTCCTGGCATTTTATTATTGGCTAAGTTTCTTAAACAAATATCATAAGTGTTTTGGTCAAAATATTTGTATAGTGATATTTGAGGTTCACCTCTTTTATCTATAACAAATCCATCTAGATCATGCCATGGATATTGTCTGACTCCACAAGTGCAACTTGGGTGGTGATCAGGTTGGTAGTAGCATGTTGGAATTGTAGGCCTATTACTAATGGATTGTTGGGTGTGTATTTCTGTTGCTATGTCTTTTGGATTAGTTAGGATATTATTCTTGTTGTCTATAATGCAATCTAGTGGAGGTGTTTCTTGATTTTTTAAAACTTTTTTGTTTATTTTTTGGGGGCTTCTTTTGTATAACTGTCTGTATTTTGAGATGGCTTTTTTGATACATTCCCGCGTGTATTTTGAAGTTATTTTGCGGGCCTCTAAGTTTGCATTTTTTGCTAGTGCTGCTATTGTATTGATCCATTCTTGTTGGTTCGGTTCTTGATTTGGAGGTGGTGGGATATTTACATGTATGTGTGTTTGTAGTTCTGCAATAATCGGGTGTGTTTGCCAATATGGATTATTTTTTACAATATATATTGCTTTTTGAATTAGATGGTATGTAGAAAGGTAGATTTTCCATTTCTTTTGAAGTTTTTTAGGAAGAAAACCTCCTTGCTGTGTAGTGCGGTTTGTCAAATGAGGGAGGGGTGGGGTGCTACATGAATCTTGAATTTTGTTTGATATTCTATTTATTAGATAATCTAACATTGTACATGATGTTTGCCACTGGTTGTCAGTAAGTTGTTCATTCATTAATATAGTAGAGAGTTCATTGATATGAAGCGCATTTTCTTCGAAAAAATCTATTTTGAATTTCTCAATTTTGCTTTGTGGAATAGGATTTAATATTCTTGGTGGTTTTTTTATTTTTGGAGGAGGAGGACGAGCAAGTAATGTGTTTGGTGGTATGTGTAGTGTTACCGGAGAGTGATCTGAATTTAGATTATGGTCATTATTTGTAGTTGCTGTGTATAGGCCATTATTGGGTGAGTTTATGTAGAATCCATCAATTAGGCTTGCATCGTTGTAGTTATGGCCTCCTTGTCTAGAGTATGGGCTATCAGTGGCGATGTATGATAGTTGAAGGTTATTTGTAAAAATTCTCCATTCTAGATCTTCTGTTTGTGGTGTTGTTGTTACGAGGTTGTTTTGTCTTCCAATTAGAGCTATGTCTCTGTTAAAATCTCCACATAAGATGTATGTGTGATTGGGATGTGCAGCTAGTTGTTGGGCTATGTTTTGTTGTATCATTGGTATGTGTCTCGTATCTTCTATATGTGAGGGCATATACATATGTAATATTAACCATGATTGTAGGGGTTGATTGATTATTTGAATTATTTGTAGATACGGTGAGATTATTGCTAGGGTGGGGATTTTTGTGATGTTACCTGGGTATGCGTATTTTTGGTTTATTAGTAAGAGAAGCCCGCCTCTTGCAGGAGTATATGGTCTTCTTTGTCTAATGCATCTTGTTAGTGCATGTGTATTATTGAATATCAATTTATATTGTGGAAATAGGTTTTGTATGAATTTGGTAGATTTTGTGCTTGTTAGTTTGGTTTCTTGAATTGCAATAACTGCTGGATTGTTAGGTGTGTTTAAAACCAGTTGTTGTATATTTGGTAGAACTGTGCTTAGTGATGAAGCATTCCATGTGATTATTTGTGTGCTGAAATTTGTTGAATTAAATTCTTGTCTTTGGGGTTGGGTTAGGTTAAATGGTTGTGGAGGGTGGGAATATTCGGGTATAGGTTCTTTGCATCTCATTGCTTCTACAAGCAATTTTTCAGGTAAGAAAGGGAATTTATTGATCATTAATTGTAGAGTAAGTGGTTCGTAGTTTTGTTGTATAAAGTTGTATATATCATTATGAATAGAGTTGATCGGGTTGATGATGTCTTGGTTATCTAGTTTAAATTGTATGTATGGGTGTGGAATTGCAATATGTCTTTCCGAAGGATTTTGCAATAAGGTCAATTTTTCTAATAATGTGCTCGTCCAATCTGGATTAGGAATTTGTGTTAATAGTTGATTACATGTTGAGATCATGAAACTGATAGTAGTGATTAGTGCAAATAAAATGTGTGATGGTAGATGGTATTGATTTTGGTAAATGTAATTTGATAAGTGTGGAAATTTTGTAGTTGCATTTAGGTGTTCTAGGTGTATTGTGTTCAAAATTGGTGAAAATTGTTTTGCTAGGTGTTCATATTCTGGGTGTAACTTAATTGAACATGGTATAAAATATATTTTCCATCTATTTTTATGCGATGGCGGATGTGTTTGTAGCACGTTTGGCATGGGACCAGGGTTTGATTCTATGTCTCCACATATAAGAAGTGATATTTGAGGGGAAGCGTATTTAGTTAATAATTTTTGGGAGAAGCCGGTAGGCCGAGCCCTCGTTATGTCTTTTGGTGCTTTGTAGGTTTTGCGGTGATTTTTTAAGGAGTAGACTCTGCTTTGGGTGAAATTTTTATTTTTATTTTTATTTATTGGTTTGTTGTTATTTGGAGTAAATTGTACTATGTCTCCACATATAAGAAGTGATATTTGTGATGAAGCATATTTAATTATTAATCTTTGGGCAAGGCCGGTAGGCCGAGCCTTCTTTATGTCTTTTGATACTTTGTAGATTTTGTAGTGATTTTTGAGGGAATGAAATTTGTTTTGGGTGAAAGATTTTTTATTTTTATTTATTAGTTTGTTGTTATTTAGAATAAATTGTACTATATCTCCATATATAAGAAGTGATATTTGTGATGCAACATATTTAATTAATACTCTTTGGGCGAGGCCGGTAGGCCGAGCCCCTTTTATGTCTTTTGATACTTTGTAGGTTTTGTGGTGAACTTTTAGGGGATGGAATTTGCTTTGGGTGAAAAGGTTTTTATTTTTATTTGTTTTTATTTTTCTGGTATTTGGTATTAATTGTTTAAATTTTGTGTATTGTTGTTTAAAGATATGAATAGTTTTGTTTGGGTGTTTGTAACAATGTATTATATCTATATGTTCACATAGAATGAACCTCATTATTGTATAGTGTGTACTTTTTCTTCTCTTTTCCTGAATGTAGCAGATAGGCCAAGCCTCATGTATGTGGTTACGTTGGTTTGGATGTTTATGAAGAGTTGGAAATTGTTGGTTATTATGGTTTGGTTTGTTTAGTTGTTTAATATAGTTTGTTGTTTTGATGTTTTGATGTTTAATATAGTTTGTTGTTTGTATTTGTTGGTTATGGGTGTTTGTGTTTATTGTTTTTTTGTTTTTGTTTTTGTTTTTGTTTGTTTGTTTGTATATTTTTTTGTTTTTGTTTTTTAATAATACCGCTTTATTGAGATTTTTATATTTTGGATTTTTCATTTTTTTGTGATTTTTTTGGAGTATATCACACTGTCTTTTTTTAGTTTTTTTTTTTGTGTTAGTACACATTTTTTGATGGCAAATTAAAAGATTGTTTGACCATATTAGTTTTCCAGTTGAGGTTGGACGGTAGAGCATAAATAATCCACAGCTTGCATTGCTAATGCAAGTCTCTTCTTGACTTCTTCTATTTTGGTTTGCATTGCTTCCTTCAAAGTCTTTGAAATTCTTTCTTCTCTTGCATCTGCTTCTACAGATAGCTCTATTCTCAAATGGTCTAAATCCTGCTCTTTGTTTTGAATTGATCATTTCTCTTGGCCACTGCACTTTCAACTATGGCATCAATATCATCATGAGTAAATAAGTTACTTTTTCCCTTTGGATGCGGAGCATTTTTTGTTGCTTCCAAGGTACTCACAATTGTTGTTGTAATATCACAGAAACCAAATCTCTCCTGCTCTTCTTTTGTGGGAGGGAATGCACCATCCAAGCTTTTAGGATGGGGTGTGATGTTAACATGTTTGCCAAAAATTTCTACCACCTTTCCAACCCATTGCCTGTAAACAATAGCATTGAGACACTGAACATTTGTTGTCCCTTTGTGGAGTTCACCAACTTGCCCTGGAAAATAGAATGAGACCACGTTTAAATCACCAATAACTGCTTTGATAGAATCCTTGGTATCTTCAACCTTTTTCATCTTGTGTAGTCCATATAAACAAAGCATAGTGGCTTTTTTCTTCTTGAGTTCTTCTTCTGTGAGACCATCACTTCTAGTTCTTCTTTCTGCTTTGGCTGCATGTGGTGAGATAACTTTCATGAGCTCCTGCTTGTAGGGCACCATGTACTATACAATTCTGTTGGCTTGGTTTGGCGTAGTGGAAATAAGCCATCCCCATGTTTCTTCCTTCACTTTCTGCACACTTGTGATTTCGTAATCATAGCCTCTACTAAAGCTCTCTCTAAGAACATCTCTATGCAAATCCTGAGCTGAAACAAGGTGTAATTTAGGGTTCTCAATCTTTGCCGAGAGGAGTGCATTCCTCGCTACTATGTCATAACATTTGCAAACCTTCCCCAAAGTAGAGACATTAGAGTCTAGAGATAAAATGAAAGGTCGCAAACCTTTGAGCATATTGATCCCGTCTGTCTTAGGATTCTTAAGATGCAGCTTGATAGTCCCAGTCCAAAACTTTTGTTTGCTATTTCTTTCTTTCTCTTTGCAAGGGATGTAGATAGGTTCAGCCATTCTAGATCCAACATTAATGCCCATATGCTCAAGTCTACTAGTTGCTTTGGCAAGTATTTCACCATGGATATAATCCGTATCAGGTCTCTCAAAAAATATCCCCACCTGGTAGTCAAGAGACAACCCCGTCCCAGGATCAATTTCAGTTTCAATAGGAAGTTGCGTTAGATTGAGATGTTGCCCACCTTTTCCATCTGGTCTTTCTGTTGGATAAAGCGTTTGCTTGACATGTGGAAAAGCAATATGCTGAACTTGGCCAATCTCTGCTGCTTCCTTCTCTGATGCTCCAATTTTGATAAGATCTTCAGAAGCCGGAGGTTTACATTCTTCAATGGATACTCCGTCCTCTCTGGCAGTTTTCTCCATAGTTATAATCCCAAGCCAAAATTCGGTTGGTGCTTCCGTAAATCCTATAGGAAAAGTGCTTCTCGTTCGCTTGCTAGAACTGCTACCTTTAGAAATTTCTTGCATTCGTTTGGATTGGGAAACATCAATCTCCATATCAGTTGTGTTATTGAGCTCCTTTGTGTTGGCGTCTTTAGAGCTCTCCATGATTGCTTCGTATACCCTCCTTCCTTTGCTGGCCATCTGCAAAATGCAACAATAACAACTAATTTGGTGGATTCTTTGAATTCTACCTTTGCTTTCTCCTCCCTTTTGCGCGTGCAATTGGGCTTTGTGGAGGAAGCTATGGTGCAAATTAGAATTATGGGTGTGAATAATCATCAGAGCAAATTTATTAATGCAAAAATAAAAAATAAAAGATAAAATATAAAAAAATAGAGCTACTGTAAAAAGAAAGGTGGATCAAAACTAGGGCAAATACAAATAAGACAATTTAGGGATTGTTAATGATGTTGTTAGGAAAATAAATATGAAGGTGATTAGGGTTAGAATGCTTACCTGAGGTTTGGGTGCTCCGTTTCCAATTCACGTTGGCTCTTAAGGCTGATAAGGTTGAAGAAGGCGGGTTGTTGAAGTTGCCGGATAAGCACCTATTGCTAAAGAGATTGAGAGTACAAGATCGGATTACGAGTACTTCAAAAACACGCTACTGTAGAAGGCTACTGTGAAGAGATTTGCAATCCGGGGTGGATCAAGAGTCTATATCTACTTTTGAGAAAGAGAACAAAGGATCTTATTTGAAGACAGACCAAGATGCAAAAAGGCAAAGATTGGGATAGAGATCAGTGGGATGCACACAAAGATCAATCGGTTCTCATAAGACAAGATTGAAAGAAAGTAAACTATGACAATGAGCCAAGAGGCGCACAAAGATCAATGGATTGTTCTAAGGCCAAGATTGTAAGATGCCATAAGGCAAAGATCATCAGAAAGCAAACTATGACGATGAGTGAAGAGGTAGAGATTAGGAGTGGTTGCGACCAAGCGACTTAGCAAGTCACTTACATTGGGCTGTTGTGGGTTTAGATCTTGTGCGCTACGAGCCACAAGTTTTTGACTAGTGAAGCTGCTTTTTCCAATCCGCATTAGAAACACAATGAAAGCAGTAGTGTCCCAGCTCGCCAAATCAGTAGCAATACACTTTACTTCACCAACCGCCTACTTGTGACACATAACTCAAGTGTCGTGCAAACCGAAGATCCGCTTTGAGCTACGGTATCACCCTCATCACTCTACAATGCAACGAAAGAGCTTACATGCGCTTGGTTACGCAACCTAAAAACTTAGTGCATCGTTCTCACCATCGCTCTCTCAACCCTATTCCGTGCGGCGGCTCTGTGCAACCAAAACACTGTGTTCTAATTACAACAAGACCTAATTCAAAAAACTTCCAGTCCAACATTTGGATACCGTATGCAAAAGCTATGAAGGTTCAAAATTTGTTTTGATAAATGTTTTAGAATTGTTTTCACCAAATACATACATATTGATTTTTGAAATGTATATGAAGTAATGATGGCGGTTTTAGGCAAGTTGTAATTTGATGAGTACTCATTTTATATGCATTTGTAATCACCATTGCCCAAAATGCAACATGCAAACCTAGATATTGATGACACAAGATGTACTACTTTGCCCCAAAATAATTCCATAGTTTGAGAATACTAGTTAAAGTAAGCTCAATTTGGAATTGCACTAAAAAGAATAATTATGCAGATAACAATTTTTCACACTACAGTACTATAATGGTACAGATATTGCAAGCATACAATACTGTAACACACACTATAAGCACATGGTGCCATTTTTGTTTGACAAAATTTGAGGCTTATTTTAACTAGTGATCTCAAACCACAGAATTATTTTGGAATAGAGGAAAATACAATTATAATATGAGAGTGTAGCAACAATTTAGGGTAACAAATAGACAATACTTTAAAATTTCATAACTTATTCAAACGATTCATGCTAAAGTGTGTTGGAATTCTCTTTCACTTGTCTATTAGATCCAATAAAATAAAATAATGCTTACCAATAATAAGTTTGTTCACTTATTACTATTCACTTATCTTCATTGGAAAAAAAATCCTTGAAAAACAATAAAATTCTAGTACATCCACATCTTATTGATGTTACACCTTGGGCATCCAAATCCTTGATGTTATATGTAATATTGTATTAACTAGAGTTGTGTCATGTAAATGTTAAGGACATTGCATGCCCCAATAGCATTTCAAAAGTCAATCCAATATTCATACATAGATTTTTATACCATAATGTAGGATATGTTTTATTTTCATTTTCCATATAAAGTTCACACTCTTCTATTGTAAGCATTCTAATATTTTATTTTATTTTTTATAATATATTATATAATGTATTTTTTAATTAAAAAGAAGGGATTAAATTTCAAACACACATTACCAATACTACATGAAAAAAATACCAAATATTCAAATTTATTCTAACATGCAGAAATGTGTTGCATTAGATTTAACTTTTACCAACTTCAAATGGACTGATTGAACTTTTTGTGGTACAACACTGTAATTCTATCAATCCTAGGATTTAGAGTTCACTAGCCACCAAGTTTGATTAGGTTGACATCCAAGTTAATGCGTGAAAGCCCATGATTCTCTTTGAGGCATGCAATGACTCATTGGTCTTCTCACCGCCCTAAAAATCGTGCATTATGCCATTGCCCAACCTTCTCATTCCTCACTCAAATGTCCTCTTTGCCACTATCAATGTTGTAGGTTGAAAACATGGAGGGAAGAAGATCAATGAGGAGTGCTCCGGGGAAGGGGAAGCAAACTGCACAACCAAGTAGATTTGGTCTTCGTCCAAAGAAGTACGTCTTTTGAAAGAAGAGAGTAAAGAATATCGAGGTGAGACTTCTTGACATGATCTAGTTATTAGTTTCGTGAGATAGTAATTGGGTTTTTTTATGATGTTGAAATGACATTGTTTGGATTGCTTGAGATTACTTGCTTCATTTGTTTTCGTCTGCCTCAGTTCTATTGTGAGTGGTGTCAACCTCTTCCCATTCTTTTTGATGCACAATTTCTTTATCTATGTACTTTCAATCTTTGGATCTTTTTATTTCTTAACTTTTGATATCTAATTGGAAAACAATGTTCTTGTGAAGTTGGCACTAGTTTGAACTAGGGCTTTTTTTTTGGCATTGCAGTGCCAGTTTGTACTCATCAGTGACACTTGGTGAAATGACTATAGTAAGAAAATAGAAATTTTGACCTGCAATTTGCCACCCTGGCGCCAGAAGGAAACTACCAGTAGCCACTGTGGCGATCGTCCCATCACTTTTCCAGGGTTTTATCGCCAGGGTTCTAGGACATTACCTCCACTCTTCGTGTTGTTATTGCCACTCCGCGCCATTGCTGCACTCTACCTGCACTCGTCTCCCCACTCTCTTTGCCATTGTTTTCTTTCGTGCACTCTAACTCCCACTCGCCCATCGCCATTGCTTCTTGCGGTTCTTCAATTCATTTCGCCATTGTGTTCGTGCTGCGTTGGGAGATTTTGCAAGGGTTTAGCCGTAGGGCCCTACTGTTTTTGCTAGGGTTTAGGTGTAGGTCTAGCTATACGCAAGGGAGTGGTCTTCAATTGATCCTATTTTTGTAAATGCTTGTTGTTAATTGTTCTTAGAATTGGCCGTAGTGGTACCAATGGCAGCAGCAAGTCTTCATACACATTGTTTGAGTTCCATGCACTTTAAATTGCTAAAGAATCCAATTTGTTTCCATGAATATTGGTGCTTTACATGCTTTCTGACTTGTGTAGTTTTCCAAGGTTTATTTATTCGTGATTGTGTTCTGCTGGTAGTTTGTGTGGTCTGTAGTGGTTTTCTGAGGAATTGTGTGGCATGGGATCCAGTTGTGAGGATCTTGAGTAGAATGTAGTGGCAAAGGTGAAGGCGGTCCGAGCTGCATCTGTTGCTTAGTCCGCATGGAAAAAAACAAAGAAGGCAACAAAAGAAGCATTGAACTTGGTGCGCAAAAAATTGAAGCGGAAAGGTAAACTCATTGAAGTACAGAAGGTGGAAGTGAGGAAGAAGACTATGAGGTTGTACTTTCAATCCTCCAGGGCTCAAGGAGGGTCAGTCTTTGTTGGTGGTGTTCAATGGCTCAATGTGTGAGGTCCTTGGAGCCAAGCCAAACTCTGAAGAAGAGTATTTGAGTGATGAAGAGCAGCAGCTACTGTTGAGCGGCCAGAAGAATATGGCATTGTCTTTGGACACTGCTGGGACGCCGCGTTCTTCCTCTGGATCAGATGACACAATTGTGCTTAGCGCAAAGTCATTGCTGATCATGTTATCAGAGGACTCTGTAGAATTAGACAACGTAATCTTGGCACAAATTCCGGATGACTCCGACGGATCCGACAGTGACTCCAATTTTGACTCGCCTCCGCATAAGAAAAGCAGCATGGAGCAAAGCAGACAATCTTAGCTCTAGAAGCGCTACCACCATCATCAAAAATTTCAAACTTTTTGGACAGCAAAGCTTCCATGGGCAGAGGCAGTTATGGCAAGTGATGGCATACTGCATATGGTCAAATGCAAAGTCTGCTTAGCCTTTGAAAAGAAACCTTGTATTATGGCGGCCAAGTTGGACACGCTCTTTAAGCATGATGGGAAGCGCACCGCAAAGAAAGACATGCCACAGTTTCAAGTCAAGGCGGGGGAGTACTACGTCGCTACAAATTGTAGGCATCAAAAGAACTTGCAATTGTATATAGCAAAGTCCCTTGCAACGGTATTGGAGCAAATCAACCATTGCACCCGTTAGGATCAAGGAAAAAAATAATTCAATTTGCAACTCTTTTCCAGCTCTTATATGATGGTCGTCTGATGGTTGAGTTTGAGTCCCGCCAAGTTTTTTATAAATTATTGAGTGTTCCCAATCTCCAATCTGTACATTGGTGTGATAGACTGATAGCTTAGGTTGGGCTATGACTTTGTATATGTACAAGCAAGTCTTAGAAGAGACTCATAGGTTCATAGAGTCTCCAAAGTATTTAGCGATAACTGCCGACAAGATGATTGCTATTGACAACAAGAGCTTCTTGTCAATCCATTGTTATGTTGTGCAAGACTGGGTGAGGATTCCACTATTTGTTTCTTTGCAGCAAATAGAGTGTTCACCAAATGTAAACAACTTTACATAACTCATCATGTCGACAATTAGTAGTGGGGGTGGTTTAGACTCACTGAGCGTAGCAAAAAACTCTTGAGCTTCAGTGCAAATGGCACTTCCACCTTGTAGGGTGCTAGAGTAGGAGTGACACAACAGATAAAAGCAAAGCACACTTTGTTTCTTACTGGGGTCCATTGTATCGCTCACCGCTATAACCTGGCTTTCAAAGCTTTGTCCAACTTGTTGTCAAAAAACCGAACTTTGATCTATAAGATGACTACCGACCTAATTGAGAACAACAAGGCTAAGGTTAGTTCTATTCAATTGAATCCTTCCTTTGCAATTTTTTGAAGTCATGAATTACTTAGTCATATACTACTTTGTTTCATGAAAGAAGAAGTTACCGTCAATGATAGAAGTGTGTTGTTTACTTTTAGTTTTCAACGTAAGGCTGAGTTACTTTGTGTCAGTAAAGAATGAAGTGTTTGTTTATTGATGTTTAGCTCATAGTGAAGGCTACCATATTGTCATCAAATTGAGTTTTCAGTTCACTATTTGCTTGGCTTCATTGTTGACTTTACAGTGACTTCATCGTGAATGTTAAGGTAAATTTTGGTAAACTGACATGGTTGTAGGCTTTCCAACTGCATGCTTTTAAATCGTCTCAATGTTCTCTTGTTTGTTTGCAGGCTTATTTGGTGTTGTTACTTGATCCATTTACGATGCTAGGGATGTGCACGTTGTTGCCGCTACTTGAAGCGGTTGACACGTTGGTTTAATTTGCACAAAAGAGAGATGTTTATATCTGCGACTTCGTTGTTGTAGTAAAAGTTTGCCAAGGAGACTTGTATCGAATGTACAAAGATAAGGGGACAACATAAAACTCTGATGAAATTTGGAGTTTTAATAATCTTGTTGAGTGCATCCACAAACAAATCCACATTAAGTGGATCACAAGGTCAACAAGAATCCAACTTTTTTTACTTTTGTGTGCCATTGTGAGCAGATTCACGCTGAACACAAAGGTGGACCTTTGTGCCGCGACGTGTGGATGACACTACTAGCAAAAGTAAAGCTAGAATGCACAAGTAAGTTCAACCCTCGTAGCATGTCATGAATTTTGTTATTTCTTTAACGCTGCATTGTTTGAGTTTTAGTTCATGGGAGTATTGCAGTGTTTTGATGTTCTAGCCCCGCCATGCTTTATTCTTTTCAAGTATTGAGTGCAATCATATGTGATTGCAAGTGCAACTAAATTGCTCGTGCAGGAGCTGGATGCATGGGTTCTTGATCAACACCTTATGAATGCTTTTGGCATTCTGTATCCGCAGTATTGCTGTCGACCTATTGTCAAGGAGATGTTCAACACCCATCTGCACACTCTCACGGATGCCTACGGAAATGGGAAGATCTTGGGGGAGGGAGAAAAAAACTATTGATAGCCAAAATGCTACAAAAAACAATCAATCCTTTTTGCAATAACCTTGCAAGGCAAGTCAAGGGGGTGGATTGGATATGCAACTAGGGTGGGGCTTGGAAGGCCAACACGTTGTTAACGCCTTGTTGACCTCCATCTTTATGAGAGTGGTGAGCATAATTAGTAGGGGTGGGTGGTCGAGATGCTTTAAAGACTACAAATAGAAAGCCCATGGTATCATTTATTTCAAAGGTTCTTGCAATTTGATTCACAAGCCTTTTCTAGTGGCAAGTGCTGAAGTGGAAAAGGCTTTGAAGGTTTTTGTAGGGCTTGAAAAAGGCATAAAAACAAAAGAAATTATAGCTTAATCATCAACAACAATACAAGAGACAATTGAGCATTCAAAGGTAAAGTAACTTGGTGATCTAATGTTACATTAGAAACTAAGTGCATATTTTTATTGATTGCATCTAAACCTATATTCAAATTTCTCTATCATCTAATATGTATGACCCTAAACAGATTATGCCATCAAAAATGGTGAAATAAGACAAACAATACTTAAGCCTACTTAGATCTATAGTGAATTAGCCACAATACCCAAATTGATCCTCCTACAACAATGAAAGAGGGGCCTCAATGCTCAATCTAGTAATGAATCTGTGAATGCTAGGACTAGATCTATGCTAGATCTAGTCCTAGCACTTGGTTTTGCGAATGATTAGCTAAGATTGAAAATTCAATGATTGTCACTCTTCTTATCTTTGATACGACTTTTTTAAATCACACAAGAACACTTCTTTGGGTAGTAAAAGTGGTGTCAATGCTTCTTTTTGTCATTGTGTCATGTTCTTCAAAAGGATTTCATTCACTCGTTTGCCATCCAATCATGACATACACCCGTTGCCCTTCCCGACACACATTTCATTTAGAAACTTTGACTGAGTTCAAAAACTCAAACGCGTGTACAATTGTATGGGAGTACAAGTGAACTGAGTTTTCTTCGAATGTGATCTCAAAATCGTCACTGAATCAAACAGAACTCATGATAAGACCTTCAATTAATGAATGGGACTCAATCACACAATCAATATTCAACTCAACTAAGTTAAGTTCCGGATGAGTTTTGGATTTAAACGAGGCTATTTGGATGGCAAACGAGTGAACGATTTGGATTTAAACGACTGTCTATACAAGGCTCGGCTACGAAATCCAAGAAAAATGCATCCATTCAGTTGTAACTCAATTGCCTGTGCAAAGTGGACCACAATTGAGTTGGGACTGCAAAAAATCAATAAACATCCTACCGCGAATATTCTCTCTGTTAGTAGCAAGCGACAAAATCAACCATTCTAAGCTAATATCAATGTGACGAGAGGATTAGGAGGATCAGTTAGACCATTGGATCACATCAGTCTCGCGATCTGGTGCTGAGAAAATCAGTAAATCGATCACGGGCACTTTCTCTCATTCTCTGTTAGTAGCAAGCGAAAAAAACCAACCAAACTTATATCAATATGACGAGTGGGGGTCGGAGGATCACATCAGTCTAGTGGTCTGACCAGTGCAACCATGGAAACGCCTCCCGGGTGGTTACTCATATTTGCTACAACAATAGACCTGGCACTTGATGATTTGGCGATCTACAAGAAAGCCCGGGTTCAGCATGATGCCGACCTTGGAGCGTGCTCCCACGGGCGGGTCCTCCTCAAACGCCGTGACCTGCTGCATGAAGCGCACGTCGAACTCCGCCGCGGGCGAGACGCGAAAGATGGACACGGGCTGGTCGAACGCGAACGCCATGTGGTGCACCAGCCACACGCCCTTCGCGGCGTGGAAAAACGCCTCCATCAGCGACAGTGAAATCTCCTGCAGCTCCGCCAACTTGCCCAGCTGCGACAGAATGAGCTCCATGCGAACCATGAAGAAGCGGTGGAAGCTTGCATTCACCACCACGGCGCTCGCCTGGCTCGAAGACTGGCTCAGGCGCTTCTCGATCGAGCTCCACTCCTGGCTGCGCAGGCTCTGGAACGCCTGGAAGCATTGTTGTTTCAATGTGTCCGGGCAGAAGATGGAAGATGCGCCGTTGGGCTCGAAGCTCACGTTCTCGAAGCTCTCGAACAGCACCTGCAGCGAATCGCCATACTAATTCGGTAGTCCGGCAAAGTTTCAAGATATTGACACAAATTGAAAAAATCTGACTCTCGAAAATCACCGGCATTGAATTGTCTTATTCGTTATTTGGAATGGAAAACTTCAACAAATTGGCAAGTGCTGGTGCAGACGAACCTCAGATGATCTATAGTGCCAGTCTTCGTTTTTAGAGCTTTGGGCCAGGCTTTGTGTCACAAATTTGGCACTCGTAAACATGTCATTTAAAAAAATTATGAATGATCATGATAGCCTACACGGTCTGGGTTTTTTTCAAAAAATTCGCAATTTCGTTCAGACACAACTTGAACCTGGACACAAGTGAGTGGGTGCAGGTGCTTAAAACGATGAATAATGTCGACAGATAATATCGTTCCGATGAATTTCAACGTGCTAACAACGATATGGTTCTGATGACATACGTCGTAGTCATACACCAGTCGCCCATATGTCTTAAACCTCAGGTGTCCTAGGTTTTAGAGCTTTGTGTCACAAATTTGGCACTCTGATACTTGTCATTTTAACAACTACTGTGTGACCATAATTTAGCCTACAAGAGAAATAATTTCATTCATATTACAATTATTTCATTCGCAAACTGAAATGTAGACACAAGTGGGTGCACGTGCTTCCCAAAGGCATGATTTTTGTAACAGAATATGTCGTTCCAGTGAGTTCCACGTGCTCACATCGACATAGTTTTTCATGGCATCGTTTCAATGTTGTTCCAAGTGTCATTCTAAATTGCTTTCCCCTGTTGTGAGATCTAGATTCGTATTTCATGGAAATTCACTTATATGGGCAATTTCGTTAAAATGGCATACGGAATATGCCATTTTCAGAGCGGCCACTTTGAACTGCGAAAGTGACATCTACGAGGGGTATAGATTACATAAATCTTTGTCTTATATAGATTTCAGAAATCTAACACTAATGTACATTTCAAATCGCGCGGTCTGAACTTTGAAAGCAAAATCTATGACTGTTGTAGATTTCAGACATCTATATGTGGTTTAGATTTCACAAATCTAGGACAGTTTAACATTTCAGAGCGGCCGCTCTGAACTGTGAAAACTGCCAAAGTTACGGAATTTCGCCATTTTAACGAAATTGCCCATTTATGCAACTCATTTTGGCAATTGGAATATAGTCAGTCTAATGCGGGATATTTGCTGTAGTACCTGATTGAGGAAGGATTCGAAGTAGAGGATGATGACGTTACGCGGCATGCGGCGGACGGTACGTCCCACCTTGTGCTGCTCAAGTAGCGCGGTAATCACCTGCGTCGCGGACTCGCCATTCTCTCTGATGTGGTGACAGATCGCCGAAGCCAGTTTCCGCAGATTGGCGATGGCGTCTTCGAACACTTTCAAAAACTGCTCGGGCGTCAAGTCCTGTGACTGGAATCGAGCAGCGACGTGCGCCGGGACAAAATCTCTCCCTTGAACAAAATACGACGCGCTGTTGCTGTTGTTGTTGTTTCTATCCTCCAGTTCCATGTTCCAGAGACCACTGCTGCGCGCACTCAACTGGAGCTCCAATTCGTGGCATCGGTGCGTCAACTGGCGACACTTCTCCTCAGATGCTTCTAGTGCGGATTGCAAGGAGCAGACCTCGTCCACGGCCGTAGCGCACTTCTCATTGACTTGCTCCAGCTTATAGCGTAACGTCTTGATGGTGTAGTCCAGGACTTTGATGGAGTCAGAATCGGCTTTCACGCTTCCGAGGTCGCCGGATTCCAGGAATGACTCCGTGGGAGTCGTGAGTTTCGGCATCGTGGAGCTCCCGTGACTCGACTTTTTCTTGCCCCAGTTCCGAAAATTGAAAATGTTGTACGAGCCTGATTTTTGGGTTGAAGCGATCTTCTTTCCTCCTACTCTGCGAGGGACTTCTGGACGCTCGAGCTCACCGGAAAGAGCCCCTGCAGCCTCGAATTTGAGATCACGTTAGCTCAGTGTCCACAACGATCGCAATGATACGTTGCTACTCCCCCTGTCTCGAAATGATTTTCCGATTTCAACTTAAGAATGTTTGCTTTGGAGAAAAAGAAAAGAAAAGAAGTTACTAAGGCAAAAAGGTAGTATTAACAGCACTGTAGTTAACCCATGTTGAAAGAACAAAATTTTTTGACAAGATCCCCAAGACATTCATATAGTCATGCAAAGTTGACAATTACTGGTGATCACTTTGAACAACCACTTGACAGTTTTTAATGTTAACAAAGTGCCAAATGCAGGGTTTGTAGTGTTTGAAGTCCACTCTAACAAATGAGCAATACCTGAAAGTAATTTATTTGTTCTTTCTGGAGCGTGAAGTGACCTGTATTCATTTAGGCACATGGGCAAGAGTGGTCTTGCGTGAGACCAGCTTCCAAGACAACTAATTTGAGATAATCAAAGCATCAAGCGCTTCACAGCTGATGAATCAAACTCTTCTAATACCTGCTGAGATCAGACACTTGTTTCAGGATCAAGTGGACACTTATTTCCGGATGAAGGGAATACATGAGCCCCCTGTCCAACAGTCAGTACCCACCTTGACAAATTTCCCGCTCACGATCCGGCACCACCATCGCTTGGGCATCGCCATCGCCACAACCCCGCCAGCTCGGGACCGACGACGAATTCACAATCACAATCGTGGGTGCAGCTGCAGTTGCTCGCCCAGTATTCCCCGGGAACGAGCCATTCATCTCTCTCGTCATGCCCCGAGCGGCATTGTTATGCAATGTCGTCGTCGCCATCGCCGGCGTCACCCCCCGGAGGGAGCTTTTCCACGTGCGACCCGGCGACCTTTCCTTGGACCTTTCCTTGGACACCGAAGGCCGCGGCGCTTGATCCGACCCGGGTTTCATCATCTTCTTCTTCAGCTTCGTGGAAGAGCTCATCGGCTTTGTCACGGGGCTACTTGGCTTCACCTGCAGGGTAGCCATTACTACAATTACAGTTCTAAGACTAAATATGAACAAAATCCAAATGTCGTAGCGCCGGTTACAATAGCGAATTGTTCAGGATCCGTCATTGTTCACTAGCTTGTCACTCTCGTCTCTGTGTTACGAATCAAAAGCGAGATTTGAAATCGTTGTTACACAGCTTGCCGCGGGTGGCTATCTTGTAGAAACTTAACAACTGCAGAGATTCACGTCACAGAGGTGGGATCTCAGAGTCGTGAACTGCGGGATTAATACTTTGTTAGCCTAATCATGTTCATTAGTCAGAAACTAGAGATTATATGGCTCGATTTTTATTCGCATTCTATAAATTAATGTTTCAAATCCAATTTGTACAATTCAAAATTGGTGTTTAACAGAAGCAAGTTACCGACTCTCACCAGGTATGGAGATCGCGCCACAGCTGGTGGTGGAAGTGTAGAGGGATGCACGTCCACATCGTGATCATAAGTTGGCCGTGCAGTTTGCTGCGGACTCGATGTGAGCTGATTCACCATGTGCGCCAACCCGCCGTTCTCGGTAACCCCCGGATTGGCGATGTGGAGCTGCGTGCGCTTGGGACTCTTTTCCAGCGGTCGCAACTGGGGACTAAGAATGTTGACGGTTTGTGGAGAATGCGGCACCTTGGGGCTCCCGCGGGCGTAGTAGATGCTGCCGGCACTGGTCTTCATGGCGATTCTTCCACCACCCCCGGCACGGCTTGGACTCATCAGCACCGCCGGCTGCTCCATGTAGGGTCTGTTCGGGTTGCTGGGCATTTGCTCAAAACTGGTGGTGGGCGAGAGGATGTTGGAGGAGATGGAGCCGCTGCTGTACTGTCCGCAAGTGTCAGTGTGAATCTCTTTCCAGATTCCGTGCTCGTCGGCGTCTTGGAAGCTCGTTCGGCTTGGGCCGGCACTGCTCCCGAGTGGCACGCCTGATTGCCGAACGCCCTGCATTCACACGGTCAATGTCGGCCTCAGCTCTCTGGACAATGGGGTCCATGTCAGCAAGAGACGACAGCAGATTCCGACCGCAGCATTCGAGTCGCCATGCATGAATTATTAGGCGACTCAGAGTACATGAACCTCAGAAAAGGAGAAAGTCTACCAACATTGCACAACATTCTCTGTTCACTGCTTGCATCAGACGCCTAAAGAGTGACAAAGTTCGAGTTCACAGATTTGTCGTGCCAAATCGATCTACTGAGAGAGATTGGCTGAATCTCAAATGCACCTAATTCGGAGTGAATGCGACTGGGATTTAATTTCGAACTCTACAATAGCTGCGTGATGTGTGAGAGGGGCTTACGTTAGTGAAAATCGGATAGTCGGTTTGCGGAGTCATGATCCGTCGCGCACAAGCTTGGCATTCCGAGTTGCTGCTCAACCATGGCATTGCCAAGCGAGCCCCGCCATTTCGGAGAGGTCTCGCACGAATGCCCAAGTTGCTGTCGACATGGTCGCACACATGAACTCCCAAAACACTCACTTCAAGTGTCCAGAGCACTAACGTCGAAGCCAAGCGCTGCAAATCTCTTCCAAAATACTCCAGCTCTAGCTCCTGATGTCACTACAATACAGTTCCTCCTCCACGATTCAGCCTCTTATTACCCCGAATGTCTCACCATCATCCCTCAACACTCCATGGCCCTGACTGCCCAACGTTCCTTGTCGACTTTGAACGGACGATCTCAAAAAACAGCAGCTTTGGGCCAGCAGTTTCCAAACCCGTATGATCCCCCAGAAACGCCGAACCTCCAGAGGCACGGGAATCCGACATGCTGCAACCCCAACAGACCAGATAAAGATGCTGCAATTGCGCTATCTAGAATTAGCTCTACACTTATCCCTCGGTGTCAGGAGTGAGGACTCCTTCAATCATCATTCCAGTCAATCCCACCCGACTCGGCTCCATAATGAAATCTTCTGATTCCGGCAATAAAAGCCATTGATCCTATCTTCCACTTGCTCGGTGCATGCCGAAACCATGTGATATGCTCTGAAAATCTTTCTCCCTGGCACTCCATTTGACTTCCGTTTTCCAGTTCCTCCTCCCCGGCCGAGTCCCCGCCCTCGGGAATCACACTAGTGTGTACTCTTTCTTCGTCCTTTAATGACACCGTCCCTTCCCGAAGAGAGAAGGTTGATGGAGCCCCAGGGGTTCAAAGGTTCGATGGAAAGAGACAAAGAGCGCGGAGGCGGCGCGACAAAGCAGGGCGGTGTGGATCTTGACCACTGCCCACGATGGTCAAGTGGGCAAGGGCACTTAAGAGCGTGTTCAGTACAGTACCCTGCTATTAACTATCATTATTGGATGCTCCTTTTCTCCTTTGGTTTTATGGGACCGAACCCCGCCTTTCTCGATTCGGCGTTAGAACCTGCCTGTGCTGCAAACAGGAGTACGCAGTCCAATTTGTATCAGGGATCTAAATACCGAACCTGGCCAGGCTGGGATGAAGTGTTTTCAATCAAAGCAGAGTTCTTGGAAACAAGCCCGTTCCGTGTCTATTCTCCGCCCAACTCAGTGAAACTCAGTCAAGACTGCACAAAAGTGCTTTGTTTGGACTTTGAGGTAGTTTGCTCTTTTAAGAGCTGATTGCCTTTCGGGGAAGCTAAACTTCTTTAAACAATTTTCAGTAAATTTTCAGTTGGAAGAAAAATGAAATTGGTATCTCACCCAAGCCATTTCATATTTTTTGGACCTTCCTGGAATTAGTTATGAATTTTTGAAGTTGAAACGTAGTGGTTACAAAAAGTGCCTCCCCCCTCCTAAAATGTACATTTTTGGTACATTAGAGAAAGCAAAATGTACCTCTTCGTTAGTGGTTGCTTTTAGAACAATCAAACTTACCTTCTCAAACTTATTGAAGAATAAGGTACTTGTTTAAGGAGACAAGGGGCCTTTCCCTAATCTTGCTTAAGGAGTTGTTGCTATGGAGACTCCCCTAATAATTACAAGTTTGTTGGTTTTTAGGAGTCTATTTGTTCAAGGTCCTATCACAAAACAATCACCTCAATCAATACCTCTTTTGCAACATTGATAGGTGAGCCCATTGTGGGCAAAATGGGTGCCTTGCTTCCAAAGGTTGGTTGGAAATTTTAATAAAAATAAATTATAATACACATAGACAAATATCAGTGCAAGTAATAGCAGTTGAAACTATCAGTTGTTCCAACAAAATATAAATTCTATAAATTTTTGAAATATATTGCTAAAATAGCCCAAAATAGGAGGCATAGGTCATTACAAAAAAATACCAAAATGCATTGATAATGGTAATCTTATTCAGAGTAAGAGACTCTCTTAAAATCACTAGAAGAAACCTGTGTTTTTTTTTATGTCCAAAATTTGGACGTCAAAACTAGCATCCTAATGTTATGTTTGATGTTCAAAAAAGTGGACATCAAAAAAACACATGTTTCTTCTAGTGAATTGTTGGGGTATTTCCCTTAAGATGCCATCACATTTTGGACCTAAAATAGTTGCTTTATGTGATGGTATTACACCCAAAAGGTAAAGTTCCTATTGTCATCACTAAGTCACTTAACTATTATCACTCAAAACTTGAGTTGTAGCCATTGCATAGCTAAAATCTCATTTATTTAAGAGTGATAGTTTTAGGTTGAATGCAAGATTGTAATGAGTACATTTCTAGGTACATCAAATAGGAAATTGTATGGAATGGGCTCATCTATACCTTAGAGGTTTAGAATGGTATTGGATCCAATATCCAACAATTTGTAGATAGTGAATACAATTCCAAGTCATGACGCAATGACATAGTAAAATGTATTGGCCACAAAGTTGTAGCACACTTCATATAATATACATGTTGTAGCCCAAAAAAAAGTGCTCAAGAAATGTGGACTAGAGTGTACTATAGGTTGTATTTGTTGAATATAAGTGAATGAATTGTCTATTGTATGTATCTAGAATTATTTACTAAATATTAGAAAGCCCCATTGTCTCCAAAAAACAAGAATCTAACCAAGGAAATGTAAGTGGTCACTTTAATTAAAATTCCTCTATAAAAACCTTTGGAATATTTTATTTCGTCTAGCAAAGTGCCACAAAGGGAGGACATCATAGGATTATTTAATAGGATGTTATGAATGGCCAAGATCAATTTGATATAGTAAATCGAGTAGTAAATATGATACCAATACAACATTGGTTTGTGGTCTCTTCCAATCTTAGGATATCCATATAATCTTTGTTTGATATAAGAGTCATCTATCTTTTGAGCCTTCATAACTTTGACGACTACCAATAAGATACAACTAAAGTAGAAAAATAGGCAAAAATAATATTCTTGAATAGACTACTATTCATCTTCTACAAGAATGTTTATTTTATACAATATTAAGTACCTTGTTTTGTCTACAAATGTATATTTTTGGCTCTTCAAAATATCCTCCATTCTATTTTTTCCATCATTCATTCTAATAGCTCATATGATTTTTTTTCCAAGTTGAGGATCTTCCAACTAGCTCAAAAAATTATGAAGGCTTGGCAATTGAGATTCCAATGAAGACCAAGGCTCATAAGAATAAACAATAATTAAGAGAATCTAGAGCTAATACCAAAAAAATAAGTGACAAATTTTTCTTTGTTTTGTTAACAAATTAAAACTATATTAGAATTTTCACAATCATACTTTTACTTCCCTTTCAAGCTTAAAAACTTCATTTGTCTTCACACAATATCATCTCTAAAATACATTCCTTGGCTAGTGGAGGGGTTTATATTTAGTCAAACACCATATGTTACTCTACTACAAAAATTCTAAATTATTTCTTTTTCATCCACTTTAAAGCAAGCCAAATTCCATGGCTAGTGTGGCCTTGCCACTTTGGCAATGAACCTCTGATTATATAAAATGTACTAATTTTTCTACAATATTACATTTTACATTGCCATATTTCTCAATACCATTGTTGTAAATATTATTGCCTATACGGAGATGCATGAGGCTTCTCAATGAAATGATCTATTTACATAATTGTCTTGCCTACATTATTGCCTAAAATGTGCAACCTTTACATAAGAGCCTAGGGGTGATTTTAAGATACACCTATTTTTAGCATTTTAAAAATTAATAGTTTATTAATATAGAGTCTAAAAAATGTATTCTATAGAATAGAAAATCTTCTTGCAACTACCAATAAGATTCAATAATTCAGTTGCAATTGAATAATAGGAATCATGCTCAAATTCTTATTTGGAAGCATTTTAGGTGTTAACTTATAATTAAATATTCCTTCCATCCCAAAATAAGTGTCCTAATTAAACCTAATATTTTTAACCCCTTAATTTTTTTGACTACGTTTTCAACAAAAACGCTTCCAAAACAACCATTTCTAGTATAAGTAGCAAATTTTTGAAAAAAACTTTTTTGACACTTGTAACCATAGGATCTTGTAGTATGTTGGCTTGAAAACATGTGTTAAAGATTTCAGAAATTTCCACCACATGGATTGCGAGATATATGCATTTAAATTCACTGAAATCATTTTTTTGGTCTTGCAAAAAATATGACAACAACACTTCATAGCTCTCTTTTGTGTGAAAAAATCTCCTAAATGGTGATGCTTCTTTGGATTCTTTTTCCTAGACAAGTTGGTTACATGCTTGAAAATTTTTACATCATTCGGAATTGTACAATATATAGGATTTTTTTTGTAAGTAGCATTAGATGTTTTTCAGCTCTATTGGAAGGCCGTCTTATGCCTATCTCCACCAGCCACTATTGCCCAGAATTATAAAAATAATAAAAATAATACTAAATATTAAAAATACTAATTTAAAAAATAAAATAAAAAATAAAAAATTCTAAAAGAAAACTAAAAATCATTTAAAATTTAAAATATTATTATTTGATGTGGCAATAGTTCTGCCACATTAAACTGCTGATGTGGGGCTGATTTGGCGAAGTTCTTGCGTTCCTAACAGTTCGGGACTCGCAACCCTTTAGGACCTCAAAATCTCATCTAATGAAAGAAGAGGAGAATGATTTAAAATACAAAATTGTTAAGAATTTAGTTATGGAATTAAAAAATGCCAATCCCAATGGTTGCAATGTTATAATAAACAATCTACATCCAATGTTTCTTAACCCCTAAAGTCCCATTGTCCCTCCGGGAGACAAAATGGATTTTGGGCAGGCTCCTATGATCTCAATTTTTACTGAAGCTTTTTGAAGCTTTTTCATATGAATATATGATAGAAAAACTTATTAGCTTTCTAGGATTATAATTTCTATTTCAATTGGTGCCAGGAAGCAAAAGTTATGCCACAATAACCTCAAAATGGGGGAGACTGGGCAGCAAAAAAAATCTACAAAAAATTGATTTAAAATTTTTATATTTTTTTTCTTGTAGATTATATTTTTGTCTAAATAAAGAACTTTGATTCATTCCATTTGGATTGGTGATGTGAAAGTTATGGAGCTTCTTGTTTTGTGGGCAATTACAACAAATTCTTGAAGAAAAAAAATTCTTTCACTTTGAATGCTACTATCTTTCAATCTATATAGTCAAAAAGTACAAAAAATTTATCACATGATCTAAGAGAAGTGTGAAACAATATCCTATGGTTAGATTCTAAAATTTAAATTTTTTAAATTTTAGTAGGTGAATGTAGGAAAAGTGGTAATTTTGAGTGGTTTATGACAAAAAAAATTGGCTTAGGACCATTACAAAAAATTTGGCCCTTCAAAGGGCCATCTCCACATAATTACTTCTTTAGTTGCGTACTTGCATACGGAGTGAAGGAGCCTTTGTAGCACCTTGTAAATGACCTATTGGGATTTTATTTTGCGATTTTGATGATGATTTTTGTGTGTTTGATGTTGTGTTTTTCTTAATTTTTGTTCCAAATTGGTGATTTTGAATGTTTATAAGCCAAATGGGAAGTTAATTTTTTGTATTTATTACCAATGGGAGCAGCTATTCAGGAGTTGCTGGTGGAAATCAGTCTAAGTGGGAGTTATAAATCCGAATTGGCAGAGTGGTGATTCCATTCGGAATGTCATATGTGTTATTCTAAGTCGGGATTATCTTGGTGTACCAATGTGGAGTGTGGTTATTTTCCAATTTGGATTTTTGGTTGTATGGCAGTTAGGGTTGTTTATCCTCCGAGTTGGTTGTATAATGGGAGAATGCCAATTCGTGAGTTATGTGGTGTTTATTTTGCGGTTATTGTTTGAGGTCTCAATTCGGCAGTTTGTGAATTTTGGAGATTGCCAAGTTGGTTATAGAACGGTCTAGCTCGGGGTTTTAAGGTTGAGTTTTCCGATTTGGAAGGCACCCACTGTTGAGAGAATGCCAGTGCGAGTCCCAGTCGAAGTGGTTGTGTATTTGATTTTTGTTGTGTGAGTGTCAAGCCAGTTGTGTGCTTGTGTGTGTTCCCAATTGGGAATTGTGTCTGCGATTCAAGGTCGAATTGTGTTTGTGTAAGTCCTATTCGGGAGTTGCAGGTGAAGGAAGTTTCGGTGTTCTCGTGGAGAGAGGAAGGAGAAGATCCTAATCAATCTATGTGTTCTTAAATTTGTAGTTATTCGGAGTGGGTCCGAATTGGTCAAGCAAGTGGTTGCAATAAAGGCCCGATTTGGAGAATACGGAGTGATAGAGCAGGAGAGTTAAAAATTCCAAATCGGTGTGTGTATGTGTGTCTGAGGAGCAGCATCGTGGAGATGGCTGTGTGTGTGAAGGTTAACTCCTATTAGGATTTGTGCATAGTGATGCTGGCCTATTAGGTTGTTGTTACGGAGGAGATTTTTGAAGAATAAGAGAGCGATTTGGAAGTGGAAACTTTACTGTCCAAGTCGAAGTGAAGGGCTGATTGCAGAGAAGTGAGCTGTAGCAAGTCAGCTGGTCGCAAACAATATTAATTTTTGTGGAACGGTGATATGTCACCAATTCGGCGAAATAAAAGTGAATTAAAATGAATTGGTGTTCCTTGTGTGTGTGCATGAATTCAATTTGGCTTTTACTGTTGTCTTTATTTTTGCCGAATTGGAATTTGGCAGTCTGTGATTAATACCGAATTGGAAGTTGATGACTGGATGAAGGATTTGTTGTATCAATTCGAAATGGGTATCTGTTTATGAGTGCATGTCAATTATCCGATTAGGAAGAGTGTTCAATGCATGACAGTTAGTCAAATATCCAATTTGGAAATAAAAGCATTATGAGTTATGGAGAATGCTGAGAGTTAGAGTTTAAATACCAATTTGGAGAGAAGAAGTGTAAATGGAGCAGTGATAAAAAGTACATTGAGCCAAATGTTGAAGAAATAAATACCAAGTTGGTGAGAGAAGACTCAATTCCAAGCCAAGTGGGAGACAAGAAATCAGACAGAAGTGACCCGTCCTAGTTGAAGCTAAGTTGGAAGCGACTGAAAACCGAACCACTACACGTCAAGACCGATTTGGTAAAAGATGAAAGAATCCAACTGGAGAATTAAAGAGCAAATCCAATTGGGTGATATTTTACCTTGGTGGTTTTAAGAGTGGAGTGAATAATTAATTGAGTAATTATTATAAAAATGATAAGGAATTAAATTAATCCAAGTTGGAAGTATGCCTTTCTCGGTATTTTATTTCCTATTTAGTTATCTTTTGTCGTTGTAGAAGTAGGCCTATTTAAAAGACCTCCCTTGGAACGAACTTTACTATTGGTTTAGAAGTTTCCAAATAGGATCTAAATCTATCTACACACCTCTTGTGCCAAATGGAGAAAATGCCAAAAACATGGAGGATCCAACATCAACATTTGGAGGAGTTGGATGGTACCAAACGTAGTATGATGGTTCCGGCACCTCCGAATAGTTTATTCCCACTATATCCGTGGTACCAATAGTATTTTATAATATTTTATTGTGCACTAGTCCTTTTATGATGTTCAACCTACATGTTTTATCATCCTTGGTACTTGCTTACACCGTTAATGAATGGAAGGATGAAGCTGAGGTTGGAGGATGGCAGGAATGCCACAAGTTTGGTATTTCCATAGGTTGGAAGTGCCACTTGGCCCGTTATTTTGGGTTCTAAAGCTACTGTTTCTTCCAATTCACAGATAACATCAGAGCTATTGCTTAAGCATCAGTTTTGGTCTCTCATTACGATTCCAAGAAGCAAAAGTAATATCTGTGGGCCCTTCAGACAACCCAAACGGGAAATGAGTGTCACCAAGAAGAGGAAGTTAACGAACTCTGGTCTCATGCCGCCTTTATTCATTGAAGTTCATCCTCTCGGTTGTTCCATCATCTATTAAAAAGAGTAGTCTGTGGATGAAGCCTACACTAAAATAATGGAGAATACTCAGAGTCTCTAAATGATACTTGGGCAAAATGGGTACGAGACTCCAACTTCACTTGCAGTCATGACGACTTTGAAGTGTACCCCATCAACGACTACCCATTTTCTTATTGGGAGAAAGTGCAATGCACTCATTAAGAAGCTCTTGTCCTTCCTTGTCCTCTATTTTTTAATGCGGGCCCTCCATTATTTAAAGAAATTTTAATCCTCCCATTGGTGCTAGCACATCATTCGCCAAAGCCAACTAGATTCTAGCGCTCATTTTTTGGGGTCTTCGAGATGCGGGAATTGACTTGGTCGCTCCGGTGAAGGCACCAGTTCTAACCGATAGCTCCACTTTTGTTTCAACACGCGGATTTTTTATATTTCCTCCAAAAAAATTTAATAATTTTTTGTATCCAGCATCCAATAGCAGTGGCGCATTTCTAGCTCTGGAGACAGTACGTGCAGCCTTTATACAACCCTTTGGAGGGCCCAAATTTTTTGTAATGTTTAGAGGTTAAATAAGGGATTTTTTTTTTATTTGCCCAGACTACCTAATTGAGGAAAAAAATAACATATTAGGCCATAATTTTCTACTCATATTTCCAAATGTTATGAAATTTAGTGCATATAAAAGATATTCCTTGTCTCGACCTTCTATTAAAATTGCAACCTAAAATATGAAAATCTTTAGTCACAAACATCTGTCCCAAATTTCTAAGTTGCCAAAAATGCATGTTGGTCCTTTAGGGGTTAAGATTGTTTTGAACAACTTATATGGAGGGTTTTTTTTGTCCAATTTTATTTGGATTGCAGGGAACACATACAATGTTCTTCATTAATTTTGGTGATATAAAGTTGAGCCCTTTTGAATTAATGTTTTTCACAATAAAGTAAATGAAATTGGTATCAAATATTTTCAACAGCATTGTGGCTACTTATTTTAGAATAGAGAATAGTACCAAAACTCTTATGACAAAAAGGCTTGGCCTTCAATCAAAATACAATTGTTGCTCTTGGAAATCAAACCTTGGCTATATATATATATATATATATATATATATATATATATATATGTTACAAGTAGAAAATAGAAGTTTTCCAACAAATACAACATTATAATATGTAATAGATAATACCCGTTTAATTTTTTGGCTATTAATATTTAATATATGTTGAACTTAACATCAACTTTTTGACTATTCCAACACATAAAAAAATATATTTACAAACGATGTAATAGAAAATTAGTAATGTTTAACATCTAACATTTCTCTTTGAAAATCTAGAAGGGGTGAAATTCTATGATATATATGAGAATTTAACCCCGAAAGGACCTTGACTATGTTTTTACCAAAAACGCTCCAAAACTGCCATTTCTAGTATAAGTACCAATATTGGGAAAAAAAACATTTTTGGACATATGTAACTGTACTCTCTTGTAGTATGCTGACTTGAGAACATGTGGAAAAAATTTCAGAAATTTCCACTAAGTGGATTGCAAGATATGAGCTTTCAAATTTACAAGAATCTTTTTTTTGGTCTTACAAAAAACCAGGCAACTACACTTCACAAGCTCACATTTGTATGAAAAAATGTCCAAAACGGTGGTGCTTCTTTGGATTCATTCTTCAAATCAAGTTGGCTACATGTTTGAAAATTTTTACATTGTTTGGAATATATAGGAAAAAAATAGTAAGTAGAAGAAAGTAGAGATCGATTTAAAATACAAAAGTGCTAATAATTTATTTATAATATTGGAGAATCTCAATCCCAATGATGTAATAAACAATCTACATCCTATAGTTTTATTTTTTTTCCAAAAATATTGAAAAATAAAATAAAATAAAGGATTTTAAAGTTTACTTTAGAGTAGAGAATCCATAATTGCCCGCAAACTAGAACTCCTTATAACTTTTTACTCATTGATCAAAATGAAATGATTAAAAGCTTTTCATGTATAAATAACTCTAGAAAATTAGTTTCAAATTTATATTTTTGAAAAAAATGATTTTTGAAAATTTGCTTAGACTGCCTATTTACAAAAAAATAACATATTAGACTATAATATTTGACTCGTATTTCCAAATGTCATGAAATTTAGTGCATAAGAAAAATATTCCTTGTCCTCACCTTCTATTAAACTTTCAGCCTAAAATATGCAAATTTCTAATCACACATACTAATATACCTGCTCAAATTTTCTATGTTGCCAAAAATACATGCTAGTTCTTTAGGGGTTAATACTTATCAAGATAACAATTGTAGAGGTTCAAGTAATTGGATTTTCTCAATTTCTCTAGAATTTTTGCTCTTCTTCAAGGGCCAACTTTTGTATATTGGCTTGTTTCCAATTGTTTGGATCTTTTGGCATTCAACTCTGCTGCTTCCAATTGATTGTGCCTATGCAAAAGGTGACACATTGTTGTGTTGAGAGCAGTTTGTCTCAAGAAATCACAAAGATTTTGGATGCCACCAAAAATGGCTTAGGAATTTAAAAAGTCATAGTTGTATAGATTCTTCAATCTCAATTGTCGAATTTTCAAACTACTCCTCGTTAGCCTATCATGTTGTAGCTCTAATTGGGTTCAAAAGTTAGGGTAGATGATAAGAAACTAGGATCTTTGAACAAATAAAACAGAATGGCTAGACTACGAGCTACACGAGGGATTGGTTTCTAAATTTCAAACCTATGGTGACCAACAATCATGTCTCACCAATGGAAACAATATAAAAGTACAACCATGCAGGCAACGAACCTCACTTTGTCATTTCCACAACAAAAAAAGAGGCTAAGTAATGATTTCATCCACGCCGCCCACAAGGCCACAACAACAAAGTTATAATGAAAAGCCACAAGCCACAACACACAAGTCTTTAATGTCTTCTTCAACTCCAACTTCAGCTCCAACTCCTTGGCTGGACTTAGATTTTGTGTTACTATTTTATACAAAGTTCAAAAGAAAAGTGTGATAACTTTTCGGAAAGCTAGCACAATTATCTACTTCTCCTCCAAATTTCAAATCATTTTATCACTTTGTCCAATTTCTATGGACATCCAAAGTTTTGGCCTTGAGAAAAGAAAGCAGCATACCGTTCCTCACTTAGTCCCTCACAACTCACTTATAAAAACTCCAAATAGAATGAATGATAGTTTCATAGAAATCTAATACAATTGTCTATACTCTCTTCAAATTTCATTTCAAACAAAAGATATGTACGTCTTTTATAGCCAATTGAAGTCTCTGCCCTTTTTTTTTATAGAAGGCAACAAACCTCCATCCACTCAAACTAGCACAACTTTTGATTGACAACTCCAAATCAAATAAGTAAGATCAATTTAGAAACTTCACAGCATAATACACAAATCTTTCAATTTTCATTCTTAAATTCTCAAAATACAACACACTATGGTTCCTCAAACATTCAGGCCTTATCAACAACAATGAAAGAGAAGATGAATAGTATTTATCCTTTTCCTTCACCTTATCTTCTACCTAAACCATACAAGTCAAGTAGACTTCAACCCATGTTTTAACCATGTGGCTCCTTTAAACATTCATTGGTCATGAATTTTGATCATAAGATTAATTCCAAATCCTTAATTAGAAGATAAATCACCTCAAAGTATCTAGAAGGTAAACTATTTGAATATTTTCCTCGTATAAGTTCATAAACACAAATTTAATTTTTAAGAACACTCTAAGTATAGAATAAAAAACTAAAAACTAACACATGTCTGATAGAGGTTAAAAAAAAAGAGTTCCAATCGGAATATTAATCCATTTGTAGGAATTTGAGAATGCGTTTGACGATAGCAACAACATATTCGGCACGATCTACCTTAGTTAAAGGATTAACTGGCCCTTCCAACCATTGCTGATGACTACGACTTCCCTTTATAGGCTTCACCATGCAATAATATTGATCAATATTTAAATCTTTAAATGTCACTTCACGGCTGTCGAGCTCAATACATCCAATCTGTAACAAGATCACCAATACCCGAGCGTCTTGTTGAAGATTCCCATGCCATCGTTTCTCCACGCAAGGTTATTTTGGTGGTCGAGATGGTCAATTTTCATCTTGTAAACGTCTATGTGACAATGGAAGACCCAATGACAATTGAGGTTGGTCTGGCAGTTGCAATAAAGAAAATTCAAACTCATGCTTCGGTTGAGATTCTTCATCTTGAGACTCAGAAAAAACCCTTTAGTTCGACATAGTATGACTTAAATGAAAAACAAAGAATAATAATTTCAAATACAATGAAACTCAGAAGTAAACTCTTCTCTTTATAATTGTCTATCATGACAGTGAGAAGCATCACCTTAAAGCCACTCCAAATGATGTCATCTCCATTACTATTTTTTAAATATCAAAATCCATTTAAAAAACATAAATATACATATTTTTACATAGTGTCTGCATTTGCAACACGAAAACATGGAATCTGAAGGTAAATAATATATAAGTGATCAAGTTCACCACCTAAAGAAAGGCATTTTAGTTTTAGTTTATGAAACAAAAAGTTAATAGTTAGAGGACCAAAGGGCACCATCAATCCAATAAATGCAGAAAACAATTCAACATATATATTGCTATTTTTTATTGGTGTAATTAATTAGACTTTGAGATTGGTATTATTAAAAGGGCATTCAAATCATGTATAATAAAGACAAAAAAATTTGGATTTGGACTATAGACTTTGAATGACTCAAATTATTAGAATCCATCAATAGAAATCTAAAAAACAAAATGATGATGTGCCATGACTATAAAAGCATCTCCATCATTACACATGAAATGTGATTCACTATGTGTGGTTTGGAAGATTAGTAGAAAGTTGTTTGAAATAGACAAGGTTGGTGCCCTATTATGACTTCAAAAGGAAGGACGCCAAGAAAGTATATAGAAGAACAAATACAATGGCAAATTTTAATTTAGAATAAAATGACCTAATTGCCATACAAAAATAATGGAGCCTCAAGAAGTCTTCCAAATCTTAATTAGTAGTATAAATAAAAATAATGTATTTTTTTGAATAAAAATAAAAATATGATGTGGCACCTAAAAAAATATTTTTTTCTCTTGAGATGCCATCTTTTTTCTAATGCCAATTTTTTATTCTTTGTTCTTTTTATAAAATTCTAAAAGCTCTCCATAAGTATCGACCATGCCTATCAATTTAGAACATGGTCATGTTGAAGAATTGCTTTGGCCTTCAATCTTTACATGGTAGAAGAGATCCCTAACATGGTGATAGACCTTCTTCTTCCACGGTAATTGAAGAACCTCTTAGGAGTTTTGGCTCCGTAAATGAAAGATGGATCTAATTTTAGAGCTCAAGTGCATTAGAGATGTCCGAGGTGCTAGAAGTGTTTTGGTGGTTGAAATGCTTGTGCAATCATGAAGAGGATGATGATTGATTTTCATCAAAATTGTAGAAACAAAGAATGCACCTAGTATGATATCTATTTCATTTACTTCATACATGTCATGAAAATTAAATTAAATTTTAAAATACTGCATAAAACAAAGAGTAATATTTATTAATTAAAATTTCTTGTTTATTTTAAGAAATGTGGATACAAATGTGATCAAAATTACAAAAATTGTCGAAAAGCAATAACATTTTCTTGACAAGGAATTTTGTTTTTGTTCAATATTATATAAATGTAGACTTTGGTGTAAATATAAAAAATATAAAACCAATTTATATATTTTGTTTGTTGAAAAAACATGCATTAATAGATCTAAGTTCTCTTCAAGTTTGAAACAAGTATGGAAATTGAATGGTGAATCTCAAGTAGGGTTAGAAATCAACCTTCATCTTGTTTATGAAAGTTGACTAATTTGGCCCAAATCAAAGGATTAAGATTAAAATTCATTCTTTTAACCAATTGTATACAACTTGGTTCTTTCAATGGATGAAATTTGAATAATAATTTTTGAATATATCATATACAAAAGGCATTGGTGTGAAATTATGTTCTTCTAAGTTGAAATTAATCATTTCTAAGGAATACATATAATTATCATTGCCAACTATTTAATGAAGCATTTAAAAAAATAACTATCATATGACAAATAGAAATTCATTTGGAAATGAAGAAACTATCAACATAAATTTTCCTCTTTTATTGCCATACTAAATTTGAAATTTAAATTTGTCATGATTTAATCAAATTTGATCATTTTCTAGAGTATCTTACAATTACCATGATATATGTGTTTCTATTCAATTTTTTGTTGAGCTTGTGATATCATGATTACGCATTTCATGTGGGATATAGTTCTATGTACAAATCGCAATTAAGTAGAATTTTCATAGATTGTTGCTAACATTTTGTTGTTGAAATAATTGTTTCCAAGCGTAATACAAAGATGAAGGTTATAATTGCAACATTGACATTTGTTAGCTCTTGTATTAGTATTTTTGATAATGGCCATATATGTATGGCACTTGATGGGTAGAATCAAAGCTCTTCATATCATTCTAAAAGATGAGATAGCCTTCATTAGGAAAAAATTGAATCCCAAAAGAGTCCGCTTCATAATGCAAAAATTTGGGTGGGAAGAGGCTTCTCAACTCACTAATTGGGCCAAGAATTGTATGATGAACTCAAAAATTCATCATCATTACCCAATCCATCTACATAATCTCATAAATTTAGATAGAAAGAGCCTTCTCAATTCACTAATTGGGCCAAAAATTGCATGATAAAACTCAAAAAAATTGTGTCATCATTATCCGATCTATCTCCACAATCTCATAAATCTCATGATGGTTCCATCATGGAGGATGGAGCACACACCTCCCACAAATTTCTACATGCTAAGTGACCACAAATAATCCGACATGGTTCAAATGAAGATGTGGACACCTTCATACTCATTTAATTAGTATTAAAATTAGTAAGAAAACTCAAAGCCTCTTTGTAGGTTCAATTTCCTCCTAATGGGTGTTTCTTAAATTTATTTTCTTGACAAAAACTAGTTCAATAAAGAAAATTTTAAATGCCTATACTAATGCTTTGAAAGTAAGGATTATCAATCTAAATAATTGAACACCTCATTCACCTCATTTGGATGTATTTTTTCATTATAGAATATTGTTTTATTTATAAATTTATTTAATTTTTAAATTTGAAATGAGTTAATACTTCTTTTTGTATAATTGTCAAATATTCAAGGCTTTGACATATAGCTGTACACCTACTTATGTATCCAATATTATAAATATTTGTAAGAGATTTTTATATTGATTCATATTTGAAATGATTTAGTTAGAATTTAACAAGAAAAAATAAAATCCAATTTATATTCTTATAGAGAAGTGAAATTGGCTCCAAACAACTTTGATAAGGACAATAGTCAAGCTTGGTAAAGGAGGTTTTGGTTTGGTATACAAGGTATAATATATGTTTGAATATCAATGTCTTTATGTTGTAATAGTGTAGGAAAATTTACTTACTTTAGAATCATCTTTCCAAAAGACTATAAATTTTTTGTAGAGCTATTTTGTTTTATAAATAGCCAAGTCAAATTCTAAAATGGCCATAACATATTTTACAAGTATTCAATTTTATTTCAAACAAAGAAATGAATTAGTGAAATGTTTCAATATTAGATTTATAATTGAACCAAAATGAACATTTTACAAGTTTTGATAAGCATGAATTTTCTTATTTATAGCAATTGCCTTGTTTTGTATGAAATATATTTATGCAATATTTAGAAAGCAATAGATCTTTAGTACTATAATTGCAGTCTATTAGAGTCTTAGATTTATTTAGCCTCTAAAACTCTTTCAAAGATAATATGGATTTGGATCTTTCAATCATTTAAATTGAAGCATCAGATGCAATATATTGAATTTCTCTCCATTTTCCTTGAAATTTGAAAATCAAACAATTTTTAGGGAATATAATTTCAAAAAAATTTGACAATTAGTAAAATAATTTAAAAAAATTATTGCTTAAAACCCTTACTAGAAGACGAATAGACTTTAGGTTTGAACAAAGCCTCAAATAGGAAGAAGTTTGCAAATTTTCAACACAAAATGTGTCTCCTTTCTATTCTCAATCCTAACATTAGTCAACAATAGGATCCTATAATTATAAGTTATAAAATAAAGATTATAATTTTTATAGTTCACTTTTAAAAAAAGATGATTTTAAGTAATATCATGAGTAATATCTAATTTGACACCAAAAACTTTGGAGGTTAATCTAAGATTGATCATTGTACTTTTTTAGGGAGAGTTTTTAGATGGAACGCAAGCACCCGTGAAGAATTGGCAATGATTGTCATCAAATCAAGTGCTTACTGAGTTTTTGAATGAGGTCATTGTAATTTGTGGCTTAAAATATTGCAACTTGGTGAAGCTAAAGGGTTGTTATCTTGGAGATGGAGATCAACACATCTTGGTGTTTGAATATGTGGAAAACAACTATCTTCCGTAAGCATTGTGGATGCATGATATGACCCCTTTAAATTCTCTCTATGTGTCTAATTCTAAATTTACATACATTTTTCCATAGGAAGATTTTGTTGTAGGTGATTTGCAAAGCAATATTGAACCTCCATGTTTGGACTGGGAAATGAGATTTAATATAATTGTAGTATTCCAAGAGGGATTGCATCCTTCATGAGGAGTTGCAACCACCAATCATTCATAGAGACATTAAAGCAACCAATAACCTTTGGACAAGAATTACATTGCAAAAAATGCAAATTTTGGTTTGGCGTATCTTTTCTAGCCTTTGAAAATAAAACATCACACTTGAATTTGATGCAAGCTGCATGGACAAGGTGAATGAACTTACCTCTTAGAGAAATTTTGAATTGTAGAAATTGTTGAAATATGTAAAGACACTTTTATGAATCTTGAATTATCATACACTATTGGTTGTTCTAAGCCGAGTTGTAAGCACATGGATTAATTAATTATGTAAAGTAAATTGTTTGCTACATAGCATGTATTCTCAAAATACATTGTAGATGTCATAAATTTGTGAAACACTTGGATGCTAAACTCACAAGTTTTTCTATGTAGAGGATATTGCTCCCCCGAATATGTGCTCATGGCCATGTGTCAACAAGTCAACAACCCTTGAAGTATATAGTTTTGAGATTCTTGTATTTGAGAATTGAGATTGTGGGTGGACGGAAAAACATCAATCTTCAAAAACCAAGTAAAAAAATTTATTCGTGAGAATGGGTAAGAAGTTTTGATGGAAATTTATATTTAATAAGTGATATAAGAATTCCATCTCATTGATGTTCTACAAGTAGAATTCTGAAATTCCATATTCATTACTTTTATTTAGATTTGCACTTATACATGTGAATAAATTGTTTTGTATTTTTTCAATTGGATATTGATCTTGCTTACAATCTAATAAGTATACTAATACTATTGTAGTCGCTGTAACTTTTTGCAATTTTGATAATTTGTCTTTGGTAGTGAGAAACAAGTGTAGATAGCTCATTTGGGGGATGAACAAGTAGTTAAAAAGACAATCTACCAAACTAGTTGCATTACTAGTAGTGAATTTGACTATTGGTCATAAAGGACTTGGATAAGTTGGATTGTTGGTTGGATTGGAAAGACAAATTGTTGTAGTGGACAGTTAGAGAGTTAGTTTTTTTTATTGTATATATTTTGTGTGTGAGAATTTTTAGTTGCTTATTTAGTTTTCTATTTTGGTGACAAACTGTATTCTATTTGTAAACTCCTTAATATAAATAGATTTTGTCTTTAACAAATTGTCTTATATGATCATTTTATGATTATTGTATTTTTTTAATGTTGAACAAGTGTTGATTTAGTGATTGGATTGGTGTGGATAGGCTATGTGATTAATTTTTTTAGTGTTCTTGGATTGTGATGCTATGTGTGTGTTCTTCTGTTGGTTTGTAGTTATTTCCTATAGTGTGCGTGGTGTGAGTTCCTAATGAGTTGTCTTTTAAATCCCTAGTAGATTTTTGGTTGTGTTTTTTGTGGTGGATGGTGGATTTTGTGTGAATGCGAGGTTGAGTTAAATAGAGAATGAATGTTGTTATGATGGAATAAAATTGTATGTGTACGCATTGTATGGTAAATTTCATTGGAGGGGTTGGTTGGGCATCTACACCTTTGTGCTTACAAAATTTTGAAAATGTCCCTAGCAGAACAAAATTATGATATTTATGATAAGGAGTTGGGTATTGTTTTGGCTTTCCAAGATTGGCATATTTATCTTCAAGGATCACTGCACCAAGTCAGGATAATTTTTTATCACAAAAACTTTGAGCAACTTTTAACTACAAAGCAACTCAATCGACGTCAAGTTTGATGGTCCGAACTACTCTTGGCATTTAATTTTGTCATTCAACATTGTCCAGGGTTGTTAAATAAATAGGCAGATATGCTCTCCAAGCGGATGGAGATAGCGGAGGGCCTTGAAGACACTTCAAGTCCGCTATTAAGGTTAACTGTATTGAAATCATGCAAGCCAGTTTGGAATGACATACAGATTATTGAACATATTAAGCTGGCCATTGCAAAAGATGCAATGCTAGAGTCAATTCTGTCATTCTTTTTTAATGGGCTTGATTGGGCCCCTTTGAGCATCCGTCAGCGGTTTCAAGCCTATTGTTTTAGCGATGGAATTTTCTATATTTGTGATGCAATGGTGGTGCTAGACAACGAAGAACTGTGACGATATATATTGCGATTCCAACATGACGTCCCAATGGTAGGTCATCTAGAGCGGGTAAAAACTCTCAATTTTGTGGCTAAATTTTTTTATTGGCCAACCTTGCGCCAATATGTCCATTGTTATAATGATGGATGCGACCTATGCCATCGTTCCAAGTCCACACATCATGCTTGACATGGCTTATTGCAACCAATTCTAGCGGCTGAGGCACCATGAAAATGGGTGTCAACTAATTTTATTGTGAAATTGCTAAAGAACGGGGGCTTTGATTCAATTATGGTGGTCGCTGATAAGAGTACAAAACTAGCACACTTCATTCCAACAAATGAGACAATTGACTCTAATGGGATAGCCATGTTGTATCTCCATCACGTCTAGAAATATCATGGGATGCTGGATGAAATTATATTTGATTGTGGTTTCGTTTTTGTCTTGAGATTTATGAAACACTTATACGAGCTCCTCCGCATTCAACCTTCTTTGACAAAAAACTTTCCATCCACAATCAGATGGTCAAACGGAAAGAGTTAATCAGGTGTTGGAAATTTTTTATGAATGTTCACCACCAGACGACAAGATGATTGGTCAAATCTACTTTCTATAGCTAAATTTGCTTACTATAATGCACTTCACTAGGCCACATGATTCTCTCCATTCTATGCTACCTACAAGTATCATCCTATGTTATCATTTGCAACACCTACCACTTTGATTGTCCGGGCGGCCGCAAAGAGAGTTCGGCGCCTATAGGAAGTAAACAAGGAAATTAAGACAATGATCAAGATCGTTAGGGAGCATGCCAAGAGATATTACAATCAAGCTTGTCAACTGCAACCGAGTTTTCAAATCGGAGACAAGGTATTGTTTTGTCATGATTATATAACTACAACACCATCCAAAAAGTTGGCTTCAAAATTTTTGGGTCCATTTTCGATCACATCTAAAATATTAGACTTAGTGTATCGACTCAAGCTCCCAAAAACACTCTTCATCTATGATGTCTTCTATATATCCCTCCTTGAAAAATATTGGCAAATATTGAAAAATATTGGCAAGATATTATTCTAGGTGGATGGCATAAACCACGACCACCAATTATAACCATGGAGGGAGATATAGAATGGAAGGTGTACAAAATTTCATATTCCCGATTAAATGGTCATTGGAAAAAACTCCACTATCTCATTTCATGGAAAGGCTATGGACCAGAATATAACTCTTAGGAATGCCCAACGAATTTGCAGAATGCTCTTGACACGGTCAAGGAACTCTACCAGTTCCATCCGAATGCAACTGGACCAACCTCATGCGGTGTCAATTCTCGAGTCCTGGGAGGACAACAAGTGAAACAAACATTCAGACTCTACAAGGGAGGTAATGTTACGACTACGTTGTAACAACTGGATTAAAGGATGGTTGCAAGCAGTTAGGGATCCAAGGCATTTCCGACGGTGGATATTATTTTCCTTAAAGCCCAATAAGGGGGGCGTTGTTCCTTACGCGGCATATTATCAATACAATGCATTGTTCAGGCTTAAAACTGCTTTTTCGTGTTGGAATCAATGGTGTAGAATTGGATGATGGTGTATTTAGAGTGGAGCGTTGACAAAGCCAAATCCTGACAAATTGGCACAACTCTTCCCATGCTTCTTTAGAATTATTTTTGGATGTAATATGTAATACTTGATTCAATTTTAAACAATTTGTTATGATATTAATCTTAACTTGTGTGTCTTTAATACCCCATTCACTACCTAATCATGTGATAGGGCTATGTTGGATTTGATTACTGAAGGTAGGGGGGAGGTGTAGATGGTCTAAGTTCTAAACCATAAATTATTTTTAATAGTATTTTTTATTTTAAAATTAATTGAAGGCTATGCTTCCAAATCTGGAAGTAGGTTCCATCAAACTTGACAACATTTTTGAAGTTTGTTACATTGAATTGAAACATTTGATGTTAACTCAATTATAAAATATAATATGATAATTTGATACTATTTAGTAAGAGACCATGATTTGATTTTACTTAATTTATTGGAGGCATTTTGAAAAATATTCCATCTTCACTGGCAAAAAATTGTGGACTTACCTCATCAAAATCATGTAATTCTTCAATCCAAGACATAAGAGTTTGTTCAATATCATATGGAATTTCTATAAGTACAGTTTGTCCTTCAATCAATAATATAGTATTGAATGATAGGGATTTGAGTTGAAATTGAAACAATGCATTTGTAATTTGAAGATCATTCTTAATATTAATTGGATTTGAATCATCTATGAGCAAATAATTTATATCCTTGCTTGCACATTTTGTACTAGAAGGTGCAAAAAGAACATATTTAATAAATAAATGAAGCATCCCAAAATTTAGTTCATGATCTTTTAAATACAAAGCTTGATTTTCTCCTAAACCATGTTCTTCTAACTTTCTATGACGCCATCTTAAAAATCAAAGATAAAAGTATATTAATAATAATAATAAATACATTGTTCTTCCTACATATATAGGGTACTATCCTAGGCTCTCATGTAAAGACATAATGCTCCAATCTAACATCAAATAAACTTTTGTATATAACTATTTAATCTAATGATGAAATATTAATTTCATCCTAATAGATAGCACTCATGCATCCATAGCATTGGAAAAGGACAGTCCCCAAAAATTTATATCCTCAAAAATAAGAGTGAAAACAAATTGTTTGCAAAAGTAGAGGTTACTTATGTGTAAAACCCATTTTATTCTAAATTATATTGAGAATTATATGTGACTTTAGCCACAATACATTAGACTATTTGACCATTCTCTAGATTGGAACCCCTATACTATAGTCCTAGGTGTTTTGCGAGTTAGGCAAAATCTAGACAACAACTATATCCATGCATTTGGTTTATTTAACAAGATTGACTTATATAATTGTGAAAATATCATGGCTAATTCACAAAATTGTATAAATATATCTTCCAGGCTTGGGAACAACATAAAGCAAAAGCATCAATGACACTTGTTGATCAAAAGATGAAGCATTATCCAATGGACTTGGAAGTCATCATGCATATCCTAGTTGTAGCACTTGCATCAATTGCATGTGCGGATTATAAGGCTTCAAGACGTCCCAAGATGCATGATGTTGTAACTATGTTTTTTGAAAATTATATGTCAATTAATCAATTTAAAATAAACTTTGAAGATGGAGATGAGATTGTTGAAATGAGTGTAGAATTTCCTATTACGGTGGGCATAACATCTTTCTTTTGGAGCATTGAAAACCTGCATGTGGATGATTGTTTTCTATTCACCAATATTAGTAGCCTTAAAATGAATCCAATAGTTAGATAAGGTGGCTTGAGATGTGCCCCAATGATCGCAATTGGCATGCAAATGATAGCAATTGAATAAGCATATGATGATGAGTTTTGTATCCACAATTGCCGAGCCATGTTGATGCCTTTTTTTAGCTCCAATGACATTTTTCAAAGGCATGCTTGGTGAATTTAAATTTAAATAATTTGTGACTACCAAATGACATTTTTTTGAGTTGTTTGAAATAAATATACATATTTGAGTTTGGAATGTCACACGCAAATTAATAGTGACATGGTCTTGACATTTTTTTGAATCAAAGCAAATGTTACTAGTAGCTACTACATATTCAAGTTTTGTTTACAACACATGGCATTATTGTGTATGGAATTTTTTTCAAAAATTAGATCACTAGTATTTGCAAGTTTTAAATGATTTTGAATGTATTATTGTTAGAAGGCCTAGTGACAAAGTATTAAATCTAAAATTTTATGAATTACATTAATATTTTGAAGTTATAGTTTGTATTTTTTAGCTAAAAATTCCATTTATGTTTTCCTTAACAATCACAAGATATTTTGTACCTAAATACAAGATAAAGAAATAACTTTATATAGATACTTAAGTGTAAAAAGGAATAGAAAAATTACAAAAGACATAAAAATAAAAATAAACCATCACTATAACCTTTGGAAAGGGTTGTGACTATACTGTAGAAATTAAAAATAGCTATAAAAACTTCTTAGAAAGGAGAATTTAGAGAATGCTCATATATAAGTGTTTTTTTAATATTAATATATTATTTTTAAATTCTTCAGCTTATGCATTTTTTGTGAATTATCTTGGATTATGTTGTGCCATCTATGCTATGTGTAAGATTGTTTGGTGTTTATGAGCAAATTCTTGTTGACTTTTTGTATAGCATGGAAAAACTTAGATAACAAAATCCAAAAAATTTCCTAATGGTGGTTCTTTAATTGGGGAAGATCAATTGTTCTATTATTTTGTATCTAAGGTCACTTTTAATGTAAGAAAATCACTCATTGTGATAATTAAAGAAATAAAATTAATTTTTATGAAGCGTTTAAAGAATGTGGGATTAATTCTTTAACCTATTATAGTAATCCATCCATGCCCAATACATGTAGTCATATAAAATGATGTTCCAGTTTTATACTAAGATTTTAGGAATCTATTTGTCAGGTTTGTCCAATTTATCAAATGCCCTGTATATAACTATCAGTCTAATTAAATGCCAATGTATATATATTCATTTACAAGTTTCTAAATTATTTCTTTGATTTTAGCCTTTTTCAATTAGTCCAATGTTCTAATTAACTAGTCTAATTGCTACTTATGCACGTATGCAAATTCACAATTAATCTAAGGTCCAATTGTCTCCATGTGTAGAGTTATGCAAGGTATGATACTCATTCCTATAGATTTATGTTACGGTCAATTAGTTTCATATTCTTTCTTTTTCCATGCTCCCATCATCCAATAGCAAGATAATTTGTCCATGCCACAAAAGATTAATGTCTTACAATTTCTCTTAGTCACCAATGCCTATCAAAATATAACACTACCTTGTCTATTTGGCTTCTATTTTAGTAGAAAATCCTTTCCATTATAGTTGTGATAATACAACCATAGTTAGTCAGATTGTCTTTTATTACTTATATAAGGCTAATTAATCTTAATTTTGTATGATTATAATTTTTTATTACAAACCTACTAACAATCCTAATTCTATAAGTCAATTAATTTGTCAAATTAGCAATCCGTATTCCATACATTTGGTAAATCTCACCCTACAATAGAGTCTACTTTGTCCAAATCCACTATAATATTCTATTCATGCAACCAAGGTAAATTTGTATCTGGACAACTAGTCTCATCTCACTCAAAACAAAGACTGGTTCTAGCAATTTATTATCTCATCTTGATTATGATACACAATTAGACAATTGATTTATAAGAGTTCTTTGCTCATAGTCGATTCATAAGTCAATTTGTCCATCCCAAATAACAAAATTGCTTACAACAATTTAATAACATTATAGTCACACACACACAAGTTCAAACAACTATGTTTAACTGACGACCTCAGCCAACAACCTTAAACATTAATTTAGCTCACTGCATTCTCTGGGGCAATTTATCAATTAGTTTCAGTTACAAACTTTTGGCAAGTTGTCTAACACACATTATGCTCTCAATAACTCCATACAATATAATAAATTGACAATTAATCAACACTATCAATTCTCAACTTCAACATATAAGGAACTTAAAAAAATACTATTAGACTTCTTGCTATGACAATTAGACCCTATAAATGCGGGAACGATTGCTCTTGACTAATTGTCCCACTCTCATTTTAACCAACAATTTCTCACTTTGTACATTGAAATCACTCCTTGTCTAACTGATTGTTTCACATACAACCAACCAATCACTAGCTTAATTCTTTAACAAAGTTTTCCTCCTAGACTAACTGACTCAAATGATTACACTTGCACAAAAACAATTTGTTACAACCTATAATAACTAAACACAAGCAATTTAATTGCTTAATCAATTGATGCCAATTATATTTTTAATAATGTCTATTTTAGTAATTTACATTGCTATTTTTGGATTTGACATCACTATTTATAACTTTGACAATTGACATGTCTATTTTTATTTTTAAAAAGTCTTAGTGAGTGCTCAAGTCTAAATGCTCGTCGTTCAACGCTCATCGCTCATACTAGTATTGTTGCAAAAATTAATATATTAAAATTGGACAATTTTAAAATATTATTTAGAGAAGATAGGTATTCATCCAAGTTCTTACAATTTTTGGACGGTTGTTGCTACTTTTAATAAGTAAAATAGATGTATTCACCTAAAACCTTGTCTTGGCCTCCAAATCCAAAGTCAACCTTGTAATCCTTGTATGTCAATGTTTTGTTATGTGTTTTTGTTAAGTGTTAGGATTTGTTGCATGTGAAAGTCCTCTTTTGTTTGTGAAAAACTTGTGCCAAGTTATTTTTAAAAAGTATCAATTTTTTTACCAATACTTGTCAACATAATTTGAGATGCTAGACTGAACATAGTTACTAATACTTGTGTCAACTTTAGAATAAAAGTTAGATACTAATTTATCACATTATAGCACATGCAAGTTGAATTTCTTTTAGTTAGGTAGTCCTTTAATGTAAATATATATTTGTGGGGCAAACCAAGTCAATAATTTTTCAAAAATTTAGGCATCCTTTTAATTATGTATTTTCTGCCCAAACTACTAGGAAGCTATAATATAGCATTTGTAATTTCCACAAAAGCGATGACCAATCCTTTTGTATCCATTCTTTTATTCTTTAAATTATGTATAGCACTAATGTTTAATATCAAATGTGATATTGTTGTTTGCATCATGTTTTTTTTTAATTTATTTGACATACAAAAATAATATGCCAAACAAAATTTAAGAATAGAAATCAAAATAAAAGTATTGGCACAATATTGTAGCTGCTGAAGTGTTATAAGGTAGAAACAATTGTTACTATTCACTTAAGCTATTGTGTATAGATGGAGTGAAAATGACAATTAGTTGTTATTTTAGCCCTGTAGACAAATGAAAATCAATAAACAAATAAGTTTGGAGAGTTTTTATATTTTTCTGTGAATTTTCAAATTCAAGAGTAAAAGAAACTTCAAAGTGCTCAATAGGTGCATGTTTATCTGGAATGGGGTAGTTTACCTTACATGCATACAAATATATATATATATATATATATATATATATATATATATATATATATATATATCACAATTTTCACAATTTTTGGCTTGTGGAATTGCCGTTGTCAGTGAACAATGATCAAGTTTAATTCCCGTTTCTTTATTTTCAAAGTTGATGAATGCTGGACTTCCTCATTCAATTTCAACTCCAACTTTATCATCTCCAACTTCCAGCCCTAATTTTTGAGTCAAGATTCTTTTGGTAATTTAGGCAACCCGAGAAATACGTAAACAGGCACAATTGTCATAATCCTCAAATCCAAGCGCAAGGTTTAAGCTTGAGCTGAGGTTTAAGGGCCTGTTCGCATGCAGGCACTGGACCGGAGGTAGAGCTCCAGGTGTTGAGCTCTGAGGTCTGGTCCAGGCCACATCTTGCTTCCGGATGCGCACCGGTTCTCACATGAGAATTTCCGCTTTTTTTGTAACGTTTGGAATTTAGTGGTATGTGGCAACCAATGAATGAGGAAAGACACGGAAGCAAGTCTTGGAATAGGTGAGACAAGGACACAAAAAGAAAAAACTTTTAGAAAAATAGTAAGTCGGGTTGATGGGGGAAGAGATCGGGCTTGCAAGTCCTATAATCAAGGTGGGTTGAGAAAAGTCGGGACCGGAGCTCCATATCGGAGAATGGGTTCCCAATTTTGCCATGCGAACCCTCCCCGGTTGGAGGTCCGGTCGGGTCCAGCATGCGAACAGGCCCTAAGGTTCTGAATGTTCCCAAAGCGCAGAACTGCTATTGGGCTGCTCGACCTCGTCGACCAGTTGCAAGCCCCCCGGTTGGTCCACGCAGTGTCGGACATGATGCCGCATCCACTCACTGTGCAAGGCGTTTGCATCGGAGGCACCATCACACTTGGGTTTCTGTGGATAATGCGTGCACGGTTGCGATGAAACCCCGGCATAGCAGGAGCTCACCGTTGCGTTCGTCACCACATCGCCTGCTTTTGTGTTGAGGTACAATGGCTTCAACCCTCCAATTCCTTGCGGGATATATCCGAACGTGGAGTATGAGCTAATGAGAAGCACATCACTGAAGCTCAACATCCACATCTCGACGAACGCAGTTTCGGATTGATGAAGCGAATTGTCTTGATGTCCCTGCAAGCGGACATGTGATTGTTACAAATAGTAGGAATTGAATTTCTTCCCAAAGGATACTCCAAGAATTTGATTATATGTACCAACATTGATCGATGGAACACATACAGCAACAATGGGCTTTATTTAGAGCTTACCAAGTGGGAGATCATGTGGAAGCGAATCACGGAGTTGTTAACATTAGGTCTACCTGCATACAAGTCCTTCATTTCATCGTAATACTGGAGTTGCAGCGACGTGACAAGCACCGAGATGTCTGAAGTGCCTTCCCATCCGTTCCGGGAAAATGTCATGAGGTCTGATGCATCTTCTTCCGTTTTCAGTTTCGGCAAAACCTGGAAGACAGTGTCATGGAGAGCGCGCATATATCAGCGACCGACCATAATGCCCGTTCTATTGAGGCTAATGTGGCAATCTCGAAGACAAAGGTGAGAGGAGGAGGAACTACAACCAGTAAAGGCACTCAAGGCCATGGTTGTCGAAAATTAACTAGTTTAATTGCAATCCTTTGTATGGCCAATTAACTAGTTTAATTGCAACCATTAAGGACCGTGGTTGATTTGGGGGGTGGGCAATCCTTTGTATGGCCAATTGGGAGCAATTTTAAAACTTTTGAATACAAGTGCCTATTAGAGATCTAACCGTACGGATGGAAGTGTTGCACATGATATAGGATTTAGCATTGAAATTTTTGGTGAAGGTGTGTTGTAAAGCAAGAATTTTTAGCAAATCTTGGTGTAATTTCAGCCCCTGTTATCTTGGTTTTTTCAACCCTCTGGCCACATGCCACCTCAGATTGGCCTAGTTATTGTCCTAAACTTTTCACTTCCCAATTCCCCAGACCCGTCCCCTTTGTCACGTCATCAAATTCATTGACATGCTCTCTATACAAACCAAAAAGGACCCAAATCGACCACAGAATGGTCGACCGGTCCTTAATGGGTTAATGCGTTCCTGGTTGCTTGAATTGATGGGTCAGATGGTTTAGGGTTTAGGTCAGCAACCCTCACTATTGATCACCATATATCCTTGATTGCTATTACTCAATCCTTTCCATAAGAGAGAAGGGTACTGTTAAGAAACCATTGAGACAAATGATCGATTGTGCCATGAGAAGTAGCAAAGTGCCTTCTTATTACTTACCTCGCGGCTTTGGAAGCAATGCAGGATGCGATCGAAGACGACAGGATCGTATTCGCCCAGGTTGAAACGCCCGTGGAGGCGCACTTGGACCCCGACGCGCTTGGACGAGCCTGCGAGATAACCGAAGTAGAGACGGACAATTTGCGCCCAGAGCTCGTTCTTGGGAAGAAGCACCTTGTGGCTCAGAACTGTGAAGGCGTCCTCGGGAGCGAACAACGGGTTGAGCCGCTCCCACAAGGAGGGCACCATCAGCAACCTCGTCACGTAGTACTGGTTGCTGGTCCACCCCAGCCATCGCACGTTCTTGAGGCCCAAGTTTGTATAGTCGCAGAAAACTTGCCCATCTGCCCATGACTACAGGCATCACCACAATGTAAACCATCTTCGCAATCTGTTAGCAATTTTGAAGTAATTGCCTCACGATCGGCAACATTCCCTGGTGTGTAATACTGGAACGGTGGAGGTGGCTATAAAGCATCCTTTGATGCTATGATCCGGGTTTTCTAAGGAGTTACACATCTCCAAGCATTTCTCACCATCGTCAGTTTCATAGAAACCGCATCTATCTGACACTGAGTCATATTTTTTCGACTCTCATAAAATTGTCACTGAAGCTTTGAAGTCCAGGAATAGGGTTCTCTAAAAGTTAGGGTTCTCACTTGAAATGTTCACCCCTGCTACATTGATAAATTGAATGTTTACCTACATGCTGGAGCACACTCTTAGAGTGGGGGTAGTTTTTCAGCACAACCCACGTTCTACGTGTCTTGAACTACGTGATCAACCTTCATGAGCTACAACGTTCTCAAGACGTAATGCTAAGCTTTATTCTTGAATGGAGGACGTCCAAGAATGTCAGTAGTTTAAGACTCATTCAGGGACTCCCAATAAAGTTATACAGCATTATGGGTGCTAACCCTGTCCCTCTCGATTGAAGAAAACTTGACACATCTGCGCTGGCTAGGCAACTTTAAAGCTTTATGAAGCTTGTGAGAACTTAGGTGTTTTTGTTAAAAAAATTCTTTATGATTTCTTTACATACTGATTCCTTACATTCTTCAAGTGAATTCCAAGAAACAAACACGCTGTAACGCTCCTCATCGATCGGCGGTTACCCTCCAGGGATGCCAGGAGATCTAAGGACTGGGACATGGAAGCCAATCACTTAGATCTATGGCCAACAATTAGATGTAAGTTTGGAACAACAAAAGGAAGGATTGGTTCAAGAGGTTGAATCCCGCAGGACTGGTTCGAGAGAATCCCATCATACAACAAACCCATCCCTGTTGAGAAAAGGGTTAGGATTTACAGTACCTGAACGTGATCGAGTTGAAGAAGCACCATGTCCAAATCGGTGAAATTCTTCGCAATGGCAACACTGACCCCCTCCGCCCCCGTGACGTTCTCATACGGGAAATCCTCCGACAATAACCACGACGACTCCGGAAACGGATCACACAACAGATCTTTAAACTGATTCCGCCCCTCCACCAACACAACGCGATCAGTAGCCAACCCATACGCAACAGCCGTCGTCAACGACAACAGCTTGTTCCCCAGTCCTCCCACGCCCTCCATGACAATGAGATACTTGCAGTCATCCCTCTGGCTTCGCTGGTGCAGAAAAACTTCCGCCCAATTCTTATCCTGAGAGCACTCCTTGTGCATCGTCACGTAGCGATCCCACGCTGCGGTGAACGCTGGCGATGGGGAGAAGCGGTCGGGGTCGCGACGGTACAGCAGGTGCTGCGTCCGTGCAAGACAGGACGGGTCGTGGGTGACGTTCATCAGTCTGTCGTGCGCACTCTGAGGAGATGAGGGCGGCGTTTCATGATCAATCTCCCCACTGACAGGTATGGTCGACGTCCTGAGCTCCACGAGTTTGGCGCTTCTTCCTGCCCAGACGAGGGCGGTTTCCAAGTCAAGGGCTAACAAGCATGTGAATGTGAGGACGGTGACGCCCGTGAAGATGTAAATGCCGTAGCCCCGGAATGGCACGCCCTTCCCTTCTTTCGTCTTCATGATCACTCTGTACAATTTTCGATTCGATCGGAAGCTTTGTGAAGTCTAAGAATTGAAATTCAGTGTCGAAGCCTACGATATCTGACACTCACGAAGTTGAAGCAGAATTATATTTACCAGGGCTGAGTAAGCAAGGATTTGCCAGCATCAGGTTCATCCCTACAACATAATTTACGTTCTGAAGCTATGCTGTGAAAGCCTAGAAGGCTGGGCGGGGGCACGAAGCCCCTTCACATAAAGCAAAAAGAACTTACAAAGAGAATCCGAGAGGGAAAGTGAAATGCCAGAGCTTAAGTCCAGGGTGATAGAAAACCGGGGACCACCTGGACTCAAACTCCGACTGAATGGCCGCGAGTTTATCTACGTTCTTAACTCTGGATCTAAAATCCTGCCTAATGGCCATACCCGAGTGAATCGTTGAGGACCAAGCAGCCTTCATCACCCGAAGGGAGCTAAAGTCCAGGAGCTAAAGTCCAGGGTGCCGGTTCTGAAGCTATGCAATATGGGTTTCCAACCAGTACAAATGGTCCATAAAGAGTTAGCGACGGCTGATTCTGGGCTAATTATACGAGCTTCACGGAAAGCAGCTCCTCAGTCCCGAAGCCACAAGGAGCTCCATACTGCATGACCTCGTCTTCGAGGTGAAAAATATCAAATGCTGCCATTAGAAAACTCGATATGCCTGAGCTCTAATCTCCCTTTCCGATTGCCGACACGCTCCACCTTCCTTACTTCCGACCAGAACGATACGGAAAAGAACCTAACCAGTTCTACATTGCATTCTTTTATTTTCTTTGAAACAAAAGGGGCAAGTTCGTAACGTTGCTAAAAGGAAAAGTACACCACCACAAACTGAGCCGAAGTCCAGACAGACGGGTGAAAGAAACAGCTAGAACAAGCACCCACAAAAAACTAGTCAAGACCTAGAACCCTGAAACTTCGAAATTTTCTTCAGATCCGATCCGCAATGAAGTGAGGGTACGTTACATCTACATCGTCTTCAGCTCCTCTGATCTGCGCGTACTCACCAAGTTCCGTTATTGTAATTAGAGTTAGAATCTTTGAACTTCTAGTGGCCGTCATAGTGCAGCATCAGGAAGAGTGAAAAATCTAGTTCCCAAAACCTTAACACTGTAAGTTAGATCGATTTACTGTTTCGATCAGATCGAAGAACCCTAATATTTGTCGCTAATAAGCCCGTCTTCCTCGCTTCCATTTTCAGGCTCGGCACTGTTCGGCAAGCTCCCATAGTTGGCACGATCTGGACGAAGCTCAGACGGACAGATTCACCAAAGCATGCGAACGCCCGCTCCTCAATACTGGACCCACGACCAGATCGTGGACGACAACCTGTCTACAACGTTCTCGCAGTCAAGAAGCTATTTCTGTTCCCCGTGTTCTCTATGTTCCCGACGAGTTGAAACGTCGTGTGACTCGTGTCTACAGAGGCCACGATTTTTTATTTCGTTTTGGAGGCAGTACAGAAAGTGATCATCACGGCACTGGACGGACCGGAGTCATGAAGCTATTTATATCCATGTATATGCATGAAACATGAGTGCATATAAATTATTTATTCATCCAAATATGTAATTCTTCATCTTAGAATTTTGTGGAGATTTAATAGCGATCTCATCCACTTGGAAGTTTGAAAGGACGAAAATAGTGCCAAATATTTCTCCAAAAAAGTTGTACCACTTTTGAGCAATAAATTACTCCCCAAAAAGTCTTTGCTTTCCCCCAACCTCATAGGGTTTCGACCTTTGGATGTGGTTGCAAGAAAGAGTGTTTATCACTATGATAGATTTCAGGAAGCCCAGACCTTGGAAAACTAGGTCTTGTAAGTTCCTACATCTCTGAAAGTAGAACTAATATGAATCTGAGGTTCTTCATTGGGCAACTGATACTGCACCAATTTCACCGAAATTAACCACGATATCAGTTATGAGGTTTCAGGCGTCACAGCTGATGATGTGCGTTTCCCTCACTGAAAAATGATACGAAAGTTTCACTGAAATTAACCACTACATCAATTGTGAGGTTTAAATCTCTTAAACCTCCTCTTAATTGGCACGGTAATTACGCAGGGTTAGGTGAGCTGCATGATAAACGATCCTTGCGTATAATCCATTACAATGCGAAGAACTCCAACATTTTACTCACAGACAAGCTGATCTCCAAAGTGGCAGATTTCGAGCTCTCCAAACAGAACTCGTAGGGTTCATGTCACTGCTGTGGAAGAGATATCTGGATCCAGAGGACGCTAGACTAACTAACTTGCTTCAGGTCATCTCATTTTGAATGTGCCCCCTCTGTACTGTACACTCTAATAAATAATGTGGCGGAGTTCATTTTTGCAATATCACTTCAAGGTCTTCATTCTACATTGATGCTGTCGTGTGATCCCAGACATAGTTAGTCTTTTCCAGCTGGGTTGATGGTGTCATGAAATAGAGCTGTTCATGGAGGAGAGTGAAGTGTGTTTGTGTTTGAAGTTCTGTCGATATGTGGCGGTTCTATCACATGCACATTGCTCGACCAAAAGTTGAGCTCTTTGGGGGCGGAGGAATGGTTGATGTTAAGAAGAAAAACTTTGGAGATTTGGCTCCCAAGTTCTATTCAATCCCTAAGCAGCTGCTCATCCATGATTGTGCATCCTGATCACCCCCATTTTGGCAATGTAGGGTGGTGTAATTCCATGCAGGTACGAGATTGAGTAAGTGATTAGGAATGGTGCATTATGATTAGGCTGCAAGACTCTTTATTTTGCAACCACCCTTGGTCAAAAATAAGATGACCTATATGGCCAATATGGGGTGAACAATATCTTCACCTAGAAAACTCATGATGATTTTATTTTGGGAAACAAAATGTGGAAACATTATGGAAATCTTTTGAAATCTATTTCTGCATATGGGAAATTTTTCCACTCAACATGCCTGCACTCCAGATATGCTCAATTACTTAAGTGGTCGGAAATGGGTTGTTTCCCTTCCTCATGGCTCTCACGGCTCTCTCAAATGACACCGCCCGGGAGAGGGACAAATGAGGTTCAAAGCAAATGATGCACACACAGGCCTTTTCAACTTGACATGTTGAAATTGCTCAATCAAATGTACACACAAGTTGACAGATCTTCGGTAGTATGAAAGTTGCGTGTACACAATTACAGAGTCAAAAATATACATTATCACTGATCATTAAAAAAAACTAACCTCAAATCTAAGACACTTAATTTTGATGAATGATACATTTGTCATCATGCAAAATTGAGGGTGACGTATATTAATTAAGGATTACATAATAGTGACTATAAAGAACAAATTACTGTGGCACAACAGTTCAGAGCAAGACCAATGTTTCTAGATGAGGAAGCTTGACAAACTTTGTAGTAAGTGTGCGACTGTGCATGTACATTGCATGGTTAAATTGAATGAAAACTATCGATAATGGATCGTGCCCCGTAGAAAGTAAGGTAGCCTTTACAAAGTTTTTGCACAATGAAACAGGAGTCTGCTAAATCCATTAGTTTATTGAATATAGCTGATAATTTTTGAGCAAGTGAATCATCGATACATTCTTCAAAATATCAACTTTCCAAATCCAAAAAAATGTTTTTCAAATTTGAGCTTGCTAATTTGAGCTAGGAGGTAGAATGCGAAAAGAGCGCCATGCAATATAATCATAGGGTTTACCTTACTTTCTAGAGGGCACTATACAATGCTTGAAACGAAGTATGCCTAATTTCTCATGATAGTTACCTAAAACTTTAAACACACTTGCAAACCAAAAAAAAACTTTCTATCTAGCTCCTAATCATGGTCAACACCCCATCAAAAAATATGAAAGTCATGACCTAACCACAAAGGGTGCACTGGAAACAATAATCCCATGGGTTTTTTGTGGTGTCTAGATGCTATTGGGTGAAAAATAAAAATTATGTAAAACAAAATTTCGTTAAAGTGGCAGTATTCCACAAACTTGGCACTTTTACGTTTAAACTGTGCAATTTGAAATCTACACTAGTCCTAGACTTTAGAGCAAAAGAAGGAAATGAATGAAAAAATGACATATGGAATACTGCCATTTTAATGCATGATTTAGGGTTGGCTCTTCCAATTTTGTGAGAAACCGAACCTTGAGTCCGATGAGTGCATCAGTTTTTCCATCAAAATGTGCACTGAAGTTTCTCACCGTAGTGCACAGATTCATAGCTGCAGCAAACTTGCTTGGAAAGGAAGAAGGTTCATAAATTGCCCACCGAAAAGCTGAAACTGAATTTTGGGGAGGTGAAGCTTCTTGAAATATTTTTCAGTAAATTTTTCTTAAAAGACAAGTGGAAATGGCATGTAGCCCAAGTCGTTACATGTTTTTTGGAGCTTTGTAAAATTAGTTATGAAAATTTGAAGCTGAAATGGTATAGGGCTTTAAAATCGCCCACCTCCTAAAATGTACATTGTTTGTATATTGCTGAAGGCTAAAAAAAAAAGTAACATGTATAAATTGTGTACATTTAAGGAGGTAGGTGGTTTTAGAGCATGTGCGGTTTTAGAACTTCCTACCTCTAACTAAGGTAGTGGCACCTCAAATTGTCAGTAACTAAAACAAGCTCTTATATAGCAAGCTCCAAAAATTGCAAACCAAAATCTGCATATAAAATTGGCAATCTTTTATTTAGAATTTGAGTAAAATTATCGAAGTGACTATTATTGAGGGGTGTTGCACTATTGCTATACGTGCTTCACTCTTTGTTGCTTCAAGGTTCCAAATGTGTTGTTTCCCACTAAGTCTATTATTGATGGTAACCAAGAGCATATAAATTTATAACACATCCTCAAAGAAGCAAAAGATTGTGATTTGACTTGCAACATCTTATACTACAGTTTACTTATCCGGTTCAACAAAAAATTTAAGATGTAGACACATTGAAGACATTGAAATGGTTATGTTGATAATTTAACTTCTAAAGGACCAAGGCCATTTTTCTAAAATTTAACAATAGAACCTTGTACTTTATTTTTTTGAGATCATGTGGTAAAAATTTCATGAAGTTAAACCATACAAATTAGAAGATATAAGCATTCAAAGTTGGGGGAAATTTTTTTTTTAACATTGGCTTGCAATTTCTAATGCCTTTGACCGCCATTTGTGGAATTTTTTTGTACTATGGACTTTGAATCTAAAAAAAATTGTGTTGAAGAAATAAATAGAAAGTCTAGGAAAAAAATCTAAGGAAAAACCTACTTGATTTTCATTTGTTAAAAAATTATTAAGTGGAAGTAAGTCCAAAATTGAAAGAAAAATTAAATCATTAATAGCTCTAAGATGGGATTGAAATACAATAGCAAGATTGTTCTAGCAAAAAAACTTGACCTTGTCAAACAATTTTTTTGGAAAAAATGTGAATATTATATTTAGAAATGAATCCTCTGAGTTATTTTTCCGAAAAAAATGCTTAGATTGCCCCAAAAGCAAGATTGTTCATAACTTTCACATCACTAATTCGAATGGAATGATTACTACACTACAAGAGAAAACACTACAAGAGAAAAGGATGTTTTAACCCCTCAACGCCGAAGCTCTAACCATGTCAAAAAACCACCGTGCTTTTCAAGTGCTATAAATCTTAATGTGAGTAAGGTATAAAAATCTCAACCGTACAATATTATAGTGTGCATGTTGTAGATGGTGTAAGTAAAATTTGGGGTCATTTGACCGTATAGATTGAAAGATTATAATGTTTTAGTGTTGAAAAAAGATGCTGAAATTTTCCTAAAAACACATTTCGAGGTGGAATTTGATTTCTAAACCTACTCAAATGAAAAAACTTTAAACTACAAGGTGATTCTAAACCAAAAGACAAACACTTTGGTGGAAAAAACACACATTTAATTGACTCATTGCATTTGCAAAGCTGTTTTGAAATGTCAAAAAACAGTGAAAAAAGTAGCAAAAAAACACATCTACAGCTGAACCTACCTCTGCTAAAATGCTTCTCAGTCAATCATATTTTCTTGTATTGATATGAAATTTTTACCACAAGAACTAGACTAGTATGTGAAACTTTTCCAACAAAAATTACTGAAAAAAACTCCTGTATGAAGAAGTTATAAGCCACCAAAGTTCACTGTAATGCAAAAATGTTTAGATTTTGAACTTCGAATTGCTCCCAAGCATTCAAAACAACTTGGGTTGACATGAAAATTTAACTACAATAACTAGACTTAAAGGGGAACATAACACAACAAATTTGATTGAAAACGAACATTGGATGAAGGAGATACAAGCCTCCGAAGTTGCAGCCTTCAAATGCAGTTTGGTGAATTCAAATTGAACCTATGAACTTCGATTGGCTTTCAAGAAATCAATAAAGCTTGCATTGATCTGAAAATTCTTCCACATAAACTAGAAGAGAGAGCGCAACTTTACCAACAAGTTTTATTGAGTTTGGACATCGGATGCAAAAGTTACAACACTTTAAATTTTCTGTGAGGACACTTTTCGTCCCCTCCGGCGATGAGGGGTTAAGTGTGTTTTTAAGTATAGTTCTAGAGATAAGATATTAAATAATGACCTTTAAAGAGATTTTCAATAAAAAAAATCTTATCTCTAGGACTATACTTAGAAACACACTTAAAACACCCTTTTCTCTTGTAGTGAAAGCTTGACATACAGACAAAAATATGATCTATAAGTAAAGAAAAATTAATCTAATTTCAAATTTTCGTAGACTTTTTTTTCTACCCGGTGACGAAAAAATTATGTTTAGGATGGCATAGCTTTTCCTCTCAAGCATCTACTGAAATAAAAATTATATTTCCACAAAGCTAAAAAGTTTTCCTATGTTATGAAAAAGTATCAAAAAGTTTCACTAAAAATTGAGGTCACAGGAACCTGCCCAAAATTTATATTGTCCTTGGAGGGGACAATGGTCTTTTGGGGGTTAAGGTGCCACAACTTTGAAGCAGCTACACAATAAAAGCATCCAAGTAATTATATGAGCATATATATGTTCATTAGATTGTGTTAATTTTATTGGATCTTGTTGGCAATTTTGGTACATCTTAGTATCTATGTATTTTTATACATTTATGAAATTTCAAAATGTTGATTATAAGTATACCTAAAATTGACTTTAAAATCTCATTTTTCAATCATGCATATTTTATGCAAGAATCTATAGTGGTTGGTATTAGGCAAGGGCTACAATTAGGTCTACTTACCTTAGGTAGTAGATTTAGATAGTAATTTATCATAGGAAATAATTGTAATTCTTCTACTATGAAACTCTCATTTTTTTGTTCTATTTGAAGTCTTAAGCAATTCTAAGTCCTAATTTTGAAATGTGGATAATTAATAGAACAATTCAAATAATGTAATCACTTTCTAAGAGAAAAATTAACTCCAATTCTAAATCCTAATTTTGAAATGTACTCCTCTAGTACATAGTAGGTTGGATAGCCCAAAAGTGGCACAAATAGAGGATCTTGTACCTTACTTCTTGTACACTATAGAAAACCTTTCGAATATGTAATGTGAAGTCTTGTAGAGGTTGTAGATTTCATTGGAATTCTTAGATTTTACAATGAAAGAATATGATTCTTTTGTAATCGTTAGTAGAAGATTTAAAATATCTATTCTACTTTCGTGGGTGGGACCTCAAATGCTTATAATCCATTGTAGATGAAAAGACACACTAGGCATTACTATTCTTTGCATTACAAGACTAAAGTTTTGCGAGATTCATTTCTAAGTTGAGGTCATTGTGAAAAATACCTAGGATTTGGGGCTCTAACCAACCTACTCCAATAAGTAATGTGACTTTTGGAATAATAATTTTTTAAATGGAATCAAATATAGATAATCTATAAAGCATTAAAAAAAATGTGTTTCTAGAATTTTAGGTCTAGAAAAAATTATATCTAAGAGTTATGCACAAAAAAATCCCAATGGAAAATCCCCCAAAAAGAGACACTTTGATGTTTGGTTTTTAGAAAATAGTTTAAACATTCATCAAAATAAAAATAAATAAATCCATTTTTTCCAACTTAAAGATCCTCCTTCTCTCAACCATTTCATCTTTGGAAAAAAATTGTGTTCTCTACACTTGCACAAAGGTAGTGCACTTTGAGCACATGTGGAAGGTGAAAAATTTACTATTTTTAGAAAAACTCTTTGTAATTTAGTGTAAATTTAGTAGAAGTATTTATATCCCAATTTTGAGCTTCAATTTCTTATTTTTGGGTCAAAAATAATAGTAAATCCCCCTACTAGTCAAGGTTTGGAAGTTGTTTAAAAATATTAAAATAATAATTTTTAAATAAAAAATTACTCAATGTCTAAAACTACTATATATACCTTCATTTTAAATTTCATGTAAAATTGACATAAGACTCAAAATTATGAGCAAAAACACACATGTCCAAGGCCAAGGGGACAAAAACCAAGACAAGTATTTCTTGCTATCATCCATTGGAAGATCTTGGAGGTTGGAAAATTTTCACATGGATGAAAGCATTAGATTTCTACTGGAAATTGATTTTTATTGATATTATTTGGCTATTTATATATAATTTTACTTAAAATATAGATTTTTTTCAAATATTAATTAACAACTTGGAATAAAAACCTAGTTCATCTTGCATTAAGATAAAACAACCCATTCTGGTCAAAATTAGGAGTTCGACCTCCTAAGGTTGCTAAAAGTTTTCAATTTTTTTTCCACAATAGTGCAAGTGTGAGAAACAAAGAGTCTGTAGACTACCTTAGAACCAAAAAATTTGAATCCATCATACTCATTTTGCTCACCTAAAGCAGATATAGTATTTTCTAACAAAGAAGGCCTAAAAAGTCAATTCTTACAATGAATTCTCACTAAAAATTGGAAGTTCCTAATGAAGTCACTAGTCACTCCATTAGTGTCATATAAGACATCCATTGAAACCAAAATTTGAAAATCTGAAAAAATCCATGATGGGGGCTAGGTGTCCACTATGGGTCATTTGACTACAATGGGCTGCTTTATCTTAGTAGCAATCTGAAAATGGGGTCTCATTGCTCCAAATTAGGCATCATGCAATGTTTGGGCAAAATTATAAATTTCTTAATCTTTTAATTTTCATTACTATAAGTCCCACTAGAATTTACATATTTTTTAAATCAAATTTTGAAGTCATGAAATCAAAGCTTAAAGAATTCAAAGCTTGTTTTGGGTGCATCTTCAACAACCTCCGTGGTTGCAAAGTAGACCCTATATTTCACTCATCTTTGTAAATTCCATTAATTACCTCAAAAGCTTTTTAACTTCTTTTTTTTTAATTCCAAATTTTTTTTGCCTTTATCACGGAAATTAATTAAATCCCAAATGTCATCACTTGTTGACATTGGACACTCATTTTTATAAATTCTACTAAGACCTTCAAAAAAATTGAACTTTTTCAGTTGAAAAGACAATCAAATTTCTGTAGGCTCCATTTTTAGTTGTATAGCTTTGAAATTCTATTACAACTAAATCAAAGATTAGTCATGAAATCAAAGCTTAAAGAAACTAAAGCTTATTTTTATCGTAGCTTCAAAAAGCCCCTATGGTTGCAAAGTAAACCCTATATTACAATCATGTTTGTAAATTTGATTAGTTGCTTCAAAAACCTATCAACAATCATTTTATTTTATTGAATTAAAAAATCTAGAATTTATTGCAAAAATTAATCAAACCTAAAGGTTCCTATTTATTCCCTCAAAAAACTCTTCAATTTACTCAATTGAAAAGACACTAAATTCTTTCTTCGCTTCATTTTTAGTTACGTGACTTTCAAATTCCATTATATTTTTTTCTTCGCTTCAAAATTCCGTTTGTTGGGTCGCGACATCATTCCATTATTTCTATCACACTTTCAAATGAAACCCATACTCACAAAGAGAATCTATGTTTGTCACTACACAAACCCCAAAGGTTATTAAGAAAATAAACTAAACCGATTTTAACCTAAAGGTTGTCATTGAATAAAAGAATGAGCCTTGAAAAAATATTTGTCTAATATATGAAAGACCACACATATTAATCATATGGCTTTAAAATTTCATGGCAAAAGCCATAGAATTTTGATGCCATTCACTTGTACTTTTGTAAATGGCACCAAAATTCTATGATTTTTGTGCAACTCTTCACTATTGTAGCCTATTTTGTCAATTCAAATATCTATGTATGCACCTCCTTTATTAAAAAAACAAACAAACAATAAATGTCACCTATACTAGTTTCTACCTACAAGTCATTACTGGAATTACTCATTTATTCTAGAATCATTTGAATTTTATATTCATTACAAAAATTTACCAAATCTTTAACACTTAAAAACCATGAAATAGTTCAAATTTCTTAAAATGTGAAGTTCTATTAATATATCTTAGAAAGAATGATTTAATGTTGGCTTCTAAAACAATTGTAAACTATAGCCCATAGATCATATTCATATGGTTGGTTGGATTTACCATTATTTATCAACAAAATTTGGTATCCAATTTTTTTTTTAAATTCTAGAAATTAATTATGAATTGAATATTATTTAGTGTTCTTCATAAGAATTTTTTATTCATTCAATATCTAAATCATAATGTTTAGATCTAAATGTATTGATTTTAGAAAGAAAAGAAAAACAATTACTTATTGAAACCATTTTCTAAAGGTTAATTTTGGAACCGCTTGGAAAAGTTAGTTTTTGAAGTGAAACATTTTTGAACTCTTTCAACTACACAATATTTGTAGAGAAGAGTTTTGAAGACCTTTATTTCCTATAGAATGTTTAAAATGGCTTTTGTAAGTAAATAATTTTTTTTTATCTATAGAATCTTGAAGACCTTTATTGCCTATAGAATGCTTAAAACATCAAAATGGATGAAAAAAAAATTATATTTACATGAAATATACTTCATTCATTGTTCAAAATTTGCACTCTTAGCTTAAGGCTTTTCATTATTACCAAAAAAAACTATACATGTTGCTTTCGTACAAAATTAATTTAAAAAGGAAAATGTCTATATATTTGAGAAAGTTCAAACAAAAGATTTGTCCAGAAAAGGTATCAATTTTATAAATTCTCAAACCTATGTTGATTGAATTTGTTGAAATTATGGAAGTGTGCAAAGATAACATACATGAATTGAATTACGTACACAAAAAAAGAGCACAAGAGAGCTTATAGAACAAAGAATCCTATGAAAACAATGGAGGTTGAACAAAGAATTCTATGAAGAAAAAACCCGCAAAATATTATGAAAAAGTTAAGAAGGCTATAAAGAGGAGTTAGTATAGAAATTTGAAACTACTACCATAGAATACTTAATTCCAAGTGCGAAATTCTAAGTGACGGGAGGAACAGCACAACGACGGGGTGCTGGTGTGGAGTAGTTTCCCTCTATACAAGCACAGCAAGCCTGGAGTGGCATTACTAAGGCCTGGTAGACAAGCACGGCAAGCCTAGAGTGGCGTCGTTGGGGCCTAGTGGACAAGCTGAGGCCTGATGGCGAGGCTGGGTGGCTGGTGGCGATGAAGACCGGGATGTAAGAACAACGGCTCCATGCTTTCAATAGTAAGGTTAAGGTAGGTTTTTGCGGTGCTAATCCCTGTAATGAAGTTCCTTCATTTGCTCAAAGAAAAAGCAGAAGTCAGGGTTAGGAATCCAGAATATTCTGCCTCAGGAACCTTTTGACTTGCTAAAGCGGAACAACATCATGATACCAATTGACTTCGTAAAATATACAGCAAACACTGTGACTGATCAATTTAGTAAAGTATAGATTGAATAGTACATGGATGGCGAGATCTTGCCCTCCATAGATCAATATTTCACCTAAGAATGGGAGCGCCAATTGGCCAATACCACTCATTGAAAGAATCGGACGAGGACATGCGAGGCCTAAACCCTATCCACTCTTCCGAGGCTGCCAAGACCGACAAATTCTGTCAGTCAGTCGGCATCTCCAAACAAAAGTGATCGGAGCCTAACTGATCAGTTAGTTCCGCCAGTACACGAGCATAACATTTGTACCCTTTTGCACATTGGGAACCCATTGGAACCATGATTCCAATCTTCCATGTCTGATCCACCATACCTCGAAGATAAAAAAGACTTTTTTCCTCCTTCTGGAAAAAAAATTGACCTGCTCACCCACTTCCTGACATTCAGAAGTGGGGATCCGTCTGGTAGTGCACAATGTCGCCTGTGTCGGAAACGTAGTGATCTTCCTTTAAACTGGTGAGCAGCGGCTCTACGAGATGCATTGGGATGGGTCCTGACTTCTTGGGGTCCCTGTAATACTCTCCGAGCACTGGCTTGATTGCTTCCGTCTGCATAAGAGAGACACATGCAGCTTCGGTATCAGATGGTTATGGATTTGAAAGTGATGATTGTTGAAATTTTAATACTAGGCTACTTCAGATCGAATCCATAAACTAGGAATATAATAAGATTAAGGCTGTGAACCAACATCATGTGAAATAACAAGATGAAGGGAGAGGAATTATGCTTAAAATAATCCATTACATTTCTGACACTCTACGAGGCACTTCTGACAGCTTGTGATGCATTCGACGTATCAAGTGTCCAACCGACCTCAGAGGTGGCCTGAAACCTTTTTAACTTAATTAGTTTTAGCATACTATAAAGGAGACGTGTAAAACCTCTAATATTGTTAATTGGACTAGCGTAAAGCTGATATTGAAAAGGATGAGCTAGAACAAAATTAAAAATAATAATTTTGTTACCGACCAAGGTAAAGGTTTTCGTCTTATCCTCAGCTTGTTGCTTCAAGCTGTGCAATGTAAAGTGACACTCATTCTACCAATTTGCACTAAGGTGAACTACCTTATTCCAGACCAAGTCCATTGTGGGCTAAATTATGTTACTGGTGTACATTTCAGAACTTGAATATACACCACTAACATAATTTAGCCCACAATGGGCTTGCTCCCATTTGGTCTGGAATAAGGTAGTTTACCTTATCAGAATGTGGTGCTGAGTGATCAAGGGGTGCTGAGGGGAGGAATCATGGACAGTTCGAAATATTACAACAATTGCAATCTTTTCAAACTCCCATGATCCATCCCCTCAAAATTCCCTCAGCGCCACGTTCTGGTACTGATGAGTCAAACTTTCAAGGAAGGAAACTTCACTTACCGCAGCAATCAGGTTGTAGTGAGGAATTTGTGGAAATAGGTGATGCACCACATGGGTTCCAATGTCGTGATGAATGTTGTTAATCCAGCCGTAGTCCCTATCGATCGTAGAGAGTCCACCACGCATGTAGTTCCATTCCTATGATCAAAACCAATGCCGATGAGAACTGATTTCGAGATCCCAAGAGAACTAAAACCGGGATCAATCATACAAATTAAAAATTGAAACTAATAGCTCGTAATATCATCAATTGCGTCGGATACATACCGAACCACGGTACCATGGAACCTTCTTATCGTAACCGTGATGGTGAAGGTATGTCACAGCATCCAGCCAGACGACGTTCACCTGAGACACAAACCTCTGACACTCAGCTACCAGAATTGAATGTCTGTGCCCAGAACAAGGGTAGCTAGGAAAAAGGCCCGAAAGATGCACGAGCGAATTTTGACATGCAGTTGCGAATTGGATAAGAGGGACCAAGGCTTACCCAGTAGGGCACAACGTATAACTTGAACATCCACAATGGTCCAATTGCGACCGTCAATGCAACGAGTGTCGCAAGCATTGCTGCCCAGCATGTCGTGGATGTGATGACATCCTTGGCTTCCGAAGGAACGAACAAGTCGCTCTTGGGGTCGAAGTGAGACCCTGTCTTTCCAGGGCTCCTTGACCACTGCCAACATGACAAGAATACGTCAAGCCAGTTGCACACGAGGTTTCACGAGTGACAAAATTTCCAGTCAGATACTGACCCGAAAGTTCCCAAGTAACCAAAGTTGGTCACTTCCATATCCATAAAAGTTGAATTGAAAGAGTTAGGAAGCTTCGAGGAAGCTAAAAAAATATACAAATCTAAAGATATTATATCATTTACTTGTCAACAATAAAAAAACATATTTTGAAAGTGGACTATTGAGGTCGTGTTTGCACTTGGTGTTCGGAGAGGTGTTAGCGAGGGTTTTAGCAATGAATTTTGGTACGCCTTTGGACGAGATTCACTTTGCCAATCGCACATCTGACACCAAGTGTGAACAACCCTTTCACTTCCGAAAGGGACTTTCTTTTTCGGCTTCGAGCGTTCAGGGGATAATTGACACCTTATTATATTCAATCATCATTGTAATTTTAGAGTAATTGGAGTGAGCCATACCAAGTAGAAGGGGTAGGCAAAAAGCGCCCACGGGGCTGTCAAACGTCCAAGCTTCGCCCAGAAATCCAGCTTCTTGTACGAGGTCTCGGTGAGCTGAAAAATGATGTCACAAAAGCATCATCAGAAAACAGAAGCAGCTGCCGCTTGGTATTGCTACCAACAACATCCGCAACCAGGGAATTTCAATTGTATAACAACTCGCGACTTTGTATTCTTACAGGGTGCCATGACTCATCATTCTCCACGTGGCCGTGATTCTGGTGATGCGTCCTGTGACTGATCCTCCTGCACCGACCATAAATCCACAGATTTCAGAAAAAAGGAGAACCCGTCAATACTGAAATGAGAACCTCATAAACTGAAAAAGCATCTGGAACAGAGGACGAAATGATTTCTCACCAGCCGTGGTATGGGACCAGAATCGATGAATGAGTCAAGTGGCCGATCACGCTGTTCAAAGTCTTGTTGTTGGAGAAGCTACCGTGACCGCTACAAAAAACAATAAACCAAGCTCAGAAATTTCCAAGTCAGACATCCACCACATGGTCAAACCTCCAGCCCGCATTCGTCACAAGGAGAGAACGTTCCAGGAAAACCACAAAAGCAAAGAAAAGCTACCACCTCCCAATTCCTATCAACGACAATTCACAACTACAACTCCCTGAGCGCTAAACGTACAGCAAGGGGCAAAGAAAGCATCCTCAACCAAGTATCCAAATCTGTGTACATCAGCTATGCACCACAAGGTCAAAGCTTGAGCTCAATCCAGCCCGCATTCTTCACGAGGAAAAGATTATGCCAGAAGAATCTCAAGGCCAAGAAACGCTAACATCTCCCAATTCCTTTCAACGCTAATTCACGAATGCTCCCCCCAGAGCGCCTAACGTATAGAAAGTGACAAAGAACGCGTCGTTAACCGTGTGACAAAGTCTGTACACATCAGATATCCACCACAAGGTCGTAGTTTGAGCTCAACCCAGTCCGCATTCTTCACAAGAAAGCGAATCTTTCAGACGAATCTCAAGGTCAAGAAACGCCCCCATCCCCCAATTCCTATCAACGGTCATTCACCCCTCCTCCCCAGAGCACGAAAACTATGGCATACAGCATCTTTAGAAGCTCCTACGAGAGCCTCTGCCCATCAAAAATTCTCTCTTGTGAAAATGCACCCCCAAATCGATACTCTAAGCCTAAAAGGTGGCTTCCCGGTTCTGTACCAGTCATGACCGAGGACGAAAAGCGCCCAGAACATTGTCCCCTGGGCCGCCCAGTACAACGGCCACACGAGCCAATTGTTGACAGCCGCGGCACCAGCCGCCAAGCCAAAAACAATAGCCACATCGCGCGCAACGTAACTCAGCGACTTCCATTGATTTTTCTCCCAACAATGCTTGGGAATCACGGCCCGGATGTCGCTCAACGTGAACGGCGGCTTCTTAGACGCATCGAATTCGGTCTCCTCCTCAACGACTTGGGGCGTTTCCGGCTCTGGAATGAACGTCAAAGGCGCCGCCACGTTTCGCACCACGAGAGAGCTTCGCGTCCTGCGGGGGAGGAGCTTCAAGCCGCCCAACCCAAGACCTTGTACGCCTTGCGCCCCATGGAAAGACTTGCGGAAACAGACTGCATTGTGGGTACAAGCAACGGGGAGCCTCCTGGCGACGACGAGGGGCGCCTCAAGGCCCGCACAGACCGACTTCCGGGACAACAGAGAGGCTGCCATCGCCACGGGAAACAGAGCAAACCGGCGTGCAGCAAACAGCCCCACACAACCCTGCGATCCCAGACCGCGAAAGGCCACAACTGAGCAGTCTGGCACAACCCAGCAGGTGATATGAGCGGGTGTGGGGATGCAATCGGGCGATGGAGTGGCCGATTGCAAGGTTTTGTGGACGCAAGCACGCCACCAGCACCAGAGCGTGAAAGGGGAGAGCAGACAACCCTCTGCTCGCGAGAAGAGCTCGGACGCGCGATGGCGGCAGAGATCAGAACGGGAGGCCGCGGCCGGCGGCCGGCGGCGCCGGCGTCGGCCACCCCAGGCCGTTCACTTGGACATTGGTCCTAACGACGGCCTACGACACCAGGGGGGTCGTCGTCGACGGCTGGCGGTTGGGCGGCTATGGGGTTCAGTTACGGATTTCCCATACGCTGGACATTGTATGCGATTGGTGGCTCAGACCGTATATACGGTTAGTGCCCTGTGGTCAGTGGTCAGTGTGGTGGCACTCTCTTTGCGGTCTCTTGCTGCCTGCCGGTCAGTGCCTCTGGTTTGAAGTTTGAAGACACCCCAGTCAAATGTTTCGCCTCAATAAGGTGAACGTTTTGTGTTTTTTATGGTTTGTGTAACAAAAATTCATGGGCAGAAATGCGGGGATTTCTTCCATTGTGAGTAGACCAAACTAGCATCCCTTTGTAATCAGAGAAGATCTGCTAATTTAGAGCGTGCCCACCGGGCTTGAAAAGTGGATGAACCTCTTAACGCCTAAAGTCCCAAGGCCCTTTTTCCATCAAAAAACACACTCAAAACTGCGAATCGTATTTTTTTGCATATCTAACCATAAGATCTTGCACTAGGCTAGTGTAAGAATGCATGGAAGATATTTCAGAAATTTTGACCGTGTAGATTGCAAGATATTAGCATTTAAAGTGAAGAAACGAAGTTTATTTTATACCTTGCTCGACTAGATTCATTGATTTCAAATCTTCTTAACTTAAATTTTTTAGACTTCTAACTTTGATTTCTTAATTTTCTATAGTGAAGAATTGAGTTCAAAATCTAAGAAAAAAAATTCAACAATAAAACACTTAATTTTCACTCATTAAAAAATTGTTAAGTAGAAGTGTCTTCAAGATTGAAGGGAAAACTAAATTGTTAATAGCTCTAAGAGGGAATAAAAATACGATTATCCCAAAAATAAGATTGTTTTAGTAAGAAAACTTTACCACGTCTAACAATTTTTCTAGAAAAATTATAAAAATTGCATTCAGAAATGAATTCTATAAGTTATTTTTTCAAGAAGATGCTTAGATTGCCCAAAAAAAAAGTTGTCCACAACTATCTCATCACCAATCCAAATAGGATGAATCAAAGCTTCAAATGTAGACAAAAATATAATTTTTGAGGAAAAAAATTAAAACTACAAAAATTCAATTTTTTGTGATTTTTTTGAAGCTACCCCTTGAGTTGCTTTTTAGACTTAGGGTGGCATAACTTTTGCTCCCAGGCACCAATTGAAAAAAATAAATTATATTCCCGAAAAGCTAATCTGATTTCCTATCTTCAAAAAAATTTGAAAAATCATGTCAAAAATTGAAATCACACAAGCCTACCAAACTCCCAAGAATCCCTCGTAGGGACTTTGGAACTTTAGAGGTTAAGAGGTCATCAAATATCCAATTTGCAAGGCAAGTTGGCATTTGCACTTAAAAAACAAGCTCGCTTTGTAAGCCAATGTATGGCCTAAAAATGGCATTGCCACAACTTATTGATGGCCTCTTATCCGGCAAGGACTTCATAGGGGTGATTCATCATATTTTCAAGCTAAACCACTAAGCACGGTGGTGGTGCTCTAAAGTATCCTTACCGCTTTCTACCACCACCCATTTATTACCAACTACAACAAAGTTCTTCACAACTGCTTATTGACCCAAATATGACAAAGTATTTGCTCAAAGTCAACATTAGTTTTCAAAATAAATCAACGATGAAGAGTTATTTGAAGCAACCAATGAGAGTTGAAGCATCTTGTACTTTAAAGATGTCCGATTAAGGTAGTTTAGTGTCAACAATAAGTGTCTTTGTAACCTCAACTTTGAAAATTTATAGTATGTTCATACAAACTCTGAAAATTCTCAAACTAATTGCATTCACATTTGTTTTCTATTGCTAAAATAGGATATGATATTTTGTGAATTCTATTTTGAATTGTTGGTTTAAAAAAATGTGTCTATTTTAGGTGCAGATACCTTAATGATGTTAATTTGGACCATTTTTTGAAGGAACAGAGAGTCTATTTACTCAAGCTCCTGTGATGGACTCTGAGTTACACAAGTAACACTTGTGCTACATGCCTTTGTTAAAAAGCAGAGTATTTTGAAAAATCTAAATTTCCTACTTTGGGAGGGAGAGAGGGGTAGTTATGTCAGAGGGCTAGTTGTGGATTTGTCAAGAGGTTGGTAATAGAGATTAGTGCCAATTGAGTAAAGGTGGTAGTACTTGGTTGTTTTCTATATTGTATTTGTAGAGTAAAATGTAGGTAGAAAATTTGATGGTGATGTTGTTTATTTTTTAAAGGGATTTGGATATGACATATTGGGGCATGTTTAATTCTTGATCTAGTGCATGGAAGGATGTTCTGTAGGGTTTTCAATTTTTGAATCTTTTATCATGCTTCTATGCAAGTAAAGTCCATTGACAGTAATTTCTTTCTGATGCAACTTAGCTCCTATTAATCTTGAAATGTTGTGGAGGACAAAAAATATTCAATAAATGATTTAAGGGTTATTGTTGAAATATAGAATGTACCTATTCATCCATAAATGTGGTTGGTTGACTACCTTAGTCACATGCCATGACCTTTAAGAGTTTAATTTCCTCCATCAATTTATTTGGAAACAAATCAAGAAATCCATTTAGTTTACAGAACGATTTTTCAAGTTCTCCATGTAGATTTGTCTTGCAATAGGAGGCACCAATCTTGCATTCTTGTCCAACACAATCACATACTTTGTCTTTCATAGTATGATGATGAAAAACTTCAGTCCCCTTTTTTTATGACTTGCATGAACCAAGTCTTTTGAAATGTGGGCTTCCACACAATAGAGGAGGCACCTTTTTAAGATTATTCTTTTAAGGTAGTTGTTTGCAAGTCTATTAGAAGAAACTCTCCTCTAAATTTTCAGTTTTACACATGTTAAATTGAGTAATTTAGACACCCAAAACTTCAATTGAGATAGATTTTCAAAAAACAATCTCTTCACCAAATTAGTATTAAAAGTAATGGAAAAATGACCATGAATTTTAAATGATCATATCCACCTTTAATTTTAGTTTCAATTATATTAGATCATTACTTCCAAATTTTGTGCTTGGAAAAAGTTCAAGAATGCAAAGTATAATAAAAAAAATAGTAGAGTTTTTTTTGCACTTGCAGTATAAAAATCAAAGCTTGATCAATCAATTATATAGAAGTTATTTAAATTCAGTACATATCATAAATTTGAAATGATCATATCCACTTTCAAAATGTCATTAGAAAATCCTTCTTAGAAGGCATGTATTGCCTAGACAAAAGCTTCAACTTCTTCTATATCTTTGAATACTTTGTTCTCATTTTTTAATTTTAGTGCTTTATGGAAACAATAATTATTTGAGTTACTACAAAAGAAAATCCTTCTCAAAAAATTTACATTCATATTCCCCACCATTGAGAATCACTATTATAGTACTCATTGTTAGTCAAATCATACAGACTTGAACTAAATAGTATATGTGTAGCTCACTTCATTTTATTTTTCATATGTCCATATATTTTTTACTACAAAATCTTAATGTTACAACTTCCATACCTAATATAACATTACAATCAATTTTCATCAAAAAAATCAAAATTTGGGGATAATTTTGTAGCAAATTTTAAAAAGATTATAGAAGTTTAGCTTTAACACTCCTTAGTGGCTATTTTTTTTACTAGTAGATAACAATCTCTACGATGCAAATGAAAGGGAATGACTTTCATTGGTGACACTTGTTTGATGATTATGATATATCATCATGCCAAATCCAAAACTATTTGGGCTATGTTAGGTTTTACATAAAACTCCATCTATGAATTTTATGTAAAGTGAATCACATATAATATATTTTGACAACCGCTAGATTTTTGCTCTTATCATTTCATCCATGACCTCAATTTTAGCCATTGAAATTATTTCTTTTACATTTTGGTTAAATAAAGAAATGAAGCTTTCTAAGTAGAATTTCTGCCGTAATTTCAATTCTTTTGGAAGAATCCTAAAATAGAGATTTTCTTTGTAAGAAGAAGTTGGTATGTATCCATGAACTTTTATTTCCGGAGTGCATTGAGAATGACCTAAGGGATTAGGGTGTAATTACCTGATTTTTTCACTAAATTTTTTATCTACACTATAGTATTGTAGTGTGGAGCCCATCTCGGCGGGCCGGGGTGAATTGACCCCCTCGCTCGTCCCCCTGGGAAAACCCTGAATTTTTTTATTTTTCATGCACGAAAGTTTTTTACAAATTCTGAATTCATATTTGCAATCCGAGGCCCCAAATTAGATAGGAGGCTGTAGAATGCAAATTTTACACGGCACAAAATAGGGGGATTTTTTTTATGTGTACCCTTGGATGGACTTTGGCAGGACGAGCGAGGAGGCCAGTTCACCCCGGCCATCTCAGCGGCAGTGGTTAGGTAACATGGTTGGGTACCCATTCGAGGGAACCGCTGAAGGGAACTTCGCTCCCGTGCTCCCAATCATCCCAGGCTATCCAGAACTCCGGATCCATGTGGCAGCCGATGACCCGAAGAATCACCGGGCGCCGCCATTGGCTCCTGAGGGCGAGAGGCGAGGAATCAGATCCCGTCTCCACTGCCCTGAAAACTTGAATTGGTGGATTCAGTGCCACGAACGCACCAATCCCACCCCAGCTCGCAGAATTTGGGAAAGGGGAAAAGCCGAAAGGGCCCCTGGGCTACTGAGCTACTCTATCGTAGACCTCGTCCGCTCTTTGTGCACATAAAATAACATTGTTTACCCCTGAGGCAAGGGGCCCTTTGGCATCCTTGAAAAGGGAACAAAATTTTGGACGTCCAGGCGCTTGCCATTGCACCTGGAGGGTCGGTCATGGAGCACCCTTTCCACATCATTTTAAAAGTTATTCGACACCTCATTCACCCTTTGGTTATCGAATTACCATCTCCATCCTTCAAGGCTTCTTGAAGGAGCGTGATGTAATTGTTACCATTTGCATAAATATTGTGTGCAAAAGCTTGAGATCTTAAAATCCAATTAAATTAGAGTATCTTTAAGAAAAAATTAGTGTTTTTGGATGTAAATAAAATCTGGGCAAATACATTCTAAAAATATATCAATTATTTTTGTAAAATTGTGTAAATTGAAACCTACTCAAAACGTTGAATTCGAAATAATGAGGTCAAAGTTATGAAGAGTTTTATTTTACATACATACTTGGCATCACAAAAACATATGAAGTCTTTTGCCATCAATTCATCAAATTTTCAAATAAACGTAACTTTCAATTACATGATGCTATTTTTGTATTGGAACACTCTTACCATTATTGTTGTAAAATACTTTTTGAGTTAAAAAATATGTAATGTATCTGGAGTTCTATAAGATTCTAACATGGATTTCCATGATTTCATGAGTACTTAATGTTTCTTAACATCATATTGTCCCAATGGTATGAAAAAAACTTAAAGCCCAATTCATCTTGATTGCATTGTAATTTAATTTTTTTGTGTCCATTTTTTGCCTCATTATATGTATGCCACCACAAATGGGTACATAATTAGTAAAGGAAAGAAATCATAACTTTCAAGTTGCATTTGCAAATTGCACAAAAAAAAGCCCTTGACATCTTTAATGCATGGAACTCTCTATTTGTGCCATTTTGTGGCGTTTGAAAGTATGGACTTCAAATTATGGCTTCTTTAAAATTATGAAACTAAACAAAATTATCTTTTATTTATAAATAACTTTCACATGGCATGTCTAAACGCTACAACACAAAGCGTTTGCACTTTTTTTAGCCTAAAGTTTTATATTTACATCAAGAATGCAACTTCTCATACTAAGTTGTGGAGGTTTTTCAATTCCATAGTTTCAATGAATTAAAAAATTATTTTATTTTGAAACACTAGTATAGTATTAGAACTATCATCATTCCTATAAAGCATAAATTAACAAGCTAGTTGGTTGAAGATGAATAGGCACCAACAAAAAAAAAAATATGACACGGTCAATAAAAGAATCAACAAAGAGGCAACCAAGAAAAGTGAATATAACAAACACAACTTCAAGGCCCTCAATAGATCCTGGGATGGGGTCGTGAAGTAGGATGTTACCAGCCCTAGTAAAAGTTGCTTAATAACTATAACTTCGACTACTTTACTTCTTTGTCTTATACTGGATTTAAACCATCTCGGGAAACTCCAGTTGGACAAACTTTTGTAATTGAGTCCTTCCCACCATCCAAAACTAGAGGTTTAGGCGCTTAACCCTTGAGCACCCAGCTCACTATCGGCACTTTGAGGCCCAAGAAGGGAGCTTTCTACTCAAACCCGCCCCTTTCACTCAAAAACGAAATCCGTGGTAGGTGGCCCGTGGCCGCTGAATTTCCTAGAGAACGACCTAGTGAAGCCTCTCTCCGAGATGTGGAAAGAATCACTGTATTGTTTTGGACTTTATAACGGTCAAACATGGGTTGACTATGAGATTTCTAGCGAAAAATGAGTTGGTTTTGAACTTGCAAAGAATCCCGAAATTTCCAGAAAGGGACCCAGGCTCTAAAATATATGGGGTAGGTAGGGTCAATTTGTCTTCGTGGCTCTGCCAAATTGCAGAAATTTCTGACATGTGGAAGATCGAACTTTTCAACCGTGAACTTGGCAGTGTCGTAGAGGCCCTGAGAGGTTTACCGGGAGCAGGGTACGGCCACCACTGCCACGTAGGACAGGCTCCCGGTGGTTCAAACTTCCTCGCCCCTCCAGCATCCATGCTGGACACTTGCAAATTGGCCCAATGACAACGAACAACCGGTAGCCGGTTGTCCCAATGAGTGATCCAAACCAAGTTCTCTAGAAACTAAAAAAAACAGAAACCACTCGCCCAGATCATGGCTATAACTATCACGGAACTCACTCAAAACTAAATCGTCCACTCCCTTGTACTGCCCCAGGACACCCCAATCACAAGGTATTTCCGTGGGGACAGTACACCCACTCCATGGGCCCCAATTGATTCTTTGTTTGATTCTGGGCACCCCATTTTGAGGCATTGGGGCGCTCATGGGTTAATGGAGCCTGGTTCTTAGGCCCAATTTAGATGGTTAGGCTTATAGTTGTATGACGAGCCTAATACAGAGGTTCAACTAAGAGTAATGTAAAAAAAGGCCCACTATTTTTTATTGGGTTAATTCTATTTCTCTAGATCTCTCCTAGGTAATTTGGGGTCTTTGATTGCAAATATGAGCTCAAAATTTGCAATTTTATTTTGTGTAGCAAATGATTTATTTTGTATTTTTCCAAGAAATAAAACACAAGGGCAAAATTGCTTCCGCAAGAAGCTCGTCATACAACTATAAGCATGACTAGTTTAGATTGAGACATCTAGTGGTAGTGGACGAAACTCTTAGTCCACTATTTTGTCTGCCTTGGTGTGGAGACAAATTGCCATGTTATCATGGATTTTGTTCGTCTAATTCTTGGCTTCACACTAGTAACCAAACGTCCGGTGAATTAAATTCATGAAAGCTCCTTTGTAATTGCATTGTTGTTCCATAGAAGCTCCTTCACAGCTCCTTTCTTTTTTAACAAATCCATTTTGTCCATTGGACAAAATTTAGGATCACCTCCCAAGGTGACTCCAAACTTATCCATTACAATTGGCTTCATCTTGAGTTTTGGCGTGAGTGGGTGATGACATGGCACTACTTCAAGTAGACATATGTTTAAGTTTGAATGCCTTAGCAGACAAAACCTAATCTTTGGCCAATGAAATTTCTCTAAATCTTGTCAAATGGTACTAGATGTCCCGGTTTGAACTAGGCCTTATATGGCTCCTCACCCAAGGCAATCCTTTAATTCATTGATAAGTCCCTCCTACATATCTAGCAAAGCATAACAACTTGTAGGTTGTTAATTTTGTATGTCTCATCTATTCATATCATTCTTAACCTTCTTAGAAGGCTAATTTGGTCCCTCTAACCTTTGAAAGGATTGGAGCCTTCATTTTGTCAAAAAACATCCCAAATTGTCATTTGTATTGCAAAGTGCACAAAATTTTAAAACTTTTTTTAGCATATCTAATTGTAGGATCTTCAACTAGTATGAAGTTATGCGGAACAAACTTTAGAAACTTTGACCTTGTAGATTGCAAGATATTTGCATTTAAAGTGAAGAAAATATTTTTTCTTTTACCTTCTCTAACTAGATTTGAATCTTCTTTAAAAAGTTTAAAAAGTTTAAAATTTAAAAAGCTTTGCAATATGAATTTTGAATTTAATTAAGGATCTAGGGATTTTTTTGGGAAAAATACACACTTCATTTTCTGTCTTTAAAACATTGTTAAATAGAAGTAGGTACAAGACCGAAAGAAAAAAATAAATTATTAATAGTTCTAAAAATGAAATTAAAACTTATTGATCCCAACAATGACATTGTTTTAGCCAGCAAGCAAACCATGTGGCAAGCTAAGTATTTTCTTTTTTAATATTTTGAAAATTGAGCTCAAAAATAAATTTTATAAGTTTTTTTAAAAGATGCTCTAATTGCTTGTAAAAAAAGATTTTCTATAATCATTTCTCATCATCTATTTAAAAAGGATGAATTAAATCTCTTCATCTAGACAATAATATTTACTATTAGAAGAAAATATTTTTTAATTTTCAAATTTTAGTGATTTTTTGCAACCCAACAAACTCCATTTTGCACATAATGTGGCATCACTTTTGCTCCCATGCATCAATTAGAATAAAAACTATATTTTTAGAATGACAATTTATTTTTCTTATCTTTAAATAATTACAAAAAAAAGCTACAAATTGAGATTATAGGATCCCACCTAATATTTCATTTGTCCTCTAAAGGGATATGGATTTTTTAGGGGCTAATATATAGTGTGGACTCTAATAGCAATTCAATAGTGACAAACATTAGTTAGAACTCCAATTAACCTCAAAGCGTCAAAAGGGACATAAAGTGTCCTTGCAGTTTTTTGGAACGACGGAACTTACATTTGTAGGCTTCAATCGGGAAAATGTCATACAGATGTAATGTAGAGCATCGAGAGGCCTTCCCAATGACATCTGCCATTGACAAATGTGATCGAAGCTTGATTTTTGGTGGTGATTTGCATTTCGGGGCTTTCAAGAGCCACTGTTCTCAGTAGTGCCATGTCAACGTTAGGGTTAGGGTCACCGGACAGAAGTCTGGGTTCAAAGCGCGGGTACCCGGAATCACACCGTTGGCGCGAAGATGGCATGGAATGTGAGGTGTCTTCTGGAGGAGGGTTTTGGGCGCGAAGACGTTCAGGAGTTTGAAACTTGAACACAACAAGACGGGGCCTCGGATTCCTTTCATGTCCGATTTGTTTTCAAAGTAGTGGGCTGTAAATTGTGAGGACAGACATGCTGCCGTAGGGTTTAGTTTCACTCCAGCATCATTAGAATTACAGATTGTCTCAATCGCACGAAGCCGCCGCAATTTTCAAGGCCGGTCATGGCGTTCACTTGCAACCATGGTTGGCCACAGCCTTCACAAACTACCTGCAATGAGCAATCACAGACCACTTACGGAATTTCGAAGGGCATGTAGTGGGGCGACAATGCATCGTCAAGACGGGAGATACAATCAACAGAGGAGGAGGGGTAGAGAAGGAGCTTGACGGGCACTTGGTTTTCCAATTGCAAGAGTGAACTTGCATCAACGATGGATTTTATAAGAGGGGCCGCTCTCTGTGATTTGCCGCAGCACCTCCATGATGCAGCTGATGTGCTTGACGAGTGGTTGTTGGAGAGGAGTTGCACTGAGCACTAGCGAAAGAAGGGTTTCAACTTCTTGGACGTGCAATTTCTGCACCACCTTTGCGTTGTTGGCAAGAGCCGACCATGGCCTTTACACCCTTGCAATCGAAATTACCGACATCACTTTAGAGCGCAGGCCAATCGTGTGCTGGGGTGGAAGGAACGCACTACGTTTCCTGAACGCATTGATGCCCTGATTCGTAGGGTGTGGCCCGACAATGTCCTCGCAAGTGAATCTCAAGGAGTCAAGCAGGGCAGCCGCATAGTTCAGGCTCACGCTGAGGAGCCCAGTCACGCAGCGTCGTGTCAAGAGGAAGACACATGAAATTGGAAGAAAAAACGCCCCTATGATGGACAATTTTGGGCCGGTAGCGGCACTTCCACTTGGGGACATTGCAATTCCGGCACACGGGAGATCAGAGTAGGAGAGCCCCACATTCACAACACAGCACCTACAACCACCATCGGAGCAATAAAAGAATGTGGGCCAACAAACGAAAGCGAGAAGAGGCAGCATTGGTATACGGTGTCCTCAAGTGATGCCTCCGATCACTCCACTGGCGGAACCGGAGGAAGACATGCCACTGCTCGGAGACAGGGTGACGACGTTTCCAAACATGAATTGCAATTCACCGCCGGAGGTGGGTCAGGGACGAGCAGCAAGGGGGCGCGGCGGAAACGCCAATCCTCCTCTAGTCTCTAGTACTTCGGGAGAGCAATGCTTGCGAGGCCGTGGAGGGGCCCGAGGCACAATTGGCCGAGGAGGAGATGGAGAGAAGAATGGTAATGGAAGGGGAAGAGGAAAACCGAAGTCACGAAGGCGTCCAAAAATTTTCAGTACACCGCCAAGGTGGGTCGCTCTGATTATAGGGCTGGAGAACTGCACTTCTCCGCCAACTTTGAGAGGAAGCACGCAAACACAACGAGTGGTTCAAAATCTCATGGCAGCGGTAGACGATGCCGCACTTTCCCACGGAGCATATCGACTCACTACTACAGAAGCGCCGGGCACTGAGAGTGCCAACTCTGAGAACTTGGGATCGCCCATGGCACCACAAGTCACACAACGCCTTACCAGCCCGCGAGATTGCAAAGAAGTGCCTCAGAGATCCGCATGCAGCATTGGGAAGAAGGGCAAGGGGACATTAGCTACCGATGACTCCGCAGGGTGGTACTACTCTTGCGAGAGTGAAGATTGTGCTCATGGGAGGTACTCGGACGTGGGGGGCGGAAGTCTGACAGAAAGGGAGCAAGATCCTCCTCAATTCACCCTGGTAGCGCCGGCATGCTTGGGACTGAGCCCGACCTCAAATGGGAGCCAAGCTATGCGGGGTGAAATCATCCGGAATTTTGTGCAAGCTGTCACGGGGGAGCAGATGCTGCTCGTGGACTTTGGCGGCGTCATTGGTGAAAGAGCCATCCCGAAGAAGTTTTGCGAGGTGGAAGGCACGGATGGGGCCGGGTTGTCAAGGCAGGGAGGCAGAAGACCAACGCAGCGTCGCCGTGCTCCACCAAGACTTGGTGGTACGCAGCAGAGTCTCCTTCAACAATTCGAGTCCGCCAATGACATTGGCGAGGGGCTCAATCAGTTCTTGGTAGCTAGAGACTTGGAATTACCACCTCTAAGCCAAGAAGACAACTCCCACATGCCATCGTTTCAGCACACAGTGGGAGTAACGTATCTAGAATACATATTGCTGCTACTGTCAAGTGATCCTGACAACTCTTCGGAAGGAGGAGATACCGAGGATCCGGATTGGTCTGCGGAATTTTGCGACTTCATCTGCGACTTGGATGCTGGCAACAACGATTGGGAATTGGAGGAGCCTGATGTCATGGAAGAGGTGGGTCCCTTTGCTGATGTGCTTTCCAATGACTGTTCGTTCGAGGCCTGTTACTCCAATGCTCATTGGCAGTCACTAGAAACTACACTAGTTGGGGACAGGCAAACTTTCTCTGGCCCAAGGCCAAGCCCTACACACAGACATAGTAGACGTAAGGTGCCCGTTCATGATTTTTTTGAAATATTTTGGCCTGAGAGTGACTTGTTCCGAATTTGTCAAGAGACAAATGCGTATGCTTTACAAGAGAGCGTTGAGCACCCCGGTGTACTCAATGGGCGTGGGAAGTGGAAGAATCTCACTGTCCCTGAGTTGAGAGCCTGGCTAGGTATTAGCATCTTTATGGGGCTGAAACAACAACCTTCGATCCGATCTTATTGGTCGAAACGTAAATTCTACGCATGTCCGGTAGTGAAGCATGTAATGAAGCGTCCTAGGTTTGAGCAAATCTTGGCATGCATTCACTTGGTTGATAATGCATCACTAGTGAAGGATAAAACCGCCCCAAGATATGACAAATTAGGAAAGTGCCGTTGGTTGATCGAGAACTTAGTGACCCGTTCAAAAGCTGCCTATAACTGTGAGAAACATCTCGCTTGTGATGAAATAATGGTAGCATACAAAAGTCGTAGATGTGACATAAAACAATATATGAAGGACAAACCGGTAAAATATGGCATCAAGATTTGGTATTGCGCCAGTAGTAAGTCTAGATATGTATACAATCTCATAGTGTATGAAGGAAGAAAAAACCAGAGCCTTCAGAAGGATCTAGGTGCAAAAATAGTGCAAGAATTAGTGTCAGACCTTCAAGGACTCGGGCATGTCGTAGTCACAGACCGATTCTTCACGTCTCCTTTAGTAGCTGATGCTTTGCTGTCTGCTAGCACTTGGTAAACGGGCACCGTGAAATCAAACCGAATAGGGATGCCAACCCACCTCGCTCAATACAGAAAAGAAGACCTTCCAAGGGGTACGTTGGTGGTCGCTATGCACTCATCAAGACGCATGGCCGCCTGTCTATGTTTTGATAGCTGCCCCGTATACTTCCTGAGCACCTCTTCCGATCCCATGGCTGACGGATGCACCACTTTGAGGTGGGTGGGTGGCAAGCGTGATCCGTATCCAACGTCACCCATGCAAAAGGAATATCAAGAGATGATGAGAGGTGTCGACGTTGTAGATCAATGTCCAGGGTTGTCACATCGGGCGTTCCAAGGTCACCGGACGTCCCGGACGGACGGGCGAACCAGACTGGACGGACGGACGGTCCGAACACTTCGGGCGTCGAATTTTTTCCAATTAAAAAAAATTAAAATGATTTACCTTCACTTCGTGACGTGCCAATCCACGCTGGAACTTGGACGCGGACGTTGAGGGCGGTGACGTATGGTGCAGGCGGTAACGTCGTTGCTTGGGCGCAGACGCAAATTTCTTTCTCATTTAACGATTGCAATTTTGAGAATTATGGAGCGTATAATATATCATTGGAAAGGTCTTTTCAATACCTTTCCATTGATATATTACACGCCTTTAAACTCTCAAAACTCTAGTTGCAAATCCCAAAACAAATTTGCTGCCAAGATGAAACATTCAGGGTCAAGCGGGGACTTAAGCATGTCCAAGCCAGGACACAGTCGTGTCTAAGCGGGGACTCAATCTTGTCCGGGAACAAACTTAATTTTGCCAGGGCGGAGACTTAATAAAGACAAAGAAATGGGCGTAGATGCAAATTTCTTTCTTGTTTAGCAATTGCAATTTTGAGAATTATGGAGCTTGTAATATATTGTTGGAAAGGTCTTCTCAATACCTTTCTAATGATATATTACACGCCTTTAAAATCTCAAAATTCTAGTCACAAATTCAAAAAACAGATTTGATGCCAAGATGAAGCATTCAGGGTTAAGAGGGGACTTAACCCCTAAAGGACCAAAATGTGTTTTTTGGCAACGTAGAAATTTTGGGCAAGTACCTACGAATGGAATTTTTAGTTTTTTTCTTTGAAATTCTCACATAACATTTTTTCGAGGAGTAGCTTTAAGATCCAACAGTTTTCATTACTTTTGACTACATGGTTAAAAAATTATTGTATGATAGGTAGTTTTCAGCGTTCGACGGGCAGCTTGGGCAGCAAAAAAAACTTCTTTAAAAATCACTTTTAAAAAACATAAAAAATTGAAATTGGTTCTCTAGATTTATATACATGTGGAAAGCTTTGAATCATTCCATTTTGATCAATGAGTCAAAAGTTATGAGGAGTTTTAGTTTAGGGTAGTTTGCAGGTAGTTATGGAATCTCTACTCTAAAATAAACTTTGAATTCTTTTATTTAATTCAATTTTCAGTATTTTTTGAAAAAAATAAAAATGCTAGGTGTAGATTGTTTATTACAACATTATCACCATTGGAATTGGCATTTTTCAATTCCATAAATAAATTGTTAACAATTTAGTATTTTGAATCATTCTCTATTTCTTTCTACTTACTTTTTTTTCCTATATGTTGTACAATTCCAAATGATCTAAAAATTTTCAAGCAACTAGCCAACTCTCTTGGAAGCATGAATTCAAAGAATTACAACCATTTTGGATTTTTTTCATAACAAATGTAACCTTCTGAAGTGCAGTTGTCCAATTTTCTGCAGGGTCAAAATAAGGGTTTTTGTCTTTTCAAAAGCTAATATCTTGCAATATACATGGTGGAAAATTCTGAAATTTTTTCCACATATTCACAAACCAGTGAACTACAAGATCCTATGGTTTTATGTGTCCAAAAATGTTTTTTTCCAAGAATTTAGTACTTCTGCTAGGAATGGCAGCTTTGAAGTGTTTTTTGGTGAAAATATAGTCAAAAACCTTTAGGGGTTAAGCATGTCCAGGCCAGAATATAGTTGTGTTCGGGCGGGGACTCAATCGTGTCCAGGCGCAAACTTAATTTTGTCTGGGCGGAGACTTAATCAAGACAAAGAAATGGGCACGGACACAAATTTCTTTCTTGTTTAGCGATTTGAATTTTGAGAATTATGGAGCGTGTAATATATCGTTGGAAAGGTCTTCTCAGTACCTTTCCAATGATATATTACATGCCTATAAACTCTCAAAACTCTAGTCGCAAATTCAAAAACAAATTTGCTGCCAAGATGAAATATGCAGGGACTGGCGCAGACGTATGGGCGGGGACACTATGAGACCAGTCTACACCATGGGAGCAATTTGTTCTTTTGGGGACCCACTCATTCAATGTGTCATAGGATTCTTCTCCCAAAGTTAAAGAATGATAAATTCTAATGTTGGCAGCTGAAATTAGCACATTTTTTTATAATATTCATTTAGAACAATACCTATCATTCTCTTAAATTTGATGTAGTACAAATTATAAAAGAATTTGGTAAGAATTCTCCATTGTTATAACCTATAATACAACATAATAAGGATCTTTGTTAGAAAATAATTTTGTGTATTAAGTTTGAATGTTGTGAATTCAACATTGTTTAAAAATTTAACTTTAGGTCATTTTGGTAGATAAAAAGAAGGAGTTGCCATTTCATTGTTGAATTCAATATTGGAATTGCATTGGGATTTACATCAACCACCTTATTCAGTTTTTTTAAACATTCTTTTCTATTAATTTAATGGATGTATAGAAGAATTTGCTTTAAATTAGTGAATTGAACATTGGATTTACAAGGATTTTATTACATTAGTCTTGTTTAGTTTAGTTTTAAAGAAAAATTGAGTTGCTTTATTGGATATATAGAAGAGTTTGACAATGTTATTGGTGAATTGAGGGTTTGATTTTGCTAGGATTTATTACACTTTATATTTTGTTTTAATTTGCTTCAAATTATTTATGGTAGGTTGGTATAATTAAATTCTTCTAGCTCTTAAAATTATTTTGGAATACTTAAGTAGCTACGTAGAAAAGTTTTATTGTTGAATTGAACATTGGATTTGCACGGATTCACATGAACCACATTATATTTTTTTGGATTTTTGTTCTTTGGTTTGCTTTTGTATTTTGATACATTCACATTTTGTTTATTTTTGTTTTAAATTCTTTTAAGTTACTTTTGTAGATACGTTGAAGCGTTTAACATTTACATGATTGAATAAAATATTTGGGTGCATAAAATTACTCCAACCACATAGTCATTTCTTTTTTTGAAATTTTCATTGCCAAATGCTTTGAGCAAAAAACACAATGTATTCTAGGCCTTAAAAGGAAACCTTTGCTTTCAAAGATTAACTCCCATTGGGAAATGGGAGTAGGTGAACGTCTTGATTTGGACATTTAGTGATCCAAGCATGGGATCAAGAATGAGGTACTAGCAATAGAAGTCAAATCCACCTTGAAATTTGTGGAGGAATCTCATATTGAAACACTCCTAAGGAAAAGTCCCTTTACCTCACCACAAATCCCATCTCTCCCCCATTCCATCAATTACATTCTCAAGCCCTTTGTTGAGATATAACCTTCAAAAAAATAAAAATAAAATGCTTGAGGTTTCTATTCACCAATCTCTTGTTTTCCCATTCCATCAATTACAATATTACATTCTCAAGCCTTTTGTTGAGATATAACCTTCAAAAAAATAAAATATAATATGTATGACGCTTCTACTTACCAATCCCTTTTCTTCCCTATTCTCTCAATTAAATTCTGAAGCCTTTGATAGCGTGTACACTTCAAGAAAATAAAAAATGTAATGATTAAGGCTTCTATCCACCAATCCTTTCTTTTCCCCATTCCATCAAATAAATTTCTCATGTCTTTATTCAAATAGAGCCCTATCATCTTTAGATATAGAAAATATAGCAAACAAATTTCATCAATTTCATAGATAAGTGCTTGTGAGAGAAAAAAAACAATTTATTCTAGGCCTTGAAACTAGAATTTTGCTTTGAAGGATTAACTTCCATTCGGAAATGGGAATACATGAATATATTGATTTGGGCATCTAGTGATCCAAGCATGGGGACAAAAATGAGGTACTAGCAATGGAAGTCAAACCCTAGATCTTAAACCCTACCCTAAACCCTAAACCCTATCCTAAACCCTAAACTCTACCCTAAATCCTAAACCTTGGATTCAAAGGGCCCCGTAAGTTTGTATCTCCATTTTATTGAAAGCTTTGGGAATTAAATGGATGCACCATGTGGAAAAAGAAATGAGATAGAATATGTGGGCTTGTACATCATTATATATATATTTTCAATTATCCAAAGGGCCCCGTAAGCTTGTGTCCCCATTTTATTGAAAGCTTTGGGAATTAAATGGATGCACCATGTGGAAAAAGAAATGAGATAGAATATATGGGCTTGTACATCATTATATATATATTTTCAATTATCCAAAGGGCCCCGTAAGCTTGTGTCCCCATTTTATTGAAAGCTTTGGGAATTAAATGGATGCACCATGTGGATAAAGAAATGAGATAGAATATATGGGCTTGTACATCATTATATATATATTTTCAATTATCCAAAGGGCCCCGTAAGCTTGTGTCCCCATTTTATTGAAAGCTTTGGGAATTAAATGGATGCACCATGTGGATAAAGAAATGAGATAGAATATATGGGCTTGTACATCATTATATATATATTTTCAATTATCCAAAGGGCCCCGTAAGCTTGTGTCCCCATTTTATTGAAAGCTTTGGAAATTAAATGGATGCACTATGTGGAAAAAGAAATGAGATAGAATATGTGGGCTCCTATATCATTATATATATTTTCAATTATCCAAAGGGATTCGTAAGCTTGTGTCCCCATTTTATTCAAAGTTTTGGGAATTAAATGGATGCACAAGTTGAATTGTATTTCTTAAATAGAGAATGGTTTATAGAATTTAAGGTTTAGAATTTAGGATCTATGATTTGCCGTCCATAAAACCACTTCTATCTAGAAAAAAAATAACAAATGATTTAGGAATGCCTCCTTCTTAATTAACGGGCTAAGTTATAATGAAACTACAAAATGCCTTGTTTTTATAATTAAATTAAAAGAATTAAAATAAACATGAGCTGCCATCTAATTAATACAACCAATTTGGAAGGGGGGAGGGAGTATCCTATGGCAATTTGAATTTGCATTCCTCCTAATTTTGAAAAGTGGCTAGCTGGCTGGGGCGTCCGGATGTAGAGGTAGGGCATGGACCTAAGGTACGGGCACGGACTCTAAGGTGTGGACCTAAGGTACGGGCGCGGACTCTAGGGCGTGGACCTAAGGTATGGGCGCGGACTCTAAGGTGTAGGGCGTGGACCTAAGGTACAGGCGCGGACTCTAGGGCGTGGACCTAAAGTACGGGCACGGACTCTAAGGTGTGGACCTAAGGTACGGGCGCGGACTCTAGGGCGTGGACCTAAGGTATGGGCGCGGACTCTAAGGTGTAGGGCGTGGACTTAAGGTACGGGCGTGGACCCAAAAAAATGATAGTTGGATGTCCATGGGATGACTCTAAGGCATGGATAAAATATATGGGCGTGGACTCTAAGGCGGAGACGCATGGGCTAGAAGGCCATTTTAGAAGAGTGAAAGTTTGAGGAATTTGAAAAAACGCCCAATCGGACAAATCAGACAACATATCAGGCGAATCGGACATCGTTTGACTTTGTCAGACATTAATTACTCCTCCCGATGTTCTTGGAGATTGGGCGCTCACTTCAATGCGTAGACTTTGGAGTATGCAACCGTAGGCTTCTGGATGTTTAGGGTCAAGCGTGGACTGTTAGGCGTGGACGTAAACTCCGCTCGCAGATTTGAAGGCGTGGACTTTTGTCAAGCGCAGACTCAGGGCGTGGACCTAAAGTATGGGCGTGGACCTAAGATATGGGCGCGGACTCTAGGGCGTGGACTTAAGGTCCGGGCGCGGACTCTAGAGCGTGGACTTAAGGTCCGGGCGCGGAATCTAAAGCGTAGGGCGTGGACCCCCAAAAATGACAATTGATTGTCCATGGGATGACTCTAAGGCATGGACAAAATGTATGGGCATGGACTCTAAAGTGTGGGCGTTCATTCTAAGTCCACGCCCCAACCTGCTTGAGTCCACGTTCAGCCTACTTGAGTCCACGCCCAACCTGTTTGAGTCCACGCTCGACCTGTTTGAGTCCCCGCCCGACCTGCTTGAGTCCGCGCCCGACCTGCTTGAGTCCGCGCCCGACCTGCTTGAGTCCCCGCCCGACCTGCTTGAGTCCGCGCCCGACTTGCTTGAGTCCACGCCCGACGTGCTTGAGTCCGCGCTCGACCTGTTTGAGTCCCCGCCCGACCTGCTTGAGTCCGCGCCCGACCTGCTTGAGTCCCCGCCCGACCTGCTTGAGTCCGCGCCCGACTTGCTTGAGTCCACGCCCGACGTGCTTGAGTCCGCGCTCGACCTACTTGAGTCCACGCCCGACCTACTTGAGTCCACGCCTGACCTGCTTGAATCCACGCCCGACCTACTTGAGTCCCCGTCCGACCTGCTTGAGTCCCCGCCCGACCTGCTTGAGTCCGCGCCCGACCTGCTTGAGTCACTATAACAAAACATGGTAAGAAAAAACCGCACTCAAAATTGAGTGCGGTTCTTTTTGCCACGTTTTTGTGCAGGCGCGCGTAGTAGGCAGCCAACTTCTTTTGCAATTTTCCACTGCAATTTTTGAAATTTGAAAGCGTGTAATATATCGTTGAAAAGGTATTTTTAAGACCTTTCCAATGGTATATTACACATTCCCAAATTCTAAAAATTGCAGTGGGAAATTGCAAAAGAAGCTGACTGTGCGCGTAGTGGGTCTGCACAAAAACCTAGCGAAAAGAACCACACTCGATTTTGAGTGCGGTTTTTTTTTACCATGTTTTGTTATAGTGAGTCCACGCCCGACTTGCTTGAGTCCGCGCTCGACCTGCTTGAGTCCATGCCCGACCTACTTGAGTCCGCGCCCGACCTGCTTGAATCCACGTCTGACCTACTTGAGTCCACGCCCGACCTGCTTGAATCCACGTCCGACCTACTTGAGTCCACGCCCGACCTGCTTGAATCCACGTCCGACCTACTTGAGTCCACGCCCGACCTACTTGAGTCCACGCGCGACCTGCTTGAGTCCACGCCTGACCTGCTTGAGTCTGCACCCGACGTGCTTGAGTCCACGCCCGACCTGCTTGAATCCACACCCGTCATGTTTAAGTCCGCGCCCTGACTTAAGTCCGCGCTCTGCCCGACTTAAGTCTGCGCCCATCCATAAGTCCACGCCTTGTCCTGTTAAGTCCGCGCCCGGAGTCTGAGTTGGCAACCAAGTAATTCCACGTCAACCTTTTTTTTAATTCACATAAAGTCAACATGTTGTTGACTACATCGGACGGGCGAAGCCTCAATCGGACGGGCGGGCGGGCGACTTGCCCGGTGTGACACCCCTGTCAGTGTCGGGTTGAATACAGTGCTCAAATTCTATCCCACAAATGGTGGCATCGCCTGCTCTTCTTTGTTTTGGACACATCTCTAGGAAATGCGTATGTTTTGTACAAATCGCATTGCAAGGGTCGTGTAGTTAGAGGTATACATGAACGCCCCATGTCTCGATCCAACTTTCACTACGAGGTGGCGGCCTGGCTTACTGCACCGGCTTTTCAATTAGGTCGAAGCGGGGGTACATTCAACCGGTCAAATTGTGGGATCCATGAGTCCCGATCTGCTGGAATGCAGAGACGGAAGTGTCAGCTATGTGGCCGCAAATAGAACCGCTTCTGTTCAGGGTGTGGAGGGGCTTTTTTATGCCAGAGAACTTGCCACCACCTAGTGCATACCAATCCAAAGTTTGCTGCAAAAATCTGGTTGTGATGCACCTTGAATTTGAAGTGTTGCTACTGTTTTGCAGGGAGGAAGTGATGCCGAAGGTGCGGCAGTTTGGGAAGCACCCCCTCGTAGCAGTCGTACTGAGTCTGAAGCAGCCCACCTCGATGGTGAATACATGAGGGAATTAGTGTCTCATTTAGCTTGGCTTGCGCCTGTTTGAGTGTTGAGCTCATTTGTGAGCCAGTGTGTTGACCACCGTTGTTGTCAAAGGTTCAAGGAGCATGGAGTCTGTTAGTTTTGAAGCAGTATGCTGGGTGGGAAGTGGCGGTGTCGACCAAGTTTTGGAGGTAGGATTAGTTTGGTCACAGGGATCTGTTAGGCAGGGTGCACATTTTTCTAAGTGCCCCAAGACTTTGTTGTTTCATACGGCCAATACAAAAAAACTCTTGTTTGAATCGTTTCCTTCCTGTTGGATTTTTGTAAGTGTCAACAGGGCCTTGTAACTGTCTCAACTGCCCGGGCTTTCACGGAGCTCGGACAAGTCCTCAACTTGTGGTAGGTGCTTCTCAACGGCGGTCGGCAACATCTTCCCGCGAAGGTTTGTCCCTCCCGCGCTGTGACGAGAGCATGCACTGCCGACGCGGCAGTGCCAACACAGCACAGCCCGGCGATACATCGGGTTTCTCAAACAATGTCATAGTGTTAGGTGCTTCGGAGGGTCGAACTGTAGATCGCCACGGTCGATTCTCTTTTTCTTTTTTTTGATTGGTCGTACTTTGGCGATGCAGGGGGTGGACCAGAGCAATTCTCGTGAATTTTCACCCTCATTTTTTGTTTGTTTCTAGAGTTTGAAGCATCTGAAAGTGACGATGCCGACAAGCATGTCTTTTGGCCTTCGAATACGGCAGGTGTTTGAATGTTTTGCAGTTTTTCCAAGTGGACATGCCAGGGTATGTCGTGAGGTAAAACTTTCTAGTTTACATGTCATCCTGATTCGGTGTTGAGCATGTCGTGAATTGCTCAGGCGTGAAGTTTTGTAGTATTTCAGTGACTTTTCTATGACATTGTACCATGTGAAATGAGTACGCCGAAGCGTCATAAAGTAAGATTTCACGGTTGATTTTTCTGACACCGTACAGGGGCAAGCAACGTCTACGATTGCATAGTCCGATGTACTTGAAAGCACTCCGATGCGTTCAAAATAATTGTCATACTGGAGCAGCTCCTTTTACTTCTGTGGCCGCTTGGATATTGTTTGTCACTGTGGGGTTAACCTCTAAAACCCCGCTTGTCCCCTCAGGGGACAATTTGGGTCCAGGTAGGTTCCTATTGTCTCAATTTGAGGTGAATTTTTTTGAGATTTTTTAAAGTTGTGTAGCTTTGTAAGAGCTTTGTGGATATATAATTTTTGTTTCAATTGGATGCTGGATGAAAAAATTATGGCACAATATGCAAGAAATAGAGATTAGCAGGCAACCCAAAAAAAATTACAAAAAGTCAAAATAATTTTTTCTTGAAATTTTTTCCTAAAATATTATATTTTTATCTATACGTCAAGATTTGGCTCATTCTATTTGGACTATGGATGAGAAAGTTATGGACAATCTTAGTTTTTTGGGCAATTTAAGTATAATCTTGAATTTTTTTTGTTCAACTTTAAATGCTAATATGTAATCCGTACGGTCAAATTTGATGAAATTTTAATTACATGATCTCAGACAAGTTAAGTATAAGATCCTACGATTAAATTCCCAAAAAAACAAAAAAAGTTGGTTTCCTTAAGTGAATACAGCAGAAGTGGTACTTTTGAGTGATTTTGGGCAGAAAACACCCTCGGGGCTTCAGGGATTAACTTAGCTTCTACACTAAATAGTGAAGCTAGGTTGCTTTAACAATTAGTTTGCCTTCCCCTCCCCCCTAGTCACCTGATGACTTATTGCTTGTCCACAAAGAGGCACATGCAACTCTTTGGTTTTATCTTTGACTAACGCATCCACTCACCCATTCTACCATTGGAGGGAAAACATTTTTTTTGGCATGGTACTATATAGTAACAATAAATATTTATATTGTATAAAAAGTCAAGAAATTAGTAAAGGGCAACCTAATTTCACTATATAGTGTAGTTGTCTACAAAAGATACTTTTTCTTCTCAAATCATAGGGTTTCCAAATTTTATCATCATCGATCTACAAAAAATTAACAACTTCGTGCATTTCCTCCGGAAGAAATTTGGAATTGGGTCTAAGATAGAAACACCCCAAATCATCTATGTATCCATTTATGCACAATATTTCTTCTTTGAAGTGTCCCTAGACTTCATTAAAGTGTCCCTCAAAAATGTCATTAAAGTGTCCCTTACTTAACCCCTAAAGGCCCAAGGCCTTTTTTCTGCCAAAAAACACCCAAAACTGCCATTTTTTTAGCAAAGAGTGAAAAAAAATTAAATTTTTTTTTTTTGCACATCTAACCGTAGGATCTTGCACCTAACTAGTATAAGAATGTGTGGAAAAAATTTCAGAATTCTTGACCGCATAGATCGCAAGATACCTACGTTCAAAGTGAAAAAAACAAGTTTTTCAGCACATTGTGGGACTGGATTTTTTGACTTTGAACATTTTTAACCTAAAACTTTTGCACTACAGAAATTTGAGCTTTAAATGTTTATAGTGGAGAATTGAGTTGACAATCTACCAAAAAAAAAAGAATTCAAAAAAACTTAATTTTCATTATTAAAAAAATTGTTAAGTAGAAGTAGGTACGAGATAGAAGGAAAATCTAAAATATTCATATATTTTACATGGAATTAAAATGCACTAATCTCAATGGTGAGATTGTTCTATCAAGTAAACTAAACCATGCCAAAAAAAAAAGTTTGAAGAATTTGAAAAATCGCATTCAGAAATGAGTCCTACAAGTTATTTTTTTCAAAAAGATGCTCTAACTGCCCGAAAAACAAGAATGGCCGTAACTTTCTCATAACAAATCCAAATGAAATGAATCAAATCTTTTAAGATAGAAAAAAATATAATCTATGAGAAAAAAAATACTAAAAAATAAAATAAAATAAAAAATGAATTTTTTTTTGCTGCCCGCGCTGCCCCCCGTCCCCTGTTTTGAGCTTATTTGGTCATAACTTTTGTTCCCGGGCACCGATTGTGAAAAAAATTATATTCCAACAAAGCTAATCAGATTTTCTACCTCCAAAAAAAGTTTCAAAAAATCAAGAGAAAATTTCAGCCCGTAGATACCTGCCCGAAAACACATTTGTCCCTCGAAGGGACAACGGGCTTTTAGGGGTTAACTGTGATTATTTGATTGTTGATTTTGTCAAATTTTAGTTACAAATCTAACTGTGTGACTGTTTCATTGGTCTAGATGTTTTTCACTTTGAAAATTTATAGAAACTATATCCCATATCCAAAATATATCTATTTATTTTTTTAAATTCATGATTTTCAATTGCTAATTCTACAAAAATATTTTTTTTTATAGAAAAAAGTGTCTCCAACTATGTTGAATTGCTTATATGGACAGTGTTAGGTGTTTCCACCGCATAAGAACAAATGAGATTTAGCCAATTGTGGCTATGAAAAGGAGTAAACTAAACTATCAACTCTCCATGCTAACATTGCTCATATGGGGGCTCCCCATGCTTGTAAACATGGAGAGGGTTTGTTCTTCCTCTTGTTCTTGATGGGGATATCCAAGGTGTGTAATTCCTGAGCTCATCACACCACGTTGCCTTGTTTGTTGTGTCATGTCAATCCAGTTGCTGCCCTAAAAGGCCATATGTTTCAAAAAGAAAAGAAAAAACTAAACTAAGTTACTTAGCGGTTCTGAATTTAGTCCATTTCTGAATTGACTGCACCCGAGTCCGGAAATGGCCAGGGAGGATTGACCCTTGTATTGCCCCGTCAAAGGTTAAATGTAAAAAATTCTCCCCTAATTTGTGCCGCTCAATTTTTTTATTTCATCATGTCTTCCAGTTAGTTTGGGGCCTCTGATTGCAAATATGAATTCAGAATTTGAAATTTTTATCATATGCGGCAAATACAAGATTTCAGCGTTTTCTGCAGGGGTTAAACACGGGGCAATACAGGGGTCAATCCTCCCTGGCCGTCCGGAAATGGCCCAGCAACAAACCAGTTGGGGCCCATTAGGTCAGACTGCTGAAATATCTCCGCCAGCACATTCATTGGTGCATTCCCATGGTCCAATAGTGGGTCCAACATGGCTGAGTCCCCAACGTTAGGTCCGTCGCATTCCGTTCGCCTGTGGGAACGCCCCACATTGGTGGCTTCACTGGCTTCACTTGACGAGCTGAGTGCGCTCGTGGTGGGGCGTTTTTCGGGAGCCAGACAAACGACGGAGCTAAATTTACGTTAAGTTTTACTGCAGCTCATCCGGTGCTGATTGATATTTCTTCGTTTCCTACCCCTGTAGCATACAACGTGGTCGTGATTGATGCCCTGGTACCCATTGGTTTCTCCTTCCCAATTGCCGGGAAACTTCGTTGTTGGAATATCAATACCTCATTTCGGCATCGGAATGTATTCAAAACTCAAAAGTGGAAAGTGAAGGTGAAACAATTTTATGCAATATACCGGTAGTGGCATCTTGGGAGTGAACACGCACTGGTGGTTTTTCGAAATAGTTGACATTCACTGGTTTCAAATAATATATTACAAATTTAGAATCATAAGCTATTATCACCTCCATTGATTGTGAGCGTAGGCTATTATAACCTCCATTCTCTTTGAAGAACAGTTCAACACAGTGAACTTCAACCCTCTCCAACGTCACTTTTCAAATCTTATCAATGAAATACTTTCAACTACTACTCTGAGCTCCTGATATCCTTTGTTGATAGACCAACTCTTTAACCTTGGAAGATCAAGGCCTCACTAAAGTATGCAGCAAACATAACAAGACACCATCACTTGCATGACTCAACTTCAACAAAAACTAGCAAAAGTCTAAGAACACTTATAAAAGATAAATGACCAAAAACAAAACCATAGACTCAATACCATTAGTTTCTTAGCTAGAATATTGAAACCATTACTTTCTAACAAGGATATGTCTTTTTGTAACATACACTTGCCTATGCACCTTGTCATGGGATCTTAAACAATGGACTCCTCAGGTACACAGATTCCAAAGATGAATCGAAACTTCACTAAATCGATTATCTTAAATACGGTAAAAAAAAATTAGAATTTCCTTGTAACCCAGGCGACACCCAATTGGAACATTCTTGCATATTTCAGATACTGGAAATGTAACCTTATCACTCCCAAGCCGATTTTAGACCAGTTATTCATCATTGGCTATCCTGGGCAAGGATCTCACATAGTCTTTAGATCCCATCTTCTCTTTTTCTAGTTTCTACCATGTCGCAGCAAGATAGAAAGGTTGTACGAGGCCATACAGTAGAGATGTAGCTATGGTAGCGTCGTCATGACCGCAGGGTACAGTACGGCCACGAGAATGATATCAATTTTTTTTACATGTTTGAAATCGATACTTTTGAGGAAAGTGTTGACCGTTCAATTAAGACGTACACCAAAGCCACGTAGATTAGAATATTGCACTTCAGGTGACTGAGATTTTGCAAAAGGTTCAGTATCCGTCACGTTTGGTTACTTGAATGCTGCGGGGACGACCTTTCATCTGGTGGCTACATCACCGCACAACAAACCTACTTCTTGATACCAACTTGGCTGACAGAATGCATATTCAAAGGCATCCCTAGGCTTCCTCGAAAGAGAGCCTCGTAACATTGTTCACCAATGCTGGGGGTCCCCTTTTGCTTCCCCAGAAAGCCGGATCCCCCAGCGTGGATCCCCCAGCGTTGGAGTCAAACAAATTGGCCACTCATATTCCCTCAGGCTCTGACACAACTGGCTTGAGCCAACGATTGCATCATAACTTAATGCAGACCAGGCATCCATGGAGGGATTATACCTTCGTGAAGGGGGAAGCTTTCTTGCTGGTTAACAATGTTATGCTTCAGATGTAAAGTAATGTGATAATAAAGGTGACATTAGACGTGACACTTTTCAACGAATTACGGAGAATTTTTCGGCGATCCCAGACTCCTCACAAGACGCCCGTTTCACGAGGTGTCACCTCGTATTTACTCGAGGGTTTGCAACGAAACCCAGCACAATATTTCAAGCAGAATTTCGAATCTTCAGGCTCTATTCACAAGGAGCAAGAAAAATCATCCGATTACATGCAAACATCAAATGTCAGATGATCGAAACGGGCCTACAGACCCAAAGAAGGGCCGGGGTGGATTGACCCCCTCGCTCGGCCCTGCGGGCAAACCCTGTTTTTTGCACATGATTATTTTTGCAAATTTTGTATTCATATTTGCGATCAGAGACCACAAATTTGTTGAATGAAGTCAAGAATATACCGTGGAACGGCCCAAAATAGGGGGCTTTTTTTACATGCACCCCTGGTAAGGCCGAGGGAGGGGGTCAATCCACCCCGATCCAAAGATGGGATATTTACGGGTTAGTAAGTTAAGCTGATATAACGGAAATTCTAGCTGATATAACGGAAATTCACTGTGTTCCAGATCATAACTAGGTCCGTTGCCTGAAGAAAACAATCTAATGTTTACTACATATCAGAGCTGCAAAATCAGCAACCTGCTATTGTACAACTTCTACGTGTACTCAACTGCCTAGACTGGAGAGCACCGAGGACCAATCGAGTGAATGATAACAGCTGGTGTTCTTAGACTGGATGCGTGTATTTAGAAGAGCTACCATCTGGAGCGAAGCTCTATTCTCTTGACGATCTTGCATCTTACCAATAGAACAAAAACAATTGAGAAAGATATCAGTGCCCCAGCACTGATAATTCTCTGTTGCTGACTTATCATGGCTACTAGACATGGAGGAGCATCATAAGAACTTCTACATCCAAGCACTATTGGCAAGAAACTTGTTCAAATTATTAAGCTTTAAAAAGAAACAAATAGCTTACCTCATTTCATGTAACTTGCGCTGTCTGCACATTTCATCTAAACTACTCTTGTCGATGATGAAAACACAGGCGAAGGTTCATCCTCACCTTCGCCTGTTTTTTCATGATGGACAAGAGCACGCTGCCAGTGGCCCACCCTCATGTCTTATTGAAAACCTGCAGTGCCAACATTGACAGCAAATGAGATAGTGCTTTGCATTTGAAGATTTTGAGGACCATCCACACAACTTCTAACTTCCAACCCGTAAAATGTTTGGCCACTCTTTGATGCGAACTGCAAGGCTCAGCAGGGCAACCAACGGAGGACTCATTTTTCTGCGCCTATCACACCCAAGGTGTGCCGCGTATATCCTTTCTCGCGGAATACCACGTTGCCCCATTGCTTAAGGAGTCAACGCTCGGCCTAAGGCGGTTTGCATTCACTCTAATGTCTCATTACCTCTGACTGAAATTAAAACTCTTCAAGAAACATATCCATTTGAACGGCATCAAAATTGAAATATTGTCCTCATGTCATGCGTTGTGTACGGGATCCACCATACCCAGGGGCTCCATACGATATTGAAGACAACAAAACCCTATCCAACGCATAGAGAACTCCAGTGTAAATGTAAAAACAGAGGCCAAGGAGATCAACCCCAGAGGCTCCTTTCGCATAATTATTATTATTTAACTCTATGCGGGACAGCACAAACAAGACATCATACGCTCTGGCCTTTTCACAAGGTCTACTCACTCCACCCTGTAGGACTTGTTATTTGTGATTCATGAGGGTCTTCAAAGAGCACCCTGATGCCAGATCAAGGTCTATGTTACGGAGATTCTTCAGATCATTAGGCCTGTAGGAAGAAACCCATAGTATACTAGGTTTCTACCTCTAGGTTCTCTATGGGAATCAAACAAACATACTCCTATCAGCAGCCGAAATTCCAGAACTAAAAGACCAACCTCAATGACAAGCATACTTTAACCTAGAACCTAAATCCATGCTACTTTTCAGACCTCCTTCAAAGTGCTACTCGCACTGAAATGCCATCGAAATTTCAAAGCCCCTTAATAACTCAATGATAGAAAAAACATAATCCAACGACATACCTGTCTGTATCCGAGTAGTGACGATTGACGCGCATTTCTGCAGCATACCACAAGCAGGGACAGCTACGATCCGCCTCTTTTGTCATTTTGGATTATTCGTAACCCTTCTGCTCTTCCTCAAAACCATCACCGAATCAAGACACCCGTAAGGGAGCTCAAACTCCTTCTGCATACCATTAAAGTCTCCATCATGATGATCCTCCTCAACTTCAAGAGACAGCAATCTGTTTGCATCTTCCACTCAGTTACGACTACCGTCGTATCCCTCGAGGCCACGCATTGATTAACCCTAGCTACGAAGAAGAAGATCAACGAAGCATGGAGATGTAACAGAAGAGCTGGAATAGAAGAAGTTAAAACTGAAGTAACTTCATACAGTCGAGACTTCTCAATACGAAACCACGAAGAGATACAAGGCCTTGTAATGAGAGTGAACGACTCGATTTAAAGGATGTGACTGGCAAGCCCTAGAAAACTAATATCCGTTTACGGTTTACGGTTTTTAGGGTTTGGGGGTGGTAGACCTAAATGACGAAAATTTCACCCGTTAGGGTACATTCCAATGTTGGACTGGTTTCCCGTATGTACTCGTTATGGACATGAAACAACCGTGCTATGAAAATGGTATGTTTTCATGGCTTTGATTTTGCTTGATCACCATGAGGTTAAAATTTCAAATGCCGAATGTTAACCCCTCAAGGTTTGTGATTACGTTTCACCAATAAGGTTCCAAAACTGCCATTCCTAGTAAAAGTACCAAATTTTAGAAAAAAATCATATTTGGACACATGTACCCATAGGATCTTGTAGTACGCTAGTTTCAGAACATGTGGGAAAAAAATCAGAAAGATATTAGCATTTGAAGTAACAAGAATCCTTTTTTGGGCCCTGCGAAAAATCAAGCAATTGCATTTCACAAGCTCACATTTGTATAAAAAAATGTCCAAAATGGTGGTACTTTTTTGTATTCATTCTTCAAAGCAAGTTTGCTACATGCTTGAAAATTTTCAAATCATTTGAAATTGTATAATATATAAGACAAAATAGTAAGTAGAAATAAGTAAAGTGATTCAAAATACAAAATTGTTGAGAATTTAGTTATCAAATTGAAAAAAGGCCAATCCCAATGATTGTATTGTTGTAATAAACAATCCACATTCTATGATTTTATTTTTTTCAAAAATATTGAAAATTGAGTTAAATAAAGGACTTCAAAGTTTATTTTAGGATAGATAATCTATAACTGCTTGCAAGCAAACTAAAACTCCTCGTAACTTTCATCTCATTAACCAAAATGGAATTATTCAAAGCTTTTTATGTATATATAAATCTTGAAAATCAATTTTAAATTTTTATTTTTTAAAATAGTGATTTTTAAAGATTTTTTTTCGAGTTGCTTAGGTTGCCCAAAGATTGTTGAAAATTACATATCATACATTAACTTTTTAACCTCGTAGTCAAAAGTTATGAAAATTGATGGGCTCTACAGGAACTACTCATATACATTTTGTGTGAAAACTTCAAAGAAAATAAATAAAAATTCTATTTGTAGTAAGCTATCCCACATTGCCAAAAAATCACAATTTAGTCGTTTAGGGGTTGATCCCTAAATGCCCAAGCCTTTTGAAGTTTGTTTTTCTTATAAATAAAGAACATGAGTTTATAATGATCCCTAATGAACAAATAAATAAATAAAATCTAACTATATAGATGTTTAAAGAACTTACTGATGAGTGTGTTCATATTTTGAGTATATAAAATTGTATAGAAGTTGTAAGCTTATAACAAGACAAATGTAATTATTTTATTTTTTAATATGCTACCTCTAGCTCCATAATGTTTGAGAAATTTGCATATAATTTTTTTGGGATTGGAGGTGGCATGAACAACTAAAAATTGTATCAGCACACTAAAATGCACTTCCCAAAACCTTGTTCAAATGATTAGCTATTAAACTCATTACACAATCCACCTTGCAATTGTTAAGATGCAATTTTTTTAATAAGTAGAAATTGCAAATATTAACTCCAAATCAACTGTTGCATATTTAAATTTCAACAATGAAAATTATAAAAATATCTTATACTTTCCATTGGGACTATTTTTAAAGCAAATGGATGAGTACAATATTTTAGATCTCAAATCAAGTGAAATTGACAAACTTTGCTTAAAGCTGGGAAATGAAGTAAAATTGGCAAGCTTTACAGTTCACTAATAGTACATATATGCATTTCAAGACCTCTCAAAAATTGAATATTTATCTTTTTTAATGAAAAATGAAAGCTTCTAATATTAAACCTTCGAAAAAGCCTATAAAAAAATTTATAATGGTCAAAAGAATTTAATTGCCCATACCAAAATGAGCTTGAAATTTTAGATCAACCATATATGATTAGTGGCATGGGGCACTTAGGGATTAAGGTTCTAAATTCAATCTTTACTTTAATTCAATGTAGCTCATAAGAACATCCTCAATATGCACACAATATATAGCCACTTCAAAAGGAAGTGCAATGCCTCTTTTTAAGTCTTTTTTTTTCTTAAAGAATGTATTGGAGGGTGGAGCATCTCAACGTGGGCACAATTTGAGAGCTCTATAGGACCTTGTCAAGTTACAATTGAGGCTTCCATAAGAGTGGGCAATTGTCGACTCATCATGATAACATTTATTTTTAGTTGACCATGTTTTTTTTTGCTTCCTCATTGGCTAAATCATACATGATTAAATTGTCAAAGTTTTTGTTGGCTCACTTGAAAGGCACTAGAAAGAGATGGAAAATGCCCTGCAAGAGCCAAGAAGTTATGTACCCACGAAAGTACTGTAAAAGGTGTTATTTGCATTAGGGTAGATTTCTTTAGACCCATGTGGAACTTGACGCTCAGGGAGTTCACTTAGAATATCCATTAGAAACCATGTGCGAACAAAACTTTGGACCCCCTATATACTTTTTGAATTTTAAATAAAACAAAATAAATAAAATATGAATAGACATTCCTACTTTGAAAGTTTATGTTTTTAATTATTGATATTTTTATTTGTTAATAATTATTAGTTACAAATTTTTTGAAGTAAAAAGATACACTATAGAATTGAAAAATAACTTTCACACCCCTATATTATATAAGAAAAAATTGTCTAAAAAATGAACAAAAAATTCCTTAAAATAACTCTCTATTGAAAGCTTATTTTGAGTTGAGTACTGATTCAATAGTCATCTAAATGTATTCTCTATAATAATTTGAGTTGAAAAACATGCCATTTTAATTCATTTTCAACCTCTTCTAGAAATCATTTCATATTTTATTTGAGTTGGAAATTTTGGCAATAGAAACCTATAGTCATTATTAAATAATGCTCAAAATTGTAGGTTGAAATTATAGTTTATTAGAAACCACTTGTTCGCACGTGGTTTGTTGTAGTAGAACTAAGTGCACCCCCTGAGACTTGACGTTCTTGTGCCTCCACAAAGGGTAGACTAAGGATGCTTGTGAGCCCCTAATTTGTCATTTGAGACTCATAAGTTTCATTTAAAAACATTTTACATCCTAATGTTGAGTTTTATAGGTCATCCCCTCTAAAAAAATGTTAAACCACAATAGGTGAAGTACTCATCAATTTTATAGTGTTTTGTTTATAAAAGCCCAAAGTACATAAAATACTCTGGTATCTTGCTTGTAAATAAGTTAAATACCTTAAGTTAGCAAAAAGTCTTAGTTGATAGATTCCATTGTAAATATCTTAACAAACTATGATCAACGTCCAAACCAATGAGTGCATGTGACAAATCCTGTCTAAAATAGGATTTCATATATATAAATTTTCTTTAGGCTTGTTCTCTTTATTGTTGAAGAAACTATGTTGTTTTGAACTCTGTGGATTGGATTAGGTGTTGGAAAAAGTTACTTTAGTCTTTTGGCATTTCTTCTCCTTTCACAAATGTTTGCCATAGCCAAGAGCCCTTTGCTTTTTTAGATAGGCAACAAAACCTTACAACAACGAGATGCCAATAGAGAGGTCACATGTGCTGACAAGGAGGTTGTAGGCTATTGGCAAAGAGGTGAACTATATGGGGTGTATAATGAGCTTGTTGATACTGAAACTTAAGACATTGCTTGACTCAACTATTGCTCTAATAAGATGCTTAGTAGAACTAGCATTGCAAAATCAACATCTACGCATGGTGAAGGTTGTCAACTGAGGATTAGTAGTTGGAGTTGCAAAGAAGGGAGTTGGAATGAAGTGAGTTGTAGAGAAGTTTCCAAAAGTTGATAGAACTTAAGGCTTACAAATCATGGTTTAAAGTTGATTTTAGGAGATCAAAGAAATTATTTATTAAAGTTTGACTTTTGACTTAAAGAAGAAGAAAGAAAGGGGCACATTGACTTTAGAAATACTATTAGTTTCCATAAAGATAATAAATTGACAATTGGGGCCCTAAAACTCCTTTAGTCAATTAAAAGGGCCATTAGTGGTATTTTAGTCAAGGCTTTGATAGTGAAAAATACTACAAAAAAGACAAATAGAAAACAAAACCAAAAGAAAAATAGAAGATAGATGAGGAAACAAACAAAGAAAGAGACATATCAAAGCGAGGTTTATAAACTACAAACTATTATTTTCAAAATCTTTAGAATGTTAATAGCAAAAAATATATAAAAATAGAAGGCGATACTATATAGTGCTACTCTTGTGCTCAATATGATTTCAAGTTTGTACAAGAGAGTTATAGTGCCTTCAAACAAACAAGATTTTGTAGATGAAAATCATGTAGTATCAAAAAGAGAAAAGTTGTCGAGCCACATGCATTGTCCATTGAAGTGATTGAACTTTGTTGTAGGACATTGAACAAACAAACTCTTAACCTTTATAGGACACATAGGCCAAAAAGTAGCCGATGGATGACTTGACTATTCACTGTAAAACAAAAATGCACCATAGGTCCAATAATCCAAGCATTTTGGTGATTGCCTTGGTCATAGGGGCCTTTAACCCTTCATTGCCTAAGGCCTGTTCGAGTTCAAAAACAACATTGCTTTTGAAGTGTTATAGATCTAAATGTCACTCATTTATAGAGATCACAACCATACAATCTTGTAGTATATGTGTTGTAGATGCATGAATCAAATTTGAAATCATTTGGCCACGTAGGTTGCAAGATTTAAATGTTTTAATGTTGAAAAAAGATGTTGAAATTTTCCTAGCAACACATTAAGTAGTGAAATTCAATTTCTAAACCTACTCAAATGAGAAAACTTTAAACTTTAAGGTGATTCAAAACTAGCAGATAAACACATTGGTGAAAAAAATATCATTGAATTTACTTATTGTGTCTACAAAATGACTTTCAAATGTAAAATAAATAGCAAGAAAAGTTGCAAAAAATACATGTAAGGTTGAACCCCCTTCTACTAAAAGCTTCTCAGTCAATCATAACTTCTTAGATTGATATAAAATTTTAGCCACATAAACTAGACTAGTATGCGCAACTTTTCAGAACAATCTATTGAAAAATGACAGTATATGAAGAAGAAACAAGCCGCCGAAGTTCACTATAACCCCAAAATGTCAAGATTTTGAACTTTGAATTGCTTCCAAATATTCAAATCAACTTGGATTGACATGAAAATCTTACCACAATAACTAGACTTTAAGGAGAACTTAAACCAACACATTTTATTGAAAAAAAACATTGAATGAAGGAGATACAAGCCCCCAAAGTTGTAGCCTTCAAATATAGTTTGGTGAACTCAAATTGAATTTGTGAACTTCGATTGGCTCCCAAGATATCAGTACATCTTGGATTGATTTGAAAATTTTACCATACAAACTAGAAGAGAGAGCGCAACTTTCCCAACAAGTTTTATTGAATTAGGAAATTGGATACAAAAGTTACAACACTTTGAAGTGGACTTAGAAACTATGTGGAGTCACTTTTGATCCCTTTAGGCGATGAAGGGTTAACCCCAAAACCTTGGGAGGAGGTGAATGAGATAATCACCCACACTGCATCTTTATCAAATTCCATATGTACATTCTTTATTTTTACAGTTTCCCAGAAAATCATTCACCAGACACTGGAATTAATTCTCTCTCTCTACTTGTGTACACGGCCCAGTTGAAATCCGACTCGTCCCATGGCGTCGCTTTCGTCCTGCTCAATTGCAAGCCACCGCTGGCGCAGCTCTTTCACGTACTTCTCACACTCCTCCACCTCGAAGCTGCTGCTGCTGCTGCTGCTGCTGCGATCTTCCTCTTTGGCCCTCGCCCTGGCCGCAGGGGTGACGAAGATGCTGTTCATGTTCCGGCATCTCTCTCGCACGATGGTCTCTTCCGGCAGTTTTCGCCACGTCTCGCATCGGTGATCCTCGATGAGGTCCAGCAGCTTCAGCACCTGCACCGCTTCGTCCGGGGGCAGGAAATGGTAGCTCACGAAACAAGGCCAGCCATACTGGTGGACGTACTGCTGCAATTGGGACACGAACAGGGAAATTGTGGGGGGAGGGATCGGGAGAGGGGTCCGGTTCTGCACCTCGGCATTCGGCTACATCAGCAGATCGAGGGTGCCATTACAAATTAAAAGCAGTAGATGGTGAAGAGATAAAAGAGTATTTTTGAAAATTAGGGGTAAGAAAACTGTGCACGTATGTTGACGGATTGCTTAAACATGACGGCCGAATCGGATTCAAATTTCAAGGAAACTACGTTACTCTCTCGTTTAGCTATTGACTTATCCTACTGCCGTACTGCACTCGACTCTAATTTACCGAATCACATTAGCTTACATAAGTATTGGCCGAAATATTACTGTATTACACTAACATCCACAATTTTAGTTTGTAGTGACACTAATTTGTGCCCCTACCAATAGGATAAATCAGTGTAGTCACAAGAAGGGTCAGAACGTTTGAATTCATAATTTTTCTCTTCCTTGCGACGCCTTTTGAATCAACGAAAATTACAAATTTGAATGATATAGATTGATGCAAAGACCTTGACATTATGTCTCGGACCTTGCTTGTTACTCCCCAGGCTTATGGACGATGTAATCCATAAACTTTTCACTAGTTTAGAATTCAATTTGTAAACGTTAATTCGCAGAACACCAAGAGCTGCCCGATTTGAAATGAACAAACATTCAAAGCTGTCACTTATTCTGCTACATGTTCTTACCTGTTGAAAGGCAGTGGGGTGTTGTGAAGCGAAGCCTTCATTGCCAGGGAACAAAGTCACAAGCTCTAGGATTGGAGATAACTGCATTTCTTCCACCACCTGCCGGAGTTCAAATATGATTTCACAGGCCGTGGGCCGATTCCCCGGAGTATCGTGCCAGCACTTGCAGATTAGGTCACAGAGCTTCGCATTTAGGTCACCAGGAAGCTCCGGACGCACCCCTGACAGAACAGACTCGTAATCGGAAGCACGCAGATTGTTGAGCGGAGTTTTCCCTGTCAAAATCTCATAGCACGTCATTCCGAAGCTATAGATATCAGATTTGAGCGAGAATATGTCCATTTTCTGAATCTTTTGCTCCGCTCTCAACGCTCGAAGGATTTCAGGTGCTCGCCAAAACCCCGTCCCGACCACATTGGATGAGCTTTCGAAATCCGATACGACGATGTCCACTTTCTTTGATGCAGAGTCCACGACTAAGACATTGGAAGCTTTCAAGTCTCTGTGGGAGATTCCGTACGCGTGCAAGCACCGCAGACCTAAAGCAATTTGCACAATTAGGGACAAGTCTGTTTCCGCTGTGAAAGGTTTGGGAATGTTGGTGCTCATTTTCCTGTCAATGAGCGAGCGAAGATCGCAGTCGTAACGGTCCATGACAAGGGAGGTCGAGGTGTCGGTGCTCAAGTTGACGTACCCGTGAAGTCTGCAGAGGTTCCCTCCTTTGAGCTTCAGAATCTCGTCTGGCCACTGCTTGTGCGCTGTGTGCGTCCGGAACCGTTTGACTGCAACCTTGATGGCGCCAGAAGCATTGTGCCAAACACCCTCGAAGATTGTTGCCTGCCCTCCTAGCCCTATCCTTTTTCCAAGTGTTAACATCGACGAGTCTATGATCTTACATGGTTTGTGATACTCTTCGGAGTCTAAGAATTCTGTCTCTCGAATCTCGGTCCAGTCGCTGGCCGTAACGAAGCTATCCATGTCCATTTTGATCCATGAGCACCGGAATCCTTTAAACGCAAGAGAGAAATGGCACTAAACTTTCTGCTACTTCAGCATGTTACTGCTAATTCTACTGTCATCTTGTCGTTGAGATCATCAAGGGTGGCGGGGTTGAAAGCTTTTGCCCCAAGAATGAAGACGATGTAAAAGATCTAGTTACTTAATTTGACACTGCATTCTGGGACCGAGAATTGCACATGGCTTGGATATGGAAAGAAATGGCAGATTTGTGTCGCTGGAATCGCGAATGGTAACACTCCTATGAATATCCTCGGCACAATCTGCGACTCTGGCCTCCAATTTTGATTGAGCCTCTGTGAAAATGATGTTGAGTGCGTTGAAAGCTAATAGCTGAAACCGTGTGGACTCTGGGGGACAGGGCAACATGACGTACAGTAATGAGCTTATTTAAGTATGTTAACGGATTTTCAAAGAGTGACGAGGCGAAGCAATCATGGTTTCCCCAAACCGGTCGAGAGAGAGAGAAGAAGCAGACAGTGCAGACACTCACCATGGCGGAATTCCACCAACTTGACTACGTCACTTACCCCACCGACTCCGCGTGTCAGTAAATAAGCAACGAATCGGCAAGAAAGGTCAATCATGCCCTCCTCCAGACCTAACATATTCTGAGGTGAGTACGCAGTTTCTACTTGCGTTGGTGCAAATGGCTTCCCCATTAGGGGGTTTCAGAGAAGTCACTTCCCACAGTTTTCAACGTGCCTCTAATTCGAAGGTTGAGAGAAATTGAAGTTTCAAAGTACCCAACACTTCTAGCCACCTCCTACTGCTATTCCCTTAACAACAGTGGAAGCACTCGACTTTGAACAGTTTGCAACCTAAACTACTTCGGAACCCACTATTAAAATAAAGGGACCTACAAAAGCACAAAATAGGGGGCAATAAATAGGGGGCAAGTTTACATAATGGAGGCAATAAACAAGCCGGAAGTACGCATAAATTCCCTCCTCCAGAGTCCAGACCTAAGAAATTCCCCAGATTCTCGTCTGCAAATAGTATTACTACCAGTGAATAATCAGATTCGCAGACGCCGATGGTTCTCCCGACTGTGTGTCCACAGACGAAGGACTCATGACGGCAGACAGTAGAGGCCGGCCATGAATTCAACGACGAGCACGTCATCACAAGAGCAATACCGAAAATTGGCGTCGGTGGATAAGCACAAACAGCATTATACTCAACCGAGGTGAGACCAATTTCACAGCAAGTTAGACACAGGCATTACCAGAGAACAGAGAAGATCCGCAGAGGTATGAGTTGCCTGCCGTTGGTAAAACCGCAACGAAGGCCTTAGATATAATACAGTGAGTGGTTGAATATTATACCTGTCAGTGCAGGTCGAATCACAAAATCCCCTCTCCAGGTATACTAGTAGTAGCATCTGGTTATCCCGCATCCGTAACTAATGTCCTACCCTGGTGCAGATGACGAACCTTCCAAATGGCATATTCTACGAATTCTCCTACTAAAAACGAGTCTTAGCTTGAGAGCTATGACCCCTAATCACAAGACCGCAGACACAAGTTGGTGTGGTGAATTTGAATCAGCAGGGTAAACCCTAAAACCCTGCCGCATCCGTAGCTAGTATCCTACCCTGGTGCAGATGACGAAACCCCAAATGGCATATTCTACGCAATTCTCGTACTGAAAACGAGTCTAAGGTGTCCCGTAGCTTGTGCGTTCTGACCTCTAATCACAAGACTGCAGACACAAAACCAGCACGGTAAACCCGTGAACCCTACCCTTCTGAGCAAGATGTGCACAGGTCTCCGAGTATTTGCTTTTGCAAGGGACGCTGGTTTGTTATGAAGGATGTTGATGCTTCTGCTGCTGTTGCGAGGTACCCCCAGTCCGGCGCTTGTCCCCAGCCAGGAACCTGGGCACGTGTAGGAGCGAATTCACACGAGTCACCCCCTCCAAGGCGGACCACTCTTCCTCCTCGGTCACATCTGCACCCAGCCAGTCGGCCAGTTTGCGGGGTTGCTTCGTCTTTCTCTCATGCGAAGCTCGCGAGGGCTCGCCAGGGGAAATCTCTCCCCCAGAAGCTCCTGTGAGCTCATGCGGCCCTGCTTGTTGGTTGGATGCTCGGCTTGTTGCGGGCTCGCTTGTCGGTTCGAGGTACTTGTTGTCGTAGATGGCGTTCGGCTTCTTCGGTTTCAAGCTCTCGGCTGAGGATGCGGAGAATGTTTGGTCGATGTACAGGCACACGACAGCACAATCGTCGACTTTGGAGGTCGGGTACTTGAGCCTCCACACGCGCACGGCGGATTCCACCAGGGCGCGAGCTGCTGTTGCACGCGTTGGGGCTTGGGCTACCACTTGGACTACTTCGTCGTTGCTGAGTACATCCCAAATCTGCACAAACGGCAAACAACAATATGAGAAATCGTATGCTTTGCCAAATGTAAAAGACCAAGGATTCATAATTTTAAGATGGCAAATTCGATTGATCACATCGTGAAAAGTATGAATCAGATGGGGTCCTGACCATAATCAGTGAAGAATACTGAAAGTGCTGGTCCGAAAAAAAGATCAAAGAAACTGCTAAACGACATTCTCATGTGACTTGCTCAAAACTGGTAAAAAAACATGAGGTCCCAATTTGGGCCTCTTGACCCCTTAAAGGTTAAGTAAGATTATTTGAGCTACAGTGTGGTTAGAACAGAGGTACAGTGGCCAGTAAACATACCCCGTCAGTAGCAAGAACAATGAATTGGTCTCGGTCTGTCAATTGGCGATAGCTCATCTCGGGGACAGCAATGACACCGTAGTCCTTCAAACAAAAGTCGCCAAATGCACGTGCCATAGCAAGTCCGGGTGAGTCATCGAAAGGTAGCCAGACACGTGAAACCTCGGGTTCGTCATGCAAAGCAAATACACGACCACGACATTGTCGAATCCGCTCAGCTTCTCCTGTGAAAACCAATATCATATGTTGCCCAATTAATATTGTCACAAGGGTGTTCGAATTAGTGTGGCAAGCACCACACAAAGAATGACTTGTAGAAGGGGAGGATAAGTAAAGATCCTGTCATTACTTGGCAAGTTTGGCTTCAAGTCCACCGTCAACTGAACAGCAACGTAAGCACCCTTGTCATCCTTGGTGCCCAAAACTGCTCGAGAGTCTCCTACATTCCCAATCACTAGGTGTTTACCCTGCACAGCGCACGTCACGTTTATACGAAAGGGAAACAGTAATTGACTGATTAAATGCAATCAATCACACCTGGCTTTTACGATAAAATAAAAAATTCAGCGCTTACAAGACAGCCAAGCTCTCAATCTTGTAAGTGCTGATGTCGCAAATAGAATTTGCATAGCCAAAATAGAACGCTGAACTCGACGATTCATGAGGCCAGTATTTCATGCATATACATTCTTTTAGTATTCAGTAAAATGGGAAATATGCTTTGTCAATTCCATGTGAAAAATCACTGATTACTGTGACTTATAACTAAGGTTGAGTAACATTGTCCACCCTTAACGACAAAAGAAATTTCAGTCACATTTTAAGAAATCCAGCAACGTGATCGGTCCAAATGTAGAACGTTGTCCTCAAGAGCTTTACATGTTGTTCCATAGGCAACGGGACAAGAAATGACAAATAGTGCTGGGGTCCTACATTACAGCACTAGATGGAGTAAGGTCTTGTCTCGTGGACTGTCTTGGGGGTGCTCCAAAAACATTCAGCCCAAAAGCTGGTCATCAGGACAAAGACCACTTAACCTAATCATTTGTCCTCAGCTTGCTTGTCCAGGGAAGTGTACATCCGCCCAAAGTTTTCACACCTAGTTGTGTCGTGAGCAAAACGAAAGCAACATCTACAGAATGTCACAGAGAGTCCATGAACCAAAGCGATTGCAATGCCTACCTGTTTCAGCACAGTAACGGCAGTGGTGCCGCTGCAGAAACAATCAATCCCAGGATGCGATCGCAGCTCTCGATCCATCACTCTGTAGGCAGTCAAGTGCGACTCCTTCCACGCATCAAACATGGGATGCTCCTTGACTTCCTCAGCAGCCCCATTTTGATGAATGCCAGACATTTCAACGACATTGCCATTGCTGGCACCGTTCCTAGTCTCCGGAGTTTCTGCTCTCATGCCCGACTTGAAATCTAACTGGTGAGACATCTGCTCCTCCCAGTGGTGCAGCAGCTTCGACGGCACGGAATCTCGCACCCGCCGCGCTACGAAGTGTCCAAAGGGGCCGTGTCCATCGAACACCCCGCAGAACACCGTGTCCTCCATCGAGGCAAAATTCTGCAACACAGGCATTCATCACTTGAGACCGTCTCTTGAGCAGGCTTACCTTGTCTGACATTATTTCTGTACTAGGCCTTGTGTTAAACATTTAATGTCACGTGTCGTACTAGACCATGTGTATAGTGTGACGGACGAGTGGCCTTTGCTGTGCTCTAGGAATAACCAACATAGTCAGACCTCTCAAGTTCACTCTGTTCACTCTTCTCGTAACCCTAATTGTGACCCTTGTTGCTCAATTAGAAGGTGATCGAATTTGAGATAGAAGATGCTAATGTTGTGATGTGGCTCAGGGTTAACTGACAGTACATTCTTGAGGAACAACCTTGGATAAGGAATAATGCACATTCTTTTTGTGCCACAAGCTTGAGCTCACCGGACGTGGGAGGTAGCGAAAGCTACAAGAAGCGAGATGTTGGGCATGCATGGTCCTACACTGAATGCCAGACTTTTGAATCTATGTTTTGGTTATCATCTACACTTAATGCTCTCGCGTTAACGATGACAGACTCTATAATTGCGCAATTCCTTAATATCTTCAAAATTTCAAAATCGGTCACGCTGTGTACACATCTGATTGGACAACATTCACATGCCGAGTTGTGGACAGGCATGATGAGTGTTAACAGAAGGAGTTTGTCTACTAAGACAGTTTAGGGTCATCAGAGTCGGTTGAGAGTACAGTGACCTGAGTGAAGAGGGGTGAGCTCTCAATACTGTGAAGAATGTTATGAACAGATTGGGTGATTTCATTTGTCTCTTTCTGACATGTCATTAAGATCTCATTGATTGAGGATGTCAGGTCTGCAAGAAGACCGCATCAACGGTCAACTAGCAAGGAGCAATCTGTATTCTGTACAATCTGTCAGGTGTTGGCCATTCCTCATCAAACACTGAGTAATTGAGTATGGCATCCGAAACCCTAATACTGAGAAATTAATATGATCATAGGAGGAAGGAAGCAGATGACTACCATAGCTCACAAAAACAGACACCTTACAGTTACGTGAAACAACCATAAGAAACGCAAGGAATTGACACATACCTCCCAGACGACCATGGCATCTTGGTTAGTCCCTTTGCGTCCTTGCTGCGTGAAAATACAAGCATTGTTGCTGGCGCCATTCGCAAACATGCGCCCAGGTATCATCGCCAGAAGGGCATCTGCCTTGGCCTCCGCGGAGAAGTTCTGCAGCACATCCTTCTTCGTTTGCCCCCCATCCTGCACGTCGTCCTCCACCACCGCAGGCGACGAAACACAGCAACCCATTGTACGTGTTTTCCAACCCCTTTAAAACTCCTCACTCTCCTGCAATGTCGCCCAGCTTCCAAGGCTGCCTGCTAAGCTGCTTCTGTCACCACCCATGTAGAAATGCTCGTCCCCTCCGACACGACATCCCAACCAGGACTAACGCTCTTTGTGAACTCTTGGACTGCGCACTAGGACTTGCAAGGGTTCAAGGCCGCCACGTGACACACTAACAGACCATCTGTGCACTCACCCCTCTCTACCAGAGTGTTAATGCAATGTCCATGGCCAAGCTTTGGATTGGTACCCAGCAGAACCCAACACGGAAGCGTTGTGAACAGCAACAACAGCAAACAAGCTCCAAAAGCTCACCACTAATGAGTACGAACACAAAGTGAGCTTGCAACTTTGCCAGTGCCTAGACTAGGAAATGAAAGAAACATGCTGCTGTGGTTACCAATTAGCACCAACAACAAGGCTCTCAGTGCCAAAGGGGGTGGCGATTGTGCGTGCTACTCCTGGACAGAGGACCACGGAGAGTGCAATTCTAGACACCTAGTACCACCAGCAGACAGCAACAGTAAACATCCCCTTCGAAACCTGCAAGAGTAAACCTCCAAAGTCTAAATTTGGGTACACGTGGTGCTTCACCTGTCACCAATAATTTGCGTCTGAAGTGGTTTTAGAGAGAAAGACTACTTCTATTACTAAAGCTTACACAGCTTCAAAAAATAACGACGACGTGCAAGAAAAGAACCCGCAACAGAACACAGAACCTCAACGTCACCACTCAAACAAACTCAAGCTTCACCAGCTGCTGCAGAAGCGAGCAATGATTTCTCTCCGAAGCAGAAGTGGAAATCTCCAAAGTAGAAAGTCGCAAGCACAAATTACGGTTCTGAGAGCTTCTCACTTCGCTGCCGAATCAAATTGGTAAGAACAAGTCTACCCTCCTCGCCAATAAGGCCCAATAATAATTCTCATAGCCTCCGTCCTTTCGAGTCGAAAACAGTGGTGCCAAAAAGCTCTGAAGCCGACTGGAAACTCCCTAACCTTACCAACACCTGAATCGGTTGCTACCTTGAACCATGCAATGGATGGATTTCAACATAACACGGAGCTTGCAAACCATAAGATCGCTAGTCTTAGGTTTTCAATGAACCCAATGCCTGTGGGCGTCATAAACGCTACCTCACTTGAGAGAGAAGAGCATTCATGGGAATCATTGCGCTCTTGCTGCAGGGGCGGTGCCAGAAACAAGAGCAGTTCTGACACAATTGATGAGCAGGCGGGGCTCGGTCCGCTTGGACACACTTTTTTCTGGGTTTTTTTCTTCTTCTTCTTTTTTCTTTTTTGTGGGTGCAACTTTTGAATTCTATTATCAGAATATCTCTTGGTACAGTTGTTGCTTGGTAGTAGCTACTGTAGATTGGCTACAATAAGTCGTACTGTGTGGACTTGTACCTTGTGGAGAACATTCTTTTGTTGGAGAGAGCTGGTTAGCCATGCACTCTTTGGGTGGTGGCTTGGGAGATTGGTGAACTGCACCTTTCGAATTATATCAACGTAAGCTTCAATTTGGCGTGTGGTTTTCCTTTAACCCCTAAATGCCCAAGGCACCAAATTTTGGTGTTGACAATACTTTGAAGTTAAATAAAACCTAATTAAATTTTTATTTTTAGTATATTATATAATTTTTACAATTTTTTTTAAAGTTTAATTCTAGCATCAAAAATTTGATTTTGAAAATGATTAATTATGATTTTTTTATTTCAAGATTTTGTGCAAGGGTGTCCACTGCAATCTTGACTTTCCTTAGTGTTGAGGGCTCTTGGAAATGAGCCTCAAATACACTAAATCTTGGAGAAAATATCACATTAGAAATTCATTTAAAAAAATTGTAGAGTAGATTTTGAGAAGCTATAAATTGATTGGGGTTGTGCATGTTTGACCCTTTATCTTCATGTGTTTTTGGTGACCAACTTTTTAGATTTGACATGTGAAAAGAAGATTGAAAGACTTCAAATTACTTTCACAATTTTAACACCTTCATGATCAAACATTATAATCTCTCAATCCATAAGTGATATTGTTGTGTTTTCTTTTCCTCAATGATCTAGAGCATGTCTAATTTGAATTTGTAAGGTTACAATTCAAAAAAAATTGACACAACTTATCAAAATGTGAGTTTTTGTTCAATTTAGAGCAAATTCTAAAAACTCAAAAAAAAATCTTGAATATTTAGGAGTTAACCCATAAATGCCACCGGGGATGTTTGGTGTCCTATGAATGACAAAGAATCCTTCTATGTAGGACAGTAGGGCAACTATTCATCTTTGAAATTTTGTTGTAAAAAGGGGAGGTCTTCTACAATAGTTTGACTTCCAATAAGTGATTTGGCATTTTTTTTTAAGCCAATGATTTCCACGGGATCCAAAAGGATGATTTCTATGGTCACCAATTTGTCCTCTAAAGGTTAAATTGTGTGGCAGATCATGGGGCAAGATTAAGGAATTCCATGCTCATGAGGTGTTTATTGGTTGCAAGTTTACAAGTTAAGATATATACACCTATTTTTTACCCTCCAAACATGACAACATTCGATCAATTTTAGGAACAATAATAACCCTTTAAAGTCAAATCCATGTTCTTTAACCATTGAATACTTTGTATTCGTTTAAGAATATATTTATTAATGAAGGTTGTGTACATTGATGGGAAACATGGAACTACTAATAATTCAAACAAATAAATGAAAAAATTAATAGAAAGAATCTTGTAGTAGGAAATTTACAACCTATAATATGGTGTAGTTTTTAAGTATTAACTATTGAATTTAAATAACTTTGAATATTTTTTTATAAAGACATGTCATGATTACTATCACAATGAAATTTCTCATTATTCATTTCATAAATAAAATGATTGAAAGTGGTAAAATAAGTTCTTTTTTGTTAGGTTTCTTAATTTTTCTTTGACACTACAACTTTATTCTATTAAGTAAGTTCTTTTTGGTAATGCCAATTGAAATAGTATACCAATGAATTATTAGATTTTTTTAATCAAATTATGAACCTTTAAATTAAATTAACCACCATTGAAACACTTTAAATAGGCACAAGTAGTCTATCAACAAGTAGACAAGATAAGATCTAAAGCTCAATAAATGGGGTTCATCTATGGATATAGAAACATATGTATTAAATGAATCAATGTATGATATGATTATGAAAGATTGTACCATACAATAAATAGGATAAAAAGAGTAGTTGTAGATTAGAAAAAAATTCAATGAATCATTGCATTTTTTTTATTGGACACCATATTTAAATCGTGGATTGTGGAGGTATTGGAAATTAATTCTAGACTCTAACATTCAAATTACATACACTTCATGCAAGAATCTATAGGATCCACTTTTACCTATGGTCTACAAATAAGTAAGGTAGTACTTAAGAACATTTGCACCTTTGCACAAAGAGGGTTTGATCAACAAGTAATTAAAGATGATGAAAAAATAGACCAATCCCCTCCAAATACTTAGTCTTTGAGGACTTTATCATGAAATCATGTCAAGATTAGACCTGCCTAATCTATATTTTGTCACCTTTTTCTAAATTCACGTTTGTATTTGAATCCTAGCTAATCAATCTACTAGTAATGAGACACATTTGGTGTGCAAGAGTGGGACACAAAACATTGGAAGCTTATCAATAATAGACATTAAATTATGTCATGGTAATTTCATTGAGTAAGCAATGATGCAAATGCTCTTATACCATTACCATTTTCTATGTTTATTTAATTTATAAATTAGTCAACATACCAAGAAGCTTACCAATAGCTAGCTTTGAATCATAACTTATCAATTCACTATTAATGGGACATATTTAGTGTGTAAGAGTAGGACACAAAACGTTGGAAGCTTATCAATACTAAACATGAAATTATGTCATGACAATTTGAGTGAGCAATAGTGCAAATGCTATCATACCCAACACTATTTTCTATATACATGTGTTTGGAAATGAATTAGCTGACTACAAAGCTTAGCAATAGCTTTGTACTATAACTAATCAATTCACTATTAATGAGGCACATTTGGTGCGTAAGAGTGGAACACAAAACATTGAAGGCTTAGCAATACTAAACATAAAATTATGTCACAACAATTTGAGTGAACAACAATGAAGATGCTCTCATACCAACACCATTTCCTATAAAGTAATAGGCTCTAAAATCACACAGGCTCTAAAACCGTCCACATCTTCAAATGTATATTATGTGTACATGTTGCTTTTTCATAGCTTTCAACGATGTACAAACAATGTACATCTTAGGAGGTGGGCGATTTTAGAGCCCTATGCCATTTTAGCTTCAAAATTTTATAACGAATTCCAAAAAACTCCAAAAAATATGAAACAACTCGGGATAGATGTCAATTCCACTTGTCTTTCAAGGAAATTAGCTGGAAATTATTCCAAGAAGTTTTCGCCATCCCAAAATTCAATTTCAGCTCTTAAGGTGGGCAATTTTTGGACCTGCTACCTTGTGTGTTTGGAGATGAGTCAGCAGACTGCGAAGCTTAGCGAGAAGCCTCCGCGGGACATTGTACAGGGCCTGGCCATGGTGCCCTCCGTACCGAAGTTTGAAGAAGGAGACCATGAAACTGTCAAGAATGTTATTCCAAGGCCCGAGAGGCAAGTTGAAGGACAACCGTTTTCATAGATGTGTCTATCTTTAAGATTGTTCACAAATTAAGTCATGCATTGTGGGATCATGTTAAGTTAGTTGGTGCTGCTGGCAAAGCAGGGCTCTTCTTTTGAGTGCTCGAAATTTAAAAAAATCTTCAAGGCTCTCACGTCAATTCGATTGGGTCTGGATGCAGTCAAAGGCACCCGAGTACAAAGGACCGGAACTTTGGTCTCCTGGGAACACAAACAGACTGCTGTGGGCAGGGATTTAAAAATAAATAAAATTTATTTGGGGAGTGCAGGGAAGCGATCTTTGTTGGAGCAACGCAAAATATCATGCAAAATGTTTCATCCATCATTTTGCATCCATCATTTTGCATACAAATGGATGAAATGTGGAAAAAATCCTTAGGTATAATGCTACTTGTATGAACTCTAGTAGTCTAATTGAACAAAAAAAATGTGTGGAGGACATATGATCCTAAATTATGGTGTTGTATGAAGCTTAAACTACAAAATCATTTGCAATTAGATTTGTAGGGATTGTACATGAGGGTTAGTTTTGCTAAGCAAGTTGCAAAAAATCAAGTTTTTGCTTCTTGTTACCGAAAATAAATCCAATTACAAGATGACATGTGTCACTTTTGACTAATATTACTTAATTTATGCCAAATTAGACCCTCGAGTAGAATATTATCTCCTAAAGTTCCAAGAGTCCCCTCAGAGGATTCTTGAAGGCTTGGACAAATACCTATGATCTCAATTTTTGGCAAGATTTTTAAAACTTTTTTTCAAGATAGGAAAATTGATTATCTTCTTGGAAATATCATTATTATTTCAATTGATGCCTAGGAGAAAAATTATGCTAGAAAAATCCAAAACATGCGATAGCTGGGCAACAAAAAAATCCACAAAAGCTTGAATAATTTTAAATTTTATTTACTTATTGTAGAAAATATTTTTGATGTGTAGAAAGATTTTATTCTTTCCATTTGAATAAGTGATGCAAAAGTTATGCAACTTCTTATTTTGCAAGCAATCTTTGCAAATTCTTGGGAAAATAATCTATTGAATCCATTTTTGAACTCAATTTCAACAATTTAAAAAAAGGTTGCACATGGTTTAGTTTACTTTCCAGACAATAGATGAGGTTTGGTGGGCTGGGAGGGTCGTTTTAGGCCTGTTTTCTACATTGTTCCCCCGGAAGTTAAAGAACTCCACTATCAAAATTTATTTGTTTTTTCAAAAAATAAAATATATATGACATGGCAATGATTGTGCCACGTCAGGCAGCTGTTGTGACGCAATACCAAGGGCTAGGAACCTTGGAGAACTTGCAACCCTCCCTAGGGGTTGAAAATCATCTAATGACAATCTCACCGTTTAAACCAACCCTTTTTTTAAGCTTTTTGAGAAAGTGCTAGGATGGCAATTACTTACAATTTGGTGAAGCATTGTATTTCTACATTTGTCCATCTTTTGGACCAAAAAATACTTTTCAATCATATTTATGCACTTTTTCATCCAAATTTGGCGGCTTCATCCACACTTTTTAATAAAAATGGAAATTTTTTGATGAAAAAAGATTACTTTTATTTGGCAAAAATTAGAATTTTATTTTGAAATGGTGCTATCTAGCCCCATGGTGCCAAAAAGAAGGGTTGATTTGACCTAGTGTGTTTCAATTCCATCATAGAGCTATCAACAATTTAGTTTTTTTTTCAATCTCTTACCTACTCCCACTTAACAATTTTTTAAAGAATGAAAATTGAGGGGGGGGGGGGGGGGGGAGGATTTTTTTTACCAAACTCTAAGTTCAATTCTTCAATAAATAAGAATTAAGTTAAGAGGATTCAAAGCCTCATAATCTAGTCACACTAGGAACAAAAGAACTTGTTTTCTTCACTTTAAACACTTATATCTTGTGATCAATATGATCAATTTTTTTTTTAATTTCTTTCACATATTTTCATAATAGTCCAATAGAAGATCATGTGGTTGGGTATGAAAAAAAAATTCTAATTTTTTTGTTGTTTGCATTGAAAATGACAATTTTGAGTGGTTTTTGACCCCCCAAAATGGCCTTGGGACTTTAGCCCCGAAAGGACCGAGGGTGTTTGAGCATAGTCCTTGCTTTCTTGACTAGATCTTGTAACAAGCATAATTCCTCATTTGTGTGGAATAGTTCTAATGATTGCCATTGTTGAAATGAAACAAGGCTTATTTAGCTTTCCTATAAAAAGATCAACAAAATCACACAATTTTTGAAAAAATGTCACCGTTGACAAGATTGATGAAAGATGTTCGGTTAGGGAGTACTTTGTATGTATGCTGAGATCAAAACATTGAAATCTGAATGCTCAAAAATGCTCCAAAAATTCTTATTTTTTTCCACATGTGCATATCATCATAATATTGATGTGGATTTTTTTCAAATCATTTTGAGGTGTAGAAAAAAAGATATGAAAATGTGAAGTAACGGCCCACAATACCTTCTCCATTCTCAAAAAATTCACCAAAAATTGTGCACTCAATCATTTCTTGATCAAATTGTGTTGTTGGGTTCAAGAAAGAAAATAATCTAGGATCTTTTTATTGCTTATAGGTTGTTAGTGCGGTTCACATATCAATTTTTTTACAAATGTAGTTGTAGGAGCCATGCGGTGGCCTTATGGTCCTTCATGGGTTAGAAATGAAAGGGTCTTTGAAGAAGATGCCTAAAAAAAAAATAGGGGCAAACTCAAGGTGAAACTCCAAAAGACAAAAAAGATAAAATTTCAACTACACTTTATTTCAAGTAGTAACAACATTTTGCAATGACATATTTCCACAAGCCCAAGTTAGCTTTGACATCAAGTGCTTAAACATTTAATTTTTAACATCTACGTAGAATCTATAGTTTGTTTTTTATACATTAAAATTTCAACAATTTAAATATTAAATATTCTATTTTCTTAACACGTGAAGGACTTCTAAGTGATTTTACTCATTTAACTCCAATTTGTATATTATTTTTTATATTTATGAGATATCCAAAATTTCCTTAAAATTTGGCAAATTAGATGAAAATTATCTTAGAAATTTTTATATATAAAAGAGACTTTTCAATTTTCTTTTTAAAACTACAAATTTTAATATTTATATAAACCTTGTTTTTGGATGGTAGCCTTTAGCTTATTATCTTCTTATTGTATACCAAGTAAATAGTGTTTTCCTACCAATTGTGAGCTCCCAATTCGTCAGTTGGAACTTGTAGTGTTTTTTGTTTTTTTTTCCAAATTTTGTAGTTTTACTTATAATTATACACAAAAGACCCCCAAAGAGTGTAGAACCCAAATAGGCATGCACTAGAAGAAACCTTTGATTCTAGTGATGTTCTAAAAGATGTGAAGGGAGGTTTTGTGGAACAAAACTGGCCTTAGCTTCAATATCACCTAAAATCCGTTATAATGAACAGCCCAAAAACGTGATGAAATTTGGAAAAACATGCACTAATCTAAGCATGTTTGTAGTAAACGAACGGAGTCACATGGTCTTCACAGCCATCAAGAATGTGGCATGTGGCATCCACATAGCCTCCACGTGAGCACCTCTTTGGGCAGGCTATGACACGTGGATTTTTTCAAGCACGGTCCGCTGCTGATTTGTCTCCTGAGGTGGTTGCAACAAGAAATGATGTGTCCATGTCGATTTCTGACATGGAGATTTGATTGTCTAATGTGGAAGCTTACGTGGCTTGCCACATGTCACTCTTTTTGCTGGTTTGTCACTACCGCAGTTGTTTATTTGCACGGTGCGCGTAACACATTAGCGTTTTGGAAGACAACAAAGCTTAGAATCTTATGTTTTATAAATTGTGAATGTACATTCTTCTACTGTAGTGTGGAAGTGGATTGTAGACATAGGTAGATCAAAGCGCACATCTTCCAATGCATAGGCAATGTCATTTTTGACCTTATAAACAATGCATGGACAATTTTAAAGATTTGGATTTGAACATGCACTTTGTAAAATGATTATACATTTTATAACAAATTATTGTTTTTAAGAATACATGTTTTGACAACGGTACTTGTGCAATACCGCCAATTATGTGCTATTCAACAAAAGAATGTATAGGATTTGTATTTGTGGACAATATCCAAAAAAAATTCATGACAGTGCAGGACATGCTTTTATGAAGTTGGACATCTACATGCATCAATGCATGCTTCAAGAAGGAATCAATTTTTACATGGTTCTATGTCATAAATAATGCATAATCATTTGTACATGCAGCATAGAAAATATTGGTGTGTGCATGCTTACTATAGAAAATGTTGTATGAAACATATTTGAAGACAAAGCATCTTCTGTTTCTAAAGAAATAGCAACTTCTTTGGTGATGTAGAAGATGCAATAGTAAACACTGCACAAATAGGAAATTACTAACAACACAAATGATGTTTCTATACATGTCAGCATGAACATCTTTATTAGCATGCCAGATAGTGTTCAATGTGTCTAGCAATGTCCAGTATGATCAGTGTCACTTCAAAGGTGTTTGGTTTAATGTTTGCGAGACTCAGTATACAGTTGCTTAGGGCATGAGTAGTAATAAACATCCATGTCATGAAACATGCACTGTTTAGAATAGAAATGCACAATGAAATATGTGGCTGCACTTATTGCAGCAGTGTAAAACAACTTTTGAAGAACATGCTACTGAACATCAATTGTGAATGCCTAATTGGAGGTTCCTCTGTGCAGTTGATCTTGTGGATGTTTAATTTGTGGAAGACAAAAACATTGGTTACAAATGTTTCTGTTACAAATTCTATATATACTACTGTTGGAATGCCCGCATCCTTGTATTTCTAGACATCCCCCAACAGATAATCTAGTTTCTTGAATTTCTTATTGTGAATAGAGTATTCAATTTTGTTGAAGTACTTCTCCATTGCCATGGTTGGTAGTAGTGGGCATGCCAATTAGGTAGAGCATTATATAACCTACAGTTCTGGTGGACAGGGTCATGCTTTACCTATTCATTGTGAAGTTTAAATAATTTGGCATAATTTTTTCCATAATTTCATTCATCTTAGATAATGCAAAGCTTTAACAAAACACAAAATCAAATATAAATAAAATTACATGCATCATAGTTTGTCACCTTGGATTCAAACATACCTTTCATTTGCAGCACAAGGACATGATTGTGGAGGTGGCCAAGATCGCAAGCAAATGATGATTGCCAAAAAATTCATAGTTGAATACAAGCAGTTGCTTCTGAAAGTGTTTTGCCATTTTATGGAATTTGTATTTGTACCATGCAAAATCTGCCACTGAAAGCCTCCACAACTCAACTTGGCTGATTCTTTAGATGAGGCCAAAAATTCAAAGCTTCCTGATTATGCTATCAGCTCAAGCTAAGGCCACTACAAGAGAAAGGGGTGTTTTAAGTATAGTCCTAGAGATAACATTTTAAGTAATGACCTTTTTAGGAGATTTTCAGTAAGAATTTACAAGCTATTTGTGTCTTTCTAGTAAAATTGTAGTGGGCCCATTTTCCACTAGTAAACATTATGTACTATAAATGTGCTTGCAATCTTCTCCACAAAACCACTTCCCCTCACAAAGCTCTTGAAAACTCAGACAATAAATTTGATAATGAGATTTAAGAGCAATTATTCAAAGAAAAACTCACATGCCAAAATAGATCAAAATAATGTTCTACGGACACCCAAGAAAACAATGAGCTTCTAAACAATCATTCCCTGCCATGTTCTACCATTCACAGCCTAGCATTGGTCCAAGTATAATTATTAACTTTAGGTCTTCTACCATGCTTCTACCATGCTTTCTTAAGCACCAAATGTAGTATTTCCACTCACCCTTGAAAACATCAAATAACATAAATAGAATGTATTGAAGGACAAAAGACCAAAAAAACTTTTAATATCTTTGCAACTCAAAAAATTACAGGTTTTCAAAGCATAATAGATAATACACAAACTCATGACATCAAGAACTAATAACAACAGTCAAGAAAGAAATCAAAGATGACAGTATAGCATAAGAATGGGTGACATTAGTGAATCCTTACCATGTGAATTCAAGCTTGAAGACATGTAGTCTACTTCTCAACTATGCTATCTATTAACTTCAAGTATTGCCACACTTAGTATCTTTATACTAATACCATTAGCCTATTGCACAACTGATTACAAACCAAAGTTATCGTTGGTCCAAATCTTGACTTGATTAAATTAGGAGATCTACACAAAATCCAAGTAATAATAATTAGACCAAATAACACTTGGTAAACTTGAGAAATACAAATAAATACTTAGCTTCTGACAACACATGTCTAACAAACTAGTAAATGAGAAATTGTATCCTAATTGACTAAAATTCCACACAATTGTGTCAATTGTGCAGTCAATGAAGGCATGTTGATTTGAATGCCCATTTGACATAAATTTGTCAATTTTGGCCATTTCTCTGTCATATTTGATAGTTTGTAAGGGTTCAATTAGACAAGTAGTTGACAAAAATGTATCAACTTTCTGACAATTTCAACAAAATTGTGTCAATTTTCCATCCTCTAGGGATTAATACATTTCAATTTTGTTACTTTCTATTTCTCCAAATTTATAATGGCAAGTATAACAATAGCAAATTGGTTTCTTGAGAAGAACTTCAACTTCCAATAATTGATAACAAACATATAAAAAGGTATGGCAACAAAAACATGCAATGACAAATATTTGAATTGCTATGCAATAAGAAGAATATATTAAAACCATCAAGGTCAAGTGTCAATAATTCTATAGCCTAATCCATTTAAGTCCAATGAAATTTCATCCTAAACACTTGAGACATCATTGCTAAGATCACAGGGCAAGCGTGTGACCAACTAATTGAGCATGATACAAGGCACTGGCAAAAAATGATGCTTGACAGACTTACAAAATGACCATACAAAAAAGTTTCAATAAGTATCAACTTATCTACATGAAAATGTGAACAAGGGTGTCTGCAGCACTAATAAGAAAACCGGGCACAATGACCATGTCATACTCTAGCTATATAGACTACAAGTAGAGGATACTAGAATGGGTAGTGACCTTATACTGTATTCCATCTCCAATACCAAACCCTGTTAGCAAAATCAACTCAAATATTTATAAAATCAATTGGAATTCAATTAGGAAGTGGTGATACCGTGAATTGGCTTAATGTATACAGGTTTTGAATGCAAATAGAGATATCTACTGTCCTCAAATAGTGCTCTACAACCTCCCCTTTGAAATGCACAAGAAATTTGTATATAGTGATAAAAATTTGATCACAACTAATGGCTCTCTCCTCAGGAGATCTCTTTTCTCAACTCTCCACATCTCCCTAAAATCACATTCGACACAAGGTAAAATGCTAAATGTGACACAAATATCATCCTTTTTTTTATATCTTGTATAATTTGAACAATTTGTAAAAAATGTAAACTCTGTGATTAATTATAAAAGAGTACTCACCTAGAAAGTATGGTACATACCTTGCAATGCTGAACAAATGCAGAATTGAAAGGATTTGCACCATGCCTAGCCAAGCAAATCATCAGCCTGCATCTATAGATTTCAAACAAATGAGACCCAAATAGTAGGCATAGGTTCAACATGGGAGAATATCTCCAAAACGTCATACAACAACAGAAAACATATACTATTGTGCAGATACACAGTGTGAATTCGACTAAATTTACTTTGCAATCACTTCAATAACCAAATTTCTTATAGTGTGTCCCAAGACTTAGGGAAAGAGTAGAAACCACTTCAAAATGAAGACAAACATTTTGCACATATTCTTCTGCAACACTACAAGGGAAAATATGTCCTAACTGAGAAAAATTTGACATAATTATGTCAAATGTCCCATTAATTAGGAGACCCTGATTCTGACACTTAGTGGCAAAAATAAATCAATTCTTTGTCATTTTGGACAAAATCTTTGTCATTTAGGACAAAAGTACACATCAACTCTTCTTCCTTGTGCCCTTCTGCCAAAGTGGATTTGCTTGTCTCAATCAGCATCAGATGACCTGGATTCAATGAAACAAACAAAATAATGGCAAAGAAATGATAATTTTTTGGATGAAATAAAATTTGGATGGATGAATTATTTTTAGATGGATGAAAGTAGGACATATGGATTGAAGATTTTTAGATAAATATTTTTTCACAACATTTACAATTTCCACACCAATTATAATTTCCACACTTGGAGTGACAAAACCAAATTATTTTATTGAAATCCACAGCTCATTCATATTAATCCAAAATACTACAACATATATGACTTGTTGTACAATTCTAAACAAGACCTTACAAACTAATTCAGAGTCACTCCATTTGGCATCAAATATTTCCCACCACTTATTCAAGCAATGCCACTTGAAACTTTGACTTGCCACATAAACACAACGAGGGTCAATGAAATCAGTACCCTTTCCAAACATGAACAATCAACAGATACTAGTAAACAAGAGTAATAATTTGCATCTCCTCCAACGCATGGTATTTCAATCTAATATATTCAAGCAGGAGTACCCAACATGGCACCTGTCTTGGCAACAAGTATGGCTGATTCAACCAACAACTCTTCCCCAATAGCCAGATAGTCATTTGTTCTTTGCATACAAAAAGAAAAGAGAATCCAACTGAAAAGACATCCTACCCAACACAAGCGCATAGCATCAAGGCTTTCTTTCTCCAAGTACACTCTCAGAGGAGACAACACTCATTCAACAATAGGGAGAATTTGAAATATGGAAATGGGACTTGGCTTCAGGTCAAGGCCTATACCACCAACATCATACTACCACCAATGAAACATGTAGCCACACTAAATCCCAAGAATTTCATATCCCTACCAACTTGCACAACATTACAACATTTATAATTACTTGTCAAAAGTAGATATCAACCAAAAAGGAATGATGGCACACACACACACACACATACACACACACACACACATATATATATATATATATATATATATATATATATATTGAAATGCAAAATTGTTTTCAAGAGAGCCAACTAGTTGTGTTTCTTTGTAATTCAGCACTACACCAAACTCATAGAACTCAATTGAAGTAACAATATTTCTCCCTTATTAGAAAACCTACAACTCAATACAACTTCAAAGGAGTGGTTAACTAAGAATGATCACTATATTAAACTCCTGCTGACATGCATCATACATTGACAAGCACACAAATAGAAAAAATATTTACCAATAAAGTGGCTTCTAAACTAAGTGTTGACAGAGTTATCATTAGGCTGGAAAAAAAGGGCATAGACATTAAACACATTTGCAAATTTTTTAATGAAGCAGACTAAATCAGATGCTCAATCAAAAATCCTCATCAAATGTGCTTCAGAGAGCTTCACAGTTAACAGCATGATGATACAGACAGAGTAACCATGCTAAACAATTAAAGCCATTTTTAATATTGTCAAAGTGTCAAGGAGCATAAGAACATGAGTACATGACAGCTTGTAGAAATCAACAAATCTTCTTCAACAAATACCTGAGCAACAATAGCAAGATCTCCTGTAAAAACTTGAAGAAACAACCAAGGCATTGATATAGCGCAGCTCCCCAATATAAAACCAACAACAATTTCAATCATCATCAAGGACTTAAGCAAGTCCCTTGCCTGCAAGATCACCAACATCAAAACCAAAAGCTCAAAAAACAAATCAATTAATCATTCTATTCTCTGACAAATAAAGATCAAACATAAAATAACACAATAATTGTCATAATTGCCTTCTGCAAGCTACGGTCAACATCATAGATGAGTTCAGGCATGAAAGATTGCACAGTCTGTGCAAGCGACTCTCCCCATACAATACAAATGAACAAAACCCCAATCATCACTTGAAATCAAAACACATGCATTCCACAAAATGAGTAAAAAAGAGGAATGCCTATCTTCTTCCAACACGTGTGCTAAGCGGCTTGATTAGTACATATGTTCACTTTTGATTCTTGAAGTGACAGTTTCATAAGTCCACTAGGGTTGAGAAAACTTCACAAATAGTGTGTTATGTACAACGCATATTGTAATCGTACCTGATGTGCAGCAAAGGTTATTGCTGCCAAAGACATTGCCAGATAAGTGATTAGTGTATAGAAGCACACTTGCTCCCATGCCAAAGTTCAATACATTGGTAAGAGTTGCTAATATTTAGCAAAATTATGCCAAGCAAAACTATGATAACTGGAGTTTCCAAAGCATAGCTCCCAAACACATAAATTTCTCAGATTTTCAGGTGCATTGCATGGGTAATAGCATCTAATATCCATCAAACTATTAAAACAACATTATAGCATCCAACAACATGCAAGAGAAATTACACATTACTAGCGTAGGATCACAAAAGTTCAGAGCCCAATACCAATTATATTTGCTATTATGGTGGTCTTCGAATTTCCACCCAAAGAATCGTGCATCCAAAGAATCCTGCACCCAAAGTAGTTGAAATTTGTGATCAATCCAAGCAGTCTTAAATACAATATCATTGCATGCATGTACATAAATTGAGTGGTACATCCCAAGTTACATGTCTTCCTGAAGAAACATATTGAGTTGTCAATAGTCTTAGACTAGTTATTTGTCAAACCTGTAATAGATATCTGAGTTTACAATTGTGGTAGGGCATGTGCCATTGCTTTCTGTTTGCAATGTCCACCAGTATCATGACAAGTCTGTTTGGACAACCCACATCAATCATAAACCACCATATAGAATCCAAGTTGCACCAGCTTGATAAAGCATTTCAAAGCACTGCTAAAAATAATTTAGCGTAGGGTGGAGAATGATGGGTTGCCTCCTTCAGCAGTTTTCCTTCAGCTCCCTAGGTTTTCTGTCTGTAGATCCATCGGTGTTTATCAAACATTATCAAATGAATTAATTTAAACTTCTGAACATGGTTTTAAAGTGAACTCAATAGAATGTCATTTACCTATCCAATCCTGAAAGATCCACCAAATTCAATTGCCAAAATTCAATGTACTTAGACTGCATAACACAAGACAAAGCGGTTCATTAACACCAAGAAACATGTATGACAAAAGAAAATTCAAACAGATCAAATGAAGACATTGAATACGTACTCTGCTAGAATATGTAACTACCTGCAGATAGGACAGGGCCCACCCTCATAGCTTTGCCATGAAGTATATAAACAATTCCTATAAATGCAATGGGCACAAGGCGTGAGGACAACATCTTTGACAGACTCCAAACAGATGGGGCATTCTCCCTTTTGACCACTCTACAAGTCCTTGACCACTTCTTCAACAAATGCCTCCACGGGCCTATTCAAAAGCCCCTTTGGTCCTCCTTTCAAAAATCATTTTGCTAGCTTGCCAAGATCCACATTTTCCTTGGTGTCACCACAACTACAAAGACCCCCAAATCCATTATTAGTAGTTGGATTTAACCAAGACAAATCTAAATAAAGTCTGCCATTTTATAACATTAAGTAAACCTGAGCAAGCAATGAAAATACCTCATAACTAAAAAGGGATGGTTGCAGCATTGACAAAGATGTAGAAGAAACTCAAAGATAGACGCATAATTGTGCAGCACCTTCCCTTGCAGAACGAACTAGTCAAACTTGGTCTGCAAATCCAGTAGTTCACTTATTAGAGTTAATTCTTCCATAAATAATAAGAACAATATGATAGAAATAGGTCCAAATTATGCGCACTTTAGAAGTGGGAATAATTACTATCGCTAGTCACCCTGGATTTATTGTACAGAACAGTGTAAAAATCCTCTTCAGCTTCTGAAAAGTGGCATTTCACAATTGGCATGTCTACAGGAGGCAACAGTAGGATGGGTCTGCAACACTCAGGTGGGTAGCCACGCCATAACTGTCAGCCTTAAAAATTAGCAGGCACTTGGGCTATTAAAGACATATAAAGCAAAGCTAGCACCCTTGTTAGATGGTTTTTGAACTAACTTCTCCCACCTGCACAACACGGTCACCGTTTGGTATTTCTTCCAATGCAAATCTAAAGAAGGAAATCAGAGACAAGATGAACAGAAATCAACTTCAGAGAAGTATTGAAGAGAAACCTACCAGTTATAATTGCTCCAGGGTTCAATACAAAGAAAGTGAATCAAACTAAAAATATCCTCCACTTTGTTCTACTCCAACAATCAAAAAGAGTGTTATAAAACATGAATAAACACTTGTTTTGCAATGAAATCATGTCTTCATCAAGTAGAACCTGAATGAGAGTGGCTACCAAAAATGTAAGACAATGGTATATGCGAACAGAAACTCAACAACAGCTAATGAGCATATTAAATTTAAGCCATGAAAAAAAAATGTCTCAAATGAGACAACAACATGCCGATATATAGAGGCTGCGATCTACTTGAATATGTGTTCCTGTAAGATACCAACGCCGATAGGGAGAGGTTGTGGCGTATGCACCAGTCTTCCTCCAACTCCTTTTTTTCCAAGGAACCCCACTCAATTTTGAACTGATTCTCATGTCTTCCTCCAGCCTCCTTGATTTGACCCTCCAGGTTATCTAAACAGTGTTGATCCTGCATTGCAGCAAACATTTTACACAACTATTGGTTTGAATTTTCAATGCAGTCAAATACAAGCAACTCCCAAGATAACTTTGTATCCATGTGGGACAACCTTAGAATTGCTCTATGTAGTACAGTAGTAGAAGCGCCAAAAGCAAATCCTGACGCAATCCATAAACCCTTCCCATAGAATAGGGATACAAACCTTGTGCATTACTAGGCAAACCTAGAGAAACATGTGATAGAGGAGGAAGAAATGCTGACCTTGAAAGTCTGCTACCAGAACTCAAATGCACAGAGATTAGCTAACAACACTGAATTCCGGGATGGAGAAGTTCCATTCTCTGTTGAATTTGTATCCTTGTAGTATCCTTCTAAGTTCAACTGATACTGCAAAAATAAACATATCAAACAAGTTGTTTGACATTATGGGACTTAACAAAATCTAACATCAACCATCATGCATGATCATGAAAACTGCTTTTCATGTATTATTGCAAAATGCTTTGATTGTGTGAGCCTCATCCCAAACAATCCCAAACTAATGAATGGAATGCAGAGGCCCATCATCCATGAAATTTTGTTCCACCATTGGCATATAATACAAGTTAAATAAACATCAATATCAGATTTTTACCAATTTGCAAGCCACATGTACTGTTATCAATACAGCTCTCGGACACGCAGATAATAGTGTTCCACAAGCACCAAGACATTCAAAGGCAAAGTAGACTCTTGGCCAACACAAACAGAGTCTATATGACACAAATACTTAAATTGTTACCAACAATCGGTTTAGGAAGGTGGTCAGTACAATGTCATGTTCCAAAAGATCACTCAAGCTTTGACCATTTCAGAAAATCACGGAGACGCTAGGAGCCTTAACTGCAAAGGCATAGAAAATAGCCGCAACCTACACGCAGTCTGCAAAGTCGCCCACGACCACCACGCCTGGAACGATCACGGATGTGCATTTGGTGATCCCGCATCACTTGGCGTTTTGGGAAAGCTTGGAGGTTTATTTAGGTCAAGAGCATCTGTTCAGATCCCACCTTGCTCAGAGGCTTGTTTGGCGCTGTGAACTCCCAATTTGTCATTTGGGACTCATAGAATTATTTTTTTGGAGATTTGCAATTTAAAGTTAAGAAAAATATACAAAAAGCCATAAAAGAGTGTAGAACCAAAATAGGGTTGTAACATACCCATTATAGTATTTGGTCTAGATTTGTGTTTAGATTTAGAATCCCACCAAACCTAGCTTAAAAATAGATAAAAAGATATGAAACAATTAGATTTGGAGGGTTCAAGTCACATGGCCCCAGAAGGGCTAAAGCCCACCATGAATGTGGCAATTCATGGCTAAGTCGGTCCAAGGGATCCACAACAAGGCCACTAGGTCGGGTCCTAGAGTTAGGTTTAGAAATTCTCCAAACCCAGATTGTTAGCATGCAGGAGCCACTGACGCAAGATCGGGCCCGTGGAGGAATCTACAGTCTAAAGATGGTGTCCTAGGATAAATCCCATGCCAGGAGGTCAACGACAAAATTGATTCGCCAAGATTCCTCTATCTGCAAAAGATTCCCGCACCATCGATAATTCAAGGAGATGGCCAATTCATCTCCACTAACCAATTGTGCCAGGTACGGAAACACACCTACACATCTTTCATGTGACCCCCTGAGAGGTCATGTGAAAAATCCCGTCATCTTCCGACTTGCAGAAGAACCTTTTGTGGGTGGTCAACCTTAGTAACCTCCAACGGGAATTTCATGGAAATTACCCAGGTTATCGGAAAATCTCACTAAAAATTAGAGTAGCTTTTTTTATGTTAATAATGCGCTCCGTGAAGTTTCACAACATTCCGATAGCAGCAAGTACCTGAACCGGCAAGATTCCTCGGGAATTAACCACGTGGCGGGGTCCCCGCTGCGTTGACCGGCATTCCGGGACCATACGATGGCAAAATGAAGTCAACCAAGAGTCCTTTCTGACTCCCTCACATCTACCGGAGACCCTAGGCTATTTACATTTCTCAAAATAGGAGACCCCCAAGATCTAGGATTTTACCACGATGTAGTTTTTAAACTAAATTAGCCTACGATGGTTTTTTGGCCTCAGTATGGGAGGTAGGGGGTTCTTGGACTAAACACGGCAATCTGGAGCCAATGGCGCAATCCGTTTTGACGATTGGAGTAAATCTCCAAAAGTTAGGAAGTTGGTCTAGCGTAGATAGGTAAAAGTAGTTTTGGGGGGATTAGGATGAAAATCTTTGAAGATGAGGATGAAAATCCAAGTTGATAAGGTTACCTTAGAACTCTTGAGGAGGGGTGGGGCCTTGGAAACCTATTTAAGGTCTCCTTTTTTCTCTCAAGAAGACCCCCAAATCTTGTTTTGGGTCCGTAGGTCCAACTTATGTTGGAAGATTTTGGCATTTTAGCCAAGAAACCTCTACGGTGTTTTTTGAGCTCTTTTGGGGCTCCATTGTTGTTAAAGTTCAAGCTTTGAAGTCTTTGTGGAATCCTCCTACTTTATTGCATGTGTCATTTGGCTCTTTCTCTTCTTGTTTGCTTGGGCTAACGGGTTCTTCTGTCAATTATTCTTGGTTTGATTGTACTAATCCTAAAGATACCCCCCACCGTACCTTGGCGATGTCGCTTTGGGGGGCCTTTAGTGTGGATCTTTAAGTGCTTGAACTAACTTTTTTCCGTTCTAATCCATGCATGTTAAGTGGCACTAACCCTTGGAAGCATTCTTACGTGTGGAGTGACCCCACTTGGGAACTAACCTTTGTCTAAAGTTGTGTTCACTGTATGTGGAACCCCTAGAGTCGGCAAAGCTTTGAACCTGTCAGTGTCAGAAGTCCTAGATTGTATATAGGACCCCTATAGACGGCAAAGCTTTGAACCCGTGAGTACCAGAAGTTCTAGATCGTGTGTTAAAATAGTAACCAACAAGGGAGCTTTGAACCTAGGGGCCTTAGGAAGTCCTAGAATTGGGGTTAAAACCACCAAGACCATAAAGCTTTGAGCCCCCCTTTATTCCCAATTCCAAAGTTTAGTTTCCAAAACGTGTTTGGAAAATACCAAAGTTTAGCATCCAAAATGTTAGGAACGAGAGTGGTAGTGAGAAACTTAGAGCTCCAACCCAACCGGCGGAATTACTCCCCCCAGGCATTCCCACTAAACCCACATGTGGCATCTAGAGGTGCCTTAGCCTACCCGGAAACTTAGGACACTATCCCAACCGGTCACTCCCATGCTCAAAACCAAGACTCCAGTTTAGAGAAAAGAAAAAAAGCCATTACCAGAGGAATCCAACCCAACCCCCCCTCAGTTTTGTTAAAAGGTGGGTTGGATCCAATTGGATTTTAGCTTAAAATCAGTCATTGGGTCCAGTTGGATTTTAGCTTAAATCAGTCATTGGGCCAGGTAGGTTCAGCTTGAATCAGTCATTGAGTCCAGTTTGGAAGCAGTCATGGGGAAAGTCGGGTAAGTCACGGGCCAGTCCGGAGGAGTCCCTGGGGAGAGTCGGATAAGTCACCAGGTCACCGAGTCGGGTAAGTCACCAGTCGCAAAGTCGGGCGAGTCACCAAGTCGCAGAGTCGGGAGTCACCAGGTCACACTAGGGGGGGAAGTCGCAGAAGCCGGGAGTCACTAGATCGCACTAGGGAGTCAGGGTCCAGGGGAGTCTAAGAGGTCTAGGGAGTCGGGGTCCTTGGGGAGTCGAGGTCTCCCCATCTTTTTTTTTGGTTTGGTTTAAAAATCTGAAAATTAAGGATCAAGGCTTAACTTAGACAAAACAAAGAATCTAACACAAAATACCAAGAGAGAGAGAAAAAAAAGGAAGGGGAAGAAGGGGAGTCACACGTCCAATTTGCCTTGAAGAACCTGCATACAATACTCACATACCATCTCTCTCTACACCAAATTGAACCCAACGAGAATGGAAGAGGATTAGAGGGAAGTAGGATGAAATAGGATAGGAAGTGAGAGAGACGATAAATAGTGACCTAGGCGTGGCTAAGTAGACTTAGGGGGGGGGGAAATCTCAAGAATTTGCAAGTGACCATTAGAAGGCGGATTAGGATGACACAAAAGCAAGGTCGTGTAAGAGGGTAGGAGGGGCATTAGACCTCCTCAGAGTTAGAGTCTATAATTGTAAGAGATTCTTAAAGGCTTAGGTGGAATAGTGTCAGTGTAGAAGAAAAGAGGAGGAAAGAAAAAAAAGGAAAGGAAAGGAAAGAAGGAGTTAGATTGCAAGGTTGTAACACACTCTCGAATTAACCCCTCAACGCCCAAGGGGCTCAAAAGTAGCCTCTCATAGTTTGGAAGTCCAATTCAAAGTGATTTAACTTTTGCATCCAATGTCCAAATTCAAAAAAACTTGTTGGAAAAGTTGCGCATACTAGTCTAGTTTATGTGATAAAATTTTCAGACCAATTCAAGATGAATTGAATTTGTGACAGCCGTTCAAAATTCACAGGTTCAATTTGATTTCAGCACATTGCATTGTCATGGCTGCAACTTCGGGGGCTTGTATCTCCTTCATCCAATGGTTGTTTTCAATAAAATTTGTTGTGTTTTGTTCATCTAGACATCTAATTAATGTGGTAAAATTTTCATGGCAAGCCAAGTTGTTTTGAATGTTTGGGAGCAATTCGAAGTTCAAAACCCTAACATTTTTTGGTTAGTGTGAACTTTGGCGGCTTGTTACTTATTCATACTGTGTCCGTTTTCAATTTTGTTTTTTTGGAAAGTTGCGCATACTTGTCTAGTTTCTGTGGCTAAAATTTTGTATCAATCAAATAAGTATCGAGTGACTGAGAAGCATTTTAGTAGAAGTAGGTTCAGCTTTTGATGTGTTTTTTGCACCCTTTTTTGCTATTTTTTTTTACATTTCAAAGTCATTTTACAAACACAATGATTTAGTTTAATGAAATTTTTTTCACCAATGTGTTTATGTGTTGATTTCAAACCACTTTCTAGTGTAAAGTTTTTTCATTTGAGTAGGTTTAGAAATCAAATTTCACCTCCGAATGTGTTTTAAGGAAAATTTCAGTATCTTTTTTCAACACTAAAACATTATAATCTTGCAATCTATGAGGTCAAATGACCCCAAATTTGGTCCACGTCATCTACAATATGCACACTACAAGATTGTACGGTTGAGATTTTGATACCTTCATGACATGTAGACTTGTAAGGCTTGAAAATCAATGATGTTTTTAAGCCCAAAATGGCCATGGGCCTTGAGGGGTTAAGCGGTGAGCTTAGGGAAGATTCAACCAAAAGACCATCGTCATGGAGCACGAGGAGGTGTATGTGGACAAAGACGAACTTAATTCCAATGCCGGAAGTGAAGATGTGAGTCTTTGACTTAATCCTTGGCAATTCTCCCAACTAGCGTCGATTTCCTTAATTATTATTTTTTTTTTCATGACTAATAAACCGTGATAAGTAAAGGTAAAACATTAAATTAGGAGTAAACGTCTAGAGTTAAATTCATGAGTAATAATTTAGAGTTAAATCTAGGAATAAAAACGTAGAGTTAAATCTAGGAGTAAGAATTTAGAATTAAATCTAGGAGTAAAAATTTAGAGTTAAATCTAGGAGTAAAAACGTAGAGTTAAATCTAGGAGTAAAAATTTAGAGTTAAATCTAGGAGTAAAAACGTAGAGTTAAATCTAGGAGTAAAAACGTAGAGTTAAATCTGGGAGTAACAACGTAGAGTTAAATCTAGGAGTAAAAACGTAGAGTTAAATCTGGGAGTAACAACGTAGAGTTAAATCTAGGAGTAAAAACGTAGAGTTAAATCTGGGAGTAACAACGTAGAGTTAAATCTAGGAGTAAAAACGTAGAGTTAAATCTGGGAGTAACAACGTAGAGTTAAATCTAGGAGTAAAAACGTAGAGTTAAATCTGGGAGTAACAACGTAGAGTTAAATCTAGGAGTAAAAACGTAGAGTTAAATCTGGGAGTAACAACGTAGAGTTAAATCTAGGAGTAAAAACGTAGAGTTAAATCTGGGAGTAACAACGTAGAGTTAAATCTAGGAGTAAAAACGTAGAGTTAAATCTGGGAGTAACAACTTAGAGCTAAATCTAGGAGTAAAAATTTAGAGTAACATTTAGAGGTTAGAAATTGGAGTCAAAGTTAAGCTTAGGATTAGCCTGTAGAACGTCCACACGAAGTGTCAAAACCCGAAAGATAAGTCTTAGAGGTTCGATGAAAGAACATAAGGGTCCCCCGTAGTAGTTAGGAACGTTAGAAATGAGGCCAACTACCAAACCAACCCCAGATATAGGATAGATAGTTAGGGAGTTGGGAATTACCATCACCTTTGGTCATCACAGTCAGCTTGTTAGTTACCCATGCATTTCTAATAGTTTCGTTGCCATCCATGACACTTAGAAAACGTTAGCAAAAAATATCCGTTGCTTGGAAGGCACAATGGACCGCGCTTACAACACCCCCATACACTAGTAGAAAACGCAAGAATTTTGACAAAATTCTGTTGATTTGGACGTGTTGATCCGGTCACTGTTTTGTTGATTTCAACAGAAATTTGTTACAATTAACAGATTTCTGTTGAAATCAACAAAACAGTGACCGGATCAACACGTCCAAATCAACAGAATTTTGTCAAAATTCCTGCGTTTTCTACTAGTGATATATTCAAAAAGGTGGATAAAGGTATAGAACCTAGTCGGTGTTCACCTGATTACCAAAGGTGGGTAATCTTGCGCCCATAGGCGCCTGAGCATCTGATCGCGTTCCCATTCCAAAATCCACACAATTTCACAATCCTTGCCATAAACCAAGCCACGCCACACCTGCAACCACTCCGTAACCCTAACCACTGGATCCCAACAATGTTTGCCACGCTTGGAATTTCAAACCCTAAATGGCCTCTCCCCTCAATTCTGCACAACCAGAATTCACTCGCTCTTGATGCACCTCATTGCAACTTATGATGCGATTTCTTTCACTAAGCAAATCCTTCACAAAATATAAAAGTGCACACGAGACTCAGTGACTCCTCAGCCACAAAGTGCTATCTTGCACCACATGTTTGTAGGAATATGCTGCTAACTCCTGGCATGGTAAGCACCAACTATTAAAATTATAGGAAGGGACCAACAAACACTTGCAACCAAAAATGCATGATGGATCAGCATTCTATCCTTAAAATCACTAATTTTTTCTATTCAAAGTAATCTTCCAGCTACATACATTGAATTTCAGTAATTCCATATTTATCTCCCATTTTAAAACACCCCACATCTCTTGTAGTGTAAACCTAAAACAAGAGAGAAAAAAAGACAAAGGTCAATTCCTTACATGGACAAAAATACAAAATTAGATTTGTGAAGAAGTAACAAACTATTCACTGAAAATGATGGAAAAATCCTTATCCACAAAAATTGTAAAGTCAAAAAGCCTATTTGTTGACGTGGACAAATCTTTGTCAATTTTTTGTCATACAAATGCCATTCCCTTGTAATGCAACCACAACTAATCCAACATATGAAATTACTAAAACACAATCTAATCATTCCCACAGTGCAAATGCAACAAGTGATGGAACAAACTTGAGGTACTAAAGATGGGAACACTCTAGAGTGAGGATCAAGTGAAACTAACCATCTACCAAATGTGCATCCATAAATATGCACCAAAATTTAAAAAAAATAAAAATACTTTATATAATGCTGAAAATAAAAATATATTGTTTCTTTAACTAAAAGAATCAAATTCATACCATATAATACCTACATACACTCAATAATGACATAATTTGTCACATAAACTCTAATAAAATCAAGTTTTGTCTTTCATGATTTGAGAAATCCCATGCACCTTGGAATTTATTTTTTCCAAATCACCCTCTTCTTTTATCACTTTCTGTATCCTAGCAACCAAATGGTTGCTTACTTGCACTGAACTGCCTAATTTGGTGAATCCTAAAGCACTTTTGGACTGAAGAGTTGCATAGAAATCATGTTTTCCTCTCCAAATAATCTCAACAACTCCATCATGATCAAATAAATCAATATTGATTTTGTATGTTGGTACAACAAATTGACCACCAACACATTCAAAACCATTCTCTTGAGTTGCCAATTCTCTTGTCTTCAATATTGTTGGAGCCCAAATCCCATAGCAATAATCATTGTAATCACGATCCTTGTGAAATGAATTACAAAAATCACCACTTGTAAATGTCAAATTACTTGCAAAAATACCTTCCATTTGATGAAGATTGCAAAACTCCGTTTGGCCAAGATCTGATACTTGGGCTTGTATAGCTTGTTCTGAAGTATGCTTAAAAAGCTCTGAAGCAAAATCACAAAATCTCCTTCTGTATAAATCTGAAATCCATATAATCACTTCTTCTTGATCTTTCTCCCACTTCTCCAATAGTTCTTTAGAATTTTGAACCGTTGGTGAAGGAACTTATCTGCCTAAACTGTAATTTTTTATCGTATCCCCCTCTCCTCCCTTATGAGCCGGATTTTCCTTCACTTTGTTTGTACTCTTTGATAATTCCACAAGTGTTGTTGTCAACTTGTGAAATTCCTCAAACTCTCTTTGTGCCATTGTATGAAATGGTAAAAAATTGATTAGTAAAATAATTTCTTTTGTATCTGCATCCTGTATAGCCATCCTTCCATAATGTATGCAATAATAATCACTTGGAATTTCATCCATAAATTGCCCTTTAAAATCTTCAAAACAATAGCTTCTGTTGTAAATAAAGATTTCTGATCCAATCTTTGCTTGAGCTTCTTCAATCAATTCTTTGATTCTTGCTTTGCTTCTCTTCTTAGCATGTTTATTCTGGCCCCCTTTTCCTCTTGAACCTCTCACCATATTTCAAAATCAAAATTGATACAATAGTTCTCCACACATAAAACAAATTCACTTTATTTAAAATCCATTTTCTTTTAAAAAATAAAAACAATTCTTTGTAATCTATTAATATTGTTTTAACAAACCTTCATTACTCTATTTTTTAAAATTTCTATTCTCTGAATAAAATGACCTAAAAAGGCAACGTGGTAGTCTAATTGACACTGCGCGCACAAATCAGGTGAATTTTATTTAAAGAATAAATTTAAAAAAAAATAGAGTAACAATACTTTTGGTTTAAATCTTCTTCTACATTTTAGCCAACATACTCTAGTCAAAGCAGAAGCATCCTACAATAGATTTTACCCAACAAAAACCACATTATCAAATATGTCTATTGCATTATGGTAAGTTTTTAATAGTATAGGATATATAGTACCTGTTGGCAAAGTGATAATTTGCTCCCCAATCATAAACATAGAAATTGTTGATAAGATCATAGTGCTTGTTCACCTATTACAAAATGGAATAGCAAATGAAAATCAGTAAGTCAAGTTTATAAATAAATCAAGTCTACAAGTATTTAGTAATTCAATAGTAAAGCAAATCATATCTCCAACTCCCTAAAGTTACATAGCAAACAAACCAATGAAATGGACAAAGCAAAAACTTAGCAAATGTGACCATGCTCATAATCCAAAGTACAATTACATCCAAATGACTCAATCTCTAAGTGGACAATAGGTCCATAGACTCAATCATTCAACAAAATCTATGACTTGGCTTAAGAACTTAAAATACACTGAAGTAATGACTTCACTAAGCATTAGCAGCTGCAGTTATTCCTTACTTCCTATTGCAAAATTCTGCTTCACAAAATTACAAATCAAATCAAAGTACAACAATAAAAAGAAAATGAAAACTTATATCCAAAATGCCAAGCCTTCAAAGCAAGCAAGTAATATTACTAAATCCCAATGTAAACCTTAGACCAAATGACAAATGATGTACCGTTTCTTTAAGCTTCTTAATATCATCTGTGTTGTCCCTCACAATCTTCTCTTCTTCTTCCTGCAAAGCCCACTTGATACATCAAGAACAAGTCCATCTTCTCATTCATGCTAAATAGCCATTGATGTAAGACATGTGTATTAAGGCAAATTTCAAGTTACTAATGAATCAACTGCCTCCTTGTGCATTCAACATATTTCACAAATTCTTGTCAAAGACACTAAATCCCAAAATCTGAAATTACTAATGTCCAGTAATCACATAGGCAAGAAATGGACAAATCAAGAGTAGGGAGCAAAACACATAGAGAAAGCTATTGAATTTCAATCATAAGGTCAAACTGCCAATTGATAGATCCCTTAGTAACATTTAACAATATAAAAGAAATATAAAAACAATCCAATACAACCAATGATCCTAGAAATTTAAGTGCACAACAAATTCATGAGAGTGTCACAACATTTCATATTCAATCTCAAGTAATTCATATATCTAGAATGATTACATTACCCATTGTCACCAACGTAAAGCAAAAAAATCTCTTTCTAAAAGAATAATCAAGGAGGCACACAAAATAGGACATATCCACACTCAATGGATCTTTGCTTCTTGCACTGAATCAACTTCAGCACCTTCCACATTTGTAGAAGGCTCCGGTAGTACAAAATTGCAACTACCACTGGGTCTTGTCCAAGACAGCTCCATGGAACCTATATTTGATGTAGTCATTAGTTGTGAAAAGTGCAATCAATTGTAAGTCCACATTGATTAGCAAATAGCATTTGGTAGGACTATAATAATAATGTCATACCTTGAGCTTCACAAAGCCAAACTATTCCTTCTTCACTTTGATTAGTAACTTCACAGGATTGACAACCTCAGGCTTCAGTTGCATATTCATAAGCTCCACATTTCTTGCAACCCAGAAATGATCCAAAAGAAAATCATTTATAACAATCTTAACTAGCAACTAACAAATAATCAAAGAATCATGTCATTTGATAATTTCCATTGTAGATTGACACAGTGATTCTCTTGTAGGTGTTTGTAATTTTCAACCACCCATAACTATATGATCCAATCACCTTATAATGGGGGTGTTGCATTGCTCAAATAAAAAGTATGCCCCAATATGAACAAGCTACTAGCATAAGTACTTACATTAACCCCTCACCGCCGAAGCTCTAACCATGTCAAAAAACAACCTTGCTTTTCAAGTGTTATAAATCTAAATGTGAGTAAGGTATAAAAATCTCAACCGTACAATATTATAGTGTGCATGTTGTAGATGGTGTAAGTAAAATTTGGGGTCATTTGACCGTATAGATTGAAAGATTATAATGTTTTAGTGTTGAAAAAAGATGCTGAAATTTTCCTAAAAACACATTTCGAGGTGGAATTCGATTTCTAAACCTACTCAAATGAAAAAACTTTAAACTACAAGGTGATTCTAAACCAAAAGACAAACACTTTGGTGGAAAAAAAACACATTTAATTAACTCATTGCATTTGCAAAGTTGTTTTGAAATGTCAAAAACAGTGAAAAAAGTAGCAAAAAAACACATCTACAGCTAAACCTACCTCTGCTAAAATGCTTTTCAGTAAATCATATCTTCTTGGATTGTTATGAAATTTTTACCACAAGAACTAGACTAGTATGTGAAACTTTTCCAACAAAAATTATTGAAAAAAACTCCTGTATGAAGAAGTTATAAGCCACCAAAGTTCACTGTAATGCAAAAATGTCTAGATTTTGAACTTCGAATTGCTCCCAAGCATTCAAAACAACTTGGGTTGACATGAAAATTTAACCACAATAACTAGACTTAAAGGGGAACATAACACAACAAATTTTATTGAAAACGAACATTGGATGAAGGAGATACAAGCCCCCGAAGTTGCAGCCTTCAAATGCAGTTTGGTGAATTCAAATTGAACCTATGAACTTTGATTGGCTTTCAAGAAATCAATAAAGCTTGCATTGATCTGAAAATTTTGCCACATAAATTAGAAGAAAGAGCGCAACTTTACCAACAAGTTTTATTGAGTTTGGACATTGGATGCAAAAGTTACAGCACTTTGAATTTTTTGTGAGGACACTTTTCGTCCCCTCCGGCGATGAGGGGTTAAGAAGTATATGGACCTTATCAAGCAATGTCAATGAATCAAAAGAATATACATGTTGGGAATAATCAAAGATGGTAAAGCAACTGATAAGGAATGATACATTGCCCCCCAATATGTTAACCCCTAAATGCCAAAAGGCCCTTTCTAAGCTTCTAGGAATTTGCTCTAAATTGAACAAAAAGCCAACAATTTGATTTGTGTCAATTTTTTTTAAATTCTAAGCGTACAAATTCTAACTAGACACCCAGCAAGACCCAACACACAAGACAATATGAGCCAAACATTAGTCATGAATAAAAGTGGTAAGCTTCATCAATTAGTGGGAATCATCAATATCTACTCTAACATGAGCTAGCTCATTTTCGAAAGCCTCAATTCAGATCAAAATTTTAGGCAAATTGCTCAGTTATTTTTTAGAGATATCTACTTCAAGTTAAAGAACATAAAATAAAAGGTAACATACCAATGACAAGCACATAATCATATCTTGTGGAACTTCAATGTTAAAGAGGTTACAAATATGCCAGATACTACCTAAACAAGCTAAGAAATACTAAAGTGAAGAAAACTATAGCAAAGTCACAAATTTGCCAACTAATAAATTTATTTGTGTAAACTAGTTTTCATGCTTGTAATGAGATCAGTTTCTAAGAACTTCTCCATAGTTGAGTACCAGTTGAAACTGTTAAAAACAAAAGTATCAAAAAGCAAAAAGCAACACATTCTCTAGGGAACCTCGTTCAATGATAAGACCTATTCGTAAATCCTATCTGCATTCAATCCAAACGGCACATAGGACCCTAATACTTGCAATAATAAAACTCCATAAAATACATTCACAAACTTCTTATTACATATGACAATTTATTTAAAATCCAACAAGATAAAATCTCCTACAAAATCATATATTGAAGAAAGTTGGATCTATTATAAACAAATAATATTAGGCAATTAAAGTTGTAAGTCTTATCACAAAAAACTTTTTAGAACAAGTCTTGTGGTTTGTGCTTCTCCTGTGCATCGATTTTCTATTGACCATTGCAAAGAGCCTAATTTTTGAGGATGTAGACATGACTATAAATCACTTTTGGAAGATTTTCCCATAAGTTTGCAGCATCAATGCCACCTTGATTTCAAAGAACCTAGTTAAATCCAAAAATAGACATTTTCATGTCTATTGAAGGCAATCTTATATTCTTTAATGCCCCCGTTGTAAAGGGTGACGCTCCCAATGTAGGGAACATCACCTTGTACAACGGGAACAACGGGTGCGGGAAAGGCGGGAGCGCAGGATAGCAATTGCACCAGAGGCATCAGGATCTATCCCAAGCACACAAGCATTGCTTGGTACATCACTAACCTGCACAAATACAGGAGCATTAAATACATGGCCAAGACAAACTTGAAAACGGTCAGCAAGCTGATTAATTATACAAACATTCCCACGTTCTCATATCTACATTGAGACCATCAAGTCCAACACTCCAAGTCGTTGCCTCCAGATCCTCGAACAGCTCCTCTGGCACTGGACATAGACAAGCCACAAAAATAAATGAGCATCACAATTCTATAAGTAGCATATATTCAAGAAGGTTTTCCATTTCATTCTGTAAGATACAAATGTACAAACATCTTAAGTATGAACTACATGCTTACGTTCCGCTGATTCTCCTTCCTCCAGATCTAATTCCTCTGGACTTGGTTTCTAACTATAGTCATTTCACCTCGTAGTTTTCTTGACAATAATTTCAGGAAATTTCGTAGCAATTTTCATTCCTCTGATTAGCGATGGCTGCCTAGACCTGCACAAGCCCAACAACTAACCTTCAGTAAAGAAACAAGAAAGGATCATACCAAGTTTGAAATCCCTTTACAGTTTGTTATTGAGTTCTTCTTTTTTCCAACTCCTGAAGAAAGTAACTTAAATACGACACCGATCACCTCAAAACATTGTACAATTGTAGGCAACTTGGAATGTGAAAGAAGAAGAGGTGAAATTACTTATTCCTGACAAACGTTGAAGGTATGCGCAGTCTGGCCACCTTTGGGACACTTAAGGATGACTAGTCGACAGTGGGCTCTACTTTGCAGAGGCGACAGTAAGAAATCGACTTTTCCAGAATGCACACAAAGATGCCGTTTCCTGCTGCCATTACAAGGTAAACAAAACAATTCAAATTGCATCCACTTTGCGTCTCTCGTTATCGATTCAAATCTGAATAATTATCCTAGATACTATCCAGAATAACATCACAGTCACACCCACCATAATATTCTAAAATATATCGCTTGCGCCCTTTCCACTGCAGCACAAAAAGAATCTCGAGCATTGAGACATTAAACGGCTAGCCCACTTTTTTGAAGCAATTTATTCTATTGCTAGGCATGCAATATCAACCCCCATGCTGGATGAAAGGACGTAAATAATTCTACTGCAAGCCACAACCGCCTTCGCAAACATAAAATGAGGTTTGCCCCCAAAAAATCGGATTCCTTATTTCAACTCATTGTTCATTGATTACAAAGGGTGTTTAGGTAACTCAAGCATATTACGAATAATTTAAAAAAACCCAGTTCTAAGACAATGAGCGTGAATTAAAATGACGGGTGATTTAAAATACCCGCTGCTTTTCAAAGAGACTGTGAAGCTTGCCCAAAGAAACAAACGACACCATCGTCGGCGTGAATTGTCTTGACGCAATAGCATACATCCAAATGACTTAGCACACTGTAGCTTGGACTGGAAAAATTGGAGGAACAATTCAGATTGCATTTAGATACGTAATTGCAATGAGACAATATCTTGCCTAAAACCTGATATTTCTCGTGACATCTATCTATACCCTTAAATTAGGTTGTTTGTTTTGTTTGTTTGTCATGCTGAGATCTACCAAACCACAAAGGCGTCTGGAGGCACTCTTGGAACTGCTTGAAAGCTCTTTGCAAGGAGGGAAGCACAACCTTTGCTTGGTGGCATTTGGAGGTATGGTGTGAAAGTTATTGGATTTCAAAGTTTTTATGAATCAAAAAATAGAATTAAATTTAAAAAAAAACTAATCAATGTCCAAACACCATGAAACCAAGCCCTTTCATCCCTTTATACATAAACCTTTCCATTCATGTCAATTTCGTGGCCTTTGGACCTACAATGTGAGAGTTATTGATTTTCAAGTTGTGATGAACTAAAAAAACAATTAAACTTTTTTTACTTTAAGATATTGAATTTCAAAAGTTCTTTATGAATTTAGAAATTAGAAAAATTACTCTTACTATTATTTTAGTTGTACCAACAGCATATGGCCACAGTAGTTTCTATACTTAAAATTCACCACGCTCTTGCTTTAACCCCTGAAAGACTAGATTCATGGTTCATTCGATTGATCAAATTTAAGTCAGGTGGGACCAAATTAAATGTTGGGGTCAGATCGATCCCATACTAGACAATGGGTGGACTCATCAGGAAATCAAGACAATATACATATAGTATATCACCAGCAAATTCATTGTCAGGCCTCATTATCATTTCTCACAACTTCTACGCAAAAGTCAAAAATAAGTTATTGTCTCTCTTTGCACAGCAATTACGTCTTGCTCAGACACAGGAGAAATCCAAAATGTCCATCTCTGAAATTCTTGAAGAATTGCAGAGTCAATGTCTAGTGACGATAGTGTAGGACACAAAATTAAAGGCATTTGTCCAATTTCCATACTGGATTTCTCTTGCGAGAGCAGAGCAATCGAAGTTAGCTGGAGGTTTGTGAAACCAAAAATCCACCAACGTACCTCCTGCGTGCTATTCCAAAAGCCTTTGATTTGAACTTCCAATCCGAATCGATCGACAGCACTCCAAGACTAAGCGCTGGCCATCCCCATCACTCTCAAACAGTAACCTAGGATCTCCTCGCTTGCTCAAACCCTGCGCAAAACAAACAAATGATTATTTAGTACAGCACCATATGTCAAATCGAAAACAAACAACAATCGATCGAGTTTCTAAGAACCGTCAAAGGCTCAAAAGCAAAACACCACAGATCTCATTTACTCCTCCACAGAAAAACACATGGAATCCTGCATTTTAGCACCTTCCGTCTCTTTTCCATCATGGAAGAGTTATGAGCTTTTTGATTAATCCATGGATGTTCAACTAAAGGTTTATTTTGGGTTCCATGGAAGGATTTCAGAAAGATTTGGAGCCAGATCACTAGTGATTTCATTAGCCACCTTCTTCAAAGCTCCTCTAATTTTTGGTCCAACACTACGCATGTATTACGCCGATCCCCAGGTTTGGGTATAGGTGGAAGGATCCATGGAGCTTAAAGAAAATTAACCATGTCCTTGACTTGAGGTTCTGCAATTTTGCCCAAGATACCGTATTTCATCTTTTGTCTTTCATTAGCAATGCAACCAGATACTTTGTTAAGATTCTTTTCCAAAAAAAAAAAAAAAATTTAGGTTGTTTGCATGATATGTAACGTCATTGAAACATAGAACTGATTCAATGTGTAATTTTTTACGGAACCATTGTCTGTAGAATTATGAAACATTAAAAACTCTTGTATTTATGGAGCACAGGATAGCCTCATAACCGCATTTGGTATTCGTTATTTTTGCTAATTTTGTTGTGCCAAAATGTGCCAGGTGAAATAAGGACTTTCAAATGTTCATATGGGTTTTTGAGTTACTCAACTGAGACCTATGTGGTCTAAAATCTAGGCAGGATAAATATATTAGAGATTTCAATGTCATCTCAGATTTCAAATGAGTATGTGGCCTATTGTAAAACTGCTTTTGTTCCAAGTTGAGAGGCTTTTTTGAAACGTTGGAGCTCTAAAATCTAGTGTATTTGGATTATATATCTAAAATCAGATACAGGTATGAGAATTTAGATGAGTGTCTCAAACTAATCCAATACTAGATGGGTGTCTGAAATTGCTTGGGTCCGAGTAAAAATCATAACATGATGTAGATGTTAAAAATAATCCAATGAATGACTATGAGCATTGCTTCAACAAAAAAATGTATATTTCTCATATAGTAATTAGATAATTGCAGAATCCATCAACCCTTCCTCTGAAGATGAAAACATCCTATAGGTGAAACTTATTGCTTTGAAGCAATCATTGTTATATTAAGTGCTCAACCAACATGTAAGTTTCTTGCAATTGTGGCATGTCTAACCAGCCCCCCTAAACATGCAAGTTTAAGGTTGTCTAAACATACAAGTTTCTTAGACATGCCACAAGAAACTTGTATGTTTAGGCAAATTGCCACAATATTGACAAATACATGTGTGAAGATGTATTATAAATAGCAGCTTAGAATAATGATTTAATAATGGTATTTGAACTAAAATTGTCAAATATGATCTATAGAGCATTTATATACCATTATAATTACTAATTCACTAATTAATAGTTTTGAAGAAAGTTTGATATCAGAAATTGAAATTTCTTCTAAAATTGATTATATATTCAATTTGTGTCATTTAGACAAGGTTTTCTTTCTTTAAGTTCAAAATATGAAGTTCTAATTATGGTGGTTTTCTAATATTTAAATTTTATTTATTTATTAAAGTTATATTGGAAGGATCATTCTTTGAACTAGAAAAGTTATTTCTATATAGAATTTTGTAGTAATCACACCTCACTAACTCAAGGGATACATGTGTCTTTCAAGAATATATACAAATAAACTCAATATGAATAAACAGTTTGCCTTTGGATATCCCATAACAATTGCCTTAGCTACATTAAGCTAATATTAATGGACTACTGTGGGATGAGTATACCACTTGAAGATCAGTGTGAGTTGTATGCCCCAAATCATTGGAGTAGACATTTCACCCTAATCTTTAGGTTTTAGACTTTTTGAAAAAAAAAATTCCCGTTTGAGACGGAGCGGAGTTTGTTTGAAGGCTAGGCGGGAGATTCTATTTTTTGGACATGTTTTTCCATTGCGTTTGAAATCAAGCAAATTTAGAACAACAGTAGTGTGTGCTTGCGTTGGAGTCGTAAGACGAGTGAGGTGATGATATTTCTATTCTATTTTGGTGAAGGAAAGGCGCACTACGAGTATTCTGTTCCAAGCTAGAGGAGATATTAGTGTATATCTATTTGGCTATCTCTGAATTGTGGTAATAGTGTCTGCTGTGGTGAAGTACGCTCTTGGATAACAGTGGAAGATCTTGGAATGTACTAGAGTATGAAAGCCAAGGATTGAGAATGTAGGTGGGAATTTTTGATTGCTGCTTTTATACACTACAAGAGAAAGGGGTATTTTAAGTATAGTCCTAGAGATAAGATTTTAAGTAATGACCTTTACAGGAGACTTTTAGTAAGAATTTATTTGAAGCATGTGTCTTTTTAGTAAAATTTTACTAAAAAGACACATGTTTCAAATAAATTCTTACTAAAAGTCTCCTATAAAGGTCATTACTTAAAATCTTATCTCTAGGACTATACTTAAAACACCCCTTTCTCTCATATATATATATATATATATATCTACTTGATGAGTTAGTAGTGCTTGTGTTGGTGCTTGTGTCGCACTCCTGGAAAAGCATGCCAGGGGCAGCTAGGCGGTTGCAAGGGTTTAGCGCCATTGGCAAGAAGCATGTGTAGCTGCAGATTTGGAGCCAAAAAAATATTGACAAAATGCTTATTGCCCCTGTTTCAAGTCATTAAACATGCATTGCTGAGAAGGTTTGTACTCATCTTAGGTAGAAAACATCATTTCTTTGGCTGCAGTGCCACAAATATCTTAGGATTAAGCAAGATTGTCTAGAATCGAACCAAGTTGAACAAGAATGCCCAGCAGCCTTGGTGGTACTGTTTGAATCTTTGTGCCTGGCCTTATGGAGAAGCTGACAATCTTCTTCAAATGTTTATATAAATTGTTTTACATATGCCTTAATTCTAACAAATTTGGCATTGGAGTGAATGTGCCATGCTTATATCTGTCTTGCAAAGTTGTTGTATTCCTGATACTGATTTTATTTCCTATTCAAGTTCCTCTTTGTTAAGAGAGTTTTCTTGATTCTGAAGGAGACAATTGTATTGAAGAATTTAGTATATGTAGGTTTTAGATTTCCAAATTCTAACACAAACTTTCTTTGTCACAAATTATTGGTTCTCTAATGAATGTTATTCTTTTTCTCTGTCACCTTCCTCAAGAGGGTTAATGAACTCTGGAGGTGCTTTAATCAGTCAATAGATGGTACACTACGGAACTTTCACAGGTTATTGTTGGGAGATTAGGTCTAGTTTGTATTTTCAAATCATTTTATGATTAAGTTGGAATTAGTGATGGCAGCATTTTATGAGTGAAGTTTATTTTGATATTGATTTTCTTTGCAACAATTGAATCAACATCATGGAATCTGGTATGAATACATGTAGAGATTTTCCACAAGCTTCCCCAAAAAGCAAGAAATGAGAGGTGGATGCTAGCATTTGCTGGTGAGGAGACTACACTAAAGCAACAACTCTGATGTAAATTTCTTTTTTGGTTTCTTCATTACTTCCTTTTGATACGATTCCACAAGGATTTTTAATGAATTTGAAATCCATCTATTCCTTTAGTGAATCATTTCATTAAAAGACCAAATTGGTTGGATACCACTATGGATATCCCTATTCCTAATGTGTTTGTCCTTGTTGTGATTACTTGCAATGCCCTAGTTCATGTAGGCAGAGAACTCTCTTTTGATCCCTTGATTCCCTTCTATAACAGAATCTATCATAGAAATCAGTATATTGTGTTTTCCTAGAAGCAATGTTGCTAGTGTGTAGTTCATGCAAGAACTGTAATGGTTCTTTGTTGACCAAGGGTAGATAGATGGATTGTACTGCAGGTTGAGACTTCCAATTTTGGACATCAATCATTGGAGTGAGAACAATATGCTCTCAACCTAGGAGACTAAAAACTCCCAATTGTGCAAGACTATTATGGACTATGTTACTTTGCTATAGCCTTTCCAATACTGCAATTTTTACTGGACTGCTTATTCTTTCAGGTACTATATATGCTATACTATTCAAAACCTACTATAATGTCTTCAATATTTGATGATGTGGTTTCTGTTAAGTAAAATCTATTATAGGGTGCTTGTGCTTTGGCTATAGTATGTTGGCTAAAATGTAGAAAAAGATTTAAACCAAGAATATTATTACTCTATTTTTTATTAAAACTATTCTTTAAATAAGATTGATCTGATTTGTGCGCGCAGTGTCAATTAGACTACCATGCTATCCTTTTAGATCATTTTATTCAGAGAATAGAAATTTAAAAAAATAGAGTAATGAATTTTTGTTAAAACAATGTTAGTAGATTACAAAGAATTGTTTGTATTTTTTAAAGAAAATGGATTTTAAATGAAGTGAATTTTTTTTATGTGTGCAGAATCATTGTATTGATTTTGAAAGCATTGACAATGTGGCGACAATTCTAATGCATTGTAAAGGAGGGCATTTTGTGCATACCATATTGTATAACCCCATGTTTTAAATTTGAGCATTGTAATGGAAACCCAGCACCCGTATAAGTGCACTGGTTATTGCCTTGTCCATGAAACTCTGCTACTTATTAGCAAATGTAAAGTTAGATACAACAACGTGTTGGAAAATCACTGTCTGCGGTCCTCAAGCAAGTGTGCACAACATTCAACTTAAAATTGAGTGCAAAATCAAGGAAATGACTACGGTCAACCATAAAACATGAACTCATAGGAATGCCTACAATCTATATTGTACAATGTCAGGGGATGGATGCACTGAGCCTCTTTTTTCCACACAGGTAGATGTGGGTGGGACCAGTACCTTGAAAACAAATTGAAAGCATGCAAGTGTACGTTCCTATACAACGAAATTAAATTGATGGACATTTTATTACCAATCACATGTCATGTAGTAACATGTACAAGATTACAAGTACACTTGTTTCAACAACACTAATGCACAAAATTGTTTTGTACCAATGCATAACTATTGTACATTTGAAAACTAGGCTCACTTGTAGGTGGAAATGCTATATAGAATAGGTCATCAATAGTGCCCATTGAATGTGATGTATGATATTACTTTCTTGCATATAAGTAGCAATATTCCTAACTGATGTAGCACTTTTCCTTATACAAAAGCAGTTCTAAGATTTGAATGACTTGTATGAAGAGAATGATACCTTGATTTTTATGGAGGTTAGACATTGTGGTTCGATTGGCAGCAATTGTTCTATTCTTCCAAAACACAAAGATTGATATGGTCAAGCTGTCTCCCTCGCCTAATGTATGAGAAATAGCAATGCCAAGTCAAGTACTATAGCATGCCTACATTGGTGGTCCAATGTGAAATCAATATCCTCAATTGTAGGACTTTGGTGGGTAATCTTTTTACAATTGAATCACCAAACTTCATATATTATTCTCTACGAGGACATTCTTGTTGCCACTGCTTGCAGTACCTTCACACAGTAAAAGACAAGGAAGATGCTATTTTTGATACATTAGTTGAAGAAGAAGCTTTGCTCTCATACTTGCATCCATAAGATGTGCTACCTTGATTGTCACTGCTTTATCTGCAACAACAATAAAATGTACATATTGCAAGTTCATGTTGTTGATGAATAAGAAGTGAGAAAATCATCAAGAACACATTTGAATTCCAAAAATACCATAAAAGTAAAGATGTATGGATCTAAAAGCCGCCAAAAATAGCAAGTCTTAATACAAATATCCTACCCAGCAATAACAAGCATGCCAATCACCAAAAGAGAGCATGACAGACAGAAGCATTGATGTATGGGTATACATTCACTTGTACTGTGCACACCCAAGATTACATTGTAATCTATAGGAAGGATTCCAGTGACATTCCACTCATCAGCAGTCTAGGGTCTCAGAGATTGTAAAACTTGCATACAATGCATATACAAGCCTCAAAATATGATTCCATTAATGGAATTGGATTACACATTCAAAAATTGCTCTGTATACTGCCTCTCTGTACATGTCTTCTAACAAAGCAAGCAAACAACTGTATAGTTTGCAATTACAATATTCCTTATAATATGTGTACGTGTCCATGCAACTATGGAAAAAACAAAACTGCAGTGACAACATAGCGATCCGTTGATGTTGGGGACAAACGCAATGCAGCATCATCATCCTTCCTCATGCACAGCACTGCATTGAGTTGACCTACTTCAGGTACAGTTACTGCCAATAGAAATTGGTCCTTGCTTAGGCGATTCAGTGATAGAAAAAACACCTTGTAGAAAGTCACTACTATACACTAACACTGAACAATACAAACAACAATATCTAACAATTGTGGTTGACTTCTACAAGTCTCTCGTCATGGGAACATCACTGAAATCCTTTTTTCCATTACTACATGAATTTCCCCATGCTATAATTTTACAATGCTGAAAGTGCTTTATGTACAAAGTCCACTGCGACAAGCACTCACCACATTGCAACACTTTGTGATGTTCACTTTTTACGAATTGGCTCCAATCGACGGCTACTCACCACCTGCAATAGTGCAATGGACACCTCAAACTGTATCTCCAATAACAAGTACATCAGAAAATACATCTTCTGCAAGCAGCATTCATGTATTTTGGAAATTGAAGTTCATCATGAAATGAAAACGTGCTACTTCTATGCCACCCCCCTAACAAAGAGCCCCACTGCGTGCTACATACATCTACAAACAAGCACGTTTCATTTCAAACCTTAGCAAGAGCTGGTAGAGTTTTGGATTGGGCAGCTGCCTTTCCTGTCATCGATTTCGCCGGCTTTGATGGACCTGCGGGCCTACCAACAAGAGAGCTCTGTATTGCCTTTGGAGCACGACGACCCCGTAATGCAGAATCTGTGTTCAGATCTACATCCTGCAAGAAGCCACAATTTTTAGGTATACCATTTTAAAAAATGAAATTGGGTGAGTTTATCATTGTGCTCGTGTCCAAATACCTTTGTACCTGCCATTTACTAACATAGCAGACACTTTTCACATGACGATGCATGGGAATATGCTACAGCCATTTCAACAAAAAACATGCCCATACAATCCCACTCCCATACGACACTTCTTCTCTGACCTCAAAAATTGCATAATTTGCATTTCATCTTTCAACAAATGTGTGCCCATGTCCACAAAGAGGTTGCTAATAACCTCCTCTAGAAAAGGGCTCATGTTTTAGCACCTTAGGCAGCACCACAAATGAGAGACGGTCTCTGCTATGATAAACATTTAAAATAAAAATATAACATAGCACATGACGTTTAAGCAAAAAAATGTCCAAGTACTTGTCAATCTAGCCATGCTGTCTCTATTACATCTTGTACTTGTAGCACCTGCTCTCTGTCATGAAGTTCAGCTACGGCCGACGTTGTGTTCAGCGGCGTTGGCAGTTGCAACATTGCATACACATCTACTTCTTCTGCAACATCCTCTTCCAGCGCTCCATTGAAGAGGGTGTCTGTAGGTTTATTGATGTCCTCCACGTCCATAGCTACAAACTGACGCTCCACAATGCCTGCCACAACCTCCACCGCAACTTCCATGCCCATGACTGCATTTGGGAGTTCCCCGTCTACATGCATTGTCGGTGGTCCTCCGTCTTTTTCCTGCACATCCGGTGCTACAGGCAAAAGAATAGCATCGACTGGGCCCAAATCTGCTCTTGCTGTCTTTGATACAATTGCAATTGGGATGGTCACCTCCGTGGACAATGATGCTCCAGTTACCTACAGTGATGCAAGAGAATTCAATCCACAACTATTTAGCAACTCGTGCAACAAGCCCTCTAGCTGATTGTAGGAGGACTCCATCTTATCTTGCAGTCGTGCAACGCTCACCTCAATGTCATTAACGCGTTTGCTGACTTTGCCAAAGCCATTGCCGTTAGAAGACAATGCTCTGTGCTTCTCTTCCTGCTGTCAACAAAACTCTCTTGCGACTTCTTCAGTGATTTCACATTGGTAAGGTTTGCGTTTGTGCTGTAGGCTCTATAAGCATTGGACACAGAAGACTGTAAGCAACACACATGAAATCAACATACAAGGTACATGGCATCAGGGAGGGGCAATGAAACCATGTCCCAATGAATTGCTAGGTACCATATTGGATTGTTGCTGCAACGGCACTGTAGTCATTACACATGTCTGGGCCTAAGTGGATACATAAATTGTAAAGGAATTATACTATGACAGGCAGCGCTCAGGAAGAGTCCTCCATAGCTGTGCTTATAGAAGACTTTGTTCCTGAGGACAAAATGCTTACCAACTTGACAATTGCATCAGTTTCTATGGCTTTCAACTGTGCAACCTTGGAGCCCTTTCCCATGGAAATTGATCGCATGCGGTTTGAAACTTGGCGATTTGAATCCGATCCACGATTTGTCACCAATGTGTTCCATTGCTCTTTAGTCACCTCCGCAGGCTTTGGTTTGCCAGCATCGATCAAACAATTCAGTCTCCAACGAGTGTTTATCAAGATCTTCGTGATGATCGGGGCTACCCACTTCTCGTTCAATTTCTTGCTCATCCCTTTCATCTCCCAGCCTGCAAGTACATTGTCCCAGTATAGCCAATCTGTTCAATACAGCAATGACCGTCATGCAGTGTGGACATCATGAAATTTTGGACATGCATACCTGAGTACATCCTCTTGAAGAAGCGCCTACGCTGCTTAGTGGATTGCATTTCCCAATTGCAGGTCCTTGGCATAATGCTTGACGTCATCCGCTAGAGCATTCCTCATACTTCCAAAGGGAGTGCCGTTGTGGTCTAATGTGACAGGTTTTTTCTCCTCTACAAAGCCACGCTGCTTTGGAAGTGCCTTCATTGTCTTGTGATCAAAATCACTATCTTTGTCACTTTCATCATCCGCTTCCGATGGGTTGTCACCGGAGCTATACATGAGAAAATGGGAATTACAAGTTGGCCTTCCGTTTGTTAGAAATATTGTGCTTGTATACATGCAGACACTGTAAGTTGATGTGACATGGGGCATAGCCCGCATGCCCATGGACTCATGAAGTGCGAATACAAGTAGTGCAATGGCCAACAAACATTCTATGAAAATTATGTTCATTTAAAAAAACAGGTAGATGTTTTTTTGGATCTACAAACATTTTTCCAAAACACATTCTTGTTTTTGAAAACAATTGTCAAAGCTTTGAAATCTTCTAGGACGCTCTGCAAGATGCTATAACTTTCTTATACAAAACGACAGTTGGTGTACTGCAACATGGCAATCTAAAAAATAAAAGGCCTCATTATTGAAATGCATGACTGACTGGACCATACACTATATTGCAAGCTTGACACTAATGTACAACAAAATCCACGACTGCTCTCTGTGACGTACACATGCTGACCCAAAAATGCATCGCACAGAGAATGTAGTAAGAGAATGGAACAATAGACTCACCTGCCATAGTCCTGATGCTCTTGAAAGTTGGTTTGGAGACCGTTTGTACGGGACTCCTCGCCAGACAAATCAATCTGGATATCTACAACCTTACGCTTCTTTGGTGGTGGAGTACGCAACTGTGTTGGTGCCTTTCCCTTATATGCACGCATGTCATGCTTCTGTGGGGGCGGAGTAGGCGACCGTGCTACTGCCTTTCCCTTCACTGCACGCATGTCATGCTTATTTGGGGTTGGGCTAGGAGATCGTGCTGGAGCCTTTCCATGAATTGGACGCCTGTCTTGGTCCTGCTTTGATCGACGCTCACCAGCAGCATGCATATGCATGTCCACTGGCCTCTGCAACTCATGGTCGGAAGCATCAAATCCATCTTCTGGAGACGGCTTCCTCTTCACCATTTTTGGACAAGAAGGCGTCATCTTTGCTTGTACAAGTGGCCACTAGACAAAAACCTCACATGTTGCCTGCAACCACCAAATTACAACAATGCATGAATTCACGGACAAGGAGAGTTAACAAACAACACTACAAGAGAAAGGGGTGTTTTAAGTATAGTCCTAGAGATAACATTTTAAGTAATGACCTTTTTAGAAGATTTTCAGTAAGAATTTACAAGATATTTGTGTCTTTCTAGTAAAATTTTACTAGAAAGACACAAATATCTTGTAAATTCTTACTGAAAATCTTCTAAAAAGGTCATTACTTAAAATGTTATCTCTAGGACTATACTTAAAACACCCCTTTCTCTTGTATTGCAATGAGAATTAAAGCAAGTACAGATGGATACTCTGGAAAACCATGGTGACTACCGTCTGCAATTCATAGTACACCGATGCTCTTACACGGCCATGACTACCGGGAATGCAACAACATTGCTTCCAGAAAACTGACTTCCTTCCCTTACACTTAGCACACAACTGTATTCAACAGATCCTTTGAGGTAACAATCCATAGCAACAACTTAGCATAGTGTGACTACTTAGCAAGAATGTACCTTGTGGACCTTGAAGAAAACCGGTTGTCTGATACGGCAACGACAATTGTATCAAGTTCCAATGAAAGGTTACTATTGAGAGCAAAGAAATGGTAGCGAATTATGCCTCAGTGCCGCTTTGCTAAGCTTCAGCACCTTCCTTGATTTTCTGCAGGAACCTCTGTGAAATGCAGAATGCTGTTGGTTGTCTAACAGATCTCCCGTAGACGCTTCGAATTGCAACAACATACAAGCTAGGAGAGCAATGCGAAGAATACAACGTTACTACTTGTACCACTCATGACACTTAGAAACTCTCAACGATGAAGCTAGCTTCTACTGAGCAATGCTGGACGTTGTCCCTCATAACAACATCTCATGCAGAAGAGACACGGGTTCAGGGCCCACGGTGACTATGTGACCCTATTTCCACGATACCTTAATACAGCAGTAGCCTGAAGCCTACTTCCGCAACCTTGTAGGCATGTTTCCGTATGGAGCTTCATTAATGTACGTAGGAAAAACGGCGGTGCTTGAAGTCGGGGGAAGGACAATACAAGTGATCGTAGCAATTCACCATGCATTGAGTGTGCATGAGCGTTCATTTCGATTTCCGTATATCGCAAGTTTGGTGAAGTTTAGGATTTACCTTCTGACCATGGTTGTCCTGGATCTTTGTTGTAGACTTTGGCGTTGAAATTACGGACTGCCGTCCCTTGAAGCTCTTCAAACGTGCACTCCGTCTCTGTCCATCCTTCGTTGGCGAATCGTGCATTGTTGGCGTCATTCTTGCAGTGTGAGTGGTCAAGGCGATCTGTTTTACAAAATCCATGAAGATGCAAAGTGCTGAGTCTGTAACACCTAGATCTATGTCAGCGTATTTAGGTGACACCTCTTTGACAGCGGTAACCCTAACATGGTTTTGCAATCGCCTACGAAGTTTCATTTTATCCTCTGTACAATGACTTGTGGTGAATTCCTTCTTGGAAGTGAGGTTTGAAAGTGCTCCTCAGGATAGTGCCATCAGCTTTGTTTTGCGACTTGTTGCTATAGTGTACAACAAGATGACACGTGTGATATTGTAATTGGGACAAACGACCTTGTTCACACTAGATGCATTGGTCATGGCAATTGTCTAATAAGAGGTGATTTTTGACACCACCTTGTTTCTTTGCGCGTCATTGCGTCACACTGGATGTTGCAATGCGGGTCTCAGGAAAATGGCATTCCGCCGCCTGCACTCCCAAAAGTATGCCTTCCAAGCTTGTATGTGATGTAAGGTCCTTTTACTTTTGCTTCGATGGAAGGATAGAGCAACAAAGTCTTTAGCATTCATAGAAGATTAATTTATTTGGATGTGTGCGTGCTATAATGTAAGCCCAAAAACAAGTTAGATTTATGTCATACTAGAAGTGTCAATTTATGTGTACAACCTTATGGGGTCACCTTAGCAGCCTTTCTTGTATACTCAATTGCTAGATGTACGGTCACAGTATCCTGTATTTGAAAGTCAGACTGTGAATTCAAGAGTGCATTTTTTTTTTCCGTGGAGCATGCCCACACTGCTGTGCACATCACTCCACAATCTCAATGGTATTACATTGCATGCTGCAACTTACCTTTCACATTGCCGCCTTCATTGGAATTTTGTGTTGTGTGACTTCCTCTTGCAGCTTTTAGTGAGAACATATGCTTGACAATGGTTTTCAGCGTTCCTAGATTGCTTGTCCGCAGTTAGCCATGTTAGTATTTTTTTGGAAGCCACCGAAGAGGACGGTGTCATGAACGTGTATTCTATCGATCTTCAGGAAATTGCACAAGGCCTCAATTTTTCAGTTCAACCATACATTGTGCATGTGGAACTAATTTGCTACTTGTTATTAGTGTTTGTCAATTTGAAATCACTGTTGCCCAATGTGAATGACCAAATGCAATTACCTAAAACCACTTGCATTGGGAATGTTCATAGTAATTGTTGTACAATATTGTTGTGCTCAGTGTCACGGATAGACACTTTTCTTTCACCATTGTGCACTAAATACCATCCGCTTTGCTTAGATGATGCTTACTTAGCTTTTGAAGTCCATTTGAGGCTAAGGCAGCGCTACCTTGTATAATCTTCATGATGGTCTAATTTCCTAAAGCGACTCTTGGACTGCAATTTTTGAGGAGGCTTGGAAGCCATTATAGTGTACACACTACAAGAGAAAGGGGTGTTTTAAGTATAGTCCTAGAGATAAGATTTTAAGTAATGACCTTTACAGGAGACTTTTAGTAAGAATTTATTTGAAACACGTGTCTTTTTAGTAAAATTTTACTAAAAAGACACGTGTTTCAAATAAATTCTTACTAAAAGTCTCTTATAAAGGTCATTACTTAAAATCTTATCTCTAGGACTATACTTAAAACACCCCTTTCTCTTGTAGTGACATTTTTAACTAGGTCTTACATTTGTGTGAGTCTTAATGAGTTATGTTGCTTCCCTTCTATGGTGCGGACGTTGCTACACTCATTGTTATTGCAGATGTCCTATGGCATTGTGTTCCCTTCATTCCAAAATGTCAGGACAACAATGGTATATTAGGCATGAAGTGATTGCAATTGCAGGGCCTTACTTAGGTAGTGTTCTCAACTTAGATGCAAGTGATGTCTTCCAAATGGCTTAATAGGTACTATACTACAAGCATGTGTATATGGTTTCTTATTTGTCACCATGTCTTACATGCTTGCTCAGGAGTGCTCAATTCTGAAGTGGAGACCAATGTTGGAACATAGCAGTCAAAGGTGAAGTTGCACACTTGGGAAGGTGTACTGCACAGAAGGTGGTTGCTCTAGTATATGAAGTAAGCATATAGTCATGTGTTTTTGCATTTGCATGCAATCAATGACTTGGTGGTGCAACCACTACAAGTGTCTATCGCTATCACTATTTTTGGAGATGTTAATGTGTTGTTCCCTCTATAGGCTTTATTGTGGACATTGTCTCGTGCATGTGCAATGACCGCACCGCATTCATGCATGCATCATGCATGAAGTTTGAATCTTCACTTGCTTTCAGGTTTGCTGAATACAATGTCTCAGACAAATACAGTATTAGATTGCGGTTCATTTTCAGATGAAGAATTCATGGGACACAGTGAAAGTCTAGCTGATGTATATTCCTTTGAACAATATGAAGTGGAATTAGAGGAGTACCTACAATGGATGGTTTATTTGCACATGGAGCACATGGATTTGTATAATTTAGGAATCGTTGGCACAAAGGACTTCATGCCACGCAACACTGATGAAGACTACCATAGTAACTTGTATTGCATGTCCTGGTTCTATGAAAGTGTATATCCGTTTGAAAGTTGGGAGGACCAGTATGACAATTGGCTAGGTGAACAAGTTTTGGTTGACATGATGCAGTCTAATAGTGGAGAGTGTAGTAGAAGCCCTTCCATGTAGATGAAGGGATTTGGTTTATATCCTTCACACATGTCTATATGGAGTATAGTATGTCAGTATGTACATTGCGCACCAGCCTTAGTACTTTGAAGTAATAGTTATTTGTAGATGCATTTGTTCAGGTTCACATTTTCACAAGCATTATATATTACAATGTCATGACATGTATGTATCATGCATTTCAAAATAGACACTTGCATTAGCATTAGATGGCGTGAATCCCTTCAAACTAAGCAATATCAACTCGTCAACGTGGCTAGTGTTGATTCTCATATATAATTTTGAGCCTTGGTTTGTGACAAAGAAATTCTTCATTTCTTTGTGCATTCTCATATCAGGGAAACATTCCCCTACGGCAAAAAACATTGACATCTTTGTACATCCACTACTGAAAGAGTTGCATGAACTATGGAAAGGTGTTGCTGCAATCGATTTTTTCCAACCAGAAGGTTCTCGTGGTTTTACGGTGCGTGGATTGCTCATGTGGACCATATCTGATTTTCCAGCATATGGTCTGATATCGGGACAATGTTGTAAAGGCTACAAAGGGTGTCCTTGTTGTGGACCTGAAACTGAAGCACGCATGGCAAAGACGGGTGATGTTCTTACAAATCGGAGAACTTGTGGTTCAAAGATAGTTTACGGTGGTATAAAAAGGTATTTGGCTCGACAGCATCCGTACCGTTGGAATAAGAGGTTCAATGGTGAAGTTGAACATCGTAGTGCTCCACGAATAATGTCTGGACTAGACGTCATCAGATATGCAGCATGGCACCAATCATACTTGTATTTAGGAGGAAAAGAAAATGCACCAGCAGACCTTGTACACTTCACGAGGTGAAACGTTTGAGTGTTTTTTACGAATTTTTGCCATATTGGCAGGTGAGTGACTATATGTTATACATGACCCTTGGTAGTGAACAGTTACAAAATAGCATTTATCTTGTGTACCATGCACAAATGCATGTAATGTTCTTGGACATGCGGTAATTGTGCAATGCTTATTGTTTTTGTATGATAGCTTATTGGTTTAGCATGCAAAATAATAGCACATGTTTCTTCTGGAAAATGTCATTGCATACGTAGCACATGCTCACTTTCATGTGGCGTTACATCACTTTATTTTGTGGCTATTTATTTTATACACACATTTTTTAAAAAGGCATGTCTGCAATTAAAATTCTTCTACAACATGTACATTACCTTGTTTGTAAAGATAGTATGTTGTTACTGCCAACAGGATTTGCTCAAACGGCATGTATTGGACCCAATGCATTGCGAGAAGAATTTATGTGAAAACATATTGAAGACTATTACTGGGATGAAAGATAGTCCAGGAAGTCGACAAGATGCCGAGGATATTGGAATTCATGAAGAAATTTGGCTTCAACCTCCACATCGCCAACATGATGAATACTACATGCCACATCCACCATATGTACTAAAACCAGACGAGCGCAAGGAGTTTGTGGAAATCATCACAAAAATAAGAACCCCTTCAAACTATGTGGGCTCCATTCACAAGCGCCTGATGGATGGCAAACTGCAATACATGAAAATCCATGACTACCATGTCCTTATGCATCAGGTACAATACTACACCACTATATTAATATCCAACATTTGAGGAAGTGATGTGATGATAATCCAAACTTCTACATATATTTTGATGTATAATATAGTGATAGACATCCTACATAACAACATAAAGTTGTAGTTAATGTTGTAAGGAGCAAGTCCATTGGCAATACATCAAGCATACATTGCTTTCTATGTCACCAAGGCACCAATCACACTAGACATATATGGCACATGTCAATAATGATTGGCATGGAATGTAAATGATGGTAGAAGTAAACTTACACACAGCAAGATGTACTGTAAATTCATTTTGAATGACCATAAGAAGTTTTTTAAGGTTGTTGTTTTCAACATTGTAGGTACTTCCTGTGGCAATTCGGAACATCCTAGACGAAAATGTGCACAGTGCAATCATTCGAATTTGTAGAGTCTTCCAAAAACTATGTGAAAAAGAAATTCGACAGTCAGAGCATGATGACATGATGCAGAATGTCATAATGGCCACATGCTTGCTAGAGAAGGAGTTTCCTCCAACCTTCTTGAATGTGATGAGCCATCTTCCAATTCATCTTGTTCAACAACTTTTTATATGCGGGCCAGTGCATTGCCGTTGGATGTATCCTATCGAACGATACATGAAGACACTGAAGGATTACGTCCGAACGTACGCACATCCGGAAGGGAGCATAGCGGAAGGGTACCGTATGGATGACACAATTGGATTCTGTACATAATATATGAAGCAATACAGTGGGACAACGCACTGTGTGTGGGATGCAAGGGAAGACACAACAATAAATGATGAGGTTTTACGGTCAAAGGGATATAGGAAGCGAAAATTGTCGAATGATGTACGCAACTATGCACATGCGTTTGTGCTTGACAATGCGGCCAGCTTGCAAGATTGGCAAGAGTGAGTGTTTCAAACACAAAGAGCACATCTGATTTCCAAACATGCAATGTTCTTAGACATGTTATTTCAGTGTTTAGGAGTGGTGCTGACATTACAGAGTACTAATAAAACACACAGTTCACATCATTTGCGGCATTAATATAAAGACCCTAGTATGCAACAAACCTTTTGTAGTATCATAGAGGGCATGGCTTGTCATGATTGTTACATACAGTAGATATATTTTTAAATGTTGTACTGCAGACATTTGTCATTTTTAATGCAAGTCATTTCCAATGCGTAACTAACAATGATTGTTCACTATATCTTATAGAGAGTACATAGTTTTGAAAGGGCGCCGTTGGGAAGAGTGAAATGCGTTCCAACAAGAATGTCGCCGTCATCGCCCTCCAATGATGCTGAGATACCCACCTGAACTGTGCAAATTCCCAACTTTTGCGGATTGGTTGACAACATGAGTGACAGCAGCACTACATGCTGCTGAAGAAGTGCATGATGATATTGTATAGTATGCGCACCCACCAGAACGCTTCGCAACGTCGCACTGCCACATGTATGCGTTTGGAATACATCTACGTGTTCGAAGCTCCGAAGGTGGGCTTGTAACCCATGATTCATGTGTGGTAGCCTCATTTACAAGGCAACTTCGTTGGGGGATTTTCAATGGCCGACCTATTAAAAGAACTGATGAGTATGTTGGCTACATTGAAGAAATATTGGAGTTGGATTACCGCAATCATTGCACAACGGTATTGCTATGTGATTGGGTTCGGACATCCCATAATCCTCAGCATCCAAACATAGAGAGGGATACATACGGATTCAATGTGGCTAACTTCAACCACATGGATGGAAAGGTACATGCCGATTCATTTGCATTTTCATTCCATTGCCAGCAAGTGTTCTTTTCAGACGACCCCAACAGATGTGGATGGAAGGTTATCTGCCGAATAGATGTTCGTGGTAGACGAGGAACGATAGAACTTCTACAAACTATGCCACACATCAGTGATTTGAGAAACGACGCGGACTTTGTTGGCTTGCAACCTCAGATGCTGGATGTTGAACCTGTAAGAGAAGCGGCAACCGTTGGCGGCAGCTACATCACATCATCTTCAAACCATGCTCATGACTAAGCTACAACTAAACAAGTGTAGCACAGACAGACACTTAATACTTCATCAAAAGCGGTGTTTAGAATGTCACATGTTATGACATGAATACTTCAAACTGTTGTCATAGAACCATATGTACATGAACTTCATAAAAACAACAATCATTACATGTTTCAAAAGGTCTTGTCATTGTCAATGTAAACATTACACCAATATTCTCAACCAACATACAGCTACCAATATTTTGAAAATATTATAAACTAAATCAAAATTAATAATTGAAAAAATAAATCTAGATAAATTTTTAAATATATATATATATATATATATATATATATATATATATATATATATATATATATATATATAAATAAATAAAAGAATATAATGAATTCTCCCTTCCAAAAATGTTATAATTGCCACTATTATTGCTCTCTTCAGACACTTTATATCATTAGAAAAAGAATGGGCCTTAGAGTGGGCCTCCAAATCTGAGCCAGCAGTGAATATAGCTACTGTAAAAAAAATTTCAAAAAAAAAGTAAAAAAAGTAAAATTGTATTTTTATTTTCAAAATTGCAGTCCAATGTAGACAAGCCTTGCACATCAGTAATCAATTTTTCAATTTTTATTTTCAATTTTTTTTAATTAAAAAAATAAATTATATATATATATATATATTTTTTTTTTTCTCTTCACTGCTGAAGGAGAAGAAATCCTCCCCAAGACCCATTCTTTTTCTAATGTTTCTAATATAGCAATTATGGATTCCTTGAACCAAAGAAATTGTTAAAAAAAAGAAGTGAATTCCAAATTAATTGTACAAATCTGCCTCTACAATTTTTTTAATTTTTAATTTCAAATAATGTAGATTGTATTTTTTTTTCTTGACCAATGCTCTCAGTTCTTTGGATACTCATGCAATGCTTTTCTTAGGACTCATTTTCCTTCTACTGACATTCAAATATAGAAAATGTAAAGAACTTTGAAAATCCTTAATAATGGATGTTGACTTATTAATTAATTCTAAAGGAACATGATCAAACATATTTTTTGTCTTCACTTAGGCTACAATGCAATATTGAATTCATGGAATACACAGACATGAATTCATGGAATACACATACAAGAATTCTGTGTTTTTATAGAATGACTAAAAAAAATTTATGCAATCTTCAAATTCTACATCCTTCAAAGCAATTCATTTTTAGAGACTATTCTGAAGAGTTTCCGTGTCTTTGTATTTTCACCTATTGGTAAAGATTTTATCTCTGCTCGCAATGAATTTTTATAATTTACAGAAATTGAAACCAAAGGCCTTTGCCAACGTGGCACGTCCATGTTCTTTGTCACGTTCACTAAAAATGTATCATATTTCATAATATATTAGGAAAACCATATGCATCATATCTAACATCATCATGTTTTTGCAGAAACATCCGGACATCTTTCATAGCATTCCACAAAAAACTACCTCCTCTAAAATTAGACGGTCTAATGTGTTGTTGTCATACAAAACCTTTGTTGTTCTTTCAAAACAGTACCTAAAACAAAGGTTTCTCATAGTGATGTCACATGCCAATATAATATTTGGTTTAAAATAGCGTTTTATACCTAGAATGTCACAAATATCCATATGTTAGAACCCTGATGATAGTGGAAGTTAGAAGGTTTGAGTGATAACACCCCAAATAGCCTAAACCTCCTAAGATAGGTACTAATCATGGCTATATTGGTTGAAAAAATCCTTGTAACATCTTTAGGTCAAATCCTAGAGATAGACTTAAGTTTTCCCATTACATTGACAAAATAGCGGAAACCCCAATTCTTAACCTATAGGAGTTAGCACCGTAAGATAGACTAGTAGAGGGAATCTACTACTGAAGAAGGGTGATTCAGGGTTGAATTCATACTATAGACGCAACAATGAAATCCATTTACCTAGATTCTTTCATGTGTAAAAGATTTCTTGATTAACCATATTTAAAAAGGGGAGCGAAATTTAATCCTCTCTATTTGATTGTGCAAAGTAAAAATGTAGGCTTACACCTATTTTGTGGGATTCCATGAGAGGTCCCACAAAAAATCTTGGAATTTTTTGATAGTTAGAAGATGTTTTTCAAACGGTCAATTGCCAAAATCTAAAATAGAAATTTCATGGAAATTATCTAGGTTGTGGTAAAATCTCACTAAAAATTAGACTAGCTTTTTTTTGTTAACAAGATGCTCCGACAAGTTTTTAGACATTCCGATAGTAAAAAGTCTCCAAACTAGCGAAATTCCCCGACCTCTGGCAAATTTAACCCTTAAAGTTCCTTGACTATGTTTTCACCAAAAATGCTCTAAAACTGCCATTTTTCATACAATTACCAAATTTTTGGAAAAAAACTTTTTTTGACATATGCAACAATAGGATTTTGTAATATGCTGACTTGAGAACATGTGGTAAAAATTTCAAAAATTTCCACTACATGGATTGCGAGATATAAGCATTCAAATAGTCACTAAAGTCATTTTTTTGCCCTACAAAAAACAAGGCAGCTGCACTTCCCAAGCTCACTTTTGTATAAAAAAGGTCCAAAATGGTGGTTCTTCTTTAGGCTCTTTTTTCTAGATAATCTGGCTACATGCTTAGAAAATTTCACATTATTTGGAATTGTACAACGTATAGGAAAAAATAGTAAGTAGAAAGAAGTAGTGAATTATTCAAAATACAAAATTGTTAAGAATTGAATTATGGAATTGAAAAATTCCAATCCCAATGGTTTCAATAGTTTAATAAACAATCCACATTCTATGTTTTGATTTTTTTGTAGAAATACTAAAAATTGAGTAAGATAAAGGACTTCAAAGTTTACTTTAGAGTAGAGATTCCATAATTGCCCGCAAACTAAAACTCTTCATAACTTTTGACTCATTGATTGAAATGAAATGATTCAAAGCTTTCCACATATATAAAATTCTAGAAAATCAATTTCAAATTTTTGTTTCTGAAGAAGTGATATTTACTGATCTGCCCGGACTGCCCAATCGGGGGAAAAAGTAACACATTAGACCATAACTTTTGACTCATATTTCCAAACGTTGTGAAATTTAGTGCTTATGAAAGATATTCCTCATTCCCAATTTCTATTAAAATTTCAGCCTAAATTATACAAATATATAGCCACAAGAACTTGCCCAAAATTTATATGTTGCTAAAAAATGCATGCTGGTCCTTTAGAGGATAAAGTTTACGACAAAGTTGACTAGCGTATTGGAGGCTTACGACAAGGAAATGAGGTCCAATTTAGGTCTTTTTTCATTTCCTTGCACCTCCTAAGAAGCCTAAACTAGTTATTTTGTCAAAAAGTCAACCTCAAAGGTTGGATTTTAACCTTATTTTGGTTTTCAATTGGCGCTAGATTTTGATGAGATTTTTGAGATTGGAGAAAGAGGTGGGGAGGTCTTCTACACCCAAAATGGACTGGTGAAGCTAACAACGGAGTCTATTTGTGATTTAGAGTTACTAGAGAAAAAACGTGTTTGCTACAACCGGTATTCGACAACTACTTTGCGACTAAGTGTCCTATACAATTGCACTACGACTAAAATCTTTCTCTATTTGCACCAACTTTGACGTGTATATTGTTGTAGTTGCAAAGTAGTTGTAGAATGAAGTGTAGGATCATGGGAGGATAACGGAGTTGTCTTTT